>CM017555.1:51637653-52327653 GCA_007844125.1 Sinonovacula constricta
AGCCCCTATTCGTAATATTATGCCCTATTATTTCCTTAAAAGCCTAGGAAAAAAATGAGGCGCCTACTTTTAAATGAAAATTGAGTATTTGAAAAGAAGAATAAAGAGTTGTACAAATCGCATTACCATCTTCCATCATCCTCGTGCAGGTCGGCTTCTGTGGTCTGGAGGCTTCGTCGGGTCGTCGTCTTGGGGCCTGTACAAATGACAATGAAACGTATTAATTTCCTCGGACAAAGATCACATATCGCAATTGAAATGTCGCTTCAAAAAGTATTTACAACTATCTCATGTCATTATTAACAAGAAAAAGGAAGATGAGACCAAGACAACATAAGATTTCAAGAAAAAAGATGAATGTGGAAAGACAGAGTGAAGAAACAGACATATAACATTACCTTTGTCCAACGTCCTTCTTTCGACTGGTGCTCGGGCGGTCATCTGGGCTTCGTCGGGTCATCGAGTCGTCATCTGGGGGAACTGCACCTAACCTATCATAAAACATCTCACAAAAAAACAAAAAGAAAACAATGGTTAGTTTACGTTTAAAGCAACCTCGATTCGATGCACAGTTTTTGGACTCTTGCCGATGCATTTTACTAGGTTTTCATCTATGTTTGGTATTGGTTCACCTTGGATAGCCAGTGTGAACCTACTTGTCACTCTCCCTTCTTTCTGAATGACCAGGCTCCTTGATTTCCATCCTTGTCCATGTTACAGTTTCATAAAGGGACTTGAGGATCCACCTGGCTCGGATATGGGATCCATTGTGATCATGATGTTGTCCATGAAGCCTCTATTGGAAGGCATCCATAATCCTGTCTCCATCTTAGTCCCTTGAGTCTCCACCTCAGCTGCCTTTTATACAAGATTCATAGCATGGACAAACAGGAGGACAGATAGGGTACATCCAGTGATGATATCTCTTGCAACACTAATCCACTTGGTGGTAAAATCTCTGGTGCTGAACCTTAGATGAAGGTTGCTGTAGTAGCTTGAGACGAGTTGCCTTACCTTTTCTGGGAGGTGATAGTGGCCCAGTGCATACTGAATCAGCTTGAGTAGGATGGACCCATATGCATTAACCAAGTCTAGCCAGACCACTGTTAGGTCATTTTTGTTGACCTGTGCTTCTTTGATTATCTGTGACAATGCTGAGGTGTGTTCTAGACAACTCGAAAACCTTGGGGTCATTCCTTTCTGTACAGAGGTGTTAATGTAGTTGTTAGAGGTTGCTCAGTCTAGCACAGAGAATATCTTTCCTTCAACATTCCGCAGGGATACTGTCCGATACTGCTGGATGGATCTTTTCTTTTGGAATTAGCAACCTGCCAGTCCTCTGGAATCACACCTTTCCTCCACACAACCACTCTCTTCAGCAGTTTTTGACAGTTCTTGTAGACCTAGTATGGAATTCTGTATGGTCCCAGAGCAGATCCTGCTCTAGCCTTCTTAATTTAGATGTGACAGTATGTGTGATACCATTACCAGTAAGGTTTTTACTTAGCATTCTCAATAGTTAAACATATTGGGGCACACCAGGTATATCAGTATTTCATAAATAAATTATGCTATCAATCTCTTTTACATTTTCCCTGCAGGAGTTTTTCAAAGCTTATATCAGACAATATGCAAATAAATTTTTATTTTAATTTTGTCAAGTCATTTAATGTATGACTTGACCTAATCTGGTTAGTATATTTAAATAACCCGCCTCAAAGATTGTAATAAACCTCTCATATTTTACTTTGTATAGCATACATATGAGACGTGTAATCTATTATATTCACTGCATATCATAATTAAAGACAGCAAAAGTTGTTTTTAAGAGTCATACATTAATTCTTAATGTTTGCAACTATGCATTAATCACTTGTGAGATATACTTTGAATCAATTTGAAAGTGCTTAAAATTACCTGTATTGTGAATCTAATTAATGTGCTCAACCAAAACCTTTTAACTTCGACTTGTACCTGTCACCCCACATGAATGTAAGTATGTTTTTCCTTTCAATGACAAAAGCAATGGCATTTCCTTTAGTCAAAATAAAAGGCTTAATAAATAATAAAAGGTATGTTCTTGTTAACAACTAAAATGGTTTAATATTGGATACCAGAAGAAATGTTTATTTATTGGGTTTGTCGTCCCACCAACAGTATTTCAGTTATCTGGAGACGGTGTCCGATTGAAGCAAATATAGTGCTGCCTTCATTGTGTATAGCAAGCCAATGACACATAACACAATACTACACCCAGTCAGCATATCTTAACACTGGGACAACCAGTCGTGGAACTACCCTTATATTTGTTACACTTGCAAGGGAGCTATACTACTACTATCAGAATCTTACGACATCAGTATGTTGCGGCCTAGGTTCAAACCAGGGCCTCTCTTACCTGGAGCCAATGCCATACAGATTGGGCTGCCAGATCTGGTCCAAGGAGAAATATATTAAGTAGTATTCCATCAACTTTGCCAGATATTTTTCTTTGTTCACCATTTTGGTTCACAAATTAAAAATTAGACACTTCAATCTCAAATAATTGAGAAACATGCATTTATTTGAGATTCAAAAAAACATGAATTCTAAGTACGCATTTTTAAAGCTTGCTTTATTTAAATGGTAAATACAATTAAGTTGTGTTAATTAGTTAAAAATGAATATATTATTTAACTGTAGTGAAACAAACAAAAGTTAATCAAGATTTTATTTTCAACATCTGTTAACTGAAATCTATATTTCTCATTATAGGGCTTTATTCCTTCTTTAGTAGGAGCTGTTTACAGGTGCCTTCCAGTTACGGGATGCTTAGAAAATGTCTAAAATGATGCAGTTTTCCCCAAAAGTAACTTTACATAAGGGTTTTTCATTCCCCTTTCTCCAGAAGAAATCATGCTATTTTCCCCCAAGTTATAGTGCATGGGCCCTTCCGATGGCAGTGAAAAGCCTTGCATTAAACACTGACTTTTTTAAAAAAAAAAAAAAAAAAAAATATCATGAGAAAATAATAAAGACCATTAAATTGATACCTGCCTAATAGTCAAAATGCACATTTGTGTTAATAAACAGTGTACTGATTACATTTTAAAAAACTGACTTTTAAATTAAAGTATAGAAATAAAAAATAAAATAATTCCAGTTATATGGAGACGGTGTCCACTTGAAGCAGTTATAGTGCTGACTTCTCTGTGTATAGCATGCTGTGAACACCTGGCATGATACCACATCCAGCCACATTATTCTGACACTAGGGCCAACCAACTAGTTGTGGAACTACCCTCATATCTGCTTGAGTGTTAACAAGGGAGCTGTACCACCACCTTTGTTAACAACTTCTGTATGTTGCGGCCCAGAATCAAACCCAGGGCCTCCCATAATTGGAGCCAACGATCTACCGATTGCGCTACCAGGTCCGGCAGCTCATAATATTTATTAATTATTATGAAGGCTAATTTGTATAAATTTTACCTTCACATTTTAGTTTTATGATAGTCTGAAACTGATTTTGCCTTGTTATGGGTAATTGTAAGCAGGTTTCAAATAAATTTCATGTACTAATTCTTAATTGAGGAAAATTCCATAGAAATTAAATAAAAATCATAATAGTGAAAATTGGATAAATTAAAATACACTTGAGTCAACATGTATCAGACCTAGTGGGACCTAGTAATTATTTAAAACTGATCAGTTTGTTTAAATGTGGCTTTCAAATGAAATAAATCTATTTTTAGATTCTCATTAGGATTTATGAATATTCATGGCGGTTTATTTAAATAATAATAATTTAAAATCTTAGCTTAGCCATGGCCTTCACTAAAGGAATGAGCTAAAATTATTCTTTCATGTTAGGGTTAGTTATATACAGATTTCTAGCCAAATAATGCATTGAAAGTTAATTATCAAATTTCTGAAAAAAATCAATTAAAAAAATCATAAGAAATCATACAATGGACCAATTTTTATCAAATCTAGACCTTATGTAGCTTTTAAAAGTGTTCACTTTCTTTTAATTTTGTGCTTTGAACAAAGCTAATTTCCTTAACTGGCACTTAAAAAATCTTAAAAATCTCTGAAAATTCAGGAAACAAACAGGTTTGATACCTCACATACCTTTTTTTTTTTTTTTGTAATTTAAACATAATTGGTACGTGCTTTACAGATACTTGTGTACAAAACTCACACTCATTCCACGATGATTTTACAAATATTACCTGCCACGATTTGTATTACACACTGTAGTTGGCGTTTTCATTTATTTAAGTCATTCAGTTTATAACCATGTAACAGACTAGGAAAGAAAATTCATTTATTGTGAAAGTATCAAAGTATTTTCAGGAACGTTCTACTTGGATTCACAAGTCAGTATATTACCTCTGCACTACAAACTGTTATATATAACTCCATCATTACCTTACCATTCATATTATACAGTGTCGCTCATTTCATGAATGTATACGAACTAAGTCATAAATCGATACGGATACAAAAGAAGTGCACGTTTAATGTTGCCAAATAATACAACAGGGATAATGAGTGCTGACTATCACACCTAGCATATAAAAAAGAAACTTTTTGTACCTATATTCATTTTCCTAAGGCTTTCAATTTGGTTTGGCATGTTGGAAAGGAGAAAAAATTGCTTAAATACAACATCAAAGGGAATTTCATAGTAGTTCATAGTATGTTCAGAATATACAGTATTGTGTTGAACGTGGTATCGAACTGTTTAGGAACTATTTTCTCTCTCTCTCATGAAGCCACTTAAGTTATTATTACTTGAACAGATCCCACAAATGCTGTTTATTGGTGTCCTACATCCATGTGAAAAGTAAAGCATAACAATCCATTTGTTATTACAAACATGTATTTCCTATCCAAGCCATGCCGCAAAGTAAACTATTTTTAAACTCAGAAAACCATGTGACCAATAACTTCCGAGATAATGTTACATAATCATTCGGGTTATCAGCTCAAAGATTTGAAATTCAAGAAGATTTAAAACAATATATTTAACAATTTGTAATATTTAACAATGGAGGTAAGGATAAAAACAGACTTTACATAAACTTAAGTACACTGTTTTACATGTGTTAAATATTGGAAACTGTCAGACACCAACTTTACGTCAGTAAATAGTACCTCAAATAAAATACAATTCTGCAACACCAGACACCAACTTTACGTCAGTAAATAGTACCTCAAATAAAATACAATTCTGCAACACCAGACACCAACTTTACGTCAGTAAATAGTACCTCAAATAAAATACAATTCTGCAACACCAGACACCAACTTTACGTCAGTAAATAGTACCTCAAATAAATAAAATTCTGCAACACCAGACACCAACTTTACGTCAGTAAATAGTACCTCAAATAAAATACAATTCTGCAACACCAGACACCAACTTTACGTCAGTAAATAGTACCTCAAATAAAATACAATTCTGCAACACCAGACACCAACTTTACGTCAGTAAATAGTACCTCAAATAAAATACAATTCTGCAACACCAGACACCAACTTTACGTCAGTAAATAGTACCTCAAATAAAATACAATTCTGCAACACCAGACACCAACTTTACGTCAGTAAAAAGTACCTCAAATAAAATACAATTCTGCAACACCAGACACCAACTTTACGTCAGTAAAAAGTACCTCAAATAAAATACAATTCTGCAACATCAGACACCAACTTTACCTCAGTAAAAAGTACCTCAAATAAAATACAATTCTGCAACATCAGACACCAACATTAAACTGATGGATACCAACTCTAAATCAGTAAATAGCAGTTCAAATAATTACAATTCTGCAACATCAGACACTTACATTAAACTGTTGGATACCAACTTTACGTCAGTAAATAGTAACGCAAATAATTACAATTCTGTACCATCACACACTAACATTAAACTGTTGGATACCAACTTTATGTCAGTAAATAGTAACTCAAATAATTACAATTCTGCAACATCAGACACCAACATTAAACTGATGGATACCAACTTTACGTCAGTAAATAGCAACTCAAATAATTACAATTCTGCAACATCAGACACTTACATTAAACTGTTGGATACCAACTTTACGTCAGTAAATAGTAACTCAAATAATTACAATTCTGCAACATCAGACACCAACATTAAACTGTTGGATACCAACTTTCAATCAGTAAATAGTAACTCAAATAATTACAATTCTGCAACATCAGACACTTACATTAAACTGTTGGATACCAACTTTCAATCAGTAAATAGTAACTCAAATAATTACAATTCTGCAACATCAGACACTTACATTAAACTGTTGGATACCAACTTTCAATCAGTAAATAGTAACTCAAATAATTACAATTCTGCAACATCAGACACCAACATTAAACTGATGGATACCAACTTTACGTCAGTAAATAGCAACTCAAATAATTACAATTCTGCAACATCAGACATTTACATTAAACTGTTGGATTCCACCTTAAATTCAGTAAATAGTAACTCAAATAATTACAATTCTGCAACATCAGACACTTACATTAAACTGTTGGATACCAACTTTATGTCAGTAAATAGTAACTCAAATAATTACAATTCTGCAACATCAGACACCAACATTAAACTGTTGGATACCAACTTTCAATCAGTAAATAGTAACTCAAATAATTACAATTCTACAACATCAGACACAAACATTAAACTGTTGGATACCAACTTTCAATCAGTAAATAGTAACTCAAATAATTATAATTCTGTAACATCAGACACTAACATTAAACTGTTGGATGACATCTTTATGTCAGTAAATAATAATTCAAATTATTACAATTCTGCAACATCAGACACTATCATTAAAATGCAATATAATGAAAATCTAGAGTTAGCGGACTTCTTTGTAAGCTGCTCTATTGAAGTCTGCCAAGACGAAAATTCACAGCCAATCATGTTTTCTCTCTTCCTAAATGACCTTGAAGACTTTCGACTATAAAAGAACAACAGTTGCATTGATCTTTACAAATTATGCAAAAGAATTAGACATTCTTCCATTGTTTAAAATCATGCAGATGACAATGTACTACTTGCTGAGGATCCAATCTTACAGAAGTTTTGATACATTCATGCAGTCCTGCACAAGATGGAACTTTAATTTTAATATTGCTAAAAAAAAAAGTTGTTGTAGGGGGCAAGGAATCGGGCGAGTTTCTGCCATTATGCACTTTATGCATGTGGGTAACCTCCGTTCAGAAAATCGAAAATCTAAAAGTACCAAAAACACTAAGAAAGTCAATGCCTAACCCAGATTTGAAATAATATATTTTATTTCCGTAGTTTCTATCTTATAAAATCATATTACCACACCAATCGAGTTGAACAGGTTTCAAATTATTTAACTTACACACATCAGGATTTTAGTCATTTATATTTTGCATTAAGTTCCTCGTAGTCCGCATTTTAACTGTTATTCGTTAGAAAAGAACTGAATATATTCAAAAGTATAACTACAAAAGTTATTTCCCTTGTAATTGTGCGTAACCCATCTCATACAGAAAGCTAAAAAGGCATTAAATTATTTTTATACAGTATTTAACACTCCTCAACTTCCAATAGATTTAACTATAAGCTGTTTGATCTCACCATTGTCCATTAAGTATGGGGATACACCAGTTTTGATATAATTGAACAAATACAAGATATTGTTTTGTTTTTTAAATACATTGCAGTGACCATTTATGATCATTATAGCAACGTCCAACTTTTTGGTGGAGGAAGACCCCAGACATGACTAGGTAGAATCACCGGCACACAGCAAGTCAGCTGGAAGACCTTTCCATTTTCAGTCCTTCACCCCGAACGGGACTCGAACCCATGTGGCGAGAGGTTAAGCAGTCAGAGGAGTTATAAATCGGCGACTCCACCACTACGCAACGGGCATCCCCTAAATACAAGATAAATTTCTCAGGAATCTAAAGTCAAGAAGTACACCCATTTACGTACTTATAGGGGAGTTAAGGTTTCTAATAGAAATACTAATAAACACAAAAATGATTGGATACTGGCTAAGACTTGTATTCTGGTAGCCAAGAAAAATTGTCATATAGAATACATCAATTAATTAATGTTAAATATACCCTACTTTCACTCAAAATGAATAAATTGTATCCAAGCTCAAGTTGGAAGAAAAAAATGATATCTGGCATGGTAAAGACTCCGAAGCACAAACCTTAGCACATACTTTAGCACAAACATTAGCACAAACTTTAGTACAAACTTCAGTACAAACCTTAGCACAAACATTCACTCAAAGCCCATGATTAACCAAATTTTAATGCAACAACTCACAACTTAGATAAATCATCACAATGTACATATTACTTAAAGATAATTTGATAATTATTTTTCTCGGCTCAGGAAAAAGGCTTATCTGACCCTTGGTCAAATATAGAACAAGCAACCTTTATTTACTAATTGAGGTAGGGATAGGGGAAGGCATAGATTTCTCTGAAAGGAAATGTACATTGTGCAATAAGAATGACATGAAGCAATTCCTTCCATTACCTACTTATATATTAGAAAATATTTTTGTAGATGGCCCAATACAAACAAATTCAAATCTCTTATGTCAACAACATACTCATCATTGCAAAATATATTTATTTCAGTCTTAAAATAGTCTTGTGTATAAGGAGGAATTAAAGTATACATTCACATTAGTAGAAGCAAAAAAAAATAAAACCCTTGTATCATTATTTTCATGCAGACTTTATCTACTTTATGTTTCCCTTTGTTAAATCTTCATAATTATTATTATAACATGTACCACTGTCTCATTTCACTTGTTACAGCAATAAACTGTGTAAGTTTTCATGATGAATAAACAGATTGTATTGTATAATTTTATATGGACATTTTTTCAAACATTACAAAACCAGGAACATACCAATATATTACAATATCAGTACATTTTTAAATATGAAGAAATCATGAATAGCCAGGTCAAAAAACAGTTAAACAACCTGACTTAATTGACAAACAACCTGACTTAATTGACAAACACCCTGACTTAATTGACAAACAACCTGACTTAAATGACTTCATTAACAAACAACCTGACTTAATTGACTTAATTAACAAACAACCTGACTTAATTGACTTAATTAACAAACAACCTGACTTAACTGACAAAGACCTGAACAGATAAATTTAATCCAAATATAGATATAACACACTTTGCAACCGCTAATTAAATGCTCACTAACATTAAATTTAAATAATTCTGAAGTGATGTTCTAAACATGACAAATAGACAAATTATCAGTGAATAGTCAGTCTTGAAATGTTTTGACAGATCAAACAATAATAACTGCAATTCCTAAAGTCATTAATAAATGCAGAAAACCCATCTTAACAGATCAAATTCACAAACAACACAAATTCCCAATTTATACTAACACACATATCCATATTTTATACTGGTAAACACATTTCAAACAAACTCTAGCATGTGCTTTTAACATGTAAGGTCACAGGTCAAATTCAATCAGCCAATTGCTCAGCAGCATGACCACACTAGATACTTAAAACAAAATAATGAATGAAGGACCCACATTGCCATGAAGTTGTATGTATTACTACAGCTCTACAATGTCAGCTGCACTTTTTAGGCCTACACCTACCCCCACTCAGCCCAGCTTTCCAAGTCTGTTTCATGTTTAATAATTATAATAATATTGGGTTTCCCTATGACTCTTGACTTGTTTGTCACAAATCTTGAATATTTATTTAGATAACATGTGTAAAT
Organism: Sinonovacula constricta; assembly: GCA_007844125.1. NCBI lineage: Eukaryota > Metazoa > Mollusca > Bivalvia > Cardiida > Solecurtidae > Sinonovacula > Sinonovacula constricta. The sequence continues at coordinate 51,647,454 of CM017555.1, forward strand.
AGCTCTAAATCAGTATATTCAGAAGAAATGAATTCAATGATTAAATTAAGTCCTTACTTTATTAGAGGATAGTTTTCTATTATTTTCAGCTATGTATGTTTAACAATCAACAGAATTTAACATCACTAATGTATACCATACCATGTATATCATGTTAAACTGTATTGTACATGTTTGATCTGTATACTCATGTACTGTCACTGTACAATGTGAGTTTAATACAGAAAGTTAGGTATCAAATTTTGCTAAAACCAACAACAAAAATCAAAGAAAAGTTATGCATCCCTGATCACCAGTTTCAATGGTAATGGGACCCAAACATCAGGAAATGTTAGAAAATGTTGGTGGCTATAAATGATAATTTATTTTTTAAAGGTCAAATAAAATGAAAATGTCACTTATGTTGAAAATCCCTGTTTCTTGTCAATAAAGTAATAAGAATAACAGTGTGCTTTATCTTACTATTGTAAGTTAATGTTTTGCAATTATTTTGGAGGTAAAAAGTGAGCAGAAATACAGCTCTGCATCAAATTGATACATGCTTATCTCCCTTTGATGACAAATTTTGACACTTCAGTCAACATGACCTCCAGTCCATGTGACTGTCACTGCTCTAATGAGCTGCATATGGTTGCAAAATAGTGTATTGTGCAGCTTCTGGGTGTAACTTGAGATCAAGTTGCATAGAACCTACTGTCGTGGAATTACTTCAAAACATTAAAACAGACGTAATTTTTGCGCGTTAACGCTTACATAGTTTTGGTGACATCATACATATATACATATGTTTGTCACATCACTTCCATATATGTTTGTTGTGTAGAGTCAAAATAAAGGTCGAACCTGGAAGACACATTTTTACACAACCAAGTGCATCCACCTAACCTACTAATCAGTCTAATAATGGTTTTCACCAATTTCCCAAGGACAAGAATCTTAGTAAAATTTGGTCAAGTTAGATTGGCTGTCGTGATCTGATGGCAAGTGCTTTTGTGCCGACTGCAATCAGTAGGCTGTGCTCACTGCAACATGACCAAAGCTGTTTTGTGTTCAAACAAGAGAAACATTGGATTAAAAAAAAAAAAGAATCTTGACTATGAGTGCTGTGTCGACTCTTTTAAACTTTCCAAGCACGACAAGGCTTGAGGTATAGTTTATTTTTATTTACTTTTTTAATTCTACAAGAAAGTTGGCTAGTTGTATTTTATTATATTTATTTAAATAGAACTACTTCGTCCCAGTGTGAACAGAATGTAAATTAAACAACAGACACCTGGGTATATTGTCTGCTATTTTTTCTTGATAGGCTGTTATAAAACACAATTATTATTTCATCAAACATGATTAATCACTAAAGACTCACAATTTTAGTTTTTCTAGGCATGTCTTTACACAGAGACTTACAGACTCAAAATAACAATTGGGACTCATTGGTTTAAGGCAGTAGCATTTATTCAGATTCTACATAAAAAGCTCTAGTATACTATTTGCTTAAATAGATCTACTTTTTATGGAAAAAAATGCAGGTCATTACAGTATAGCTTGAGAAAAAACCACCAATCCAGTTTCTTTGCTGCTTAAAAATGTGTCGAAGCTTTTTCTAACAATTCCCAAATACCGGTAGATCAATAAATTAGTATTATACAAAGGTCAACTTTAGATTGATTTAGGAAAACAAAAGGAATTAACTTTGTTGCATATGAATATGCGTACATTTTGTCATGTTTCACGTGAATTGTGTAAAAACACTCAGCTAGATCATTAACATTTATATTACAAACAAGGCTAACTGGATAATCCAGGGGGGTATGTGTAATAAAGGTGATAAATCTGCCAATTAAGCCAGATACACCACAACTCTTCCTGCCTCACACATCCTGGCCCCCACCCCTGCCCAGGAATGTTTATTGCCCATGAAATAAATGATGCAATGAAAAAGTTGTTACGGTTATACAAAGAATATTCGTTAGAAATTTAAATATTGCCTTGACACATCTCAGCATGTCATGGACATATAGTATAGTGATGAATTATGACTTCCGCTGGGATGTTCAGACACCTCTGTATGTTTAGTAAAGCAATCAATACATTATCTCCATTTTCCACATTCTTAAAATAAATGCCATCATTACAAACAGATGACTGACTGGATAGTAAAAATTGCTTTATAAGGTCCTATCAAACACGCAACAAATGATTAGTGAAGTCTATGCACATCTGGCAAACACCTTGGGGAAGTGAGCAAACTGTTTGGACTGATTGTTGCCCTTTATTCATTATTATTTAATTTACTTTTCCTTAGTGGAAAGTAGGGGTCGATAAAAAGCATTTTCAAAAATGTAATAAAAGACTAGTTCATAAACAATGTACCAATTCTTCCCCGTACTTGAACCTTACATTTTCAGTGAGACCGTAAAATATGCACACAACAGTTGATATTTTTTCGCTAAAAAGCATGAAAAGATTCCAAACGATTAAAGTGAAAGTTGCTGACAGTGTCATTTTAAACGAGCAATGAAGTCTTTTAAAACAATTTTCTGACATTTTGCATTAAACTGCCAATTATTTAAAAAAATGTTGTAATTTTTTACCAACACCATACACAACATGATTTAACTTTAAACAGTGTCAAATGATAGAGAGGTGCACTCCAGATGCTCATACATCATGAATTACGCGACACAAAATCAAAGGCAGATAATTATGTCAGCTTTCAAAATAGGCTGTGCTATTTTGTACATATTATGTGTTACTTTAAGATAAAAGTTAAAATGATGTCATAATATGTTTTCCTACAATTTTAACCAAATGAGAACAAAAAATGCCAGAACTTAAATTATTTTATTTAACCTTGAAGAAAGAAATAATTTTCAACTCTGCATGTTTGCTTTATTAAAAAAACAGGACCCTTACAGTATCAAATTTAATTATGAAACAAAAATAAAGAATGGTAAATATAAGAGAATTTATTTTTTTATTTCTACCTATTTACAATGGGTATATTTGATATAATTGTTGTAAATGAGTTCAACCTAATATTGTAAGTATAGTTATCATTTTCTGTCTAAGTTGTCCTGTTTTCTCATTTTTCTTACTTTTCACAATTTTAGATCTGTCAAAATTATCCTCCTTTGAAAGTCTCTTATGGGTAATGTGTATATCCCAGCCCATAAATCATGGCCCCATGGCCCAACTGCCCAAGTAAAGGATAGTTTTCCAACCCTATTTCTGAAATTCATTCCTCACTTATTTAAATTTTGTGTAATATATTATAGAAGACAGAGTACTTTTTAGAATATTAGAAATGTCTGCATTTTGGTCTACAAAGGATTAAATGAAACTGCCATTACTTTCATCTATAATCCCCTATCTGCAATATTCCTAATATTATGCGTTACTATTGTCCTTAAAAGCCTAAGAAAAAAATGAGGAGAATACTTTTGCGAAAATTAATTATTTGAAAAGGTTGGATTAGATAGGATTTGCTGGAATTTTTGCCAATACTGTGCAGCAAAATTAATATCATTAAAGCAAGAAAATTGAGTATTTGAAAAGGGGGGAGGTTTTTGCCAATACTGTGCAGCAAAATTTATATCATTAAAGCAAGAAAATTGGGTATTTGAAAAGTGGAGAGGTGAATAAAGAGTTGAACAAATGACATTACCATCATCCATCATCCTCGTGGGGGCATTTTGGGTCTTTTTGGTCTGGGGCTTCATCAGGTGGTCACCTAGGGGCCTGTAAAATAACAATGACACACATAATTTTCTAGGAAAAAGATTCATATTTCACAATTGTAATGTCAATATTCAAAATATTTATACCTATCTCCTGTCCATAATGATTTGAAAAGAGAAGGGAGGTCCACTGTAAATTAAGGTAAGAATGAAAGGAAACATATGAATGTGGAGATAAAGAGTGAAGAAATGAACATACATTACCTTTTTCCCTCGTCGTTCTTTCGATTGGTTATTAGATGGTCATCTGGACTTGGCCATGTCATCAGGTGGTCATCTGGGCTTCATTGTGTTATCGGCTGGTCATCTGGGCTTCCTTGTTTCATCAGCTGGTCATCTGGATTCTGCCAGGTCATCAGGTGGTCATCTGGGCTTCGTTGTGTCATCAGGTGATCATCTGGATTTCGCCAGATCATCAGGTGGTCATCTGGACTTTGCTAGGTCATCAGTTGGTCATCTGGACTTTGCTAGGTCATCAGGTGGTCATCTGGACTTTGCTAGGTCATCAGTTGGTCATCTGGACTTCGCCAGGTCATCAGTTGGTCATCTGGACTTTGCTAGGTCATCAGGTGATCATCTGGACTTCGCCAGGTCATCAGGTGGTTATCTGGACTTTGCCAAGTCATCAGTTGGTCATCTGGGCTTCGTTGTGTCATCAGGTGGTCATCTGGACTTCGCCAGGTCATCAGGTGGTTATCTGGACTTCGCCAGGTCATCAGTTGGTCATCTGGACTTTGCTAGGTCATCAGGTGGTCATCTGGACTTCGCCAGGTCATCAGGTGGTCATCTGGACTTCGCCAGGTCATCAGGTGGTCATCTGGACTTTGCCAGGTCATCAGGTGGTTATCTGGACTTTGCTAGGTCATCAGTTGGTCATCTGGACTTTGCTAGGTCATCAGTTGGTCATCTGGACTTCGCCAGGTCATCAGGTGGTTATCTGGACTTTGCTAGGTCATCAGTTGGTCATCTGGACTTTGCTAGGTCATCAGTTGGTCATCTGGACTTTGCTAGGTCATCAGGTGGTCATCTGGACTTCGCCAGGTCATCAGGTGGTTATCTGGACTTTGCCAAGTCATCAGTTGGTCATCTGGGCTTCGTTGTGTCATCAGGTGATCATCTGGACTTCGCTAGGTCATCAGGTGGTCATCTGGGCTTTGCTAGGTCATCAGGTGGTCATCTGGACTTCGCTAGGTCATCAGGTGGTCATCTGGACTTCGCCAGGTCATCAGGTGGTTATCTGGACTTTGCCAAGTCATCAGTTGGTCATCTGGGCTTCGTTGTGTCATCAGGTGGTCATCTGGACTTCGCCAGGTCATCAGGTGATCATCTGGACTTTGCCAGGTCATCAGGTGGTCATCTGGATTCTGCCAAGTCATCAGGTGGTCATCTGGGCTTCGTTGTGTCATCTGCTGGTCATCTGGACTTTGCCAAGTCATCAGGTGGTCATCTGGGCTTCGTTGTGTCATCAGGTGGTTATCTGGACTTTGCCAGGTCATCAGGTTGTCATCTGGACTTAGCCAGGTCATCAGGTGGTCATCTGGATTCTGCCTGGTTATCAGGTGGTCATCTGGACTTCGCCAGGTCATCGATGGTCATCTGGATTCTGCCAGGTCATCAGGTGGTCATCTGGATTCTGCCAGGTCATCAGGTGGTCATGTGGGCCTCTTCAGGTCATCAGGTGGTCTTGTGGGCTTCTTCAGGTCATCAGGTCATCATCTTGACTTCCTCGGGTCATCAGGTGGTCATCTGGACTTCGCCAGGTCATCAGGTGGTCATGTGGGCTTTGTTGTGTCATCAACTGGTCATCTGGACTTCCTTAGGTCAATAGGTTGTCATCTGGATTTTGCCAGGTCTTCAGGTTGTCATTTAGGGACACAGCACCTAACCTTTTATAGTAAATAGCACAAAAAAAAAGAGAAAAAAAGGTTAGTACACGTTCAAATAAATCTAAAAAGTGCATTATTGAACCCTTTTGAAGAAATACTCAACACAAAAAACTATGCTATAATTGTTAACAAAATTGGTCGGTTGGAAGTGCTTAAGTGAAGTTTGAGGAAAAAAAGGTCTTATCAGGTGGTCATCTGGGTCACTTGAGGTCATCAGCTGATCATCTGGGCTCCGTCAGGTCATCAGGTGGTCATTTGGGCTCCGTCAGGTCATCAGGTGGTCATCTGGGCTCCGTCAGGTCATCAGGTGGTCATTTGGGCTCCGTCAGGTCATCAGGTGGTCATCTGGGCTTCGACAGGTCATCAGGTGGTCATCTGGGCTTGGTCAGGTCATCAGGGGGACATCTGGGCTTCTGTGTGTCATGGGCTGGTCAATTGGGCTTCATAGCTCCATCAGGTGGTCATCTGGGCTTCATTGTGTCATCAGCTGGTCATTTGGGCTTCGTTGTGTTATCGGCTCGTCATCTGGACTTGGCCAGGTCATCAGGTGGTCATCTAGACTTTGTCAGCTCATAAGGTGGTCATCTGGTCTTGTCAGGCCACCAGGTGGTCATCTGGACTTCATCAGTATATCAGGTGGTCATCTGGGCTTCGTCAGGCCATCAGGAGGTCATCTGGGCTTCGATGTGTCAGCGGCTTGTCATCTGGGCTTCGTTGTGTAACCTGCTGGTCATCTGGACTTGGCCAGGTCATCAGGTGATCATCTGGGCTTCGTCAGGTCATCAGGTGGTCATCTGGGCTCCGTCAGGTCATCAGGTGGTCATCTGGGCTTTGCCAGGTCATTTGGGCTTCGTTGTGTTATCAGCTGGTCATCTGGGCTTCACAAGGTCATCAGGTCATCTGGACTTTGTCAGGTGATCAGGTGGTCATCTGGGCTTTGTTGTGTCATCAGCTGGTCATCTGGGCTTCATTGCACCATCAGGTAATCATCTGGGCTACGTTGTGTCATCGACTGGTCATCTGGGTTTCGTTGTGTCATTTGCTGGTCATCAGGACTTCACCAGGTTATCAGGTGGTCATCTGGGCTCCGTCAGGTCATCAGGTGGACATCTGGGCTTCATTAGGTCATCAGGTGGTCATCTGGACTTCGCCAGGTCATCATGTGGTCATCTGGACTTTGTTGTGTCAGCAGCTGGTCATCTGGACTTTGTTGTGTCATCGGGTTGTCATCTTGGCTTCATTGTGTCATTGGCCGGTCATCTGGGCTTTGTTGTGTCATCGGCTGGTCATCTGAGCTTCATTGTGTCATCGGCCGCTCATCTGGGCTTCGTTGTGTCTTCTAGTTGTCATCTGGGCTTCGTTGTGTCATCAGGTGGTCATCTGGGCTTCGTTGTGTCATCAGGTGGTCATCTGGGCTTCGTTGTGTCATCAGGTGGTCATCTGGGCTTTGTTGTGTCATCAGGTTGTTATCTGTACTTTGCCAGGTCATCAGGAGGTCATCACGACTTTGCCAGGTCAACAGGTGGTCACATGGGCTTCGCCAGGTCATCAAGTGGTCATCTGGAATTTGCCAGGTCATCAGGTTACCACCTGGGCTTTGTTGTGTCATCTGCTGGCCATCTGGGCTTTGTTGGGTCATCGGGTTGTCATCTGGGCTTTGTCGGTAATCAGGTTGTCAACTAGGGGAACTGCACATAACCTTTCATAATATCTTGCAAAAAAAAGAAAAACAATGGTAAGTGCATGTTCAAAGAAATCGATAAAGTGCATTTATTAGACCGTTACATAGATATACTCGATGCAGAAAACTATGCCATTATTTCTTCCTTCATTTGTAAATAAATGGTGGGTGGTTAAGTAAAGTAAGAATTAAGCTGCATTTATTTCCCCTTAATATTTTGTGGAAAAAATAGTTCAATTAATGTAATAATAAATAAAACTAATTTAATGTAAACAAAACATTATAATAAATCTAGGCTACTGCATGGCTGACTATAGGCAACTTAACATGTGGTTCTCTGCTAGATAATTTTTATAGTATTTTTAGTCCTAAACAATAACAAAAACCCATCAACATCGGTACTTCTACCCCTGTAAAATTACTTATAAGTGAATTATACATTGTTACCAATTTCTTAAAAGCATAAAGTGCTAAGCTACTCGTTCAGGAGCTGGAGTCCTTGCTGAATTTATTTTTAATATGTTACAAGATGTTGCCAGGATTTTTTCGCACAATTTTGAGAACATAACCCAACCTTGAGAGCTGGGTTGTTGTTTTTTTCGTTTTAGACAAAATTAAGAAAAACTCAAATAATTTTTATATATTTCAAATAAAACGAAACAAAAAATTAAATATTTGGTATATTCAACTCCATTTATATTTCACTCTTTTACAATCCCAATAACTATTTCTCATGTGACTGAAGTAGTCTATTATGTGATTTATTTGACCTGGGTTGTAAATTACATTTTTTTTGTTCTTTGAATTGAGTATTTTATCTCTGATATTGGGTGGGTGGGGGGGGGGGGACCTTTTTGCTATTGGGAACATGACCCAATATTTATTTTCAAAATGGGCAAAAAATAACCAGAAGGCATTTGATGAGTCTGATATATATGAGTGTATTTCTCAACACATATTACTCATAAAACTGTAAATTTATGTCAGTAAGATCACATTGTATGTTCTCAAAGGTTGTCAGAAATTAGGAGATTCAAAAGTATGGCAAAAGTCATTAGAATAGTATTGGGATGTTGAAACATTCAAAGTTTGATATTGAGAGCTAAACTGAGTCAAGATTAGCTTTAAAAAAGATAATGCAATGTGAAATACACTTTTTTATATTAGATATTCCTCATCCTACTTTTAAAGTTGGTGACATACTTTTTCCTGGAGAAAAGTTACACAAGGGGGTTAGAATTTGATAGCATATTGAGTGTGTGTCCGCCTACAGACTTACAGCAGCAGCTAATGATGCCTTCTATGCTTATGGGATCAATAATTAAATTATAGATAAAATAGCATTTAATGACATGTGAAGACTTTACATTTAACAACTTCTAACAATACAATATTAGAAAAATGAAGATTCATTGTGTTTAGCTAAATATATGCCTATCTGGTTTAATGACCCACCATATTCTTACAGTATGTGATTATGAAAACAATGCTCACATGGAGTAGATGATTTTTTTGGGGGTTTTTTGGGTTTATCGTCCCACCAACAGTTGGAGTAGATGTAGAAATGAATATATTTCTTTCAGTTGTGACACTATGCCACAATTTCAGCAGACTTAACCGCAGTCACTAGTAAAAACATCTTTAATACACTCTTTACTTATGGAAATTGCTAATTTTAAAGAAGCTGTTTCTGTAAGTTGCTTGAACATGACTCATTGGAACCATGCTTAATTTTTGTTTGTGTGAAGGTCTATATTGAACCACTAACAAAATGATACTGCAGTAAACAATTTCTTGGTCATCTATCTTTGGCAACCTGACATATTCTTGGTTAATGGTTCCCCCTGAAATTATTTTGGGGGTCATTTGTTAATATTTATTTTTCAAATACTACAACTTATAAAGATTTTAATGTCTTTTATTTGTCTTCATAATAACAATGAATTCATTTTGTTTAAAAAAAGTAGTAAATTTTGATTTATTTTTAACATTTTAATAGAATGCAATGTCAGGGTTAAAGAATACGTCTTACTTGGGAATATTACTCAACAATATTTTTAGGTTTTTAAAAAGTACTACAGTCAACTCTCGTTATCTCAAATTTCAAGGGACCGTAGAAAATAGTTTGAGATATCCGAAGTTTGAGTTATCCGAATTTAAGGATAGTTTGTGTAAATCTTGAAAATCTTACCTGCTACACGATGACTGGTAATGACTGAAATTCCTTGTTATATCTGCCACTGTAAACTAAGTTTCTGCAAGTTTGTGTGGTTTTGCATGTTTAAAGTGTTATTAGATTTTTTACAATGTAATTTAATATTCTTCTTTTTATTGTAGGTTGTTGCGTCGTCGTAAGTGCATGGCCTAATTTTGTATACCTAACGCTGATACCTGCAAGTTCTCAAAAACTTTTACAACAACAAGTACAAACTGAAACACTTTAATCAGCGTTAATAGATTAACGAAATTGTTGTTCATTAAATCAGCTAATTAAATAATAATCTATTAACCTCTTCTCTAAATTATGTGAAATCCTGATTGCCGATAATTGGCGATAAAACTCGCGCCCAAATCTTCGCGAGTTTCACGGTAGGTGTAAAAATCACTATTGTTGCCGATTTACATCTTATAGCAATTTGAAGTTTGAGATAGACCAACTGATTTCAACAGTTTTATACTTATGGGGACAAAGAATTTAGTTTGAGATATCCGATAATTTGACATATCCGAATTTGAGTTAAGCGGAGTCGAATTATATAGAAACTATAGGGAAAAAAACGGGACCGTAGAAAACAGTTTGACATAACCGGAAATTTGAGATAACCGATTATGAGATAACGAGAGTTGACTGTAATTTACAAAAGTATTCATATTTTTCCTGTTTTCTTCAAAGTAAATACATGTATATAATAATACACACAGAAAATGTTCATTTAGCAAAAAATGTTTTCTTTAATTACTGAAAATTAAAACATCCGTTAGCACCTTGAATAGTTAAGAAATGTAAATGTTCTGCCTTTTTTACCACGACAACACAATAAAGAATCATTTTGATAACCAAGGCAAATGTATAAAGTCTGTAATTTTCTGCAGCATTGTTTTATTTTCCATACTACATTCCCAGCCATATGATGTGAATATAAACATACATGTGAACTCTCCCGCTTTTGGAGGGAGACTCCCTTTTTTAAGGTTCAAAATTTTATTAAAATGAGGGGTGTTTTACACATTTTCAGAAAATCTCCCTACTTGGAAACAGATAAATTCCTTTTTTGTTTAAATAAAAATAACAAATCCCCCCCTTTGCAAGTGAAGATCTTCCACTCTGGCCTTAGAAAAGGTCCATGTGTGTGTATTAAGTTCTAAGAAAGTAGAGCAGATGAGGGTATTACCGAACATGCTTGCTTTTTCGAACACTTTATTGTATTGCTTATATAAATTATATTGCATTATAAATATGTTTAATAAATGACGTAACACATTAGACGTCATATCCTGTTTCAAGACAAACGGCCATTTTTTCCACACGAATATCAAAGCTAAGCTCCTCTACTTGACAACGTAACCTGATCCATGTGTTTTTGTTATGTATTTCTAAGACGATGATTTTGATAACAGCAACAACAATAATCATAATAGACTTATCTAGAATGAAACTGATATTAAAATGAACCGTTGGATAGTTACATCATTTGAAACATGCAACATCAATTGATATCAATATAAATTAAATTTTTATCTTCAATTTAATTTTATTTTTCAGTAATGAGTTCTAGAACGGGGCTAAACGGCAGCAATGCTCGCCTGAAATATTACAATAGTTGCTAGATTTATTACGGTCTAATGCCATCAGCCTCAACCAAGCAGCAAAGAATGAAATTCCGAAGACAACACTACAAAATGTTGTCTATAATAAATATGGTGGACACACTGCTGGCCATATAACCATTTTGACAGAGGCAAAGGAAAATCGAGTCTCTGAGAGAGCCATGCATATGGCCCGTATTAGCTACGAAGCACCCGACATGAGTTACCACAGTGAAAAAAATCATTAATGATGATCCAAATCCGTTCCGTGACAACCGGGTAAGGCTTGGCAGGATGTTTTTTTCGGCGCCACCCAGACTTGTCTGTTAGAACAACAATTCAGCTGGGCATGGAATGTGCGATAAAATCACCAGACAAAATTGCGCGGTGGTTCAAAGACTTCGAAAACTTACATTGTAAATGAGGTTGGAGACCTTCTCAACGACCCGACCACATAATGCCGACAAGACATGCTCAAGCCTTTGTTTGAAAAGTCACAAGGTCATCTGTTTCAAGGGCTCGCTGTCTTTTATCATTACGGTAACTCAGACAAGACACAACTGACAGTGATGGCAGCATGTAGTGCATCTGTGCACTATCTTCCTCAAATGATTATCTTCCCTGGCCAAAGATTCAGTTATAATCCTCTTGAGGGGTTCAAAGAAGCAGCATTAGGCCAGTCTGAAAATGGCTGGATGAATTAAAACGTATTCTGTCATTGGTTGACAAATGTTTTTGTACCAGGAAATAACGACCGAAAGGTGAAGAAGCCTGTTCTCCTTCTTATCGATGGATATGTGACCCACATCACGATGAAAGCGTCAGACATATGCATAGAAAACGGGATAGAACTGTATTGCTTGCTAGAACCCACATCGCATGTAATTCAACTGCTTGGTCGCTGTAAATTCGGCACATTGAAAAAGAACTGGAGACAAGCTGTAAGGGATTGGAAATTGATAATGTAGGAGAATATGTTACAAAAGTATTGATGTAGCAGTGAAAGGGTTTCAAGAAGCTGGTCTATTTCCTCTTAACCCCGGCATAGTGACCGCTTCTAAAAAGATCAGATTTTGCACTAATCGAAACAGCAACACAGTCCAGCAGATCTTGAAAATGTTCAGAAGCCGACCACGGAAGAAAATGAAGCATCTACAGAAGAAGCCATGTCGGTCCAGCGGGTCAGTGACGATGTAAGACGTGAACAGAATGAAGTGCAAAGGACCTGCACTGGCACACCGTGTTCTCCATTCTCAAAGCACTTCACAATACTAAAACAAAAAGCCATCACTGGGACGGCATACAGGAAGTTGATTGAAGAGAAAAAGGCATGGAAAGAAGAAGAGGAAAGCGCTAAAGAGCAATGTAAGCAAGAGCGACAGCAGAAACGCAAGCTCCGGGAAGAAGAAAAACAAAAGAAAGTGACTGAAAAGAAAGCTAAACGTAAGAAGAGAACAGAAGAAAAGTCAAGAAAGCGCAAATGGAGGAAGAAGTTGCAGGCATTAGAAGAATAGGGGTCCAAGTCCGACCTGGAAGTCCAAGTAAAAGTTACCAAGTGCTACATATGCGAGTTGCCATACACAACCGACTATATTGAGTGTTTCCATTGTGCAAGCAGGTTTCACATATCATGAGTTTCTGACGAATACATGCACATCCAGGGCTTGCCAATCGAATGCAAATATTTCTAGACTGAATGACTGTAATTAAGACTTGTTCAATGAATTTCTGACTGAAATGTTTCGTTAAATTGATCGTTTTGGAATTGCTTAAAAGTAATTTGCTCCATTACTAGTGTTTTTGTGAAGTTTTATGTATGATTAAATAAAACAACAATAGTTTAATGTTATTTGCTACAGTCTTGTTAATAATCTGAATGTGACAATGGTCGGTAATACCATCACTTATGTTACGAATAAGATACACCTAGACAGAAATGTAAGTATAAGGATAATATCAGTCAAAGTGATGTATTTTCATAAAACACAAGCTTTAGATAATGTATTTATGCTAAAGGCACACAAAAGATGTAAATACCGTCATCCATTGATAGTGTTGGTAAAAACATGTTGGTTTTACTGAACAGCAACTTCATTCACCTTAGGTGGTCGGTAATACCCGCTTCTGCTCTAAAATTACTTAAAAACATCATTTATAACTTTTGAAAAGCCAGATAAACACATATGTTAGGATATATTTTTTGTATTTCAATTTTTGTTGCCCTCAAAACTTGTTTCAATAAATCTGTTCTGTCATAAACAACCAATAACACTAATTTCTAAGTGGAACTCTTGTATTTTATTTTGGCTCCTTAAATGTATAAATAAAACTGCATTTGAAAATAAAAAAGACAACAAGCTGATAAGCAGGGATGGATCCAGTGGGGTGGATAGGGGATGCATCCCCCACCCCCACCAGCCAGGTAAAAAAGTAGAGATGTGAAAACACATACATATAAGCTTTAAAAAATACTAAGCTTTTAAAGTAAATTTTATCTGTTGACTGCTTAGGTTGAAGTTAGGGTCCCTTATTATGTCCATATAACTAGTATTTTCTGCAATAAGGTTGAAAACATCTTGATTCATCCTCCCCCTACCCCCACCCCCACCCCACCAAAATTTTCTGGATCTGCCACTGCTCAAAATGTGTACATAAAATTGCATTTAAAAATAAAAAACACTCCAGCAACATGCTGATAAGCATCCAGAGAAGTAAAATAAATTGATAATTGTATCTTTTTTATAAATTAGTGCTTTCAAGGGGTTTAGAACATTGGCATTTTAAAACCAGCCATTCAGTCAATGAATGTCTGCACACAAACTGACCATTTCCCTATTTGAAGTACATAATAGTTTCAGAAAATGGCTATTTCTAAGCAAATAATTTGTTTTGGCAATAGGTCATAAAGATGAAATTCTGAACCTCAAACTTTGATTTCCAAGTGGACATTAACAACTTTGATCTGTGAATGTTTAAGGAAAATTTGTTTCAGTGCGTGCCTCACCTTAAACTGACTTTTTTGCCAAATTCTGGTTGTTACAGAGAATTGCTCCTACTACCTAATCGCACGAAGTTTGAGAGCGGGCAGTTTTGTTTTCGGTGTTTTGTTTCTAACAGAGTATCCTGGTGTTACCTAAATTCGACGTTTTTAAGCATATTTGTCTTCTGCGTTTGTCAAAAAAGCTAAACTGCAGTGATAAACTACTTCAGTTAGAGTTTAAAAATCACTAACTACCTAACCGCCGAATTTAGTTGAACGTCGAATTGTGGTAACGTGAGGGGATAATTTCTGACCTATTTTACAATTGCAGCGATTCTTCGAGAACATGTCTCCTCATTAAATGAATGTTGCTGTTTATAAAATATGTAAACCACTTACCTCTCATTTTGTATTCAAAATTAATCGAAATTCCTAAGAACTAGCACGTATTACACGTGTATTCTCTCTTTGCTACTTAACACAACACGTGATGATTTGAGTTTACACAATTTAATCCGCCAAAAGTTGCTTATGACGTCACGATGTGTCCCAAATGATCTTTTGGAGAGAGATTACCGAAAAAGCGGATATGTGTACGTGACAACCAGCATATATGACATAGATTGCGTAAATATGATTAATTTTTTACATAACTTGGGAGAAATTAGCGGCCAAACAATTCTTATAGAAGCTTACAGTTCGTACGTTCATCATCTCCAATACAATATCGTTGACCTAGATATAATTAAGTACTTCTAGTCATTTTATTTACATCTTTAACAAAGTATCCAGACTATCGTCAGTTAATACTTGCAGACTTCGCATAGGATCTGGAAATAATGTATGGAGAAATTGTTACAAAGTCAAGGAAAATCAAGGAAAAAAAGCGTAGAAAAATCAGATCGAAATCTAAGCGCTGAAAACGCTTTGTTTTTTAAGGTGTTTAGTTTTACAGTGTAGGCGATTAAAGGTGTGCATAAATGGCCGCTTTAATTTTTATTTTTCATTTTAAATCGATTGCGCAACACATTGGAAAGCAGGCACATGTATACATCTGCAAAACAACTACCTCTTCTAAGTGTAGATAATACACTGGGACAAAAGCCATAACACAATCAAATACAAACGGTTATAGAAACTTTTATATTAAACAAACAAGATTTTCCTAAAATGATTGAATTCTAATTATCAAAAAGCTTAGAATAACTGTTTGGATGGTGTAAGTTAAACCCTGAAAGGTGTGCAAACAATGGTCAAAATAAAAACTTAAAAAAGAGTTACTGATAATGGATAGGCTACTATTTTATTAAACATACAATACTTTCTATGTTAATGCATTTTAACTAATATTAGGTCCAAAATAAATGCTCGTTTATGCTTCCGGGTGTGACAAAAACACTCTGAATTTAAAATAAACTTCATTTTATTTTTTCTTCAACATCACACCGCTGTGAACTGTTTCTAAAAGTCCTCAGTGCGCCATTCTTTTACGCCATTCGGATCACCTCGGCTATTTTACTTTCAGAAATAGGCCTCGAAGGTAATGTGGAGAGTGGGTCGGGTGAGTAGCCATCGGCACGATGGCAGCCATCCCTCAAAGACCTTGATACACGGTCTTGTAGACATAACATATTGCTAAATGTCACACGTAAAGCAATATAATGAAATGAACAATGAGAGGGGGGGGGGGGGGGGGGGGGGGGGCGAGAGGAGTCATATTGGCCTATTTTATTTTTTCGCCGACATCTATGTCATAAATCATATACATAAATCACAAACTATTTGAAATACTGCTACAAGTATTTAAAATGTACGTCTTGTTTTTATTACATATGGTAAAAACTGACATTATAAACCGTTTCTATATGATACGAACTAAGAAAAGAAAAACGAATGCTATTTTTAGAAAGCGCGCGGACCTTACTGTACCTATTAGTGTGTTACTGACGTGATTTGAGTTAAACACATTTCTTGAACAGTAAAGTCTTAAGTGGATATTCGAAGCATTGTTCAAAATTTTGATGAGAAACATAGTATACGACAATAGATAGTTTCCATGTGATGTCATAGGCACTTGATAACAGTTTAAGGCAGCCATCTTTGAAGGCAGAAGCTAATGCAGGTCGAAATCTGGAAATATGTGCTGTATTAAACTCACCACTATGATTTTATTTTTCAGTCTATTTCACTGAGTCCTATATAAAATATAACATCTTTTATGAAGTATTTTAAAAATCAAAACTAGAAATTGATAGTTTAAAAGGTAAAAAAATACACTGTTCACTTTGTTCAATGATGAGTCAATAATTTCATTTATTTCTGTGTATTAATTCTTTGTCCATTTATAAAAAATAAAAAATATTGTATTCTAAAAATATGAATTTTAAGAGCTTTCCAATGGTGTATAGCTTATTTTTTTTTAAATAAAATGAACGCTTCCGTAAAATTCATCTGAAAATCCATTGAAGTTGCCATCAAAGATGGCTGCCAAGATAAGGGATGTTCACTGATGTGGGAACTATCTATGACGCATTTTTTTTTCTTTTTTTCATCTTCTTTTTTTAGTGAAATGTTTAGTTTGTTAATTTTCAAGAAAAATGGCGTCAACTTAAAAATTGGGATAAGTTGATATTTTCGGGAAAATCTTGTAGCGATCATGTGGTTGCATACAGAGCTATCTTGAGAATTGGAGGTTTTAATGAAAATATGTGAAAATTCACATGCATTTACCCGTTGTCTTTTTCTATCTATATAACTTGAATTCTGTCTTACTATGAGATCTTGTAACATGAAGCGCCATGATCGAAGACAACTATTATTCAAAATGGCGGACGTCCATTCTGTATCTTTGGAAAATCATCGAGTAATGGCATAGATGTATTTATTACTTTTGGTCAGATGCTGTGTGTTTCAAATGGTATATTAGTGGATGTACGTCAACAAAGGTCACCAGAATTGAGTCTTGCACTGCATTTACGGTGATGGTGACTAAAAATACGATTAATTTTGATGACATTTTTAAATAGGTCAACCAGCCATTGTTGCTATTAAAAAGCACAGAGGTAGAAATTTAAGCGCTGTTGACCGGCCTTGCTGCTGGGTTAACTCTTTAACGACGTGGTTTAAGCGTCTTCCAAAGTTGCGCGGTTAATCAACGGTTACTGTGGCTGGTGTAAAGATGCGTGACATCGCGAAACCGTTTAAAGTAATAATGAAACAATAGTTCTAGTTGTATAATAGGGGAAAAATCGGATCAAAAGATGGTGTTTGTCTATGTTAGACGTTTATTATTGGATGGGCCTTTTGTTGTTGTATTCGTAAGCAAGTTTGAATGGTGACCGCGGGTTTACAGACTATTGACAGTTTCTAGTGCAGGCTTACGTGTTCAATTAATTTATTTTTGAAAGAATGAATAACCATGAACACGACCAATTATTTCCATCTCAAATTAAACACGTTTAAAATGTTCCGGAAAAATATCTCAAAATTGCAAAGAATAGTCACACGTTTAAAAACATTATCATGACACAGTTTTCCTTCACTCTCATTTACAAGTCGAATTCGTGCTTTTTTAAATTGCGAAATTTGTTGTTGTCGCTGCTATTGTTTTAAATGGCTTTAGATACGTCGCAGAAACACATGAATGATAGTTTTACATTTGTGTATATATCATTAATGGAAGAACTTCCGGGACACCACAGGTCAGCTAGATAACGGTTATATATAAAGTATGTCCTAATAAATACTCAAACCCGCACAGAAGCTCCAGAAGCTAACCGCAAGCTTATTTTCAACTAGATGTAGAATAAAAAAGTACCTTGACCTCTTATACGGGTAGTTAGAGCCGAATTAACGACGTATCAGTAAATCCAAAATGGCTGCACGTTCATCCGCCATTTTTCCTTCCGCCATTTTTCCTTCTCGCACAAATGTCCATACCTTCCCAATGGAGCTGACAACCAAAGTTGTTTTTTACCAATTTTTTTAACCGGAAAATGATAAACAAATTGCACTCAACACAGTTACATGCTGAATTGTTCGTTTACAGTAAAAAAAAATAATTTTATTTTCAATTAATAACTTCCTATTCAGTTTTTTAACTATTGCGACGCGTACACGGCCAGTTACTCAAGTGTTCTGGCAAAAATAAGCTGAGCGATAGGCGTCCAGTGTGTAATCTTGGTCGGTGACAATGAAATCACGTGCACGTCGTGGAATAGGTTTGGAGAATGGCTCGGCGATAAAAAGCACACTTTTGTTCGCCTTCCCCGCACTGGGATATGACCGAAATGGTTCACTTAAAAATTGTTACACACCCAGTGTCATAGCAAAAATGGGAAAAGGGGAATGCGTTGTTGGATGAAAACAGGTTGTGTCTGTGTTTTGTTTTTGTGTTGTCTTTTTCACACCTTGGACTTGTGTAATAGGGAGTCGTGTAGATATCAATATCGTGATATCGTATAGGTTTTTTTTGCGAATATAACATTCCTTATCGTTTTTATGTATCATTATGTTACGTTTCAATTACAACTACGTCCGAGGTATGGGAGGTCCTGGCTTCGAACCCGGACCCCGACATACCATAGTCGTGAAAATCGTAATCGTATGGCTCCCTTGCTAACGTTTAGGTAAATACATGTATAAGGGTTGTTCCACGACTGGTTGGCCCGGTATAAGGATAATGTGTTTGTTCACAGCGTATATACATATATACACATATATACACAGCGAATGCAGCACAATATTAGGTTCGAGTGGACACCGTCTCCAGATACCAGAAATACTTTTGGTGGGACAATAAACCTAATAAACAAACAAACTACTACGTCCGACCTATCAATAACTACTTAAATTATATTGCACTGGACTCGAACCCACGTGGTGAGAGGCCCTGTGCCTTATAAACTTACGTTAAAATACTTCTTTCGATATTGTCGAGGCCAGCGTGCTAACATACTGATGGAACTCTAATAATTACAATGCTTAAAGAATATCGATTTCATTGCACATCAAAGTTTTATTTAAATATACGAAACGGTGGAAACACTCAAGACGTCGCCTTAAATATTGTTTTAATTTACAAAATAAAAAACAACCTTCGCTGTTCAATACATTTAAAATATACTTTCTGGTGTAATCCTTTATTTATCATGATATCTGCCTGTTAGCAAGGTTAGAAAAGTTATGATGCTATTTTTCAAAAGGTATTTCAATTTATGAAGCTACACAATTAACAATATTTTTTAAAACCGACAATGTAAAGGTGGTATCCGACAGTTTGGACCAAAATATTTTCATTATACATCTTAGTAAACAATTGTTATCTGAATAGATCTCGCAAAATGTGGTTTATTGGTGTCTTACACCCAGGCGCGTTTCTGCCATTACGCACTTTACGCACGTGCGTAACCTCCGTTGGAAAATCTAAAATCTAAAATTACCAAAAACACTAAGAAAGTCCTAACCTAACCCGGGTTAGGAATGATATCTTTTTTCCGTAGTTTATATGTTATAAAATCTTATTAACACACCAATCGAGTTGAAAAGGTTATACACGTCAGGGTTTTAGTCGTTCATATTTTGCGTTAAGTTCCTCGCATGTCCGCATTTTACCTGTTATTCATTAGAAAAGAACCGGATATATTCAAAAGTATTGCTACAAAGGTTATTTCCCTCGTAATTGTGCGTAACATCAAAAACGTCCCAGATACGCGCCTGCTTACACCTGTCGGAAAAGTGACCATAACGCCGCAAACGTCATTTCAAACATGTATTTCCTGCCTGAGCCACGCTGCACAGTTAGCTATTTTTAAACCAAGAAAACCACTCGTCGTGACCACTAATGTTTTTATTCATTCACGTTATCTGCTGTGACGTCGATGTCAATTTTTAGCGGAAATTCCAATTGTTCTTATTTACCGATATTGTTACATATATAAAAATGTAGGCAAACTGTCGGATATCACCTTTAAACGTCATGAAAATTGTCATTGCAAACAGGAATTTCCTACCTGGGCCATGCTGCAGAGATTGCTATTTTTAAACTAAGAAACCACTTGAAAACTTTAACTTATGATTACGTTATGTATTAATCCGGCTAGTCCGCACTGACGTCGATATCTATTTTCAGCAGAGATCACGCGTGCTTATTTATAGATTTGGAAAAAATGAGCATTTAGAGTGACTTTTTTATCGAAATATAGGTAGTGTTAAACTCGTCAATGCATTTAATATAGTATGGATGTATGCAAAAATTATACCTAATTTCCCCATAACCGTGAAAATAATATTGTTTTATGCATTCTATAAAGGCAAACTGTCAGAAACCACCTCTAAGCAGCTTCTATAGTTCAATTGAAAGAACACCTCTAGTTTCTCTTCGTGATAGAGGAGATCTAAGTTCAAATCTTAGTGGGAGCCACACGATACAGTCTGCTTGCTTTCTTTTTACAATATGATTTTACTACATAATAATATTTTGCTGTATTTAAACTATCAATAGACGCGTTTTGATTGGCTAAGGAATAATTCCCGTCAATAACACGCGGTATTCACCTGTTTTGTTTATATTTAACAGACTATAAGATAGAAAACATAATTTTTAAACGATTTTTACATTGGTACCGAGCTTTTGCTCGTATAAAAACTACGTCGGACAGGAGCGGATCAAGAAAATTTGTTTGGGGGTGGGGGTGGGGAGTGGGGTATGAATCAAGATTCATTTAGCTTTATCGCAATAAATACTAGATATATACACAGTTAGAGACAATAACTTCGGCCTAAGCAGAAAACAGACAAGATTTACTTTAAAAGGTTATTATTTTTAAGCTTACATTATGTGTTTTCACTCTTTGATTGATGCATCCCCCTTACACACATACACACCCACCCTCAGGATCCACCTTTGACGTCGGATTATGGAAAAACCAGAGCTCTGATGTAGACACTTTATTACTTTATAAGGGAAGACATCCGAGCGCCTGCATTAGAGCACGCGCATTGTACGTAAAAATGTTGGTTATCATTAATGACAACATTAATGAATTTTGTTGAGTTTGTTGTAAGCGTAAAAAGCTACAAAATGTACAAACAATAATTCCCCTTTCAAGAAAGGATAGCATTAGTTATCTCCCTTGTGGGGAGTTTTTTTCATATACATAATTAAGATATATATTTTTTTTAAATTGCTTTTGTAAATAGTATTCAAGCATTTTAGCTTACTTTCATCTCAATCAATTCGATAAGTCCATCTCATGTTTGCAGTCTTAAGTGTTTTTAAAAGTTCTGAAAGTTGAAAAAAGAAATAACTTATTATTCTTCAGAAACAATTCTCCATTACATACCTGGGCCGCGACATACCAAAGTCGTAAAAACGGAAGTGGTATAGCTCCCATGCTAACTCTCAAGCAATTATAAGGGTTGTTCCACGACTGGTTGGCCCTGTGTCAGGATAATGTGACTGGGTGTGGTATCATGCCAGGTGTTCACGGCATGCGATACACAGTGAAGGCAGCACTATATCTGCTTCAAGAGGACAATGTCTCCAGATAACTGAAATACTGTTGGTGGGATGATAAACCCAATAAACAAACAAACAAACAAACAACCAATTTTCGAAATAAAAGAACTGTTTTAGTTATCTCCCTTGTGGGACTTTTCATATACTTTATATTAGAACTTCTAAATTGCTTTTTTTTAAAGTGCCTAATTTTTTGTGTTATTCTTTCTCCAATCAATAAGATTCTATTTTATACACATACTTCAGTCTTAAGAGTGTTTCAACAGTTTCTGCAGTTAAGGTATAGTATTGTTTTGGCCAGCTCCCTTGGACAATATCGGGATATTTTTAAACCGTGTAAGTACAGTATTGTATGGGTACCACCTTTTGGCAAAATCGGACCATTTAACCTTTTGATCAGAGTAAGTGTTTGAGTAGCGATCCATGCAGTATAAATGAATTTAGTATCTATGCTTTTGCTACGCTTTTCAGTAACAATCAATAAATATATTACCTATGGCATTAGGCGCAATAGATTGTGTGATTAGAGCATCTAAAGCTCATGCATACACCGCGACGACCGTCCTCTTCATTTTTTTTCATTTTTGGCATTTTTAAAATTGATTTTTGAAAAAGATGTGTATGTACGAGTCTACATTACCTAAAGGAAGCTACGCCAGTGAAGTCGGCTGCTCTATATACCGACTTATTGGCGCCCCATACCTGTATAGATAGTTTTCATGTGATGTCATAGGCACTGATAAGACAGTTTAAGGTAGCCATCATTGACGGCAGAAGCTGATGCAGGTCGAAATCTTGAAATATGTGCTGTATTAAACTCACCACTGTGTATTTAGTTTTCAGTCTATTTTACTGAATTTTATATAAAATTTAACAGCTTTTATGAAGTATTTTAAATGTCAAAACTGTATTTTGATAGCTCAAAAGGTAACAAGAAAAACAACTAAATAGGTACAGTGTTCATTTTGTCTAAGGATGAGCCAATAATTTTATTTATTTCTGTGTAATGCTTTGTGCAATTATCAATTTTAAAAATATGAATTTCAAGAGCTTTACAATGGTTTAAAATATTTAATTTTTAGACCACAAATGACAATTCTTCAGAAAATCCCTTGAAGTTGCCATCAACGATGGCTGCCAAGATAAGGGATCTTCGTTGATGTGGAAACTACTCACAAGGGAGGTAAACTGTAGTTTTGTAATAGTTAGAGTAAAGTCCCTTTATATACGAAAAGCGGGAATAATTATGGTTGCTTATGGTATGCCATTGTGGCGATCTTAAGACCGGGTTGAAGAACATGGTTAAGAAACAATTACTTAAAACATGTTATATATGTTATGGCAGTCAGCATCATAATTATTTTCAAGATGTAACTTGGCAGATAAAATAAGCCAGTACATAAAACCTTGGATAGAATCATTCGTATTTTGTATGTAGTTTGCAATGAGTTGAACTGAACTAGTGAAATTTCATCTACGTAAAATATGTTAATAATAAAATCCTTTTTCTTCTTATTTTCCTTAATCCTACCAATCACAATTTCGCGTATTACAACTGTGTTATGCCCATTTATTATTCTGACATTGTTGGTCATGCAGTCATTTTTACCTGTTTTGGTGACGAATTGAAACATTGTTGTATACAGTTTTCATATTTATATGCAAATTAAGCAGGCCAGCTCCTGTCAGGCCATGTTATTACGGGTTATCTACTTTAAGATTTTATTAAGAAGTCGTCTTAACTGTGATCAACACACCAACGTATTATCAAAGGTAGCTAAAATATCATCGAAGGATACTCCTTAATTTTTATTTTGAAAGAATGTTATAACCTCAGTCCTTTAACTTAATCGTACCCAGAGAGCTGTTGTCTTGTAGATATAGATACAAAAAAGTTGCCGGACTATGCCAATGGAGTTTATCAGAGTTAATTGCTATACAATTATTTATGTTTTTCCTTTGTAAAACAACAACATCATCATAAACCCTTCTTTTCATCTAGAAAGCTTACAAAACGTATGCTTCGTTGCGGTCGAAATAAACGGTTACAAAGGTAAATTATATATATATATATATATATATATATATACAGAGAGAGAGAGAGCTAGAGAGAGAGAGAGAGAGAGAGAGAGAGAGAGAGAGAGAGAGAGAGAGAGAGAGAGAGAGAGAGGGAGCTACATAAACTAGTAAAATGGCGACATTATAGGTCCATTTAGGCCCCTATATGCACGAACGCATCTCCGACATTCAGGAAAGCAACGCGATGTCTTTCAACATGGTTATTCCGCATCAATAATATTTAAAAAACAAAACAACAACAACAACAACAACATGTCCCACGAAGGTAAACAAATAGATCCGTCCGTGATAGTTTTTGTTCACCGATAAGTGGTATGGAAATATTTATCCTACTTTTTTAAGGAATGTGTGTGTGGGGGGGGGGGGGGGGGGGGGGGGGGGGTAGGGGGTAGGGGGGGGGGGGGGCCGACACGCATGCGTACTCTACACACGCACTCAAACATTTCTTACTCACAAACAAACAGGAAATAGTAAAAGAAAAGACAAAAAATGCTGTTGTATAGTTTAATTGGTACAGTCCAGGACTTGTAATTACATTTTGAGAATACACCACAGTAATATATTAAACTAAACTAAAACTCTCTGAATTTTGGTTATAGAAAAAAATAAAGTGTAGTATTAAACACATATTGAACAGTTTATCTAATATTGACAACAAAAACAAAAAATAATAACAACAATAAAACTTAAAAAAACACACAAAAAACAAAACAACAAACTAACAACAATCTGTTTTGCCTTAAAGGTGGGTTTTTTTTCTGTTGTTGTATTATTATTGTGGTTGCTTTTCGAACAGAATAACTATGTAGAAAAGTGCATTGAGCTTTACCGAGGGAAAAAATCGACCAGAAATAAGACACGATCTAGATTCTAAAAAGAAAACCATATACAGTTATATATACCGATGAAAAACTAATTAACGCCTCCCCGGATGGTTACCCGGATGATCATGTACCGAGATATCACAAATAGACAAGTGGTTTTCTTGATTTAAAAATAGCTTACTGCGTAGCGTGGCTAGGAAATACATATGTTGTAATGACAAGTGGGGCGTTCTGCTTCCTTTCGCGTGGATGTAGGACACGAAAAAAAAACAACAACAACACAACAGCATTTCGCATGGTCTTTTAAGGTATTTTATTTGGTTGCATGAGAGAGAAAAAGAAATAGGTCCAAACTGGCGGATACCACTTTTAATCGTTATGTTTATTCGATTGTAAACACGTTGGACAGAAAACTGCATTAATCAGGAGATTTTATTTTGACCGGTAATCAACAGATATACATGGTGAGCATTGGAGGCGGTATTTTTTTCTTTTTCTTTTTCTTTACTGTTTAATTTAAACATATTTTATTCATTTATATATGTACAAAAATAGGGTTAGGCTACTAGTTCTAGCAACTTAACAATATGCACTGCCTTTAAATTTAAACATCAACATGACATGAATAGGTCAGAAAAAACATGCCATTACATAGTGTAGATGGTGAATATAACAGGTATTACATCAATGAATGCAAAACAGAAAAAAAAGAAAAATGTTTTTTGTGGGTTGTTTTTTTCATCAATACTGGCAGTAAACAGTGTGTGGCGTTGACATTGACAATTAACTCAATGTACTTGTTTTAAGATTACAAAACTTGGTAGCCTTTACAAGAATAACGATGGTCGTGGCGAGAATTTTCAAGTGGGGAGGTTTTCCTGATGACCTGCTGTGCGGCGATGGTTCGACCCAGACTGTGGTCTTCCTCCACCAAAAAATAAGCTGGACGTCGCCAATATGACCACAATTATTTAGTTTAAACCTATTCATTTATAGTCGATCAGGAAAGAAGTTCTTTTAACTTATATTAATCCCCCTCGACTGTCCACTCTCTGGGTAGAACCAGTATTCGGGTACTGAATACCTGGAGCAATGTGCAGTAAATAGTCTTGCTCAAGGACTAACATCACGTGGTCAGTTTCGGGGTTCGAACCCGGGACTCTCCGATCCGGAGTCCAACGTCTTAACTACTAAACCACGAACGCTAACAATTATTTCGGAGCAATGTAACAATAAAATGCCCATGACCTGTTAAACGAACGCGAATAGGTAAGTGTTAAAGTTGAATTCGATTTTAAAGGTGGCATCCGACAGTTTGCTTACGTCAAATGCACGTAACAACATTTTACCACCTTTCTGGGGGGATTTAGGCATAATATACTTTCTGCATGAACTCATACTTTCGTCTTAGATGACAGGATTTTGAACACTTACTATGTTGTAAGATACTATATAGTGCGGCAAAAAATGACTCTAAATATTCATTCTGTCCAAATTATAAATAGGCACGATAGTGATCTCTGCTAAAAATAGATATGACGTCAGAGCAGACTACACAGAGGACGATGTAATTCGTTCTCAAATGTAAGTTGTCAGGTGGTTTTCTTAATTTAAAAACAAAAACATGTATCTCTACAGCGCTGCTCAGATAGGAAATACCTGCTTGCAATAACGAGTTTGTATCCATACTTCGCTGTTCACAAAGATCTGGGGCATCAATAAACAGCATTTTGCCGGGCCTTTTCAGATAACAATGACTAATTTGGTTAGTTGAGACAGAAATATTTGGCCTAAGCTGTCGGATACCCCCTTTAAAATGACTTAGTCACAGTTTAGCGTTTGTATATGACATACAGTATCACGTGATGTGCACTTAATATTTATTTAAACTATTGCGTCAATTTCGATCCAATTACGGTACTATTTGTGACTGACAGATACACAGGACGCATATTTCTACAATGCCAAGTTATATTTCATTGTCGAGCTTAAACTAATTAAACAAAGTTTAATTCCCTGAAATTAAGCCACAAACTTTTTAAAGACAGCATGGTCACAGATAATTTTGTGATTTGATGGCATATTTGATTGATTTACTTTTCAACCTTATTCGCTATTTGATTTTTGTATGTCCAAATTTGGACAATTGCGGCTTATACTTTATAAAAAAGTGGTGTTTCCGTTCTAAAATTCTTGTTTGACTTTTTTATTTATCATCCCATTTAGTTTTTTAGTTATCTGAAAGCAGATATAGTGCTGCCTTCACTTTGTATAGCATGCCGTGAACACCTGGCATGATATCACATCAAATTAATTTATCCTGTCACCTGGTCGAAAAGACGCGAAACTGCCTCAAAGTTGGCCTTATCTTGAGCAAAGGAACTCTACTTGTGCCATTTTTAACGACTTTGGTATGTCGCGGCAAGGATGTGAACCTGGGACTTCCGGTACCTGGGGCCGTAGCTCTACCGAATTCGCTACGGACTCAAGAAGCCTTAATTTGAAAATAAGGCATTATTTTTTAATAAAACTATATCCTTCGTTGACCCACAAAGCTGGTATAGATAAATGACAAGTGAACCAGATGGCCTAGATCATGACTTATGATAATTGCTGCCTGCGTTGTGAGGTAAATGATGAAGTGTAGGCAATAAAGTTATAATGAACAAAGTAGTCATGGAGGGTGAAACCCTTGACCAACTGCTAACGAATCGACCAGATTTAGGCAAAAAGAGTAGTTCGAGATCAGTCAGCTCCTGGTGGGAGCTATCTGATCGGACCTACACTGATTACCGTTGGTTTTTAAATTATCCATCCTGTTGCCTATGTAATATGCTGTTAGCAACTAACTAAGGAATTAGTATTCGTTATTAAGAAAATGTAGCAGGCTAATAGTTATTGGAGGTCGGCGATTCCGAAATGAGACAATGGACAGACATGATTGTCATAAATAGTGGCGAAAGTGATCGGGCAGTGGAGGCTTTGAGCGACTAACTGATGTGATCAATGTGGGGAATGAGAGGTCCAGGGAAAGGTTAATGATAACGATATATCGACCAAATTGTTCGTTCCTTAATGTAGTTATGGTCAATGCTCAATACATTAACATTTATGCATTTATATACACGTGTTTATGTATTCAATGCATTAAAATGAGAGATTTAACATGATCTATAATAAGAAAACCCAAAATGACGCTTTGTTGTTTTATATAAAATTGCGAGTGATTATATATATATCAAGCACTTTGGTGCTAGCTTCAATACGAATTGGCAAAAATCTAATCCCAATAAATGTATAGTATCTTTTCCGCGAAATATACTGTCCCTGAAGAAGATTTAACCCCATCCCACCCCCACCTTTCTAAAGTTTTAGAACATAAATTCAATAAAATTTACTTCATACATTCAATTCAAAATTACAGTGAAAATTCTGAATCCAGATGTACGCCAGAACGCATCTCTTGCATCACAGAAATCTGAGGGTGGGGGGACCACGATTGTAGCAATTGAGCAAATGTTTACAAAATCAAAACCTAATCAGTTATCAATAGGATTCCAAAGGGCAAAGTCTTTTATGTAAGGCATGTGCATGTGGGATAAATATTAATCAGAAGTGAGGTCGTTAAATCATGCTTTATCCGTAATCCTTACAAATAAAGAAAATCCACGTCCAATAAGATACAGCCATATATCCGCTCCTGTGTCTACGAAAATAAATGATACTTGTACACCATTAGTACGACGTTGGGTTTTCGCCATCTAAACACATTTTCTGCGCACAGGATTGTCTGTACACATGGGCAGAAATAGACAGTACACCAACATGATGACAGGGAAAGAACATGGACTTCACGATGACATGTAAAAATTATATTCTTAAGTCGTGCGTCAACGTCTTTCTGAATATACAAGGGCGGATTAATAAAGGTGCCGGGCACCCACGCCCCCTAATATTCCCAGACCATACTACTTAAATAGAGAAGAAATAATATGAAATAATATTAGCAAACACAAGTGCTTCTTATGCCGTTTAGATAAATAAGGACATATACGGGGTTGAAAAGCAATTTTCTCAATATATAGTCGTGATAAAAATAAAATACTGTAGACTCACTAACACGGAAATAAACACCCATCTCTTAAAAAAAAACCCAAATCTGCCCCTGACTTTAGACTGAAACTGAAAAACATACACATCATTCCTTCTTATATATTGTAGTTAGAGCATTTATTCGCATAGTGTAGATAGTTTGCACATCAGTGACGATCCCCTATCTTGGCAGCCATCTTTGAAGGCAACATCACCGGTGTTCAGATAAATGTATAGGAGCGTAATTTTTATTTTCTTATTATTTTTAAATATGTGGTCCAAAAATTAATAGCTATACACCACTGGAATCCATATTTTTAGAATGCAATATTTTAAAATTTCATAAATAATAAAGTGATCGTAGTCTTTTGAGGACTATTGATGAAACAGCACCCAATATCTCCATATTTCAAAAAAATTAATAAGCGGACATAACTCTAGCAAGTAAAACTGTTCGGTGTGCTTCGTACGAGGAAGCAACCTCGCAGGCTTATTTGTGGTTATAAATCATGGCGACAATGCTCTAAGCCTGTAATTTATCTTATCATGTAAGCTCTACAAACTCCACAAATACAAAGCAACAGTTAGAAGACACGCATATTTTCTTCGTGTCAAAATGAGACAATCTAGGCCTCAAGAAATGATTTAGCTAATGAAATAATGAACATTATCCAGACATACCATACTCGCAATGTCAGAAAACGGTAACAAGCATCGGTAGATTGACCCACATTATCACTGGTCTTAACATAAACCGTACAAATCGTAACATACATAAAACAAAAAAGAATTAGACCGTTTCATCACTTTGGCCTCATAAACGTCTCCTACATAGTCATGAGGAAGTATAAATGATAAATGACATCGGTGCAAGTATTTTCAAAATTAACATACATATTTTTTTTCCTTTTTGCCATTTATTCAGGTATTTGACAAAATGCACACGTCTGCATAATTGACAGTCGCCATGTTTAATAGAATATGTATTGCTATAAACGAATTTGTGAGATTCTTGATATAATATTCTTGATCCTGGATATAGACTATAAGACGTCGGCTTGAAGCTTTGAAGCCGAGCTCCTGTTTGTTACGTCTTCATTCCTTTGCACCGATCATTTAGGCGTATGAATACAATAAAACAATGATAATTAGAGCAAGCATCTTTTCTTGCTGTCAATATTTGGCACCAACCCGTTTAGTCCTCGCATATCACATCACCGAGATTGATTACTCAATGCAAGTGCTCTGAGACAGAGACTCGCCCTGGTAACGGTTACTATGGTAACCATGTCAGTTCATAAAGGCTAACATAACCGGAAGTAGATCGACGTCATGGGTGATGCACATTGTAGCTACACAGCGACGGTAACGCATCTGGATACAATAGGCGCACAGGAGGTCTCCTATGCCGTTGCTTCCGGGACTGTTGTGCGGCCGACTAGTTCGTCGCATTGCCAGAAAGGGCATAAACTCTTCATCTCCCAGCAGCGCTGCAGAAAGAACAGATCAGATCAAGATTTTGGCATTAGTTAATCATCCTCAGTAGCGCTGCAGAAAGAACAGATCAGATAAAAGATTTAGGCATTTGGTACTTTTTTTTCTCTCCAGGCAACGCTGCAAAAGAACAGATCAGACTGATAGATATAGGCATTTACCACTCATCATCCAACAACTCTGCAAAAGAACAGATCAGACTGATAGATATAGGCATTTACCACTCATCATCCAACAACGCTGCAAAAGAACAGATCAGACTGATAGATATAGGCATTTACCACTCATCATCCAACAACTCTGCAAAAGAACAGATCAGACTGATAGATATAGGCATTTACCACTCATCATCCAACAACTCTGCAAAAGAACAGATAAGATCAATCATTTTGGCATTAACTATTTATCTCAACGCTGCAAAAGAACTTAAAATATAAAATATTTTGGCATTAACTTATCATCACCCAACAGCGCTGCAAAAAAAATGAACAAATCGGATCAAAGATTTTGGCATTGACTCTTTATTCCCTAGCAACGCTGCAAAACAGATCAGAACTGTAGATTTTGGCATGAACTCCTCATCTTCCAGAGTGGTGTTAAAGGAAAGAATCAGAATTGTGGATTCTGGCATTTACCTTTCATCTTCCTGCAGCTCTGCAATAGGAACAAAACAGAAAAAAAATGGCATTTGCTTCTTATAACAAATAACAAAATATTGCGTTGCAAATGGTTCTTTTTTGTTTTTGTTTATAGTGATAACTTGTGAACAATTACAATAAAGAAGACACACATTTTTTTATTAAAAATAACACTATGAATGTTACTGTAGGCTAACAATGTTAACTGTGCTGACAATGTGCCATTTTTAAACAAAATATAACTGTCCATATTTTGGAATGAGTAAAGAGTTCAATGTGTGTCAGCGATATCCATTTCGCGTAATTGGTTGTAATCATTCATTATCAGGCACATATCATTTGTATACTCTTTTACACTGGTTTATGGGAGAAAAACACAACAGCCTTTTTCCTTATATTCTCATTCACTCCAACACTTTAAAGGTGGTGTTCGACAAATTAGACCACGAATATTTTCCAAGAATATTTTCTTTAAACATCTTAGTAAACCATTGTTACCTGAGCAGAACTAGTAAAATGCTGTTATTTGATGTCCTTCACGTCTGAAAAGTGTACCATAAGGCCACAATCGTCATTACAAACATGATTTTCCTATCCGGCTTCGCTGCACAGTTGGCTATTTTTAAACAAAAAAACATGTGACCACTAATGTTTTAGTTCATCCACGTCATCCGCTGTGACGTCGATGTCTATTTAAGCAGGAATCCCAGGAGTTCTTATTTACATATATTGTTACATATACAAGTTGTAGACAAACTGTCAGACACCAACTTTAGTATGACCCTCTTTTTAACATTTAATTTTCAAACAAATATTTAACCGATATGTTAAAGGAGCGACCTTTAGCGCAATACAAACTGTATCAAAAGCTGTATAATACAAATGAGTTACAAACGTGGGTGTATTATACAGCTTTTGATACAACACCCACGTTTGTAACTAATATCAAACAGGTGCTTTCTCACTTTCCCTTCCGGTTTTCTGCATAAAAAAGCAAGTTAGCCAGCAATAGCCAAAATATTCGATTTGCGATGATGTAAAAACTCAACAGCAGTTGTTTGGGAGGTGAAATTCGTGTAAAACCGTCGCAACGCTTTTGATTGTCTTAATCTTGAGACAACGCAACCCTGTGAAGGAGAACGCATTCACATTGGTCTGGGGATCAGACATATTATTTTATTTAAACATTATACGTTGCAGTTTAACAGACTAACTTTTCACACACAAAAAATAAATAAATAAATAAATTTGACCAATTGAGAACAAGTCAAATACAAACATATTCAACTAAAATAAACAGCATCAGGTTTGATTTTAAAGAAAAATTAACTGATAGTGAGAAGTTGGACGACAAATAGTTATGAACAGTTATGAACTGCAACGGACTAATATCTACCAGCTGCCAGGATATCGTGTTAATTATGCTCGGTTAGTATAAGAGACAGCTGGTATGATCCCCATATATATTTCTTTTTTATCATTTGATATTTTGGGTTTTATTAATGTACTGATTTTGTAAACAAGATAAAGATTTACTTAATTTACTTTAAAAAAAAGTCTATATTTCAAATTGTGAATTAGGGAAAACTTTTAATACTGAACACAAATTAACGGACATGATCGTTACATGGAATTATTCGCAGTGAAACGGATGTATAAGATGCAAACAACCACACAACCCATACTCCATGTTTATTTAAATTATTACACATAGAAACATTCCAGTAAAAGCCAAATCTTTACAGCGACATGAAAATTGTTGATAAAATGTACAAATATTTCTTTTTTAACAATGAATTTATGCTGTCATCTATGCAGCTGACGCACGCACGCACGCACGCACGCACGCACACACACACAAACACACACACACACGCACGCACGCACCCACACACACACACGCACACACACAAAGAACGAACAGAAAGATTTTTACTAGGAAGCAAAAATAAATGGTTCAGTTTTCAGTCATAAATGCAACAAAAGTAAGCATTTTTCAATAAGATAATGATACTGTAAGAAAAATTAAATAACAATTGTTGCTGTATATACTTGAATCGTATATTCTATTTAGCATAAATTAACTATAACAAAAAGTTGACACCATGCATTTTTCAACAAGCCCTGGAATAATTTGCTGCAAAAACAACAGCAACAACGGAAAAAAAATACACGTTGTGGACTTTATTTCAGGAAATATTGGTCAGAGTCGATTAATAAAGCTAATACTGAATAATGAATTTGAGAAAACAGAACTCAACTAGTGCGAAAGAAAACAAATTAAGAAAAAAATTTATTAAGTGTATTTCAGTTCTGCGTCTTGACATATTTAAACAAAAAGTAATTTTAAGTTGAGGATATTGTAGATATAATGTGCAAAATAAACTGAAACAAAACAATAATTTATACTTTTTACATATCCATGACTTGCCTCTATATATATATTCACAATTATAAGAAAATATAAAAATATTTTCTTACCTGAGAGCGATGCATTAGTCCTACAAAAATACAAACAGAACAGAGTTAGTAGACCTAACGCAACGGTGCAACACCGAGCCATAGTGCGCCGTGATGGGGCACAGCTGTGTGACTGAACGGAACACGGCCTTACTCTCTCTCTATCTCTATCTCTTCGACACTTATCAAATAGGTCAATGGACCACGACACTCCTCGTACATTCCATCTACCTGGCCATCAGCTTGTCCCGTTTGTCAACTGTGATAGCGCGCGCTAATTAATTAAACAAAATACGGAATGCAAATTACTTCCTGGTGGCATAATATCGCACAAAAGTGTCAGAAAGCGGTATAAAGGTGTATCGTTTCGGGCATAAAATTAAATAAAGTCGTTAAAATTTGGCTTGTGCTATCATGTTCGTTTGTGCCTCCACACGTCAGTTAATTACCACAGGATTTTTTGGGGACGTGCTGTGTGTCAGTTGCTCAAATTGCTAAGGTTAAAGCGAAACTGAAAAGTATGCTTAAAGTGTGGTATCCGGCAGTTTGCCTTCATCTTATATATGTAACAGTATCGGTAAATAAGAACGATTGGGATTCCTGCTAAAAATAGACATCGACGTCACAGCAAATGACGTGGATGATCTAAAACATAAGTGGTCACATGGCTTTCTTGGTTTTAAAAATATCCAACTGTGCAGCACGGCTTAAATAGGAAATGCATGTTTGTAATGACGATTATGACGTTAAGGTTCACTTTTCAGATAGATGTAGGACATCAATAAACAACATTTTGCGATATCTGTTCAGACAACAATATCTTACTAAGATGTTAAATTTAAATATTTTTGTTCCAAACTGTCGGATACCTCATTTATATTTCTGTAACTGGTGCAGCGATGCATCTAAAAAATATGTTGTTGTTTTGTAACTTTTCAAAGCCCAGTGTTGTTGTATATTTTTTAACGATTGAAACCCATCCCGTTAGAAGAAATTACCACAAAAAGTTAAATTTTATTCCTTGTATAACCAATAAATCAGCTGATATTGTAAGATATACTTTTAAACTGAAATAACTGGTACCGGCATTTATATACGGGAAGCGCAAAAACAGCGTGAAAACATATGCGCGAGAAAAATGCGTAATGACTGCTTCCAAAGACGTCTCTGGCGCAACTTGAAATAGTCAGCTTGCTTTGTTTTGTTTTTGTTTAAACTTTTGTTTCAAAAGTAAAGCTTTGTTGAACCCCAGTGAAGATTAAGATATTATCTTTCATCAATAAATCGTATGTGAACAAGCTGTCGTCGAAAATATTATGTTGTTTTCATGTTGGGAGAATCAAAAGCGTTGCAACGATTTCCAACTATTTGAACATGATTGTATATATTCGGACTTGGCACGTGGGTATGTACGTCATATGTATAGGCCAGTTATAAACAATTTCCCAATTTCCTAAGCTTATCAATCTTTTCCATATCGCCCGTGTTTTTTTAGTATTTGTCCATCTTTCATTTTTACCTGTTCCTGCTTAGTACAAGCGAAACAGAATCTGCAAAATAAAAAAAAAGATATCTTTAAATATAATTATATATAAATATAATAGATATAAATAGAGAGTGAGAGAGTGAGATAGACAGACAGACAGGTTGACACAGAGAGACACAGAGAGACACATAGAGAGACAGAGACAGACAGGCAGACAGACAGACAGAGACAGACTGACACAGAGTGACACAGACAGACAAACAGACAGACACAGAGAGAGAGAGAGGGAGAGAGAGAGACAGAGAGTGTTTTATTGTATTATTGTATTCGTAAGATGTATGTAAAAAAGGTGCGTCGAGTAGTACGCCAACTTAGATTTATTAATGTGGCAAGAAGACAAGCATGTCCAGAAGACAAACAAATAAAGATGATCTTCCTAGTAAAGTTTGCATGTATGAGAACATGATAAACTTAAAAACGACCGTCACTGCCATCGTTAAGTGCACAAGGGAGCTCGAATGAGGGCCATTTATCTTGAATGGTCGTCCGTCCTGTCGGGGTGACGTCTGTATGTATGCAGAGACGCTGGGTGCATTCGGACAATAAAGTGAGCGATGAAATAGGCCAGTCAGCGTCATTACATTTGCATAACGATGCACCTTGTGAGTCAAACAGAGGTACATTTACGTGACACATTGCTGACAGCATGTGGCAACGGGAGATAACCCATTCAATGGATAGGGACTCTATTCATTGCCGCAGGGTGTTGGAAATTCGATACAAACATACTCTCAGTCATTGTTATGATAGTAGTGCTACTTGCGGCAATCAGCTCGAGTCCCGGTTGGGGCGATAACGTTTACGTGGGGAGGCCTAGCCGCTTTCCGCGCGGCGGGTTCTACATTATATATTTCTGGGGTCTGCCTCCACCAAAATTGCTGGATGTCGCTATAATGATTATAATTGGCCGCTCTTATATTTAAAAAAAAAAAAAAAAAAAACCGAAACAATTAGAGTCGTAAGAAACCTCGCGGGTGGAGGCGAAGAAGTCAGATAAGTTACAAGTCGGCGACCCTACCCCCCCCCCCCCCCCAACCACTCTAATTATCAGGCAGTGTTGAACCATAGAAACATTATTTTATGTTTTATCTTTTGTCATTTTGATTCTGCCAGCGAAGAGGATATCGAAAAAAACAACAACACGAAGAACGTCATTTTTAGACAGCTGTTTTAAGATAACGCAAGTGTAATGGATTATATAAAGAATTTTAAAATTACCACTACTAATGTGTTGTATACTTTGATGTTGGGGTTTATGCCACATTTAAAAAAATATCCATCCAGTTTTGATTATATATTTTTTTTTCTTAAAAAAATGATATTTAAGGTGTTTTCGATATAAGATAACACCAAATATTATGTTATATCCTCTTTTGGGTAAGTGTTTTGCTACTGAGTATCGTTTGGAAACAAATCATAGCATTAGAAAATAAAAACAATAATATATGTTACTTGATTGGTTTGACCTGAACTATTCAACATTTGTAATGAATTGTTTACAAACTCAGTTTTGAGGCATTTTTGAGAAACATAGCAGCGACCAATTATGGTCATTATAGCGACGTCCAGCTGTTTTGGTGTAGGAACACACCAGACCAATGTCAGGATAGAACCTCCGAAGCACCATAGGTCAGCTGGAAGACCTTCCCACATTAAGTCCTTCGCCCCGAACGGGACTCGAGCCCACGTGGTGAAAGGCTAAGCAGTCAGAGGAGTTACAAATCGGCGATTCTACCACTACGCCACTACCCCCCCCCCCCCCCCCACCCCCCACCCCACTCCCTGTAGATTATCAATAAGGAGCTTGAAACAGGATATTTTGGTATAACCAAAAACATTTATCCCGATTGCAACATTCGCCCTTCCTTAGGGACGAACCGTACAAAGGAAATATTGGGCAGATATTGTTGTGTTTTTTTAATGTTTTTGGTGTTGTTTTATTTGTTTCGTTGTTGTTGTTGCTGTTTTTCGATAAAAATATTCTGAGTAAGATATGATTTCATTCTAGTTATGTTACAAAAATATTGTTTTATTAGTTTGATTATTAGGATGCAAACTAACTGACCGGACGTCTAACTGACCACGCTTAAAGACGAGGAGCGAGTATATCCAAAATGTCTCTATTGTTTTCTAGTCCACTGTCAAGTTATACACACATCCATTTGATAAATGATCAGTTCGCCAGTGCGTTTATTGCTCATGATGCTGCGCAGTGCGGGCAATTATTTTTTCTGTCTCACTATAAAGACGTTCGGGTGACACGAACTTATTTACAATTGATGGCTGGCCGGAGAATTGTGTCAACAACCTTCATGTTTATGTTTGTTTGTGCGATCCATGCACTTTATGTTGCAGAGTACTGGACGGTTATTTACGCACGTGTACTTTATATGGGCGGAGACTATCCTTTTGTATGACAGGACCCCAATATGAACACTTTCGGCAATTTTCGCCACTTTTCTGAAAATTTCGTAGAAATGGTCGAGGTGCTCCGAGTGACAGAAAATCGGAACACCTCGGATAATAAAATATAAGAAAGAAAAAGCCCGAAATGTTAACCATGCCTTAATTTCACTTGATAGTTCAAATCGTTAAGATTGTTTCATGATTATTGTCTTCCTCCTCTTTCTCCATGTTAAAGATTTGAAAATACGTGTCTGGCCTGTTCACTCTATGGGTAGAAATTTCTGTCTGAGAAGAATCCACCTTCGGGACATTTTGGTGAAAAATGTCTTAAGTGTGTAATCTTTGTATTTGACTCGTCTCCAGGCTTTCCGACCCGTAAAGAATTGTTATTTTCCGGGATGGATCCAGGTGCGGGGATTGGTGATGCTTGTCTGTAACAGTTTTAACATAGTTTGTGGTTAAAATTAAGTCCTTTAAACTAATACGTCTAAACTTTAGGAGTAAATATGACAAAGGAAAAAAATACAAAAAAAAAAATGGAATAAAACCAAAGATAAAAAATGCTTGTTTTTGTAGAGCTAAAGCCCCAGACCTCCTAGATAGCAGCCTTGTGCTCTACTGAGTGTACTACTGAGTCTTAATACAAGTGCGTGCTTATTGGCGCCGCTCTGCGGTGCCTCTTCAGTGTGGTTACACTAAACACCGACCGGAAGTAGAACCTGTGACATGGACTGTTTCTCTTTAATAACAGTCTGTTGCATTGTTTTGGCATCAAAAGTCCTATTTTTTAAGATAATCGTAATCTTTATGTGTCAAAAGGAAGTTGAAACTATGTAGAATTAAAAAAGCAAACACCTTGAACACATATGTACAATAATGGACTGATCTTTTTTTTACCGGAAGTACATATTTCTTTGCAATATGGGGGTTACAGACTGGCAATTTGGCGGTATGTGCATTCTATGAAGCAGAACCTTCTTACAAGCTGCAAATGTTTACTTATTTCTGGGTCTTTCTGACAGACAATAAACAACTCTTTTCACCTATATATGGTTATAACTTGGTAATGGTGCAATTTGTTTCCAACTTTTTACTACAGAATATTGAAAAAACCTATTTCGTGGAAGCTATCCTTGAGTGTTTAGTTCCCAATGGCGCCATGGATGTCTTACATCCGTGCTCGTTCTTATTTCATAAATCGCGACCAGAACATTGAAAATTTCTACAAAACTATCAGATTTTTAAGGGTTTCAACTTGAGCTTTATCACTCCGTTTGGATTAAAGTCGGTACTTTTTCTAATTTTACGACCAGTAGATAGTTGTCCTAACGTAAGAACCATTTTTTATCTTATGCCCTAGGGTGTTTCAGTATGCATGTCCTATAACCTTTCAAGAAATACCTTCCCTCCATGCACTTATGTACAGGTAAGTCTATTATTTCGTGTTAAATATTATTTAATATTTTAAGGTTTGGACTAGACATAAGATGCCCTAGAAAATTTGTCGCAGCTGTTGAATTGACCGCAATCTGGATCAGCGAACAATAGTTATTAACACACTTGTATAGCTAGTGACCAGGAACGATGACTGAAGTATTGGCCCAATTTATCAGGACAAAACGTGTCTGCTCCAGATTTATTATAACATAGGGTTTATGCAACTAGA
The DNA here is from genome assembly GCA_007844125.1 of Sinonovacula constricta. Lineage (NCBI taxonomy): Eukaryota > Metazoa > Mollusca > Bivalvia > Cardiida > Solecurtidae > Sinonovacula > Sinonovacula constricta. Next base: position 51,686,269 of record CM017555.1, read on the forward strand.
CCTTCCAGTCGTGCACATATTATTGCCCAATGCGATCTCACTATGGTAATAAATTAAGACATTTAGCGGTAAAACTACAGCAATCTCGACAATTATGGCGATATATTCTCGCCATTAGGAAAAGTCTTCAACTGTATTTATTTTGTATGCTTACTTGCTATGTTTTTATTCTTATTTTACTTCTTTTTATTAACAAATATGACAATACAAAACGCTCTTAAATAAATGATATTTTCTGAAATAACGGAAAAATAAAGTGTTAGTAACGTTTTTTCTCTATTCATGATCGGTATTTTTCTTCTCATAGGGTCAAAGGTGTGTCCTGAATGACATTCTTTTGGAATTAACGCAAAATCTTGTGTCACTGTCTAGAGATATTGAGCTGTTGTTGTTGGGTTTTTTTACCCCGCGCGCATGCGCAGTTCGGAGAAGGTGAAAAATGAAAACCTGTCGCGACTCTTTTGATTCCTCATTACAGCATAATTGATTGAAAGGTGTTAACATTTATTCTAGTTATGAAAGGCAATAATTTAATTGATTGTCGATTGATATTCAACAAAACTTTGCTGTTGTTGTTTAAAAAAAAATGTTTGCAACTGTGACCAGATTGCTTTAAAGACATGAGAAAATGCATTCCATGCCCAGTCTCCGTTCAGTGACCCCTGGGTGACCTGTTATGACACCTAGTCATATGCAAGCCTCAGTATGTTCAATTCGTCGTCATAGATTCATGTCCGCCTGTCAGTTGGTCATCCACAAGCGGCCATAATGCATGACACAAGATGCACACTAGGGTTCAGTCCAGCAAAACACGTCATATGAGTGACACGTCATTTCAGCTTTTCATGCCTTATTTGTGAATAACCTATATTAATTGTTCATTTTTTTCGCCATCGCCTTCAAGCGACAAGAAGACATATAACAATGTATAGAACCTTAGGAGAAAAGAGTGTAAATATTTATCAGTCAGCAAGCTCGAAGTTAGACCAACAATATTTGCCGCAGTCTTACCAATACGTGCATCGGCAGTATACTATAAGCAGCAGGCCAGGTGTTGTTTTATCACGATGTGGGAAACTGAACTGGAAAAAAACAACATTACCTTATTAAATGCATATTTTCTGTCTTAACATTTATAACGACTCGTGAACATGTCACACGCATGGTCACTAGTTCACACGTACTTCTGTTTTCTCGTCCCAACCGGACTCCAACCTATGCGTTGAGGGCAGCGGGAGTTAAAAATCGGACAGACAGGCTTCTCGATGAGCTGAAATCGAGTGGTTTCACAAAAAATTATTTAAATTATTTGCCCAACACTTTTATTAACACTTACTTTGCATAAACTTTTGCATAAACACATTTGACATGAACATGAACTTTTACATAAACTTATCAGACATTAACTTCACTTAAAGTTTTTAGACATAAACTTTTACATAAACTAAATAGACATAACTTTTACGTGTAAATAAACTGTTAACATTAACTTTAACTTGAACGTATTTGAAAAATATTAGGAGCTGTAGATGATGAAATACATTTTGTGCTAATCTTAGCATAAAAGCAATCATATACCTGTTCTCTAATGTTATTTATTTTGCTTTAGTTGCAATTACATATCTGGAGTATTGTAGCAATAATATAAAATAGTATAGGATTCTATTTTTCATAATTTTGAATCTTAAAAAGTTAAATGGGGGGGGGGGGGGGGGGGGGGGCACGACCCTCCCGCAACGACCCATAAAATTCCATTAATAATACGTATTGATTCAATTAATGAATTAGTAAAATAGAACTACTTTTGGGCCAAATACATCATAAAAGGCAACTCCAACATTCCAGAAATAAAATCCCAACTCCAATTTTAAACTTAATTTATAAATAATAAGTGTGTTCAGAAACTTTTGAGGTGAGTGTGTGGCGCTGGGTGTGTCCTCCTATAAATCCGCTACTGTAATACTTCAGTGAACATTTTACAATAAAATCCAATATATCCTTCAACACATCGTTGTCTAATGTACATCTACATGCTCATAGCAAATCTTAATATCGTATGACTCCGTGGCGCAACGGTAGCGCGTCTGACTCCAGATCAGAAGGTTGCGTGTTCGAATCACGTCGGGGTCAAACTTTTTTAAAAATTTATAATGTATTAAATTTCATGGTTATTCAAACAATACCTTTATCTAAAAGTTGCGTTTATTAAATTGTAAGATTTCAATAGAAAAAAATTAAGACACCATGATCATGGTTCTAAGGTTTAAAAAAAGAGTAAATATTGATGTTATTTTTTCTAAAATCATTTTTGCGTGGAGGCATTCAGATAAGAACATTACGGCTAAATTTTCAGTTAAAATGGAAGAAAATAATAAAAATACATCCGCAGTGTAGGCTTTAAACCTCATTTGTATAGTTGAAAATAAGATAAATTTAATCGTCCTTTAAGCTGCCAAAGCTTACTGTAAAATGTTTCATAAAATAAAGTTTAAGGGATGGGATTGGGATTTGCCGGCATTTTTGCCGAAACTGTGCAGCGACATTTCTATCATTATAGCACAGGGGCACTTATAAGGTGCCCAGGGACTGAACCCGACCGGTCCATTATACTGACACCGACGAGTCCGGCGTAATGCTGTCCCCTTAGACACGAACGTTAGGATGGAAGCCACTACTACCAACTTTAAAGTCTTTGGTTTGTCCCGGCCGGGGTTTGAACCCACGACCTCCAGATCCGCAAGCCGACGCTCTACCAATTGACCTATTGCGGCCGGTAAACTTAGAAAATAATAAGTAAATAAATTAAATTACAATGAACGTGTAATAAACAAGAAGAAATGCCTGTTGTTATTCAGAAATAAATAAAATCGCTATTAACAATACTTGAGTTAACATTTATAACAATGCAGAAAAAAAACAACCAAAACTAACAAATAATAATAAAAATTCTTATGTATATCTTTTTTGTGAACTTTTAGTTTGTTTATGAGGTTTATCGTCCCACCAGCAGTATTTCAGTAATCTGGAGACGGTGTCCACTTGAAGCAGATATAGTGCTGCCTTCACTGTGTATAGCATGTTGTGAACACCTGGCACGATACCACACCCAGTCACATCATCCTGACATCGGGTCAGCCAATCGTGGAACTACCTCTATATTTGCTTGAGCGTTAGCAAGGGAGCTATACCACTACCAGTTTTAACGACTTTGGTATTTCGCGGCCCGGGATCGAATCCGGGGCGTCCCGATCCTGGAGCAGACGCTCTACCGATTGCGATTACTTGTTCCTTTGAGGTTAAAGGAAAACAACAGAAGTAAAGTGGCGTCAGGGCAATAAGATGATTTGTATTTAAAAAAGTTACCACATCATCCAAAAAGATTAGCTATACACATTGATATAGATAAGAAGAAGACAGAGAAGAAAAGAGAAAAAGATGAGGAAGAAGAATAAGAAGGAAAAGATGAAGAAGAAATAGATGAAGAAGAAATAGAAGAAGAAGAAGCTTAATGAGAAAAAGAAGAAGAAGAAGTGTTAGTACATGTTATATGGTAAAGTATACATGTAGTCTTAATGTTATCAATACAGTTTTCCATGCATCATAAATTATAAATCATCATGCATACTTACTTGGTTCACAGGTTTCTATTCTTAAAATGAGACTACATTATTGGTGTTATGCTTTACTTTTCACGTGGACGTAGGGTGCCAAAAGAAGAGCTTTTCACGGAATATTTTCGGATGGAACTTAAAAAAACACCCGGCTGTCACAAAGTATGTCACAACGTGCTCAAAGGATTAGGGGAGGGACTACTTTCACGCAGCGCCGTCTATAAAAACGTTCTGCACGTGACGGCGATGCCTATGTGTACATTAGACACCCAATGTGTTTTAAAAAATATTTGTGAAAATAAAATATAAGTAAATATTTTAAAAATAATGAAAAAGGTGGCTTTAATCTTATCACGTCATTGTCTGTTGCCCAACTGCATGGCGTTATATAGCTTGACCCTTAGTAACAAAAGAAAATACAATAAATAAATAAATAAATAAATAAATAAGTAAATAAATAAATAAATTAATTAATAAATTAATTAATAAAATAGTTGAAAAGTTATGGCATTTATCTGAAATGTTTCAGTTACTATGGATCTCTTGGAAACGTATGTTTAGTGTATACTACTGAGACGTTGTAGAATTGGTTAAAAACAAAACACAAACACAATAAAATGCATAAAAAAAACCAAAAAACTGTAACCACCAAATATTGTACCAGGATGTTTCATTCTCGTCATAATCGGCTCTTTCTGCAGACGTTCAGTAAAAAAAACACAAAAAAAAAACACAAAAAAAACAAACAAAAAAAAAACAAAAAAAAAAAAACACTCGGAGATAGAAGTATGAATACAATGTAATTCTCGGTACGTGCTTCGGTCCTCCTACATCGTTAAGTAAACACGTGTACAATCTAAAATTGTGTCACATTACCTGCGTTTATCATGTCACTTTTATACGTTGTGTAGCAAAAATAGACGTACATGTTAAATACCACTAGCAGGATTTCTGATTTTGTTAGTGTTTGTGATTCTTGTACAGAGATCTCTGCACAGAAATAGCTCAATATGAATACAGTAGAAACTCACAATGCGGGCAACTCGATAATACGGCCATTTTTATATTACGGCCAACTTTCTCGGTCCCGAACAGTTTTCTATTTGATTCTATATACTTGAAACTCAAAAATGCGGGCAACTGGCTATTGCGAATTACGGCCATGAGTTTCGGTCCCGAACTGGCGTCTAAGCGATAAACGAAACTGACTAATGCGGCCAAGGGAAATAACTCTTATCGACTGTTGCCAGCCTGGGTGCGTGAATTTTACTACCATGCAGCGCAGCCTATTCATAGACATCCATCAGCATATCGTACACCAGTCTGTGTTTACTTAGAGGCGGCCGATATTTTGTCACTTCTTTTGTTTAGACTGCATTTCACAAAGGATTAACAGACATCATAGGCATGTGTCATGTGTCGCCATAATTACACTTTGTACGATAATGCCGAAATCAAACTGTTTTAAGTTGATTGGGTAATTTTAATGGTCGTTAATATTGATACGAATGGTTAATTGACAATCGTTAGGTGTGAAAAACGCAACGTCCTTATATACTTGAAGGTTTGGTTTGAAAACGTATGCTTTATTGATTCTGCACTTCTTTGTGTAGATTGTAGTTTAAAAGTGTACAAAATCAACTAAAATAAATAATACTGAAAAAAATGAAAGTGTTCTACATTTTATGAATCATAATGCATATTATATTATTGATTTAAACTACTACTATTATACTAACTTAACAAAATATGATATTGGTTTAAACACAAATATAAAGTATACAACACGTATATAAAATGAATATAAACACACATTTAGTTCATTATGTCAAAGGGGCATAACTTGTTACAGCTTTTATCAAAACTCGATATTAAGGCCAAACTTTAAATTAAGGCCACTTCTTGCCGGTCCCAAAAGTGGCCTTAATAGCGAGTTTCTACTGTATAGTACACATGTCGCTGTCTTTTTCCATTGCTTTATATATGACATTTAACAACATGTTGTGTCAGGATATAAAGTTCTTTGAGTTGGCTGCCATTTTGCCTGGACTTCTTTTCCCAATAATCACTCCTAGACCTATTTCTGAATGTAAAATAGCCGAGGTGTTCCGAAAGGTGCAAATGTCAGAGAGCGTTCCATCAATATGTACAAGAAAACCGTTGACGAGAAGCATTAAAGGCGAAGCAAACGATTAAAACAAATATAAATAAAGAGATCGTGACATACATTTTTAAACTTAAGTAAAGGTGGTATTCGGCAGTTTTCCTCATTCAAATGCATGTAAATAAATAAATAAATAAATCTAAATAATTAAATAAATAAAACAAAAAGCAGAACTCCGTGTATCGAATTAAGACCCGTATTTTATCAGTGTTATGAAAGTCCGCAAAACAAACTTTCCCATGTGCGAATTTCAGTGGGCGTCTCGCTCCTAAACATGAGAAGAAGCTAGATGGTCCATCACATATATTAGATGGGGATGTGGCTCAGTGGTAGAGCGTTCGCTTTGCATGTGAAAGGCCCCGGGTTCGATCCCCGGCATCTCCACACTGTTTTTAGTTCTCAAAAAATATCTACTACCTACAAGGCAAGCGTGTCTATGCCATTTTTAAAGTTGTACATATAAAAAGCCTCCACGAGTAAGTCATTTGAGTTATATTATATATGCTGAAACATTATTTATGTTTGTGCTAACTGATTCTGTATGTTATTTTTTTAAGTTCAAATCATTTCTAGATCGCATGCCACTAATAATAAATAAGCGAAATACGAACAAATACAGTTCGATTTTTTATCATCTTATTCCCTCTTATCGTATGTAAAGGGACTTTACCCTAACTATTAAAAAACTACATTATTACCCCCCTTTTGGGTAGGTACTTGGTATAAAGTTACTGCAGAGAGATTTTTCCACTTTTTCAACTAAAAACAATAACAACAACAAATTTAGACTGAAGCATACGCATAAAATGGAATCCTATTGATTTAGATAAGAATTTTATTAAAAAGATTGAGCGCTTATCTAAAAAATAAGCAAATTAAATTTATTATGTATTTCTTATATTAGGTATATGAAAATACCTTCCCACAATGGATAACTAAAACATTTCTTTCATTTCGAAAATAGGGATACTTGTTTCATTGCTTCTTATTTTAAAGTAAAATATACATGGCCGAGCGGTTAGAGTCGCTGACTTATAACTCCTCTGTCCCTCACCGCGTGGGTTCGAGTCCCGGTCGGGCCGAGGAATTTCATGTAGGCAGGTTTTCCAGATAACCTGCGGTGCGCCGGTGGTTCTATACTGGCTTCAGTTTGGGATCTTCCTCCGCCAATAATTAGCTAATTGTGTCATTAATAAGTAACGAAAAGAAAAACAAACATATATTGTTATTTCATGCATAATAAATAAATGTCGTATGCAGTAAATGCGCATTACATTATACATGAACAAATAATGAACAAAAATGTATTGACCCCGACGTGATTCGAACACGCAACCTTCTGATCTGGAGTCAGACACGCTACCGTTGCGCCACGAAGTCGGACATAACATGTCAAACACAAAATACAAAAGAGTAGTCTTCGACATAATGACATACAGGCGTGGATGAAAGAAGTGTTATTTAGCGTGAGTGTGTGTGTGTGTGTGTGTGGGGGGGGGGGGGGGGGGGGGCTTCCCCCTCCTTCTTTCCAAGAATTGTAAGAAATATTCGCAAGTATTTTTCTAGCTTCTTTTAGGATTATTGGTGCATTTATATCAGAAAAAATAGTTAAGGTTTGCACCTTCTTATAGAATAATATTAAGAGTAGTAAAATAAACAAGTCCAATACATAATTTTTAAAATTTATTTTATCTAGTGACTTTGTAAAAAAGATAAATACCTATTTGACCCCGACGTGATTCGAAAACGCAATCATCTGATGGGGACACAGCCAGGGTGTCGTATGTTACAATAGATCAACAAATGTGCAGTGGTAACTAAGATAGCGATTGCTAAATATGTATCTTGAGACGCGGTTACACAGACAGTACTATTACATCACTGTCTATCGGGGATGTAGCTCAGTGGTAGAGCGTTCGCTTTGCATGTGAAAGGCCCCGGGTTCGATCCCCGGCATCTCCACGGTTATTTTTTACATAATTTCAAATGGTAAAAGACAAAATATTCTGACAAGTAACTGAGACAACGATTTCTCATGTTTGATGATAAAACAATGAGATTTTAATGCAATAATATATATTTTATCTCATATATTAAAAATTATAACTACATTGCTCTTTTACTGAATTAACATGTAAATAGGTAATGGAATCAGCATTTTTTCGATATAATACATTGTGTTTTGAAGCTCAAAATGATATTGTAAAGTAACCTTTTTTCACCATACTTTTGATGACGGCCCACAAATACCGTCTATTAAAATGGTTTACCACATACCGCATACAATGCACATGTCATCAGTGACATAAGTCTTGCGCGGAGTGTCCATCTTTACATTTCTTTGTAGGGGTGGTTACACTAAATACCGACCGAAAGTAGATTGTGTGACATGGACTTTTTCTCTTTAGTAACAGTCTGTTGCTATGTTTTGGCATTAAATTTCCTATTTTAAAGATAATCTCAATCTTTTTGGTGTCAAAAGGAACCGAAACCATCAAGAATTAAAAGAAAGCAAAAGTCTTGAACACCTATGCACAATAATTAACTGATCCACTTTTACATGAAGTATATATTATATTGATATTTGGGGGTTACCGACCGGCAATTTGGCGGTATGTGCATTCTATGAAGCAGAACCTTCTTACCAATTGTTAAAGCTGCCTTATTTCTGTGTATTTCTGATAGACAATAAGTAGCTCGTTTCACCTATATATGGTTATGTTGGTCCATCATAACTTGGTCATGGGGCAATTTGTTTCCAACTTTTTGCGATTCACTAGATCCTGATAGCGGAGCGGTTTTCAGGATATAATTTTAATCAGATTGAGACATATACTCGTGTAATAATGACTCATCTTTAATATATATATATAGCTCGCTTGATTCCATATCAGATGGTTGATCGAATTACGACTTTGGCTGCTAGAGAATTTTAGACAAAAGCGTTTGTATTATAATCCCCCTTTTTATTAACCGCGTAAATAAATGAGCCCACAAATGAGACCCCGTCATTTGGTTTATAATTTAAGTTAAGTCGTAGTATGTTAACCTTGTTTACGTTGAAATAATCTTTAATTGGGACATATGGAGTGTTGCTGATTTGTATGATGTATACAGATTGTGACAACACCAGCCATTGGATAATATTTCGATAACACAAAGATTATTTGTGTGTGTGTTGTTTGTTTGTTTGTTTTTGTTGTTTTGTTATCTTTTTTGTTTGTTCTTTTTCACGATCGTTTTGCAACGAAATCTTCCATTTATTTTAATAGATATGTATTCGTTTGTCTTGTATTCCTTTTGAGATCGATTGTTTGTTTATTATAAATCTGACAAACAAAACAACAGCAACAAACAACAAAAACAAAAACAACAACAAATAAATAAAAATAACTGACTAACTTTAAACAATATGTTTATTGTTTAGACAGTACATGCATTCTGCGTTATGTGGAGTTTTTGATTGGGTTCTTGTCATTCTTCATGTAAGAAATAAAGTTTTGTTCTGGTCTGTTCTGCCAGCGTCTGTCCGTTTGCCTATTCTTGAATAAACATACAAACTAGTCAAAGAATAATGAGACGATAATTAAACAACTGCTCGACCTCCTGAAAATAGACATCAACTTCACAACGGATGACGTGAATGAGCTAAACCATAAGTGGTCACGTGGTTTTCTTCGTTTTAAAATAGCTAATTGTGCAGCGTAGCTCAGATAGGAAATACGTATTTGAAATGACGATTGTGGCGTTATTGTTCAATTTTCCGATAGGTGTAGAACAACCATAAACAGCATTTTGCGAGATCTGGGGCGAATTCAGGTAACAGTGGTTTATTATGATATTTCATGAAAACATTGGTCAAAACTGTCGGATACTACCTTTAACATCCACATGCAAATACAACTAGACATAAACATGGCAGGAAAAATATATAACCGTACAAAATATAACCGTACAAAAAAGGGGCGGATCATTTTTTTTTATGTAAAGGTCCTAAGTGAGTGAGCACCAGAGGGTCTAGCCTTGCTCTCTAGTAAAAGACTTCGTAATTCGATCCAGCCATCTAATATGGAATCAAGCGAGCTACATATATTAAAAGTGATTCATTATTATAAAGTTAGACGTCTATAATGTCTATGACAAAACGTCGCTGGATTTGAAATTAAGAAAAAAGATTAACCATGGAGATGCCGGGGATCGAACCCGGGGCCTTTCACATGCAAAGCGAACGCTCTACCACTGAGCCACATCCCCGATAGTTACTCATAATAATACTATCTTAGTTATCGCGTCTCAGGTTACATCGTTAACAATCGCTACCTTAGTTACTACAGTACACTTGCAGCTTTATGGTAACATACGACTCCGTGGCGCAACGGTAGCGCGTCTGACTCCAGATCAGAAGGTTGCGTGTTCGAATCACGTCGGGGTCAATACCTTTTTTGTTCGTTACGTTACTGTTTAAAAACACTTCTTACATCGGTTATTCTCAAAATATTTTAATTGTATATTGACGAACGATTTTAACATATAAAACAAGAACGATTATATATATATGAAATACATGAAAGTGCTCTTTTTAGTTTTCTGGAAAGCAAGTCCCTTCCCCGCCCAAGCCTCCGGCCCCCGCCCTCCACCTCAACCAATAGCTTATTGTTTGTACTTTTTTTTGCGACAGATAATATATAATAATATTATAAGATTATAAGCTCTAATTTATTGACAAAACATAACTTATTACAATGCAATAAACATTTTTTATTAATATCTTTTAAGTGTTATATTATTATAATATTTTGAGAATTACCCAAGCAAAGGAAAAATATGTAACCGTACAAAACAGGGGCGGATCATTTTTTCATGAAAGGGTGAGTGAGCACCAGAGGGTCTATCCTTGCTCTCTAGTAACAAACGTCGTAATTCGATTCAGCCATCCGATATGGAATCTCGCGAGCTACAGATATTAAAAGTGATTCATTATTATAAAGTTAGATGTCTATAATGTCTATGACAAAACGTTGCTGGATTTGAAATTAAGTAAAAGGTAACCGTGGAGATGCCGGGGATCGAACCCGGGGCCTTTCACATGCAAAGCGAACGCTCTACCACTGAGCCACATCCCCGATATATATTCACAATAACACTATCTAAGTAATCGCGTCTCAGGTTACATCGTTAACAATCGCTACCTTAGTTACTACATTACACTTGTAGCTTATTGGTAACATACGACTCCGTGGCGCAACGGTAGCGCGTCTGACTCCAGATCAGAAGGTTGCGTGTTCGAATCACGTCGGGGTCAATACGTTTTTGTTCGTTAGTTTACTGTTTAAAAACAACACTCCTTGCATCGGCTATTATCAAAATATTTTAATTGTATATTGACGAACGATTTTAACATATAAAACAAGAAGTAAAGTTTTGTTTAAATTTGAGCTTGAACTTAGACATGCATTTTTCTTTTGTGATGTAGACTATGTTTGGTCATTGCTAAACAATAAAACTGTAAACTGCACATGGTCAGATTTATCGTGCGATCCGTCTGAACCCCACCCCCAACCACAATCCCCCGAAATTGTCAAAGAAATGTGATAATATATTATTTGTGTCATACACAGTTGGACTCATGGAAAAAAAATATAAGCAGCTTCTGAAATGCAGGAAATGGTTCTTTAAAAATGTAACACTTTACAGTTTTCTATGGGAGCAAGCCCCATAGACCTCAACTCTACTTGATGTCTAAACAATAAACATATTGTTTCCAATTGCTGATGTATTTTTTAAAATTTACTTTTGCTGTTGTTGTTTTGCTGTTGTTGTCTTTGTTAATCAGATATATAATGAACAAACAATCGACTTAAAAGCGAATATAAGACAAACGAGTACATATCAGTTAATAAATTTGTTAGAAGACGGTCCTAAAAACATACAAAACAAACACAATTAGTCTTGGTATTATCGAAAATTATCCAATGGCTGGTGTTGTCCTATTCTGCATACATCATACAAATCAGCAACACTCCATAATGTCCCAACTGAAATTATAATAACGTAAAACAAAGTTCAAACGCTACAAACATACACAAAGTACAAACAATTTCGACTCATAGAAAAGGATTTATAGAAAAGGATTTATGGAAAAGAATTTATTAGCAGGTTCTGAAATACAGAAAAGTGCTCTTTTTAGATGCTACATGTTAAAAGTTATTTGGGGAGCAAGTCGCTAGACCCCCACCCCCTACCCCTCCACCTCCACCCCTAGCTCAGCTAACAGTTTGTACATAATAATATTTTTGACAATTTATTTATATTTATATAATTTATTGACAAAACATTACTTATAACAATGCAATAAACAATTTTATTTATTAATATCTTTCAGTGTTATATTATTATAATATTTTGAGAATTACCCAAACAAAGGAAAAATATGTAACCGTACAAAACAGGGGCGGATCATTTTTTCATGAAAGGGTGAGTGAGCACCAGAGGGTCTATCCTTGCTCTCTAGTAACAAACGTCGTAATTCGATTCAGCCATGCGATATGGAATCAAGCGAGCTACAGATATTAAAAGTGATTCATTATTATATAGTTAGATGTCAAAAATTTCTATGACAAAACATTGCTGGATTTGAAATTTAGTAAAAGGTAACCATGGAGATGCCGTGGATCGAACCCGGGGCCTTTCACATGCAAAGCGAACGCTCTACCACTGAGCCACATCCCCGATAGATACTCACAATAATACTTTCTAAGTAATCGCGTCTCAGGTTACATCGTTAACAATTGCTGCCTTAGTTACTAGATTACACTTGCAGCTTTTTGGTAACATACGACTCCGTGGCGCAACAGTAGCGCGTCTGACTCCAGATCAGAAGGTTGCGTGTTCGAATCACGTCGGGGTCAATACGTTTTTGTTCGTTAGTTTACTGTTTAAAAACACATTTACATTGGCTATTCTCAAAATATCTTAATTGTATATTGACGACGATTTTAACATATAAAACAAGAACGATGCTATGTATACTTGTAAGTAAAGTTTTGTATAAATTTGAGCCTGAACAAAGACATGCATTTACTTTTGTGATGTAGACTATGTTTGATTATTGCTAAACAAAAAAACCCTGAAAACTGCACATGGCCAGATTTATCGTGCGATCCGTCAGAACCCCACCCCGAACCACAATCCCCCGAAATTGTCAAAAGAAATGTGATTATAGATTATCTGTGTCAAACAGTTGGACTCATGGAAAAAATGTTAGCAGCTTCTGAAATGCAGGAAGTGGCTCTTTTAAAAAGTAACACTTTACAGTTTTCTATGGGAGCAAGCCCCATAGACCTCAACTCTACTTTATGTCTAAACAATTAACATATTGTTTCCAATTGCTGATGCATTTTTAAATTTATTTTTGCTGTTGTTGTTTTGTTGTTGTTGTTGTTGTTGTCTTTGTTAATCAGATTTATAATGAACAAACAATCGACTTAAAAGCGAATATAAGACAAACGAGTACATATCAAATAATAAATTTGTTAGAAGACGGTCGTAAAATCATAACAAACACAATTAGTCTTGGTATTATCGAAAAATTATCCAATGGCTGGTGTTGTCCTATTCTGCATACATCATACAAATCAGCAACACTCCATAATGTCCCAACTGAAATTATAATAACGTAAAACAAAGTTCAAACGCTACAAACATACACAAAGTACAAACAATTTCGACTCATAGAAAAGGATTTATAGAAAAGGATTTATGGAAAAGAATTTATTAGCAGGTTCTGAAATACAGAAAAGTGCTCTTTTTAGATGCTACATGTTAAAAGTTATTTGGGGAGCAAGTCGCTAGACCCCCACCCCCTACCCCTCCACCTCCACCCCTAGCTCAGCTAACAGTTTGTACATAATAATATTTTTGACAATTTATTAATATTTATATAATTTATTGACAAAACATTACTTATTACAATGCAATAAACAATTTTATTTATTAATATCTTTCAGTGTTATATTATTATAACATTTTGAGAATTACCCAAACAAAGGAAAAATATGTAACCGTACAAAACAGGGGCGGATCATTTTTTCATGAAAGGGTGAGTGAGCACCAGAGGGTCTATCCTTGCTCTCTAGTAACAAACGTCGTAATTCGATTCAGCCATCCGATATGGAATCTAGCGAGCTACATATATTAAAAGTGATTCATTATTATATAGTTAGATGTCAAAAATTTCTATGACAAAACATTGCTGGATTTGAAATTTAGTAAAAGGTAACCATGGAGATGCAGGGGATCGAACCCGGGGCCTTTCACATGCAAAGCGAACGCTCTACCACTGAGCCACATCCCCGATAGATACTCACAATAATACTTTCTAAGTAATCGCGTCTCAGGTTACATCGTTAACAATTGCTGCCTTAGTTACTAGATTACACTTGCAGCTTTTTGGTAACATACGACTCCGTGGCGCAACGGTAGCGCGTCTGACTCCAGATCAGAAGGTTGCGTGTTCGAATCACGTCGGGGTCAATACGTTTTTGTTCGTTAGTTTACTGTTTAAAAACACATTTACATTGGCTATTCTCAAAATATCTTAATTGTATATTGACGACGATTTTTACATATAAAACAAGAACGATGCTATGTATACTTGTAAGTAAAGTTTTGTATAAATTTGAGCCTGAACAAAGACATGCATTTACTTTTGTGATGTAGACTATGTTTGATTATTGCTAAACAAAAAAACCCTGAAAACTGCACATGGCCAGATTTATCGTGCGATCCGTCAGAACCCCACCCCGAACCACAATCCCCCGAAATTGTCAAAAGAAATGTGATTATAGATTATCTGTGTCAAACAGTTGGACTCATGGAAAAAATGTTAGCAGCTTCTGAAATGCAGGAAGTGGCTCTTTTAAAAAGTAACACTTTACAGTTTTCTATGGGAGCAAGCCCCATAGACCTCAACTCTACTTTATGTCTAAACAATTAACATATTGTTTCCAATTGCTGATGCATTTTTAAATTTATTTTTTGCTGTTGTTGTTTTGTTGTTGTTGTTGTTGTTGTCTTTGTTAATCAGATTTATAATGAACAAACAATCGACTTAAAAGCGAATATAAGACAAACGAGTACATATCAAATAATAAATTTGTTAGAAGACGGTCGTAAAATCATAACAAACACAATTAGTCTTGGTATTATCGAAAAATTATCCAATGGCTGGTGTTGTCCTATTCTGCATACATCATACAAATCAGCAACACTCCATAATGTCCCAACTGAAATTATAATAACGTAAAACAAAGTTCAAACGCTACAAACATACACAAAGTACAAACAATTTCGACTCATAGAAAAGGATTTATAGAAAAGGATTTATGGAAAAGAATTTATTAGCAGGTTCTGAAATACAGAAAAGTGCTCTTTTTAGATGCTACATGTTAAAAGTTATTTGGGGAGCAAGTCGCTAGACCCCCACCCCCTACCCTCTCACCTCCACCCCTAGCTCAGCTAACATGTTTGTACATAATAATATTTTTGACAATTTATTAATATTTATATAATTTATTGACAAAACATTACTTATTACAATGCAATAAACAATTTTATTTATTAATATCTTTCAGTGTTATATTATTATAACATTTTGAGAATTACCCAAACAAAGGAAAAATATGTAACCGTACAAAACAGGGGCGGATCATTTTTTCATGAAAGGGTGAGTGAGCACCAGAGGGTCTATCCTTGCTCTCTAGTAACAAACGTCGTAATTCGATTCAGCCATCCGATATGGAATCTAGCGAGCTACATATATTAAAAGTGATTCATTATTATATAGTTAGATGTCAAAAATTTCTATGACAAAACATTGCTGGATTTGAAATTTAGTAAAAGGTAACCATGGAGATGCAGGGGATCGAACCCGGGGCCTTTCACATGCAAAGCGAACGCTCTACCACTGAGCCACATCCCCGATAGATACTCACAATAATACTTTCTAAGTAATCGCGTCTCAGGTTACATCGTTAACAATTGCTGCCTTAGTTACTAGATTACACTTGCAGCTTTTTGGTAACATACGACTCCGTGGCGCAACGGTAGCGCGTCTGACTCCAGATCAGAAGGTTGCGTGTTCGAATCACGTCGGGGTCAATACGTTTTTGTTCGTTAGTTTACTGTTTAAAAACACATTTACATTGGCTATTCTCAAAATATCTTAATTGTATATTGACGACGATTTTTACATATAAAACAAGAACGATGCTATGTATACTTGTAAGTAAAGTTTTGTATAAATTTGAGCCTGAACAAAGACATGCATTTACTTTTGTGATGTAGACTATGTTTGATTATTGCTAAACAAAAAAACCCTGAAAACTGCACATGGCCAGATTTATCGTGCGATCCGTCAGAACCCCACCCCGAACCACAATCCCCCGAAATTGTCAAAAGAAATGTGATTATAGATTATCTGTGTCAAACAGTTGGACTCATGGAAAAAATGTTAGCAGCTTCTGAAATGCAGGAAGTGGCTCTTTTAAAAAGTAACACTTTACAGTTTTCTATGGGAGCAAGCCCCATAGACCTCAACTCTACTTTATGTCTAAACAATTACCATATTGTTTCCAATTGCTGATGCATTTTTAAATTTATTTTTTGCTGTTGTTGTTTTGTTGTTGTTGTTGTTGTTGTCTTTGTTAATCAGATTTATAATGAACAAACAATCGACTTAAAAGCGAATATAAGACAAACGAGTACATATCAAATAATAAATTTGTTAGAAGACGGTCGTAAAATCATAACAAACACAATTAGTCTTGGTATTATCGAAAAATTATCCAATGGCTGGTGTTGTCCTATTCTGCATACATCATACAAATCAGCAACACTCCATAATGTCCCAACTGAAATTATAATAACGTAAAACAAAGTTCAAACGCTACAAACATACACAAAGTACAAACAATTTCGACTCATAGAAAAGGATTTATAGAAAAGGATTTATGGAAAAGAATTTATTAGCAGGTTCTGAAATACAGGAAAGTGCTCTTTTTAGATGCTACATGTTAAAAGTTATTTGGGGAGCAATTCGCTAGACCCCAGCCCCCACCTCTCTCCCTCCACCCCTAGCTCAGCTAACTGTTTGTATATAATAATATTTTTGACAATTTATTAATATTTATATAATTTATTGACAAAACATTACTTATTACAATGCAATAAACAATTTTATTTATTAATATCTTTCAGTGTTATATTATTATAATATTTTGAGAATTACCCAAACAAAGGAAAAATATGTAACCGTACAAAACAGGGGCGGATCATTTTTTCATGAAAGGGTGAGTGAGTACCAGAGGGTCTATCCTTGCTCTCTAGTAACAAACGTCGTAATTCGATTCAGCCATCCGATATGGAATCAAGCGAGCTACATATATTAAAAGTGATTCATTATTATATAGTTAGATGTCAAAAATTTCTATGACAAAACATTGCTGGATTTGAAATTTAGTAAAAGGTAACCATGGAGATGCCGGGGATCGAACCCGGGGCCTTTCACATGCAAAGCGAACGCTCTACCACTGAGCCACATCCCCGATAGATACTCACAATAATACTTTCTAAGTAATCGCGTCTCAGGTTACATCGTTAACAATTGCTGCCTTAGTTACTAGATTACACTTGCAGCTTTTTGGTAACATACGACTCCGTGGCGCAACGGTAGCGCGTCTGACTCCAGATCAGAAGGTTGCGTGTTCGAATCACGTCGGGGTCAATACGTTTTTGTTCGTTAGTTTACTGTTTAAAAACACATTTACATTGGCTATTCTCAAAATATCTTAATTGTATATTGACGACGATTTTTACATATAAAACAAGAACGATGCTATGTATACTTGTAAGTAAAGTTTTGTATAAATTTGAGCCTGAACAAAGACATGCATTAACTTTTGTGATGTAGACTATGTTTGATTATTGCTAAACAAAAAACCCCTGAAAACAGCACATGGCCAGATTTATCGTGCGATCCGTCAGAACCCCACCCCGAACCAAAATCCCCCGAAATTGTCAAAAGAAATGTGATTATAGATTATCTGTGTCAAACAGTTGGACTCATGGAAAAAATGTTAGCAGCTTCTGAAATGCAGGAAGTGGCTCTTTGAAAAAGTAACACTTTACAGTTTTCTATGGGAGCAAGCCCCATAGACCTCAACTCTACTTTATGTCTAAACAATTACCATATTGTTTCCAATTGCTGATGCATTTTTAAATTTATTTTTTGCTGTTGTTGTTTTGTTGTTGTTGTTGTTGTTGTCTTTGTTAATCAGATTTATAATGAACAAACAATCGACTTAAAAGCGAATATAAGACAAACGAGTACATATCAAATAATAAATTTGTTAGAAGACGGTCGTAAAATCATAACAAACACAATTAGTCTTGGTATTATCGAAAAATTATCCAATGGCTGGTGTTGTCCTATTCTGCATACATCATACAAATCAGCAACACTCCATAATGTCCCAACTGAAATTATAATAACGTAAAACAAAGTTCAAACGCTACAAACATACACAAAGTACAAACAATTTCGACTCATAGAAAAGGATTTATAGAAAAGGATTTATGGAAAAGAATTTATTAGCAGGTTCTGAAATACAGGAAAGTGCTCTTTTTAGATGCTACATGTTAAAAGTTATTTGGGGAGCAATTCGCTAGACCCCAGCCCCCACCTCTCTCCCTCCACCCCTAGCTCAGCTAACTGTTTGTATATAATAATATTTTTGACAATTTATTAATATTTATATAATTTATTGACAAAACATTACTTATTACAATGCAATAAACAATTTTATTTATTAATATCTTTCAGTGTTATATTATTATAATATTTTGAGAATTACCCAAACAAAGGAAAAATATGTAACCATACAAAGCAGGGGCGGATAATTTTTTCACGAAACGGTCCTAAGTGAGTGAGCACCAGAGTGTCTAGCCTTGCTCTCTAATAATAAACTACGTAATTCGATCCAGCCATCTGATATGGAATCTAGCAAGCTACATATATTAAAATTGATTTTTTATAATTGATTATAAAGTAGATGTCTATATTGTGTATGACAAAACGTCGCTGGATTTGAAATTTAGTAAAAGGTAACCATGGAGATGCCGGGGATCGAACCCAGGGCCTTTCACATGCAAAGCGAACGCTCTACCACTGAGCCACATCCCCGATAGATACTCACAATAATACTTTCTGAGTAATCGCGTCTCAGGTTACATCGTTAACAATTGCTGCCTTAGTTATTAGATTACACTTGCAGCTTTTTGGTAACATACGACTCCGTGGCGCAACGGTAGCGCGTCTGACTCCAGATCAGAAGGTTGCGTGTTCGAATCACGTCGGGGTCAATACGTTTTTGTTCGTTAGTTTACTGTTTAAAAACACATTTACATTGGCTATTCTCAAAATATCTTAATTGTATATTGACGACGATTTTTACATATAAAACAAGAACGATGCTATGTATACTTGTAAGTAAAGTTTTGTATAAATTTGAGCCTGAACAAAGACATGCATTAACTTTTGTGATGTAGACTATGTTTGATTATTGCTAAACAAAAAACCCCTGAAAACAGCACATGGCCAGATTTATCGTGCGATCCGTCAGAACCCCACCCCGAACCAAAATCCCCCGAAATTGTCAAAAGAAATGTGATTATAGATTATCTGTGTCAAACAGTTGGACTCATGGAAAAAATGTTAGCAGCTTCTGAAATGCAGGAAGTGGCTCTTTGAAAAAGTAACACTTTACAGTTTTCTATGGGAGCAAGCCCCATAGACCTCAACTCTACTTTATGTCTAAACAATTAACATATTGTTTCCAATTGCTGATGCATTTTTAAATTTATTTTTTGCTGTTGTTGTTTTGTTGTTGTTGTTGTTGTTGTCTTTGTTAATCAGATTTATAATGAACAAACAATCGACTTAAAAGCGAATATAAGACAAACGAGTACATATCAAATAATAAATTTGTTAGAAGACGGTCGTAAAATCATAACAAACACAATTAGTCTTGGTATTATCGAAAAATTATCCAATGGCTGGTGTTGTCCTATTCTGCATACATCATACAAATCAGCAACACTCCATAATGTCCCAACTGAAATTATAATAACGTAAAACAAAGTTCAAACGCTACAAACATACACAAAGTACAAACAATTTCGACTCATAGAAAAGGATTTATAGAAAAGGATTTATGGAAAAGAATTTATTAGCAGGTTCTGAAATACAGGAAAGTGCTTTTTTTAGATGCTACATGTTAAAAGTTATTTGGGGAGCAATTCGCTAGACCCCCACCCCCTACCCCTCCACCTCCACCCCTAGCTCAGCTAACAGTTTGTACATAATAATATTTTTCATAATTTATTAATATTTATATAATTTATTGACAAAACATTACTTATTACAATGCAATAAACAATTTTATTTATTAATATCTTTCAGTGTTATATTATTATAATATTTTGAGAATTACCCAAACAAAGGAAAAATATGTAACCATACAAAGCAGGGGCGGATAATTTTTTCACGAAACGGTCCTAAGTGAGTGAGCACCAGAGTGTCTAGCCTTGCTCTCTAATAATAAACTACGTAATTCGATCCAGCCATCTGATATGGAATCTAGCAAGCTACATATATTAAAATTGATTTTTTATAATTGATTATAAAGTAGATGTCTATATTGTGTATGACAAAACGTCGCTGGATTTGAAATTTAGTAAAAGGTAACCATGGAGATGCCGGGGATCGAACCCAGGGCCTTTCACATGCAAAGCGAACGCTCTACCACTGAGCCACATCCCCGATAGATACTCACAATAATACTTTCTGAGTAATCGCGTCTCAGGTCACATCGTTAACAATTGCTGCCTTAGTTATTAGATTACACTTGCAGCTTTTTGGTAACATACGACTCCGTGGCGCAACGGTAGCGCGTCTGACTCCAGATCAGAAGGTTGCGTGTTCGAATCACGTCGGGGTCAATACGTTTTTGTTCGTTAGTTTACTGTTTAAAAACACATTTACATTGGCTATTCTCAAAATATTTTAATTGTATATTGACGACGATTTTAACATATAAAACAAGAACGATGCTATGTATACTTGTAAGTAAAGTTTTGTATAAATTTGAGCCTGAACAAAGACATGCATTTACTTTTGTGATGTAGATTATGTTTGATTATTGCTAAACAACAAAAAAAAAAAAAAAAATGAAAGCTGCACATGGCCAGATTAATCGTGCGATCCGTCAGAACCCCACCCCGAACCACAATCCCCCGAAATTGTCAAAAGAAATGTGATTATAGATTATCTGTGTCAAACAGTTGGACTCATGGAAAAAATGTTAGCAGCTTCTGAAATGCAGGAAGTGGCTCTTTTAAAAAGTAACACTTTACAGTTTTCTATGGGAGCAAGCCCCATAGACCTCAACTCTACTTTATGTCTAAACAATAAACATATTGTTTCCTATTGCTGATGTATTTTTAAAATTATTTTTTGCTGTTGTTGTTTTGTTGTTGTTGTTTGTTAATCAGATTTATAATGAACAAACAATCGACTTAAAAGCGAATATAAGACAAACGAGTACATATCAAATAATAAATTTGTTAGAAGACGGTCGTAAAAACAAACAAAACAAACACAATTATTGTTAGTGATATCGAACAATTATCCAATGGCTGGTGTTGTCCCATTCTGCATACATCATACAAATCAGCAACACTCCATAATGTCCCAATTGGAATTACATCAACGTAAAAATGTTCAAACACTTCAAACATACACAAAATACAAACAATTTGGACTCATGGAAAAGGATTTATAGAATATGATTTATGGAAAAGGATTTATTAGAAGCTTCTGAAATACAGGAAAGTGCCCTTTTGGATGCTACATGTTAAAAGTTTTCTGGGGAGCAAGTCCCTTCCCCGCCCCCAGCCTCCGCCCCACCCCCCTCCACCTCAACCAATAGCTTATTGTTTGTACTTTTGTTTGCGACAGATAATCTTTAATAATTTTATAAGATTATAAGCTCAAATTTATTGACAAAACATTACTTATTAATACAATGCAATAAACAATTCTATATATGAATATCGTTTAGAAATATAATGTAAAAATATTTTGAGAATTATCCATACAAAGTGCGTTTTTAAGAGTAAACTAACGAACAAAAAACGTATTGACCCCGACGTGATTCGAACACGCAACCTTCTGATCTGGAGTCAGACGCGCTACCGTTGCGCCACGGAGTCGTATGTTACCATAAAGCTGCAAGTGTACTGTAGAGTACAAAGTAGAGTTGAGGTCTATGGGGCTTGCTCCCATAGAAAACTGTAAAGTGTTACTTTTTAAAAAAGCCACTTCCTGCATTTCAGAAGCTGTTAATATTTTTTCCATGAGTCCAACTGTTTGACACAGATAATCTATAATCACATTTCTTTTGACAATTTCGGGGGATTGTGGTTCGGGGTGGGGTTCTGACGGATCGCACGATTAATCTGGCCATGTGCAGTTTTCAGTTTTTGTTTTGTTTAGCAATAATCAAACATAGTCTACATCACAAAATGCATGTCTTTGTTCAGGCTCAAATTTAAACAAAACTTTACTTACAAGTATACATAGCATCGTTCTTGTTTTATATGTTAAAATCGTTCGTCAATATACAATTAAAATATTTTGAGAATAGCCAATGTAAGGAGTGTTTTTAAACAGTAAACAAACGAACAAAAACGTACTGACCCCGACGTGATTCGAACACGCAACCTTCTGATCTGGAGTCAGACGCGCTACCGTTGCGCCACGGAGTCCTTAGTTCAAGTGCAGTTACTAGTGTACTATGGCATGACGCAACACTTCTTGACCTTTAGCAGACGCACAAGTATGATGATTATATTACAGGAATTGTGTTAAGCACAAGCGTCTAGTTTGGTAATTTCAATTTTAATTTTAATTTTAACTAGGTAACGCATATTTTACGTTGAACATTATTTTAAACGTATCGTTCACATATGTAACACTGGGTTTGACTCAAATATAAAAAGTAGACTAACTGAATCTGATGTTTTAGAGGCAAGCTCAAGTTTGTCAACCGTGAAGTTTAAACACACGATCGTAATAATTAGATGCGATCAAATATTCTTTATCATAGTCACATGTTAAAGAGATAAACCGAATATGGTATTTGGTCTGCACAGAAAGAAATTCCGTCTTAACTCATTGGGGGATGTGGCTCAGTGGTAGAGCGTTCGCTTTGCATGTGAAAGGCCCCGGGTTCGATCCCCGGCATCTCCACAGCTTTTTTTTTTTATCTTTTTTATTACTAAAATTTAATGAGAATGCATATTATACATAATAATATAAAATATAAAAGTTTACTATATATATTGCTTAATTGGTTTAACAGTAGGCCTATGTATACGTAAACACATTGTTTCTATACTTGACCAACAAAGCAAGCAATGATTAATTTAATGCAATATACCTCTGTCAATGTTATAAATAGCCTATGCAAGTTTTGTTATTTGGCAAGCCGCTTAATGTTATTGTTTATTGGGTTTATCGTCCCACCAACAGTATTTCAGTTATCTGGAGACGGTGCTTAATGTTAAATGTATAACAATATGCATTATGCCGTAAATTTAAGTATCAAACTTACTGGAGAATTTAACGATAGAACAGATTGAATTTGTAAAACTTCAAGCATTACATCTTACTTTTGTCTTAGTAATTGCCCACTGTATGTATTTTGCGCTTCTGTAAAATCCATATTTAAATGATGTATCTGCTTATATCGTCATGTACCTCGCGTTAAGGATTGACAGATCGATATTTATGTATTGCTATAAACATATATCTTGTTTAATGCAATAAAATGTGGAATGGAATGGTATATGACGAAAGAACGAACATTGTTAAATCACCAACAGCTTTCCCCTTTAACTGTATTTCTTTGGTTCAAAATTACCGCAGACGCGTTGTGTTTTTTATACAATTTATATAGCATGATCGTAAGGCTAAATCTAAAACTGCTATGACTAAGTCCTCCGGAATGTATATTTTGCTTTTATATTATGCATTATTTATGTATTTATGTATTTTTATGTAAATGGTATTATAGTTTTATTTGAGACTGTAGAGACTGGGCAGCAAATAATGTATATCCTGGTCAAAGAGCTAACAGCAGGG
Organism: Sinonovacula constricta; assembly: GCA_007844125.1. NCBI lineage: Eukaryota > Metazoa > Mollusca > Bivalvia > Cardiida > Solecurtidae > Sinonovacula > Sinonovacula constricta. The sequence goes on from CM017555.1 coordinate 51,710,306, forward strand.
AACTGGCTGATCTGGATCTTCACTATTTGCCCATGCTTTGTTAATGTATGATGAGCAGGTTAAAGTGAACGAATGAAGAAATTACTCATGAGTTGTTGTTTTTTTTGTTCAAGGGAGATGATTTGTGACACACTTAAAGGGCGTCGTGTAAGAGTTACAGTTCTTCAATGTCGCTGTGGTGAATGTTACCCTCAAATAATTATATTTTATAGATCCAAAAATGAAAGCTGCTAGTTCCGAATCAGCATAATTTACCAATGCGTGTTTTGAATAGTGTCAAAATGCAAAGTACGGGTGGGACATCACATAACAAGATACGGGTAGAACATTACTTTGCAAGATACGGGTAGAACATAACATTACAAGATACGGGTAGAACATTACATAGAAAAATACGGGTAGAACATAACATAGCAAAATACGGGTAGAACATTACATAGCAAAATACGGGTAGAACATTACATAGAAAAATACGGGTAGAACATAACATAGCAAAATGCGGGTAGAACATTACATAGCAAAATACGGGTAGAACATTACATAGAAAAATACGGGTAGAACATAACATAGCAAAATACGGGTAAAACATTACATAGCAAAATACGGGTAGAACATTACATAGCAAAATACGGGCAGAACATTACATAGCAAAATACGGGTAGAACATTACTTTGCAAGATACAGGTAGAGCATTACATAGCAAGATACAGGTAGAACATTACATAGCAAGATACGGTTCTAACATTACATAACAAGATACGGGTAGAATATTCAATAGCAAGATACGGATTGAACATTAAATAGAAAGATACAGGTAGAATATTACACATTTCTCTTTTTTTTATTTTGTCTGCGAGCATTCTTTATAAAACATTCATTAGGCAAAAAATAGTAATCTTTGGTTAGCTGGTTGTGTATCTTAAAAGCAGATGCGGTACTGAGGCGTTATATTCTTAATTAATTAATTAAAGTTTTACATCATTAGTGCATTTTTAGTATTTTTTTGTAATAAATGGTAAAAAAGATCTCGTTTAGCAAGAAAAATAGATGCGGCGGGGCTTACAATACGAAGTTTTGTTTTTATCTTTTAGCAAAATTAGCAGTTCAAGACGGACTTGATCGCGTTCGTTGTTCTTTCTATTTCCTTTTGTTTTTCTTTCAATAAATGACAAAAACAATTTATTGAATGCATTCAGATGTTTGTTTTTGTCACATCTTACATACTCATTTTTGGTCATATTGACGACGTCTGGATAATAATTGGTGTGGAGGAAGACCCGAGACTTGTCTATGAGAAGATGCCATGTTTTCTAAAACAAGACTCACAATCTTACACGAGTAAATGGCGGGAAAATGGCATCCAGTAAATGGCGGGAAAATGACATTCAGTAAATGGCGGTAAACCGACGTAATCATTGTCAGTTTTTTTTTTCTAATATGGCAGCGCACATTAACGTTTACAAATATACAACAAGGGCAGTTGTTTATGTTTAACATTTGAAAAGGGCATTTTGCCGAAATTTTGACTGAACCTTTTTAGAAAAAATAAATAAATAAGAATATATGACAGAAGTACTATAAGCATTGCAACATATACCAAACTCCAAAAAAAAGGCACCGGACAAAGGTATTTAACATGCAAGCCCAGTGAAAAATAAGAAAAAAATTGTGATGAGTCATTTAATGAAAAGAGCATAAAGTTCCCTCTGAAACAATTTACAACATTATGCTCAATGTACATGTACATGTATCGATAAATTCATTGGTATACGATATACTCACGCATGTTCCAATGAAAATTATTTCAATCAAACTCTTTTGACAGAGTGTTTACAACAAATCCATCCGTCGCCTAACGTGACCATTAGAAAGATCTGTGTAATGCATATCATTTTAAAACTGCTAATAGTGCATGTGCATGGTTACAACAACGTTTAAATTTGGCTGTCGTTCTTGTGTAATTCGTCAATTCGTTGTAGCGACCTGACTATGGTCCTGCTGACGGCTTCCAGATCATTTTTCGCGGAGGAATATCCCCAGACGGATGAGTAGGAAGAACCACCAGCGCTCCGCAAATCCGCTGGAAACTCTCCACACATTTAGTTTTTGCACTGGTCGGAACTCAATCTCAGGCGAAGAGCAACGATTGAGAATTAACATTTAGTTAGGAAAGTAAGCGACATTGAGTCTTTTAACTCAAAACACTCGGTCACGGTCCAAAATAAGAAATCTAATTTCACTCCATGTTAAACAATGGCGTGTTACTTTTTATGGTTCCGGTGTGTGACCGCGGCCCGATAACACCGTCAGACCTTCCACAAATTAGCAGACGATCAATGGCGCTCTTTTTGTGCCTCCAATAAACAATTAGTTCGACAAATAAGATCAATTGTTTGTAGATTTTTTTACGTGTACACAATAGGCTTGCATATTGTATATTTAGGCTTACATGTTCTACGCAAACATGGTAGTGAGTTGACAGTATGAATGTGTTAGCAATATGTACGATCAAGTGGAAATTTTGGAATTTAACATTCTTGATTTTTGGAATATAACATGATTTGAGGTACGTCAATAAAGAATATAAAAATGTAGTTATTAAACTTTTTAAACCGAAATTATTAAAAGAACTAACAACTTTATAACTACTAGTAAATTATTTGAATTGGGGGAATCTCATGCATACATTTAGTTTAATGTAGTTCACACGGACACGTGTAGAATATAATATAAGAGCTAAATAATACAATAAAGTACTGACCCGATGGCTAAATGAGGTAGGGCGCGTTTACGTGAGCGGAAAAATGTGGGGTTCAATCCTCCATTTCGACTGAATATAATGTGGTACACTGCCAGAGGCAGAGCTTCCCCATACCCACTGTCGGCTCATACATCCACCATGTGGTGGTAGTGGTGGTATTAGAAGCAGCCGCAGCAGTAGTAGTAGTAGTTGTTGTTGTTGTAGTAGTTGCAAAAGTAGCAGTGGTAGTAGTTGTAGTTGCAGTAGTAGTAGTGGTAGTAGTAGTAGTAGAAATAGTAGTAGTTGTTGTTGTAGTAGTTGCAAAGGTAGCATTGGTAGTAGTTGAAGTTGCAGTAGTAGTAGTGGTAATAGTTGTAGTAGTAGTAGTTGCAGTAGTGGTAGTAGTTGCAGTAGTAGTAGAAGCAGTAGTTGTAGTAATAGTAGTTGCAGTAGTAGTAGTAGTAGTTGCAGTAGTAGTAGAAGCAGTAGTTGTAGTAGTAGTCGGTGCAGTAGTAGAAGTAGTTGCAGTAGTAATAGCAGAAGTAGTAGTTGCAGTATTTGTAGTAGTGACAATAGTTGCAGTAGTAGTTGTAGTTGCAGTTCTAGTAGTAGTAGTTGCAGTAGTAGTAGTTAGAGTAGTAGTAGCAGCAGTAGTAGTTGTAGTAGTATTTGTTGTAGTAGTTGCAGTAGAAAAGTAGTAGTAGTAGTAGTAGTAGTAGTAGTAGTAGTAGTAGTAGTAGTAGTAGTAGTAGTAGTTGTAGTTGTAGTAGTAGTAGTCGTAGTAGTATCATCGTCGTTTTACTGATGGTGACTTAATTCCTGCTCATCCCAAAAAGCAACTTTTACTATAACTGATTCTATAGATAAAAGTTTAAATGGAGGAAAAAAACCCATGGCATTTTCGTAAATATGTAAGTGAATGTATTAAGTGATGTGTTCTTCACGAATCTTTTAAGTTTTTATGTTTCACAATGTCAACCCAAAACTATCTTCATTCTTTGAGGCCCCATTGCCTGGCATGGAAACAGTCGGATCTTTGAACAAAAGAAAAGTCGACATTTGGATTTACATGCATATGTCAGACAATTCCGACATGTGACGGGATGTCGACAAATCTGGTGTGACACTGGCAGCTTAATGAATTTCCCTGAATCTGGAAGTTTTGAGACAGAAGGAGAAGCCAAAGATACACTCTAGATAGTTAAACGCTTATCAGGCTTGTTTTAGAAATAACTGGTACGCAATCTTAGTTATTCGCTTAACGTACCCGAAATATGCCAACGTGGCATATGGCTTGAGAATCTGCAGCAAATAGTGGTGATCCTGATCCGACAGACCCAGCGGCTAATTCTAGACACTATTTCTCCCACTAATATTTCGGTTGTTTGTGTTTTGACTTGCCACTCTCAATTAGCAAGAAGAAGAAGAAGAAGAAGAAGAAGAAGAAGAAGAAGAAGAGGAAGAAGAAGAAGAAGAAGAAGAAGAAGAAGAAGAAGAAGAAGAAAAGAAGAAGAAGAAAAGAAGAAGAAGAAAAAGGAGAACAACTAGAAGAAGAAAGAAAGAAAGAAAGAAAGAAAGAAAGAAAGAAAGAAAGAAAAATGAAAGAAAGAAAGAAAAGAAGAAAATGCCATAACAAATCAACAAGTTCATGTCATTTCTTTTCTTGTTGGTGCAGTTACTTTGCTTTGTTTTTGTGTGTGTGCTCTTTTGTTTGGTGTATCGACCCGCCAGTTATTTTAAATATCAGATGTTAACACGAAAAAGCTATAGTTAGTACTGCCTTCACTGTGTATATCATGCCGTAAACACACAGGAAGGTCCACTCACAGTCACATTTCATGACATCGGGTCAGACGTGGTACTACCCTTATATTTGCTGTTACTGTATGTCCTATTATACAACTGCCGGGTTCAAGCACCACCCACCTCCCACGTGTAGACGCGCTCCCACGTATTTCCGATTTTACTTAATAAGAGCTGATAATAATACGAAAATATGAAAAGCTCCTATGATTTTAACAACTTCATGATTCGAAAAAAATCCAGCAAAACAACAAAACCAGGCGGTGCTCATATTTTCTATTACTCACCCCAGTGCGTCAACAAGCTCTGTCAAAATATCTCAGCCCAGCTAAAATACCGTGCTTTTCTATCTGATTTCTCACCGAAATGTAATGCATATTAACACCCAGTCACTGTGAATACCATGCTAAATAGTAGCGTTATACTCAATATTTCATTCACGTTATCATACCATGCTTATACTCCAAACTGATATATCTTCATCCTTCACCACTTCGCCCTCCTCCTCCTCCTCATCGCAATCCTCCTCCTCATAACCATCTTTGTCGTCATCACCAAGATCAATTTTATGTGTCTGATCATCGCGATTATCATGTTCATGTATTTGGCGTGATGGCCATGAGCACGAAGATGATAAAGATGATGATGATCATCATCATCAGCAGCAGCAGCCGTAGAAGCAGTGTGGGTGTTAACAGTCAGTATATGTCTATTTAGACAATGCTCTCCAACATTAAAAGTGGTATCCGACAGTTTACCTTCTTATATATTTCGGTTACCACCTTTAAAGGTTGTGTCAAACAAGTCAAAGTTACAATCAATTCGAGTCAAAACATTTATTAGTGCATTTAAAGGTTCCGCTTTAATATGATTGTTGGTGAGCTAGACTTGCGTAGAAGTAATTACCGAAAAAGAGTATTTCCTTTTGGGGATTCCTAACTATGTATACGCATCATAGTTGGTTATTTTTATAATCATGCGGCGCATGCTATGTATTAATGGTGCAAAAACGCATGCCACAGAAGTTTGACGCGGGAAATTGTAAATATGAAGGTATTTCAAATTAAAGAATAAGAATAAGATGAAAAATACATTAAACGTCAGATTTTATAGTTACATATAGCGAAAGTCTCCAAGGCGTCAAAAGAAAAAAAGGTACAAAAATCAAATCAAAACTTTCATGGTATGTTCTGCCTAACCAATGAAAACACAATGAAAAACGACAATGCGAGAGGTTTCCCTTGATTTGCTTGAATCACATACCTCTGTTCGTCCGTGCGTGTGTGGGGGCACACAGGTGATATCTATCAGCCAGCAATAGAATGACTGATACGATCTAGGTTGGGGAGGGAGTGGGGCTCTTTAGACTCGACAAGTCGGTTATTAGCTCGGGCAATTAGCAAAGTAACGAGAAAGCACGTGTGGCCAATTATCGATAAACCATTATCTTAGAATAGTTTACACGTGCGCTATGGAACCATCATGGCGGTCATATGTACCGTTGCGATCGGAATCACTCGGGTCATTCCGTCCTCGGGATCATTCGTGAATTATCCGTAGCGGTCGCATTGGTACACTTGTAAGATCCAAATGCTAGGTCTCGTTTCTTTACTTTTTTACTGCATATTTTGTATATTTTACAGTTTAATGAATAGACATAAAACAGTCACAAAACACTTTCTGATAGAAAGCATTTATGTATGTAGGTTAGACATAACTTCCTCACTTAATTAATGAAGTAATGTCTAAATTACTCAGTTTAAATGTATTCTTCCTATGGTTCTAGCGCCCCTTTAAACTATAGAACATTTGGTATACTAAACAGTTTAAAGAGATATTAAAAAATATTATCATTAATATTAAATTATCTAATTCCCACATTTTGTCATAAAAACACTTTTTCTGCTGGCATATTTTATTTTAAAAATGGCCCCAGCCAACAATATTCAACCCAAAAACCAGTTATCTTTTTAAAACCAGAGTTTGATAGTTGATTTTTTTGCAAATAATGAAGAAGTCAGAAGACGACGTTGTCGGAACCTGGGGTTGTATATGGCGGACCAACTTAGAAAGTGGTATATGGCGGGCTGTAAGTGATAGTATATGGCGGGTTGTACTAGTGAGTTGTATATTGCGTGATTAATTAAAAGTAATGAATGTCTCTGATAAACGTGATATAAAACGGACTGTTCTTAAAGAGAAGTAGAATAAGGCGGGATGTACTTGAGAATGATACATGGTGGGGTGCATTTGAAAGTGGTATATGGCGGGCTCTACTAAAAGTAGTATATTGCGAGCTTTATTAGGAAGTGATTTATGACGGGCTTTAATAGAAAGTGGTATATTCCAGATTCTCCTAGTAGTTGTTTGTTTTGTTGTTGTTTTTGTTGGGGGTGGGGTGGGGGGGTACCAGGGGGGGGGGTGTATATGGCGGGCTGTGCTAGGGGGTGGTATATGGTTGGCTGTGCTAGGGAGGGGTATGTGGGGGCTGTACCGAAGATTGGTTGTTATTTGGTGGGTTCTAAAAGAGAGTATCATCTGTCGAGGTCTTCTTGAGAGCGGCTGTCTTTACTAAAGAGTGGTATATAGCAGGGCTTTACAACAAAATGACATATGGCGGGCCCAAGACAATGACACATTGCGAGATTGTTCTTTAAGAGTGGTATATGGCAATTTTTACTAAAGATTGGGCTTTACTCGATAGCGGTATATGGCGGGCTGTACTAGATATAGCAGTATAAGATTTTACTGGAATATTGTATATCGTTTGTTGTATATAGCGGGTCTGTTCTAGAACGTCGTATTTGATGGGCTATACTAGAAAGTGGTATATAACGCTGCTTTACTAGAGAGTGGAATGTGGCAGGCTGATCTAGAGAGTGGAATATGGCGGGGTTTACTAGAGAGTGGAATGTGGCAGGCTGATCTAAAGAGTCAAATATGGCAGGCTGATCTAGAGGGTGAAATATGGCGGGGTTTACTAGAGAGTAGAATATGGCAGGCTGATCTAGAGAGTGGAATATGGCAGGCTGATCTAGAGAGTGGAATATGGCGGGATTTACTAGAGAGTGGAATATGACAGGCTGATCTAGAGAGTAGAATATGACAGGCTGATCTAGAGAGGAGAGTAGAATATGACAGGCTGATCTAGAGAGTAGAATAAGGCAGGCTGATCTAGAGAGTGGAAAATGGCAGGCTGATCTAGAGAGTGGAATATGGCGGGGTTTACTAGAGAGTAGAATATGGCAAGCCGATCTAGAGAGTGGAATATGGCAGGCTGATCTAGAGAGTGGAATATGGCGGGGTTTAAAAGAGAGTGATATGTGGCGGGGTTTACTAGAGAGTGTCATATAGCGGGCTTTACTAGACAGTGGAATATGACGGGCTGATCTAGACTGTGGTAGATGGCGGGATTGTTCTGGAGAGTGGTAAATGACATGAGAGTTGTATATAGGTTGCTCTTCTAGAGGGTGTTATATAGGGAGGGCTCTAATAGAGTGGCATATGGCGGGCTTTACTAGATGGTGATATGTATCAGGCTCTACCAGGCAGTGGCATATAGGTTGTTCTACTAAAGGGCGACATATGGGGGGTCGTATAAAAGTGGCATATGGAGCTCTCCAGTAGATTGATATATGGCGGTCTTTACTAGATAATGGTGTACGGCAAGCTCTATTAGATAGTGGTGTATGGTGGGTTTTACTAGAATATTGTATATCGCAGGTTGCACTAGAGATAGTGGTATTTGGGTTGCTGAATTAGAGTGTGGCATATGGCGGGCTTTACCAGAGAATGGTATATGGGTTGTTCTCCCTGAGAAGGTATATGACCTGCTTAACCCACGATTGGTATATGGCAAGCTCTACCAGACAGTGACATTTGGACGTGTGGCACTGTTGCACGATTATGACCTTCTCTAGCAACCTTTACAATAGAGGTTAGAAATGACCATGAACCTGTATGTTACTGATCAGGAGCTTCTCTGTCATCTTATTCTGGAGGGTTGTGTATGACGTATTCTACTAGTGTGTGCTATATTGTCTTGCTCTTGTAATATACCCGGTGTGTCTGTTGCTGCCTGTGTTTACCTGTGCGTATACATGTCATCTCTGAGATGCACTCTCGCACCGCGGTATACCCTCTCTCCACCAGTTCTTCTCTATAAATACTTACATATGGTGAACGGCTCGCGAGGAACCGTGCCTACACTTTATATTTATCTCATTCTCTCTTTCTCTGATCTAGGAACACAGTATATCTTCAATATTTCTCAGGTAAGCCATTTTCTCCATTACCATTGTTACATGTTGTTTATACTTAAATTAAGCGCGCTCGTATTTTCGTCGGATTCACGCCTGTTACAGTTTGCTTGAGTGATACATCGATGTAGATGGATATGATATTTTCCGGCGGATTTTTAGCAAATTGATCATAATAGACGGGTAGGGGCGGGGGAATGATTCCGACCTTGAACCGGTCACCCGGCTTACCCCACCCACTACATACCGCCACCTCTCATCGTCTGGCACTCTGAAACATTTCGCCAATATGATACATGGCTTTGATGGTCAAATATTTTGCGAATGTTTCTATTTTTTTTAATTACGTTATATGCTCCTTTATATTTATAGCACTTGCATTTTTGATGATTAATATATTTTTGTTAGTTTTATTTATTCTGCTTCCCTATCTACGTTTTATTTTTATCGCTAAGTCGTCCAATTTATTTCCCATTTAAAAATAGTTTAGTATCCTTAGTAGATTTTAGTATTTGCTAATACATGGCATAATTCTTATTCGACGGACATAAAGTGCCGCTTCAAAGAGAAACGTCGATATAGCTGAACAGACACTTTAAACAGATTGAACTTAAAACAGATCGAGCTTTAAAATGACGCATTTGCTAATTAATTCATTTTCTTACCGGTTTGATTATAACTTAAACTTCCTTTTGTACTTTCGCTTTACAGTCTGGTTAATTAATCCATGTCAGAAGGTTAATACCATCGTTAATTATTGTAAATTATCTCTAATTAATATCGTATCTTTAACAATCGCCAATGAACGCTATATAATAACCTACTATTTTAAAGGATTAAATGTGATTTTCTTTGCCTAATTTATACCAACATTTTTTCCACTTCACTTGGGATTTTACTTTATCTTTACTCACGGATGGGTTCTTACAAAAAATGCTATTTCTCATTTTTATACATCATAAACCTGGAAATGTGGCCGATTCGAAGAAATATTGTAGCCTGTTAAAGATGCAGTAAGTTAATGCGGTTGATTAAATCTTAAGACAAAATCTTAACTATGCAACGTTTAAGCCAATGAGGAGAGGTGACAGCAACACAAACATTATAACAATTTTAATACGGTTGACGTCAAAATTGAAGCTAAGGACAAAATCTTAACTAAGAAATGTTTCGGCCAATGGGAAGAGGTGTTAGCAATACTAACACTATAACATTTTTGTCTAATTTCCGAGCTCCGAAGTCAACCTTCTGCATACTATATTCATTAAATGTAAGAAGCTGTGTTTTGATAATGCCTTGCGCACAAGCCACGAAAGAAGGGTGTAACATATTACTGTTATTAGCTACCATTTTATTGATTGGGTTGTAGCTTTCGACCCAAAATTGTTCTACAGGAAAGTTGATAATGTAACTGTTTGTTTTTGTTTCTGAAATACATCGCAACGACCAACGCAACGCCCCTGATAATGTAACTGCCTCAGGGTGCTGTATCTTTCTCCTGTTCATTGCATATTTTTACAGTGACGGCAGTATTTCAAGTGAAAAAATGATATCGGATATGATACATCAGGTGTTGTATCGGGGTGTTCCCACTTTGCCAACTTTCTATATTTTGGTTCAAAAGGAGAGTTGGCAAAAGTGAGACTTTTGTGGTGTTTTGACAATGTGATAAACCGAGCGGTGTTAGAGTAAAAAGTACCTATGGTATTTTAGTATTTATAGTTATGTTTTATAATTCTGCCATTTCTTTTTAAAGTTTATTTATTTATGTTTTTTTTCATTCTGTCGTTTCTTTTTAAAGCTTATTTAAATTTAATATGTCTTGCGTCCATGATATACTACTAGATACAGTGACGGCAGTTGGGCAGTACTTCAAGCATACCCAATTCGTAAGAATAAGTGTTGGTTCGACATAAAAGCGGGTTTATCGTAAACTGTTATTGTATTTTTTATTGTAAACATTGAAGTCTTAGTCTCATTATGCCCTTGAATGTTTTAGGATGATCGAACATGTTACTTTGTAACTTAAATGTTCTGGACAATATTCGTCTTCTTGTACTTTTAACTCTACATGGAGCCAAAAACAAAACAAGCCCGAATCGATGAAAAACGTTACTACCGTTTTATTTTGGATGAGTCTGGACGTCAGGATCACAAATTTGAGTGCCTTTTGTCATATTTGTCATTTGTAATAAATACGGCATTCTTTCGGTACAATTTAAGTTATATTAAAATATCTTTTAAGTTTACTTACGACTTAACCGACAGGCTTGCTTTAAGTTTTTAGACTAAAACGCTTACGTAGGAGTAACTTTAGTTCAGTATGTCGGACTGTTGCCAAGTTTTCCGACTCATACAGAAGTATTCGTTTGAAGCAACGGCCCAGAAAATGTACAGCCGAATGTATGTTCATACCTTTACAATATCGATGTGAAATCTCGGGCGATGAGATTTCGAGAAGAATGCCTGACTCGTGAACGCCAACGCGCTTGAAGTATGAGTCGAACAGTAGCCTTCTATACTTGCGAACGCATTTTTTATGGCAAAAGTTAGAATTGTATGTCAAGATAAGATACAAGTCGTTAAAAACAACAACAACTAATTGTCTATTTTCTTGTCTCTTAAAGGTGGTATCCGAGAGTTTGGACCAATTTCTCTTCTCTCAAACAACCAAAATAATTAAAATTGCCTGAAACGATCACGAGACATGCTGTCTTTTTATGTCCTACATCTAAACGAAAAATGAAGAATAATTCCTATCCCTACACTACAAAATATGAAAGAATGAATGTTTGGAGCGATTTACTAAAGTATGAGTGTATGCAGATATTAAGCTGAAATTCCCCCAAAACTGGGTTAAGATATTGTTACATACATTTGACATAAGTAAACTGCCGGATATCACCTTTAATGTTCCATGTTGATTACGTCACTTTTATTTCTATTTCATGTTATATTCTATGCCTATGCATGAAGTGGTAGTTAACGATTTACGTACGTTACTAATTAAAAATTCTAAATAAAAAATTATCATAGCAGGGTAGTACCAGTCATAAATACACAAATCTGGATAAATCAGGAAATAGCGCCAGTTTTGAAGAAAAAGGGACGCCAAGCTTGCCAACGCTTAAAAAGCTTTGGCAAATTGTGATATTGCTATTGATACTTTTACCTATATATGTATTTTTTAAATTATTAATTTGGACATTGACATGAGTATCAATTAGATTCAATTTGAGTTGTAAATGTTATTTAATAGAGTCAAATATTTCAAAGGTCGTTGTTTTGATAGAGTGTACGATTCAAATTTCCGCAATGGCTATAACTTTATTTTAATAAAATCCTTGTTGCAGTCATTTACAACCATATGGATAAAGCATGAAAAAATAATATTAGCTTTTTTTAAGAAAGAGGAGTGTGGTGATACATGAGCCTGTTGTGCTTAAATTGCAGATGCGATCTGGTTTTTCTCTGTGTCGTGGGTGTGTTTCCCATTAAAAGTGTCTTCTGCTGCGTTGCACAGCCGAAAACAATGTTGACTAACAACCAATTTGTACAACCTGTACGTCATCAAGCATGATGACTATGCCAGCATAAGTCTCTAGGGTATGTTCACAATATAATATACCCTGGCTTCAGGGAATATTGTGCACATTGGGCAATCTTCACTCTTGTCTACAACAAAATTGGTGGATACTTTTCAGCCAACTTCACGCTGGCTTGGCTGATCAAAATCTACACTTTTTGACTCCCCCCCCCATCAATTCGTACTTCACAGGATAAAGGTTGTGTCCAATAGTTTGGGACATTTTTTTTCTATCGCATGCAACCACATGAATTATCAATGCATGAAAAGATCCCGCGAAGTACTGTTTATCGGTGCGCTACATCCATGTGAAATGTAAGGCATAACAGCCCAATTGTCATTACAAACAGTATTTCCTATATGAGCCACGCTGCAAAGTTAGTAAGCAATTAGTAAGTAAAGTAAGCAATTAGAAAACCACGTGACCTCTTACTTTTGACATGAAGCTTTGTGATCCTTCTGGTAATCAGCTCTGATTTCGGTTTCTATTTTTAGTAAATATATCCATGGTGCTTATTTATTGATTTAAAAATAATGGACATTTTAAGCGAGATATTTCCCGACTTGTACTGTCTAACAATTCAGGTAATGTTATAAACTGCCTTTAAATTAAGTGTAAGTGCATAAGGCAACTTTGCACAGAATTCCCTAGAACAGGAGTAAGATGTTTTTACATCTATTAGATATTTGTTAAACACCACCTTTAATAAAAAGTTTCTATTATCGGACAATTATTTGTACAACTTAAATCGCTTTATAGGGTAAAACATACACCGCACAAACAGCGCTTTTCAGCACTTTGATTCAGGATGTGACCGCAGACTGGCCAATTATGGAGGTTAAGAATAATAATTAGAGCATAGGCTCGTTCATGTCAAAGCAGATGTATGACTGCAAATTTTGTTTTTATAAAAGATAGGCAGACGGCACAACCGGTCCTGGGGATGGTGAGTTCGTTCCCTGACTAAGACATTAAAATTAAGGTATTCATTGAATGCTATCACAGTAAAGGCAGCACTATATCTTCTTCAAGTAAAACTGTTTTCGGAAGTTTAAAGATTGCTAGTGATTTGCGTGAACTGTTAAGTAAAGGTCAAATCCCATATTTCCAGAACTGACAGCTCAGTGATATGCCAGAACGTCTCAGTATAAACAACATTAATAACAGACGTTTAACATTTCTTTGCTCGGTGGTAGGAATAGCTGAAGAAAGACTTGGCTTGGCGTTTAAAAAAAGGAAAAAAAAAGACAAGAAAAAAAGAAAAAACAAGTAAAAAAAAAGAAAAGACCAGCATTTTCCGTTTACGTCCAACAGAGTATTCCCATATAATAGTATACTTATATAATAATATTGCCGCAATAATAACGCTGGCAGGCATATTGATGTGCATTCTTTGTCTGTGGTTAAAAAATAATGTGTCAATAAAGACGCTGAAAATATGAAAATATGATGTCCAGTAAACCAAAGGAAAAGAAAGTACGATGCAAACAAAGTGAAAGACGCAATAGTACAAACTGTTTGGTTTTTGTATAACTTGAACACGCGAACTCTTGTATGACAGTCCAAAGGATGTCAGACTACACCTCAGTCCTTATCATGTATGTGTTATATAGTTTTATTATAAACAGCGTCAGCGGCGAATCCAGATTATTTTATTCATTTATTTATTTATTTATTTATTTTTTGGGGGGTGGGGGGGGGGGGGGTGGGCGGTATGAATCAAGATCCATTCAACTTTATCGCAGTAAATACTAGACATATATACACAGTAAAGGGCTATAACTTCGACTTAACAGTCAATAGACAAACTTTTCTTTAAAAACTTAATATTTTTAAGCTTACATTTATGTGTTTTTTTCACAACTCTACTCTTTTAACGGGCTGGTGTGGCCCCATCCCCACCAATGACTCAATTACATTGTTTCGACAGAAAGTATTACGTTGCAAACAGACACTGTAAATCTTTGCCCAGTAACGGCTTTGTAAGTTGACGGACATTTTAATTCGATTTCTTTCCACAACAAATATAACACTTTAACTGAAGTGGCTGCTTGATAGCGCTGAGACCACGCGACCATTAGCTAACCAGTACTTTACTATAGGTGGCAACGTTGCCAAGAGCCTTAACCCCAGAAACAGCCACCCGAACAGTATGTTTACTCTAGTTTCCCGCGCTAGCACGCTTCCACTCGGCTGCTGCAAACGTGTTTTGGCAGCTTCTCAGACAAGTCGTCAATATATGTGCAATAATTAAACAAGCAGATAATCAACTGTTGTTTTTTGCACTGCATTTTAATATTGTGTATTTAGCATTGTCTGTTGAAAAGCCACGGACTAAGAGATACAAATTGGCTGTGACGTTCTTTGATTGATAATATGAACAAGCGCTGCATATACCATATCAATAAATGTGATATTTGAAAGGTGTGTAAATATTCTTTGTTGTTTAATCTGGAAATATTTCTTTTTTGACAGTCTGCACGAGCAATGTTTACCTGTGCTCCGTGAAATGAAGTGACGTTACAGTACTTTGGAAAAGTTCATGGGACATATAAGTGACTCGTCAAACGGACAGGAAATTACGTCATAAGCTCGTGCAGTGAGAACATTTTTCGGATTAACCCCAGTTGAAGATGGTTTCTGGAGAAAGATTGAGGATCACGCTGACCGGTGGCGCTCCCTGGGGCTTCAGACTTCAGGGAGGGGGGAATTTTCCGCTAGAGGTCGCTAAGGTAGGTGCACAGGTTTTCGAAGAAATGGTGGCCATCTTGGATTTTAATGTGACTAACTGTGCATGTGCCTTTGTATAAAAATATGAGTTTGATTAAGATTTGAATGAAATGTGAGTTATTTTCACAGATATTAAAAATGGTTGCTATGCTTAGCATTTTTTTCTTTCACTGAATGAAAACTTGTATTGATTCACGTAGAAGTTATCAGATGAGACAGTCTGCTTTTAATACTGTTTTTGTATAAGACCGGGGCATTTAGTCTCAACATTATTTAATAATTTCCACTTATACGTATATGCTAGTTAATTTCTATGGTATTATTTTCATTACAATTAATGAAAAACAAACAAATGACGTCATTTATCATATGATGACATCATGAACATTTTAATAATTTTTCACTCAAATGAACGTAATAGAACGGAAATAGTTTTTTGTTTTGCATAAAAATGTCACCTTATAGCAGGCAATGTTTTGCTCAGATGCTTTGCAAATAACTAATAGTTCAGGCCTCCTACCTTCGTGATAAGATTTCTACGTATCTGAAAACAACACCGTGTAATATTCTGCAATATATGACGCAAAAATTTTCCTTTGTACATACTATTACAGACTATAAAATTCCTTAGCAAGACTATGAAAATTACAGACTTTGAAAATTCCTCAGTACAGAATAAGAAATTTCCTTAGTATAGACTGAAAACTCGCAAAAGAAGGGATAACTAAAGAGGGGATAATTAAAGAAGGGATAACTAAAGAAGGGATCATTAAAGAAGGGATCATTACAGAAAGGATAACTAAAGAAAGGATAACTTAAGAAGGGATAACTGAAGAAGGGATAACTAAAGAAGGGATCATTAAAGAAAGGATAACTAAAGAAGGGATAACTTAAGAAAGGATAACTAAAGAAGGGGTCGTTAAAGAAAGGATAACTAAAGAAGGGGTCGTTAAAGAAAGGATAACTAAAGAAGGGATCATTAAAGAAAGGATAACTAAAGAAGGGATAACTTAAGAAAGGATAACTAAAGAAGGGGTCGTTAAAGAAAGGATAACTAAAGAAGGGGTCGTTAAAGAAGGGATAACTAAAGAAGGCATCATTAAAGAAAGGATAACTAAAGAAGGGGCAACCAAAGGAGGCAGGCATTTAAAGAGCGTCTTTCACAGCGATACATTTTAATGGCTCTTAAGCTGACACAGTTTATCTCTAGAAGAGATTATTGAGGAAAACCATGATATAAATGTCATGTATGTGTACATTAATAGCATTCAAACAACTGTATTAGTTGTTTAAGGAAAACTTAAAAGATATTACCTTCTTTTAAACGCTTTGTTTTCCTGTATTTATGTCTAAAGGAGGAAACTTGTCATCAAAATATGTTTCAGATGCAAATGCTTGACACTTAACCTTTATCAAAGAATGTCAATAATCAGAGCCTCTGTTTTAAAGACAAATGTTCGACATAAAACGTTCATCAATGGATGTCAAAAATGTAAAACGTGTGTTTTTCCTGTCAATTATTATAACATAAGTTAATTTTAACCTAAACGTGTTTACAATATAAACAAGCATCATTCTTCAAAATGTTTATTAAAAATGTACATTTTGTGGGAGCATAACTTTGGCTTTCATTCAAATTAGAAGGCATATAACTATAAATAACTTGGCAATAACTGATTCATAAACTTAACTGTTATTCATTATGCGATACCTGCATTATATGATACGTGAGTTAATGTATAAAAATATCGTGTTAAAATTATGCAGAAACCAATATAATATCACTAAAGAAAGTCGGGTTATTCAAGGATAAATACTGTTTTTCTTAATCCATGTGTTATCATAAATATTACATTTCTCTCTAAGAAGCAAATATTATATACACGCACTTTAAAACCGCCTTCGCAAAACTAAAAGACATTGGTGGTTCGTTACACCACACCTACAAAAACAGAAAGAAAAAAACCCAAACAGGACTGTTCAACATACACCTTCCAACAGCAGTAAACAAACATGTTTCTTTCCCACAAATAATTGTTCCGATTGTAGAAACCTCAACAGTGTGCTGTCTGCAAACCGCAAGTGTTTCTGATTTAATTTTCCTGATAATATCAAGTGAACGAAGAGCACGTGAGCGGTTCGGGTGACCTTGAACTTGTTCCAGGAGATAAACATTGTAATAAACTATGCCAGCCGGAAAAAAGTACAATCAATTTTTGGACAGTAATATAACTAAGTTAGCAAGAGTCATATATTTACATCATCGTTAGAACGAAGAAATGATTTGTTTGTGGCAAATTTACTGATTTTATGTCTTGTTAGTGACTTGAGGTATTTATACTTTACTTTAAAACAATTTTAATTGGGAAATAAATATGCCGTGTTTACACATTTTATGGTACAATATTGCAAATAACCGTGTATTTGCTAAGGTCGAAAGTAAAAGTATGTTTATAAATGTTAAACACGTAATGACAATATCTCATACGAGATTACCAAAAGATATGCCCATGTGTTGCAACTATGGGTATAATGGCTTCGCTAGCAGTGCATTAATATTGGCAACCGACCCTCAGAACCAGCAATATTATCAAGCAAAATGCAAAAACAAAACAAACAAAAAACATAAATTACCTTGAACGGTCCTGCTTAAAGTTGCTTGTTGGTGTTCAAGATTTATGGGAAAGTTACCTTGAAACACCACAAGCATACTTTCCATGAGGTAAATTCTATATCTGCATACGCTACACAATTATCTATTTTTAGAACCAGCCACTGGAAGTTTGTTTGATATTCAAATCTCTTGGCCATAAACACTTGGATAAAGGCTCCCTTTTTTTACTTTTTCTTCTTTTTTGTATTTTATAAGAAAATTCTGCTGAACAACAATAGTTCGGTCCTAATATTCCGTTTATTGAAAAATTCATGTTTACATAAGATTCAAAATCTATATTTAGGAGAAACTTTAACTGTGCCTAAAAAGGATTAGAAACTAATAAAAGATCATATTGATGCATTTCATGACTAAATTTCACTATCTGAATGTGTAATTTGGACAAAAAAGCTCTTAACTTGAACAGACAAGCCCGTAATATTGCCCGTTATCGGTCCCGAGTATCCCCCAAAACCGTTGTTTGCTATTTACTCGAGTATACTGGTATACTTAAAGTTGGTATCCGACATTTTGAACAGAACAGTTCTTCTCAAATAATCAAAAATGTCATTGTTACCTAGAAAGTCCAAGCAAAATGCTGTTTATTGATGTCCTAGATCTGTGTGAACAGTGAAGCATGAATTCTCACTTGTCATTGCAAACAGGTATTTCATATCTGAGCCACGCTGCAGAGTTAGTTATTTTTAAACTTAGAAAGCCAAGTGACAAATAATAAACATTTAGAACGATTTACTTTCACGTTTTGTACTGTCTAACAGGTTATGTATGGTTCAAAAGTATCTTTACTTATAATAAAGTATGAGTTTATACATAAATTGTACTTATTGTCCCCAAATAATATGGAAATAATGATACATGCATTTGATACAGGCAAGCTGCCAAATACCACATTTAATATGGGCGTATCGTTAGACAGACGGATCCCACATGTACAGCGACCTTACCGAACAATACTTTTTATTTGATCCAACTTACTGTGTACTGTACCTAAAGCATCGTAATAAAATATATCGGACAACAGATAACAGATACATGTATGGCAAAATCATTAAATATGTGACTAAAGTCTAAAGTCACTGAAAAAGTGTTAGTAACGTTTCTTTCGATTCGGGATTATATTTTCCTTCATATCTTGTAAAAGTACTTTTAAACTGGCGTTGATTTTAGGTTTAAATTTAAAAATAACGCGTTCAATCCGTGTTCTCTAATATCAGATCATACTGGGGTTCGATAAATATTTACATATAAACCCGATTATAAGCTTTAATATGACTTTAAACATACAATTCTAGGCACCAAGGTTCACTGTCTAAGTTTAAAATCAAATACTTTTATACTTCAATTAGATAGACAAGATAATTTAATTAGATATACAATCAAAATACAATAAATCTCTTGATTGATTTTGTATCATGTTGCTAAACAACCGACTTGACAAAGTTGAAAACAACTTAAGACCGTAGAGAGAAAATTAAAGAATGGTGTGTCCTTGTCTATGAAAAATTATTTGCAGGTAAGACACAGAATAACATTTTCTACTACACTTCCTTTGTCACGATAGCCCCAAATTATGACAATAAATATAAAATGTGGAAAAAAATAGCGTTAAATGTGACAAATGGACTTGAAACGTTTTTTTTCATTTAGGACACAAAAAATTGCATATTCAGAAGAAAACATGGTAAAAGTTGGGTTAAAGATATTATGTGGGTATTTATATGTTGTTTTGCGGGGCGCCCTCGACGTAGTGGTAAAGACTTCAAAGTGTCGCCGCCTGCCCCCAGTCCCTGACTTTCAAGTCTCTCAACGCATGATCCCGTTGGGGCGAATGTCTTATTGTCTTAATTTCTTATGAGAAGGACTTCCAGCTCCCTTGCGGCGCGACGGTGCTTCTACCCAGACTTTCGTCAGGGATCTTCCTTTATCATAATAGCTGGGCGTCGCTATAATGACCACTATTGGTCGCTGCGAAGTGTAAAAAAACACACACACCCTCCCCTCCACACACAAACAAACAAAAACCTACCTTGTTGAAAACACCCTCATAACAACCCAAAAGTAGTTCCAGTCGTCTGGTTGTAATTACTACTCACTGTCAGATGGCACGTTACTTGCAAATATCATCAGCATCTGTTTATACCATCATCGTCAGACGTGTCTTTGTTACAAGGGTGAGCGTATGTAAGTATTGCCGGCAATGACGCAGTTTATACACATTGTATGTGATAATGGCGTGTATACAGGTAAACCGGAATAACAGGTGACAACTTGTTTGTAGATCTGCACTGGTGGTTCTGTCCTGACATTTGTCCGGAATCTTCCCCTACCAAATTCACTGACCGGCCGCAATAGCTCGAGTGGTAGTGCGTCGGCTTGCGGATCAGGAGGTCGCGGGTTCAAACCCCAACCGGGTCAAACCAAAGACTTTAAACTTGGTAGTAGTGGCTTCCCTCCTTACGCTTGGGGCTAAGGGGACAGCATTACGCCTGACTCGTCGGAGTCAGTATAATGGACCGGCCGGGTTTAGTCCCTGGGCAACTCATAAGTGTCCCTGTGCTATAATGATAGAAATGTCGCTGCACAGTATCGGCAAAAATGCCGGCAAATCCCATCCTATCCCAAAATCACTGGACGTCGCTATAATAACCACCATTGTGTCGCTGAAATTTATTTCTTAGAATAAACAAAAAAGACAACAAAAACTATTTCTTTTTCTTCATCATCGTCATCTTTTTTGAGTAAGCTCACAATTCCTTTCTTTTTAACGTAAGCCAAGAATGGATGAATCGGGTATAGAAGAAAACGGGTCTAGACGGAGCCGAACGCCCTATCTGATTGGCATGTATGGGCGAGTCATGTCTGCCCCACCTTTACTAATGGCAATAGTTGAGTGGGCCTGGAGAGCCATGTCCGACATTTTGTGTTTATTTGACTTGATTTGATATCAAATACAGCGCGCAGAAATAATTAAAGTCATTTTGAGGATGTGGATCATAACAAGTGTAGTAAATTTTAAACTTCAGGGACGGAGGTATCCTGTTGGGTAGAACCACTGGCGCACCGCAAGCTGTCTGTCTTGTAGTTTTTTAGTTGTTTTTTTTTTTCTTAATTTTTATTTTGTTGTTTTTTGTGGTTGATGTTTTGACGGACGTGGCAACGTTGTGACAGACAACAGAAACTGACAATCCAGTGAGAAATAAAGCAATAAAACTGCCAGAGGCAAAAAAAAAGTGTAACAGTACAAACTCTTATGATTTTTGTAAATCTTTACGAACTCTTGTATAGTTAGTCGTTCATATGGCATTATAATAATACTTTCATTGTTTGGCCAGATGCAGTTTTTGTATTAGCATAGTTCTTTTACTGAACTAAATCGAATTGAGCAACGGTAAAATTGTAAATATGCATATGCTTAAGTTATAAAATCAAGTATATATTTCAGTAAAAATCAATGAGATTTCGTGTTGAAAGTAATTTATTAGAATAAAAGAAATCGAAATGGAGTGTTTCTTGCTTCGAAATTGAAATCAAAGTCATTAACCGATAACCTGTCTATGCGTTTGACTAATTGCCGACCTTGTTGTATCTTTAATGTACATTTCTGCATTTACGTGGTGTATTTAAAAATGATTAAGTGAGCGGTGATGTTATTTTGATGATACCTCGTTCCTTTATGTATCTCATGCATGCTAATTGATTCCGTTTCAAACAACCCATGGCATAACCACAGCTCTTCAGAGAATGATTCTGTAACGGTTCAATTAGCGAGCAAGAGGGCTTAATTAGAAAATTACCGTAAAGACAAATTGTCTACAAAAAGGAGGCGTGATTTGTTACAGTTCTATCAGGTTGCTTTTTGTTGTTGTTATTTTGGTATTTTTTAACAAAACAAAGACACGGAGTTCATGCATGCTAATTGATACAGTTGCAAACAATCCCTGGCACAATCACTTCTTCATAAAATGATTCTGCAAAAGTACAATTAGGTGGGTCTAAGGAACGAAATTGCCGCAACGAAACATTGTCTACAAATAGGATATCTCCCCTACAGTGCAATCAACCTTTTTTCTTGGAACAAAAACAACGTATCGCATGCAAGCTACTTGATTCCGTTGCGAACAACAAATGGCATAACCACTTTGCTTAACACAGTGATTCTGAAAAGTACAAATTAGAGTCCATGTTTGCCTAATGAAGAATATAGTCGTTAATACAAATTGTATCCAAATGAATACGTTGCCATTTCTCTTCTCAGAATGATTCTGAAACAGTACAATATGGGGACAAGTGGGGTAAATTAGAAAATTGCCGTTAATACAAATTGTTCACAAGTAGAAAACGTGACTTGTTACAGTATTATCAGTTTTTACATTGGTTGTCTTTTACAGTATGTAAATAAGAAAAGGTCCTATAAAAATTTCAGCAGATATTTAAATTTAATCTACCTCTAGACAAAGGCAAACACACGAAGTTCATGCATGCTAATTGATACAGTTTTAAACAACACATGACATAACCACTTTTCTTCATAGAATGATTCTGCAATAGTACAATTAGGGAGGCGGTGGGCTTAAGGAAGAAAATTGCCGCAACGACAAATTGTCTACCAATAAAATACTTCGCTGTCTACAGCTCAATGAACTTTATGTCTTGAACAAAAACACCGATCGCATGCATGCTAATTGATACAGTTTCAAACAACGCATAGCATAACCACTTTTCTTCACAGACTAATTCGGCAAATAGTACAAATAGGGAGCAGTCGTGGAACTACCCTTATATTTGCTTAAGCGTTAGCAAGGGAGCTATACCAGGATCAAGTCCTATGACTTAAGTATATCGCGGCCCGAGATCGATCCCGAGGCCTCCCGTACCTGGAGCCAAACATTGCAATTTTTGTTGTCTTAGACAAAAACAAAACAACAACAACAAAGACATGCATGTTTAATGTTCCTTAGATGACATATCTAAGCTTTTTGCTTAAAATATAACTACACTACTTTGCGTACAGTAAACCTTTTGCATATACGTATGTCGATTTTCTTGCAGTTGTTTTAACGTGCCTGTTATCTTACAAAGAATGGTTCGGTTTATCTTTATGATGTTCTGATGTTCGCAGCAAGGAAAACACATGTGTTGTACCTGGGAGTAACTTGCTTTTCCGAGGGAGAGCAGAACATACATCAGTAACTCTCTAAAACAAATCTCCCGAGGGTTTACATAAAGCCCTTGAAAACTGTTCAAGAACTCACAAGATTTGTGTTGATAACAAATTCAAACACGAAGAGTGACATTTTGCAAAACTTTGGTACAAGTATGGTTCACGATTCTGTAGCGTTTACAGAGACATCCAGGGTACGACATGTTACGACATGTGAAATGGATGTACAACATTTTGGTTTGTTTGAGACCCTTGGTATGGTGACTGTACAAAAAAAAATGTCTGCACAAAGTTTATATTATTAATACCAACTAAATATTCAATTGGAAGTTCATATTTATTTGTTGTTCCAACTTCATAAGAAAGGCGAATCCTGTGGTCTATATGTCATGTACTTAAGTTAAATTACGGCCAAGCAGCATTTTAAAATGTTTTTATTTCAATGGAATTTCGAAAAATGTAGGAGTCCTAAAGTGCAGTTTACGGCAACTGCACATATTTGTGTCTGTTACTGGGCAGAGAGTGTACTTAGTCCAATCAGGTATAAACAGAAACGCAACCGAACTCTTAATTTGAAAAGCACCATTGATCAGCCAGCTCCCACAGGCTGTAGTCTGATCAGCGTATGTAAGTTTGCCGCTTAGAATCCAGCAGACTGACTTGTCATGCCTGCATATTGATGTTGATAAATAACTGAAAAGTTATTATTCGTAGTAAACAAATATTGTAGGATCAGAGTTACTTAATGTAACTTGGTCAACATATGCTAGCTGATTCAGGTATCGGGTAAATCTAGGTACCGTTGTTCAATAACCCATCAATTGTATGTAATGTACATAACATAGGATAAGAGAGGTGATGTTTGTGGTGTAGGTATGGAACTATTTCCCCAGGTGTTGCATGTACTATCTTCGTCTATCAACCCACTTCAGTTAACAGTCAGGCAAACACTATCATAACAAACGCCGGCTGCTAAGCGGGAGACTTTGAATGTTTACAACCCAAACAACGGTGCTTATATATCTCGATGTTTATATTAAATGATCGTTTATATAAAATGATCGACACTGCAGATTGATGAATCTCTGATGAACAACATACACTAACACCGGTCGATTTCCCAGATACATCTCATCATAATTATAGCCATGAAATATGAGACGTTTCCACAACATTGCAGGCACACCACATACTGCCTACTGTTTGATTACCCCCCTTGGGCCGGTGTTTTACATTCCTGTTTTTGCGGACCTTGAATTTATTACTCATGTTTAGAAATTATGCGTATGACCATTTGGTGCATCTTGCCTGCAGTGAGACTGATAAATATGTTTGTGTTTACATTTCTGGCCGGTGTAGATGTAAATCTATCATTGGTTCAGTTCATGTTTATGTTTATCTTTGTTCAGATTCATAATCATGCTGATATCAATTGCTTACTTATTGCACAATGCATCCCTTTGAAGGAACTCTCCAGTGGTTTGTCAAAAACAGTAAACATAATAAAATATTTTTATATAGTTTGGACTCAGTTTTTATGCACTGAATTCAGTGAAACTCTACTAAAGATACAATTGATTATATCGTTTCCAAGCTGTTTTAATGGAGAGAATTGCATGACACTGACCAAGAGGTTATTTTTAAAAAAGTAATATTCGGGAGTATCACACTACCCTCGTCATTGGACAGAATTAATTCACGTGATCAGCAACAACATCTTAATAAATACAATTCTTAATGTATTAATGATGTTCGTATTAACAAACAAAACATCGGTTTTTTTCGTATATATATTTTTCGCAAATAATAACTTATCGACTTTTATCCTAGAAAAGAAAAAAGCTTAACTCCTTGGTCATTTCATATCGTTCAACAAAAAAATTAAGATATTCCAATTGAATAAACAAAAACGATCGTTATTTATGACAGATTTGTTACAAACACTTAAAACACGCCTTAAATACGCAAACAATTGTCAGTGACTGTTAATAACTACCACACTTATTTGAACTCTATTCGAAAATCATATACCTAAAGTAGATATCAATGGTATTTATCAAGGTGGTTTAATAAAAACCTGTGTTTTTGGTGCATTATAAAACACAATTATTAATATAACCTGAATATTTATCAGTGTTTCATCAAGCTTTTGGTTAACTTCAAATGTTTACCAGTACTGCGCATGCGCGCGTGGTTATGATCGCGCCTTTCAATCATCAAGCGTTCATTACAAAAAGTATCAAGCGTTCATTACAAAAAAATGTTTTATTTAATGCCACCGCCTGTAATTAACAACCATCGAGCACTGCGCGGGTGGTGATGATCACGCTTATCAATCATCAATTGTTAATTACAAATTGTTTTATTTAATGCAACCGCCTGTATTCAACAACCATCGAGCACATGCGCGGGTGGTGGTGATCCCGCATATCCATCATCGAGTGTTAATTACAAATTGTTTTCTTTGATTCAACCGCCAATAATCAACAACCGTTGAGCACATGCACGCGTTTTGATGATCACGCCTATCCACCATTAAGCGTTCATTACATAACAGAACAGAACAGAACAAATATTTGTATGTGATGTTTGATGTTACGCGTCTAACATCAGCAATCATCGTACACAAGTACGCGTGGTGATGATCACGCCTATCCATCATCGAGTGTTAATTACACATATCTTTATGTAATGCCACGCGCCTATCGTCAACAAATACCGTACTATACTCGTCCTGATCGTTGACCACAATGCAGAAACTTCAGACGTTGCTTTTACCAAATGTTCTCGATCATTTGTCTCCCCCCATAGCTTTCTTTACAGGTTTCAAGACATCATCAATCACTGATAAACTCTGCCCGAACTCTGATAGAACAGCCGATATGCGTCGTTAACAGTCTGCTTCATTTGTTTCCATACTAAGTTAAAAATGGTATCCAACAGTATGCACATACCTAATGCATGTAACAACAACAACATAGTAATTACAATAATAATAATAATAATAATAATAATAATAATAATAATAATAATAATAATAATAATAATAAAAATAATAATGATGATGATGATGACAACGAAAATAATATAATAATAATAATGATGATGATGATGATGATGATGATGATGATGATGATGATGATGATGATGATGATGATGACGACGATGATGATGATGATGATGATGATGATGATGATGATGATGATGATGATGATGATGACGACGACGATTATAATTATAATAATAATTATAGTAATAATAATGAATATTAAATAATAATAATAATAATAATAATAATAATAATAATAATAATAATAATAATAATAATGATAATAAACTTTTCAAGAAAGTAACACATAAAGACATACAATCAGAACGATGTTACAACAAGGTCTTATTCCAAAGTGACCTTCCAAAAAGAAATTACACACCATGCACCATGTACAACAATTGACATAAACAGTTATAGACCGTCACACAATTCATGATGCAATTTATTATTAATTGCTTTAAATGTCAAATACAAATAAACACGATGGTGATTTCAGCCAATCGACGTCAGAGCTGAATAACCGAATAACCATATAACGTGATATCAAAAATAAGTGACCACTTGATTTACTTAGTTTAAAAATACCCAACTTTGCAACGTGGCTCGGATAGGATAAAGATATTTCTAATGACAAGGGGACTATTTTGCTTTACTTTTCACGTGGACGTAAGGCACCAATCAATAACATTTCGCGGGATTTTTTCAGGTAATATTAATTTATTTGGTTGATAAAAGAAGAAAAAAAGTCCAGATTGCCTTTAATAAAAAGTACTTTGCTAACAAGTTGATGCATTATAGCGTGGTACGAGATACTTATCGAGACTAAGCAGCAAACAGTGCGAAAGCTGGTATCCGACAGTTTGCCTATATCAAATACATATAACAATCTCGTATAACTGCTTTATGGTATTAAGAGCATAATTTCTGCATAAACTCATACTTTAGTCTAAGTAAAGACGATTTTGTCCACACTCTCAATATATTCTTAGACAGTACAATTCGGGGAATAATCACTCATAGTGTTAATTCTTTCCAAATCTATAAATAAGTACGATGGAGGTCTCGTCTAAAAATAGACGTCGACGTCAGAGCGGACGACATAACGTTATCTCAAAAGTTAGTTGTCACATGGTTTTCTTATGAAATCTATGTTATAATTGGTGATGCATACTTTTCACACGCCATTGAATTTACTTTTATATGCGTGCATAATTATTCTATTGTACTATGTACATAACCATGCTATTCATACTTTTTCTATAATATATATTGCTGTTGTTGTATAACCTGTAATTTATTAATATGTATTAACATGTTCTGTACACCGCCATCTACGTCCGTAGACTTGGCAATGGCCTTTATGGCTTGTATAAACGTTTTGACTTAACTTGACTT
The DNA here is from genome assembly GCA_007844125.1 of Sinonovacula constricta. Classification (NCBI taxonomy): domain Eukaryota; kingdom Metazoa; phylum Mollusca; class Bivalvia; order Cardiida; family Solecurtidae; genus Sinonovacula; species Sinonovacula constricta. Next base: position 51,737,707 of record CM017555.1, read on the forward strand.
AATCTAAAAATAGCTATCTCTGCAGCGTGGCACATATGGAAATTACCTATTCGGAATAATGAGTGGGGAAATGTGCTTCACTGCTCACACAGATCCTGGGCACCAATGAACAGCATTGTGTAAGATATTTTCATGTAACAATGACTTATCTGCTTATCTGAGGGGAAAAAAAAGATTTTTGGCCCAAACTGTCGGATTCCCCCTTTAATCCTGATCCGGCAGCTTCTAGCTAAACCTGCTCAAATCTGGCTTAGCAAGCTCCATCTTCCTGCAAAGACGGTACTGAACCTTTTTTCGCCGTCATAAACATATGGGGTTTGTCAACCGTACATCGTCTGAATGTGCTGCCTCAGAGATATGGAACAAAAATGGGCGTTTTGTGGTTGTTCACAGCATGTTTGTGTTCATAACTTGGTGGCATGTTTATGCAAAGTGTGAATTCTGCTGCTGACGTAAAATTCTAACTTTCTCAATATGAACATTTGGAATTTGTGTTGATACTTTGCCAGTGGATGATATTCCGGAATTCTGTAACAAGGGTACATAGTCATTTTAATTTGTTAAAAATATTTAACAAGTAATTCATAATTTGAATAATAGCTCACAATTATGTAAAGTAAATAAAGGGAGTGTTATGTTTTATTTAAGGGTGCCATCAGACGATGTATATATATCAAATGCATGTAACATTATTTTTCCACGGTTTAAAGAAAATATATGCATAACTTCTGGATAAACTCATAATTTAGTCCAAGTAGGGTCGATCTGGAACATTAACTATATGTTGTAAGACACTACAAACAGCGACACAAATCACTCTAACTGTTTATTCTTTCCAAATCTATAAATAAGCTCGATAGTGATATCTGCTATAAATAGACATCGGACTACCCGAATGAGGAGATAAAGCGATCTCAAAACTTTGTTGTCACGTGGTTTTCTTAGTTTAAAAACAGCTATCTCTGCAGCGTTGCTTAGATAGGAAAAATACCTGTTTTCAATGACGAGTGGAGATATATTCTTCACTGTCCACACAGATTTAGGGTATTAATGGACAGCATTTTGCAGGACCTTTCAGGTAACACTGATTTATTGGCTAGTTGAAAAAAAACAGTCAAAACTTTCGGATACCACTTTAAACTACAATCACAATGCCATGACTGACAGTTTTAATAGAAGCGCTTTTCAGACAATATGTCGGCCAACCATTGGTGCAACACCTCGGACATGTCGGAATCTTAGCAATTTCCACTGGACAGTGGTCAGTGGTGTCTGTTATCTAGGTCAGGTCACGGCGCAACTCGGCTTAATCAGCAAGGAGAAGTGCCAGAACTACCCCAAACCACCTACATGTAATCTGCGATAAAGCTTAGGTAAATAGTGTAGATCGGGATCAGCAACCTCTCGCTGGAAGTTAAATGACCAGGATATGCCCTTTTTTGTTGTGGTCTTTCTAACAATACGCTGTCTGTCTAAATAATTTTTTTTTGTTCAAATAAATAAATAAATAAATAAATAAATGAAATTAAAGTAAATAAATCAATCAACAACAGAAAACAAAGCAAAGAAACAAAATAACGCACAAACAACAACAAGAACAAAACACAACAAGAACACAACAACAACAAAAAAACAAACAACACAAAAACTGATCGTTTACATAATTTAATAAGGTTTGCTCAACAGAGTATATTATTGTTGACAAACGTTACGATGTCTCAAATTGCTACTGCTCTAGCATATAATGAGTGATTAGATTGGGAATAAAACTTATATAAATTGATTATATTCTATTTTTGTTCATTTCAAAATAATTCTGATAAAAAAGATTTCTTGTCCACAAAAATTGAACGCTTTTAAATACAACAACAAAGGTGTCGCTAATGATTTTTGTACAGTCTATTATTGCCCCGACATCATTTTACCTTGCTCTATATGATCTGCCTTGTGTTCACTATGAATAATGAACTCGTATATAATAATCAAATAGGTGCTAAGCATACACTTTGCCCTCGCGTTGTCCATCCAAAGTCACGGAGTCTTTAGATATAAGCCATATTTTTTCGATCCTTTTTACCAATGCGTGCTTAGGCATTATTGAAAGCAACTTCGTTTAACGTATGTACGTGACAAACAAAGAATGTCATGTTTATTTAAATTATCGTGGCATTATCTAGCCAATCATATTACTGTTTGTGACTGACGAATGCAAATGACGTATGTCCCCGCATGCACAGGTCGGAGATATGCCTGTCTTGAACACAAAGACATTTAACCATTCACCAGTAACTTATGCTATATGCTTAAATACATAAATTTTATATTTGTTTAAATAAAACATCTTATTATTGACATCCAAAACCATTTATGAGAAGAAAAAAACAACAATAAGAAATGCCCATTTAAAACAGATATGCGGCATTAGTGAGGCATTTTCGCAAATTATTGACCTCTTGACATGGCAAAAAAAAAATCAACTTACAAGAACCGAGACATCAAAAGATTAATCATTTTTACATCAGCCGCTTGTTCCGTCTGCACCTCCAGTTTCTAACGTTTTTTCACTTAAGGCAATAACAGAATCATGTTTTATCAATGCGGTATACACATCAGTACCAAAGGGAACTAAAGTTGTGCTGTTTGTAATTTAAATAACACCGAACCTCTTTTGAAATATGTTTTGTTGTATGCGTTTTAAATACATCGCTCCGAAACAATTTTGGTCATTATAACGACTCCCAGCTATCTTGGTGAAGAAAGTGTCTGGGTAGAACCACCAGCGCACCGAAGATCAGCTGGATGACCTTCCCGCATTAGGTCCTCCGCTCCGAACGGGACTCGAACTCCCGCGGTGAGAGACAAGCAGTCAGAGGGGTTACAATTCGGCGACTCTACCCCACGCCACGGGAAATATGCTATGCCGTTTAATATGAAAAATACGATCTATGATATTATCAAGAATTTCTGCGAATGCGAGTCGCTCTGATGTTCATTCTTCCTGACATTACGTCAGTGTTTGTTAATAAATGAATTTCAAGTGAGGACAAAACAACTACGCCGAAAATATTAAGCGTGTATATGTTTTGCGATGTCTATAAATTTGATAACCTTTGCATACATATAATCAGAAAGTTTTACCTTTCCGTTGATTGAAAATTAACCAAGCGGAAAATGATCCGGCAACCTCCTTTCCAGAAATGTATCTGTTCCAAGATCATGTCTGACTTTTTAGATTGGTTTTGCAAAGATTGCCTCTTGGTGTCAGGTCTGCGCAGCTGTAGTCGAAGCTGTAATAGGCACGACATATCAGTTAAATTCAGATAAACTTGGGTAAAATTAAAAGTTGTACTTTTCCTACTCTTAAGGGATCTATTTTTTCATCAATAAAACAGTAAAGTGTGCCATTAAAATTTTGTTTTGACATTTTAAGGTTGTATCTGACAGTCTGAGCCAAGAAAATGTTTAGAAAAAAGAAAACAAATTAAATTTTTCTTAAAAAATCATCTTAAAAGAAGCTTCCTATTGATCTAACGTCGTTTTTTTAATATAAATTTAACGACTTCGGTATGTCGCAGTCCAAGTTTGAACCCGGGGCCTCCCGTTTCTGGAACCTACTCTCTACCGATTGCGCTACTATGCCTAAATTGAGTGCAGGAATTGCCATGCAACGCAAAAGGCATAATTTTCATTGGTTGTGAGCCAAATATATGTAGACGCATCATTTTTCGATACATTCAACAAACTAAACAGGTGCTTGGCCACAAAAGCAGAAAGTAATCTTTTTTTTTTACAAAGAAATTTAAGTATTTGATAGTGACGGTATAACTCAGCTTTAATAATAGCAGGGTAATTTTATTATTATGTATTGTACTCCTAAGTTGAGCAGAACCTTTTAATTGACGAATCATTCATATTTTGTATTGTAAATAGTTCACTGATTTTCGTTTATAAATTCTCCCGATGCAGATGTTTAATGTAAACTCGTTTGTAGTTTATTTTTATTTACATTGTTCGTCTCCAAGACAAACCTTCTAGGAGTGTGGGACTAAAGATTTAAACCCATTTTTTTCACCGCAGTTGGTTCTTTTTTGCCGACTGGCTGGTAGACGGTGGTAACCTTTCTATGTTTTTTTGTTGTTGTTTTTTCAAAATACATCGCAGCGACCAATTATGATCGTCAAAGCGACGTCTAGCTGTCTTGGTGAAGGTAGTCACCAGACAGATGTCTGGGTAGAACCACTGGCGCACCGCATGTCATCTGGAAGACCTTGTCACATTAAGTCCTTCGCCCAGAACGGGACTCGAACCCACGCAGGTGAAAGGCTAAGCAGTCATAGGAGTTAGAAATCGCCGACTCTACCACTAGGTCACGGGCGCCCCTTTCTCTCTTCTTACTTTCACACTGAACTTGCATGTTCATACTTATATCTATTGCTAGCTCAGATTTCAATTCATGGTGTAATTCTCCTATGATTGTCTTACTTTCGTTTTCAGTTGGAAAAAGGGGTGGGGTGGGGGTGTTATAGCAATTTCTCTAAAACTTATACAGTTATACGTCATTGGGTGATAACTTGCCTGTAAAAAGGTAATGATCTGATAGAGTATTTCATAACAAATATAAATAAATATATGTATTCAAATTTATACTTGATAGATCATATGACGTCGAAATACGATAAGGTTTAACATATATAAAGTAGAATCAGGTTAAAACACTTGAGTAGAAATATAAAAATCTATTAGGGTATAATAATAATAATAATAATAATAATAATAATAATAATAATACTAAAAATAATAATAATAATAATAATAATATATTCGGAGCCGTATGATCTATCAAGTGTCGGTGTATCGTAAAACGCCAAAATACTTCCTCATTAGGCTTCATTACTTCCAAATACAGACCAGTCTTACGGTTGCATGTATTTGTTATAGACAATTATAGACAACGGATTGAATAGCACGAGCAATAATTATGCGTGGTTTACACTGACAGGCGTAGGAATTCATGTGTCTCCCTGCATAAAATCATTTGCATATTTATTACTATAAAAATATGCGCCATAAAAATAATATAAGCTCGCCAATATTATATAAATATAGTGCATAATTATTTCCATAAAAATATACGCCATAAAAATAATATAAGCTCGCCAATATTATATAAATATAGTGCATAATTATTTCCATAAAAATATACGCCATAAAAATAATATAAGCTCGCCAATATTATATAAATATAGTGCAACCTTATTTCCATAAAAATATGCGCCATAAAGAATTATATAAGCTCGCCAATATTATATAAATATAGTGCATACTTATTTCCATAAAAATATGCGCCATAAAAAATTATATAAGCTCGCCAATATTATATAAATATAGTGCATACTTATTTCCATAAAAATATGCGCCATAAAAATATATAAACTCGCCATTATTATATAAATATAGTGCATACTTATTTCCATAAAATATGCGCCATAAAATATCATTAACGCAGCAATAACATATAAATATAGTGTATACTTACTTTTATAAAAAATATATTCCATATAAATAAGATAAGTTCGCCAATATTATATAAATATATTAATATATAAAGATTCCGGAAAAACATAGAAAGAGATATACTTCATGATAAATAGTAAGATTTTTTTTCCATTCCTAACGTGTTCAAATTAAGAACTAGGGGAGGTAACAAGTACGATATTCTGACTGAGTTGTGTCCCTTACCTGCTCAACCGTTTCTTGTATTAATACAGGTAAAGGATTTGGACGGCGTTCAAGGAGGTAAAAATGTAAGTGTGGTTACCATGGCGACGTCGCATAAACAGACAGGATTTGTAGCATTCTGTATCTGTAGTTACATCACAGAACTATTCTCAACAGGTATATAACAACAGCAAACATGACAGTGTGGAGATTGGAGAATGTATATAAACCATGTTCACAAATCATGTGATGTTAATACGTTATGACATCAATTTAAAATATCTCTATTCTTTGTTTTATTTTATAATGTTGAATTCACAATTTAGCTTTTTATACACTAATAAGCAAAGAAATGTATATTCGCGATGGATGTGGATAATCCCTGTTGTAGCTGACTGGTTGACTGGTAGTATAATAGGCTTTAGGTGCGGAGGGACACGGGTTCAAACCTTGGTCGCGACTTTCTTACAGTCATAAGAATGGTTAGAATAAAGTGTACTTATAGGGAGACAGAGAAAGACAGACACAGAGAGGGAGATAGACAGACAGAGACAAGACAGACAGAGAGACAGACAGAGGCAGACAGACAGAGGCAGACAGACAGACAGACAGACAGACAGACAGAGAGAAAGAGAGAGAGAGAGAGAGAGAGAGAGAGAGAGAGAGAGAGAGAGAGAGAGAGAGAGAGAGAGAGAGAGAGAGAGAGAGAGAAGAGAGCTCCTTTGCTTTACGTCTTAGCAACGATAAATTGAGTTACACGCAATGTCCACTCGGTTTCAAAATACTATAATTTGGTGTGGTATCATGTCAGCTGTCTTGGTATGTTATCACAGTCAAGGCAGCACTATATTCACTTCATGTCCCACTTACAGAAACATTTCTCAGTTGATATTATTTGCTCAAGCTCAAACTCAAGCTCAAACAGTGACTCCGAGAAAATTTCTAACACATACATAATGTTGCGATTTCTCATTTTTATATATCATCAACTTTGTAAATGTTGTGGTATTCAAATACTTAAATGAAGGATCATACAAATACAGTTAGTAAATGATGTACATGTACAATCAAAAATAGGAAAATAAGAAAAGGTCCTATAAGAATTACCATATCGATATTTACATCTGAACTACCTCTAGACGAAGGCAAACATGGTAAATGTAAAAGGACAAAAAACAAAACAAACTGAGACGAGACACAACACACAAAATGAATAACCAGCAGTTACCGCCTTGGAACGGTCAGTCGGCAAAAGTACCGATTAGGGTGCTTAAACCTGGCTGCTTGAGCAACTTCTCCACTGACAAATGCTTCTGCAAGTGAGGTCATGTGAATATTGTCTCCCGATAACTGAAAACTTGTTGGTGGCATGTTGAACCCATCAAACAAACGCACATTGTATACTCATGATAGATCTATCTACGTTATCCCATTAGTGTTATGTTGGTGCCACGACGGTGATATAGTGGTGCTGTATTGGTGATATACCGCCAGTGTCCGCCCAGCGACTCCCATATACAGATCAGACCACCTGACTTACCCACCCATCCACCCATTAGCGACTCCAGAGGCAAATCTGATGTTTAATGTCTGTCTGTTAGATATAGATTGTATATTCCCCCATTTCTGAAGCCATGATTTCAGTTACTATGCCTCACTACTTGATAGATACGTCATTAAGAAGAGTATAATATTAAAAAGACTTGGACATATTTTGGTCAAAACAATTGCAATTATATTTTTATTCCAAAAAGCTAAACTTAATGAACCACAATTAATACTAGAATTAAACAGTATATCTAATATCTTGATTATATGTGTAAAATGATGACATTGGAACGATTGAGATTGAGAGACTTAAAAGCGTCTCGACGATGTTTAGCTGTTTTACCTGAACCACCGAGTACTTCTCCTTACAGCCCATGCATTTATAAAAGTCATGTGTATACGCCATTCATAACCCCCTCCCCCCAAAAACAACAACAACAAAAAAACAACAAAAAAAAAAAACACACAACAACAATAAAAAACAACACAAAAAAAACAACACAAAACAAACCAACAACAAACAAATAACAACAAAACACAACAACACCACAAAACAGTCGGAACTCCTCGGGTAATTCCCTCCTAGGGACAAACGAATCAGAACTCCTCGGGTAATTCCGTCCTCGGGACACTCATCCCTCAGATGTATCTGGTTCAATGATACTTACTGAAATCACGATTGTTTTGTTCGCCGGAAGTCGGAAGAAGAATATGCCTAAAATGTTTTGGCAGCTGCGTGTCTGCTGCACTGGGTAAAATTATAATTTGATGATTTAAATTTAAAGCCGCTACAAATTAAAGTTTACAGGCATCGTACTGTAGTGAGCTGTCATCCGAGCTTCAATCTTTGTTTTGACGTCTGTCACAGAAGGAGTCCCATTTAGGGAAATGACCGAGATGATCCGACTTCCTACATACATCCGAGAGATCGTTCGTAAATTATCCGAGGCGTTCCGATTGGGGACAAACATGATTCGTGAATTATCCGAGGTGTTCCGACTGAAACAACAACAACAACACAACATTGCGCTGATTGGCTAGAATGCGATACGATAATTAAGATAGATATGTAGTACGGATCGTGTGGCTCAAAGTGTCGAGTACCTACTCAAAACTGTGGCCAAGAAGCTTTAAACAAAATGAACATAAGTAAACGAAAAACTATCGCATGTTAAATATGAAATTATATGTTTTAGTGTCAGACGTTCTTCTTAAAACATAAAGAAATTTATACATGAATCTTTTCTTAGAAAAAAACAACATCTTACTAAATATTTACTTACGATAAATAATAGGTTGTAAAATTTGTCTTAGACAAATGAAGTGTTAAGCAGAAGGTAAACAACAGAAAAAACAAAGGAAAATTTAAAGTTATTGACAGTTTGCCCTACAGTTAACCATTAAACTTTGTTTTATTGTTAAAATATATAAAATATCATAATTCATTATCTGATTTTTTCCAAGGTTGCAAAAACAGCATCAAGAATGGCTAAATATAAGAAATGCAATGATGAAACGATAAAAGCAAATATTTGTGTTTATTTCTTGCAGTTAAACTATATTGGTGGTTGTATTGTTGACGCCGTAAGCCATAATCCTATAGGTAGAAGGTCACATATAGTTTCATTATGCCAATTGCTGACTATTAAACCTTTTACGCACTCAATTTATTATCAACATGATGACGGACAACAAGCTGTAGTTCCATATGTTATGTCAAAACAATAAATGTCAGACGTAAAACGTACTTCTACCTTATCTACACCCGGAACACTTCGGCAATGCCAACGAAATAAATATATAAATGAAGAATCCGGGAAGTGTCGAGAAGTTGCGATAACCTTAACTCTTGACAGAAAAACCAAACCTAACAAAATCAAAGCACTCAGAGCACTGCAGTCTTCACTGTCTCGGACAAAAAATAAATAAACAAACAAGGTCTCAGGCATGGCCCTAGCACGTAGTTTGTTGTTAATGAGACATTCACAACTGTTTGCTCAAATAATAAAGTGTTCAATGTACAGGATTTTACGGAGAAGGTCAACGATGGCGAAACAATAATAGTTGACCTGCTTTAAAGTGATATCCGGCATTTTAACTATTTCACATACATAAAACAATACTGTATCCATGGTTTTTGACAATTTGGCCATGACGCCCACTCATACTTGCCAAGGCTGGCAAATGTTCCACATTTTTATCGCATCGGCTGGCAAAGTGTTCCACATTAATATTGCCATGGCTGATTAAATTTCTACATTAGTATTGTATTGACAGACAAAATCTCCTGCAAGAATATTGTCAAGTGTGACAAAATCTCCAACAGTAGTTTCAGGCTTGAAAAAATAACGCATTTATATATATTGCCTGGGGTGACAAAATCCATTTAAGATCTTATCATTTGTCGTATGGCACTGGCTAACGGACCGTTTCTGTATTTCCAGATCCGAAAGCGGAGTAGCGCCGCCGAGTCAGGTTTGAAGGAGGGAGATCACGTGATCAGCATCAATGGCTATCCGCTGTCTGGCCGCTCCCACCAGTCCGCCATGGACATCGTGGAAATGGCCAGCAACACCCTGGACTTCGAGATTATAAGGTAAGTTACAAGATTTCCGAGTAGCAGTTAATGGTCCCTTTTTCGGAATGTGTTTTTGCTCTGGTTCAAATTGTGTCTGATAAATACTAGTATTTATTGTAATGTCGTAACAGGAGTAATATGACGACACCTTAATCTTGAAGGTTAATAATGTACAACAATCGGTAAGTGTTACATAATTCTCCTGTAAAACTATTGTATGACACAAATGTTTACTAAGAGCTGGGAAATAGTCAATGGGTGGGACATCTGTGGTTACTAGAAGTGGGGAATAGTCAAAGAGTGGGAAAGGTGTAGTTACTAGAGATCGAGAATAGTCAATGAGTGGGACAACTGTGGTTACTTGAGGTGGGGAATACTCGATAAGTGGGACAACTGTGGTTACTAGAGGTCGGGAATAGTCAATGGGTGGGACAACTGTGGTTACTAGAGGTCGGGAATAGTCAATGAGTGGGACAACTGTGGTTACTAGAGGTCGGGAATAGCCAATGAGTGAGACATCTGTGGTTACTTGAGGTCGGGAATAGTCAATGAGTGGGACAAGTGTGATTACTAGAGGTCGGGAATAGTCAAAGAGTGGGACAAGTGTTGTCACTAGAGGTCGAAAATAGTCTATGAGTGGGACATTTGTGGTTACTAGAGGTCGGTAAATGTCAATGAGTGTGACAAGTGTGGTTACTAGAGTTCGAAAATAGTCAATGTGTGGGACATCTGTGGTTACTAGAGATCGGGAAAAGTCAATGAGTGGGACATCTGTGGTTACTAGAGGTCGGAAATAGTCAATGAGTGGGACAACTGTGGTTACTTGTGATGGAGAAAAGTCAATGGGTGAGACCAGATTTGGCTGATTAAGACAACTTGGCCACTTTGTACAAAATCTGACCTGTGCGATATAGTATCTCTTTATTTGCATAGCATGTAATCTGTTTCCATTAACTGTTTAATCTTTTATTTATATGGATGCTTAAAGTTACCATTTAAACACCGCTCTTGACATGTGACCGCTAACACATGTTTGACTGTATATATTTTAAACTACTTGTTAATGTATTTATAGTTTAGGCTGTGTAAATTCTTTCACATCAGCACCTCTTTACCTTGTTACAGATCGGGCTCGCAAGCCTCCAAGCCCCTAGACCCCCAGCGTATGTCTCGAGGTCCAGTCGTGACCCAAGAAGCCGGGTCCACAAAGGTTTCGTCTGCTCACTCTAGCTTCTCCACACATAACGGTAACGTGCGCACAGACGTTAAGACGGCCCAGTATGTCATGAACATCCCTGGCGGGAGCGGGACATTAGTTACAAAAACGGTAACACAGAAGTCCAGCTCCCAGTTTCCCTCTCTAGGTGGCGCTTTATCGCCTGTGCCCGACGGCGGTCATGTAAGCCGGTCTCCCCGCCGGTCGCCTGTAATGTGGTCGCCGCCTTCCAAGTCCGCTTCCCCAGCTTCCGCTAAATCCCCGGCGGCCGCCAGATCACCTCTTATGTGGCAGCCACCGTCTGTTTCCGAAAACCAACCGTACCTGAGGTCCACCGAGCCGCCCCGACAGCAATCACCACAGGTCTGGCAGCACCACAGCCTGTCTCCGGCTCCTCTAGGCTCCCGGAGTAGATCCAGCTCAGCCGGCAATCTCACACAAGGTAAGGAAAATGCTGATCCAGCACATATTATGATGAGTGAGCAGGCAAAATGGGAGGCGAGACATAAACATGAACTAGAAACTGCCAATGTGGCTACAAATTATTACGGTAGTCTAAAAGCCACGTACAAAGCTCCGAAAATGTCCGATCCTAACTATCCGATGTTTGAAATTCCAAAACTCGAATGGAAGCCAGCGCCAAAAATAGTCGAGCCGCTTCCTGAAAATAAGAAACCGGAACCTCCTCCGGTAGCACCAAAGCCACAAATGAGCGACTTTCACCCGACGGAGGCGCCAGTTGCAGGAACTGACCGACACTATCCCGGGATGATTCGGCCTCCGCAGCAACCAAACGTAGCCCCACCGCCTCCACCACCTCCAATGCCGCCTGCACCAGCACCGAAAAACATACCGATGTTCAAACCCCGTAAGTTGGTCACCCACGCGGAGGACGAAGAGGAGCACCACCACAGGCCAGACCATCTTCCGGTGTTTGGGCCCCGCGTCATGTTCGCTTACGATGAAGACAGCGGGATGGCCATGTCACCTGATCGGTCCGATCAGGTCAGCGACATCTCGTCCATTGCGAGAAGTAAGTTCCGCCTGTGTGGTGAAGTCCCTTTAGTATGGAATGTTAGAAATTTGCCAATCTGTGAATGCATTGTCACAGAAGCATGAATCCTCTGTTCTGTGGCATGTAATTACCACACCATTTATTGAAATTAATATACTGAAGTCAGTTGCATGAGAATACATTCCCAATTTGGGTGAAATGATACAAGTCGACAGGTGTCATGGATGCGTAGGAAATATTCGATAAAAGCACATTTGTGATTTTTGTAAACTGTGAATGTCCCCAGGTATTCGAAGAATACTGTATTTGCAATTAGATTTACCCCTGTCTATGCATACTATAAATAATTTGGTGGCTTAGCTTGGTTCATACATATATCCATTAACATGACGAGAGCACCGCAAGTTCAGTATATGGTGGTATTGCTTGGTTCATGCATATATACATTACATGACGAGCACACCGCAAGTCCGGAATTTGGTCCCATTAATTGGTTCAGACATATCCATTGACTTTACGAGCAAACGCAAGCCCAGTATTAGGTGACATTGCTTTTTTGATACATCTCCATTGACATAACGAGTTCACCGCCAGTTCGGAATATTGTCGCACTGCTTGGTTCATACATATATCTGTTGAAATGACAGGCCCACCGCAAGTCCGGTATTTGGTCGCATTGCTTAATTCATAGACATCCATGACGGGCATCCCACAAGTCCGGAATTAGCGCGCATTGCTTGGTTTATGCATATATCTATTAACAAGACGAGCAAACCACAAGTCCGGAATTTGCATTGCTCGGTTTATTCATATATCTGTTGACAAGACGGGCACACAGCAAGACGGGCACACAGCAAGTTTGGTCGCATTGCTTGGTTTATACATACATGTATCTATTGACAATACGAGCACACCGTAAGTCCGGAATTTGGTCGCATTGCATTGCATAGACCATACATTTATACATTTATACGCCACGATTTTATTCTTTCTTTAAGCGAAGAAACAAGTGCAACTCTATTCATGTACGTTTACGGTCTTGTCTTGAAGTTGGGCAAATTGCTAAAATGAAAGAAAATGGCAATAAAGGCTTTATCACCTGACATGGCCGATTATTATAAAGTAACTATCACGATTAAAAGCTACTCCGTAAATACAGGAACAACGTTAAAAGGTTCACCGGTATAAACAAAGGTCCTTTATTGTGCATGGTGCAATTAAAATAGATATCGTATTAACATGATTTGGTCTTATTCGTTCTTTTTACAAACACATTTTATTATGTCATTTTTATTTCGTTGGATTTTTTTAACAAAAATAAGAACAAACTGGTGAACAGGACTTTTAAATAGTCTTATATAATCTCTGTCTCTCTCTCCCTCCCTCCTTCCTTTACCCCTCCCTTTCTTTGCTCATCCCTCTCTTCCTCCTCCCTTCTCTCTATCTGTCTCATCTCTCCTGTCTTTATCTTTTTCTGTTTTCTTACTCAATCTCTTTCTCCTGAAGCCCCCCCCCCTCTCTCTCTCTCTCTTTCTTCTCTTACATCTCTCCCTTTGTCTGTCTGTTTGTCTCTTTTGTGTCCATTTATCCATTTTATTCCAGCAATCTCATCAATTCTGTCGATATGTCAAAGATGTTACAATCTTAATTGCCAGCAGATGTTTTCTGTGTAATGGAAGTCATGAATTGGCATCTTTGTCTTACCTGCTGATGACGTTCGTTATTTGAAAGCAGAAGTTAGAAAAACACATTTCTAGAGCAGGCGTTGTGTTATTTTACCGTTGATTTGTTGTTGGTGGAACCAAGATGTATTACGGCAGTGACTTTCCCCCGCTCTCTTTCCCACCATTCTCACGGAGGTATCGTCTGCTCAGCATCCCAGATCGAGACGAGGCTGCACCCATGACTCCCCAAAACAGTCCTCTTAGGATTTATTTTATCTCCGACATATAAAACACGTGGCATTCTGACGTACCTGGGACATATCTTTGCCAATTATTATTTTATCTACAACGATCACTTATGAATTAATCGACCTTCACGTGTGTTTTTTGTTGTTGCAATATGACTTCAAAAACCATCAAAAGTCCGCGTTATGTTGTCAAAGTCATATGTTAGTTATTTTTTGATGATGAGGCGCCTTTTCCAAAATGATATTTTACCAGTTGATACTTGTCATTCCGCTATAACGGTAAACATGTACTTAACATTCGTACCGTGATTTTGGGGGCTTTTCAATTCACGTTAAATATTAAAGGTGATGTCCGATATTTAGCCTATGACAAATACATGTGAAGACAGCACATCTGTGTATGTTGTTTTTATAGTATTATACGTGCTATTGTATATAATAAGTTTTTTAATCATTTCTTCAATGATTAGACAGTGCAAACAATGACACATTCGATTATTGATTTGTCATCCACTTCTTATTTAACCATTATGAGGATTTCCTCGATTAAAGAATATCAAATCTTATAATCTTTTGTTTTCATATCGGCTGGTTTTAAAAATATCTTATTATGATACGTTTACATAGGTAGGAATCCCTTACCCCTCCCAAAGAAAGAAAATCATGTGCTTTTGCTGTAAAATGGTTAAATTTCTACAACAGTCTCGGACAACAAAAAACAACATTAAGCATGATCTTCAAACAGTTAATCCTACCAGTTTTGTCTTTAAAGGTGGTACCGGGCAGTTTGCCTACATCATTGCATATATGTAACAGTATCTGTAAATAAGAACGATTGGGATTCCTGCTATAAATAGACTTCGACGTCACAGCGAATGACGTGGATGAATTAAAACATTAGTGGTCACATAATTTTCTGGTTTAAAAATAGCCATCTGTGCAGCGTGGCTCAGATAGGAAATTCATGTTTGTAATGACGATTGTGGCGTTATGGTTCACTTTTAAGAAAGGTGTTCGACAGTGTTAATACACAGCACTTTGCGAGATCTGTTCAGACAACTATGGTTTACTTTTATATTTAATGAAAATATTTTTGGTCCAAACTGTCGGATACCACTTTTAAATGATAACGTTTTTGTCACAATGTCTCGAATTTCAACTAAAAACGTAAATATGTAGTGAACATTCTGTTAAAGATGTGCTCATTAGATACTGCATGAATGTAATGTATTCATAATCACTTAAAGATGTCTGTTGTAATAAACAATATGCATTGACTACGCATCTGTTTATATATATACATATAGTAGTGTTCTTTATTTTGATATAAAATTAACAAATTTGTAGATTTCAGGGACGGACGAAACCCCGCCCCACTCCCCGTCAAAGTGGCGGACCCTATTAAAATACATAAATATAAATTTATTTAAATATAAAAAAAACCTTTATATCTTAAATACAATAAATGGTTTGTACATTTTTGCCTCATAAAGTCAAAATATAGTAAGGACGTTTAACATATTTGTTGTTCATATATTAACATTAAAAAAAATCACACCCTTCTTGTAAAATTCTAGACCCGACCCTGGAATCTATACATGTATATCATTTTTAACTGTATGTAACAATTGCATGCTATTTCTGTTTTATATAGCCGACACTTCAGATGTAACTGGTTCTACTGACGGTAATACATCACTATAATGACTATCACGGTTTGGGTTGCAGTAATATATAACTGTAATGGCTATCACTGTATTTAAGTTGATGGTTATACGCCATTCTAATGACTTAAAGGGTTTGAGTTGGCGGTATGATATTTGCAGTAATGCATTACTGTACTAACTATCAAGATATATGTTGGCAATAATACATCATTGTACTGACTATCGCGGTTTTAGGTATAGGGGTAATATGTCACTGTACTGACTATCACGGTTTTAGTTAGCGGTAATACGTCATTGTACTATCACGGTTTTAGTCAGCGGTAATACGTCATTGTACTGACTATCACGGTTTTAGTTAGCGGTAATACATCATTGTACTGACTATCACGGTTTTAGTCAGCGGTAATACGTCATTGTACTGACTATCACGGTTTTAGTTAGCGGTAATACATCATTGTACTGACTATCACGGCTTTAGTTAGCGGTAATACATCATTGCTCTGTCTATCGCGGTTCTGGTGTTTGCGATACTACACCATTGTTTAGACCATGACGATTTTGGTCGGCGATAATGCACACTGTAATGTTTATCTTGGTTTGGGTTCATGGTATTACATCTATGTACTATCACGGTTAATGATGGTGGTAATATAGCAGTGCATTGACTATCACGGTTTCGGGTGGGGTAATACGCTATTGCACTGACTATTACGGTTTGGGCTATTTTTTCTTCTTTAAACAACCTTTCTTTAACTAGTCTTCTTTATTAAAATGCCATGTAGTCTAAGCTTATGGTCATAGGATAAGAACTTTGTATTTGTGTTTGCCGTAAAATTCTGTTGTTGTCCAATATGTTGCCAGTATTAAATATTTGCTCGTTTTCGCCGAGAAGAGCCCAAGTTCTCGACTTCTCGGGAAAATCGAAATATTGACATCTGATTTGGCAAAAAAGTACGGAAGACACATCTGTACAAGAAGCCTTTTCCCACCCATCACTAAGGTGTATGGTTCTCTATGTATCTACAACAGTCTCTATTTCCATCTAATACCTTTATATCACTTTAACATGCGGCAAGACGCAAAATGCTCTTTGTGCTGTTATTATACATAACTCTTTGTGCAGACATTAACAATATGACGTACTTCAGTGGTTTGGTGCGGAGTATTATCCATATTATGCTAAAGCTGTCCATAGATATACCAATAAATTAAATGTATAACGTTATTTTTGGCATAATTGCTATAATTAAACCGACAAAAAATATCACAAATATGTTAAATATTAGATTTGAACTTCAATTCTTTAGATAACAAGTCGAAATAGGCTGTTTGGGGTCTTCCTGCACAAAAATAGCTGGAAATTGCTATAATGATCATTGGTCGCTGCGATGTATTTCATAAAAAAACATAAAAAATAAAACACACGCACACACACACGCACGCACGCACGCACACACACACACAAACACACACATATAACACAAAAACAAGCTCATATAATGGCACACCAGGACGCACTATTTGTTGGTAAACCATCCTACCTCCATATCACATTATTTAGGTTTCTTTCCTCGATACCTTTCCAAAAGCTATTTCTCATCGGTAACTTTTCCAACGAAACTCATTATTTCAAATGTATCACTAATTTAATTACAAAGCCATCTATTCGCTTGGTTTTGTTCTCGTACATCTAACTCATGTGAGTGGTATATATTTATATATTTTATATTTGCTAGTGTACAGTTAAGAACTATTCCGAAGAATGGTTTAGCTTTAAGGTTTTGATCTAGAAATTTACCACAGTGTCCCATTATGAGAAAAATAGTGACTTCCAGCAATTTTGGTGTAGGAAGAACCTAGACAAATGTCTGGGTATAATCATCGGCGCAGCGCAGGTCAGCTTGGAGACCTTCCCTCATCAAGTCCTTCACCCCGACTGGGGCTCAAACCCAAGCGGTGGAAGGCTAAGCAGTCTGAGGAGTTACAAATTGGCGGCTACACCACTACGCCCCCCAGTTTGGCTTTAAGAAATTTCTTCGGATCAGTTGCTATGTTTACATATCATAAAAAAGGCACACTTACCTAAAGTCGTGATAGCTGTTCTTTGGGGGTTTAAATTGAGAAGACTCTGTTAGGAGAATTTGAAAGTCCATCTTAACAAGGTAGTGCATGTTTATTTGACTTACTCTGGAAAAAACAACTCGTGCGGATATCTAACTCTTGACATTCTAATCCGGAATCCAGCGTGTTACCACGCGGACGCTGTTATTACATCTCAGTTTCTGCAATGCACGTGTTTGACAGTAACCGTTATCTGGGAGAGTGACTATACTAGATGTTTGTCATGGTGCCAGGGCACGGGACTCGATATCGCGGCGCTCGTAACTGGGTTCACAACTGGTTATGAGAGGTATTGTCCACAGTAACACTGCTTCCTCCGGTGCAATCTAGTACCAACCTACTCACAGGACTGACAGTTTCCTTCTAAGAGCTCATTTCTTTCTGAAAAGAAAAAAGCACAAAAAATGTTATCGGGCCAAGAACGATTTTTTTAAAAGCAATCTGAAAAAAAACATCAAAAAGGTGAGCAAGGTGTCCAGTAGCATACGATTTTAATTTTTTATTGGGAAGCGGTGTTATAGCGTACAAATTGGTTGGCTTCGATCTCTTCTGCCAATTTTATTAAGACTGAATACAGTATACCTGTATTTAAAATTGGCAAAGGCACTTGGCTGTCCGTGAAGTGTCCCTGGCAAAGTGAATAGGGTCGCTGACTTGCAACTTTTCAGCTGGTGGGTTTAATCCCAATCAGGACGAAAACTTTAAGGCGTGGCTGTGCTCTGGCTGACATGCCATGCTGTGGTTGTTCTTTTGCAATTTCTTGGATCTTGATCCACTAGCTCGACACAATTAAAAGAAGTTCATGTATTGGAACCGCGATTAATCGGACTGTAGTCATTAGCTGTACCGGAATAACATTACACTAACAGCCGAGAAAAATAAACGAACTTTAACACTTTTAAGATGTTAGCCTATCACCGCGAGGGTTCGAGTCCCATTTGGGGCGAAGGAATTAATATCGGGAGGTCTTCCAGATGACTTGCGGTGCGCCGGTGGTTCAACCCAGACATGTGTCTAGGGTCTTCCTCCACAAAAAAGCTGGACGTTGCTATAATGATCACAGTGGTCGCTACAATGTATTAAAAACACACACAAACAAAAAACAACAAAACAACTTTTTAGACGTTTTTGAACATTCGGAGATTTCTCTTCATGTAATGGACCATAATTAAAATATATAATGAACTGTGCCTTTGCATAATGAACCATATATTTACATAATGAACCCTTTCATAATATACTGGACTTGTCCTTCACGACAGGTGGTCACGGTGCCATCCCCTGCACGTGACATGCACGTGCTACCAGAGTGCTACAATTAATTGCCAATTAGAAGCCATCAGAGATAATGAGATCACTGTTGCCAGAGAACTTACCGTTAATAGCAAACAAATGGGCGAGTGCTTACAGGGTAACGGGTACTGTACTCGACATGACGAGTCACATTCAAGCATTAACCATAAGCCCGCTTTCTTTGTAAATAATCATCACTGTTCTGTTGGTACAACAATCTCAATTTGTTTTGCTTATATATGACTGCATTTGAATTAAGTATGATGTTTATATCAGTTTTAGTCGGTTGTTTTAACAAATTTCTTCCGAATGGTAAATAGCCTGTATGCATCATGCTTTTGACCTAAAAACCCAATGATTTCAAGAAACGTGTAACTCCTCTGACTGCTAAGCCTCTCACCGCGTGAGTTCGAGTCCCATTCTAGCAGACCCGCGGTGTGCCGGTGGTTCCGCGTGAGTTCGAGTCCCATTCCACCAGACCCGCGGTGTGCCGGTGGTTCTACCCAGAGTTTGTCTGAGGTCTTCCGCCACAAAAATGGCCAGGGGTCGCTATGAAAATAATTTCCCGCTGCGATGTATCTCTTAAAAAAGAAAAAAAATACAATTAGTGTTCATACAAGTATATTTATGCCACAAAATGTCGCACAAATTTCTTATTTCTGTCATTTATTGTCGTTCAACGCAGAGTTATCGTTCGTGTTGCTGAAATAAACCTCTGCAAAAAGTTCACGGCCTTGAATATTAAGTGTCTTAAAAATGTAAGAGGTTAATTTTTGAGAGTCGTGTCCTTAACCACGCGGTATTTAAATCAGTTTGTTTTGGTATGAAATGTCAGACTTATTGGACAATAATAAACAACATTTATTTTGGAAATATTTTCTATACATTTAACAAGACAGATAAGAGCAATAACAACGTAATTTCAACATGAACTGTTATCATTTATGTTTCAAATTTTAAAATAATTCCTCTTTATCTTGTTTATATTTTACAAGCTTAGTGTCATGCTTTGCTGAGCTTAAAAACGGCTAAATATTCGGAAATTGATTCTCCAATCCTAAGACAGCACACATTTTTGAAAGGCAATATGTCCACATGTAATCTAGCGATAGGAGGTAATATCTGAACCCACGATTCATTGTTTTTCTTTATATAAACCAAAATACTCATTGAACTTAACAAAGCAACTCGAACCGTATTTAATTTCATAATACCAAGGTTACCTGTGTTTGTGGTTGCCAAGACAAACAGGTACTCCCCCACCCACCCACACAACCCCATCTGGCTTGGATCTGTTACACGGGAACGTGTTTCTACTCACCAAAATAAATCGCGATTTGAAAGGCGAGCGTGCTTCACGATTATCTTCCCGATTGGCATTGTTAATGGCGTTTTGTTGTCTTATCTCATTTTTTTGCTAGGTTGGTTTTAATTATATGTTTGTGCGTTGTTATGTAGCCCAGACGCAATTAAACAGTCGGCGCGAAATAAAACTTATTGGTGGCGGAAGACGACCCCACTCCTCAAACACCCCCTTAGCGACACTATCATGTGATTGTTTCCGCTCAGGCTGGGTATCAAACTCAAAGCATACAATAAAGTGCAGCTATATGTTAGTGACTCTTACCGCTCTACCAAGGGTGCCGGGGTGGGATTGGGGCGTCCGTGGCCGAGCGGTAAGACTCGCTAACTTGTAACTCCTCAGCCCATAATCGTATGTGTTCGAGTCCCGGTCGGAGCGATAACTTTTATGTGGGGAGGTTTTATTAACAGACCTGCGGTGCGCCGATGGTTCTACCCAGATTCCGTCATATGATAGCCGGACATATGCTGGGACATTATTTATGACGGTGCAATGTAACAAAAAATATTTAAAAAATCAAGGACTGCAAAGTTGCAGTCCAAATAACCTTGTGGTAGTGCTGATACTGCTGATTTTGCGTAGTGACAGCGTTGCGTAGTGACACAATAATAGCCACATGGTTCCATTGCTCCTTTTTAAATTCGTTGACATTAATTTCATTCCCATTCATTCCGTTCATTAAAATGCATTTGGCTCCTTATATCTATACAGTTTAGTTACTTCTTGTTGTGTATTGCTAGCGTAAAATAACAGCTCTAATGCTTAATAAGTAAATATGGTTAAGATGATGGGCCAGCCGTTAAAATATAAAATGTCTAACTTCAAAATTATGAATTATTATTACTAACAGCTTTCCAGGTTTTATTCCTATAATGTTGTGTCTTAAGATATTGACGTTGCTGTTATTGTCCTAAATGTTGTCGCTGGGAGTTTTCTGTCCTCTTTAATAGCCTCCTGAAAGCGATTTGTGTGGGGATAAGTTCTCCACGACCGTGAGATACCTGCCAGGTACTGGGGAAGGCGGTCACTTACTGCGCCATATACATCACACACTGCCTAACAATTTCTCCCAGCTGCACTCTTATGCCTGCGCAGCCTACTTCTCTATCTATCACCTGAATTGTACCACTAACAATACTAATTTGCATATTAGCCAAACCTACTTTTGAGGGGCAAAATCAGATATGTAAAGTATAGCATGTGAAATATATATATTCATATTATGTTATTTACGTGATAAATTAATGCTAATTGTTTTCTTCTTTTAGTTTTTATCAATTATATTAAATCATTATAGATACAAATTATGTAATGTTTCTGTTTTGTTAAATACACAAATGGCAACATTAAATACACGTTTAACTATATTTATTTGACTGATATAGACATATATCTTTATTCCTGTTGCCATGTATAAAGTAAAAAAAAATTAACATAAAGATAAAATACTAAATATAAAAGTAAAATATAATAAGTCAAAAGAAATAGTGGAATATGTACATACAGTAGCTCACGATATGTTCTCTTTTACTTCAAAATCAATCTAATAAAAATATGTATTATTTATAACAAGTATTTAAGACAAGCATGATTGTTAACGCTAACACAACACTCACACGTTTTTATGTCTTTGTAGAGAAATTATATTCGGATTCGACATTTTATGACGATGCAAATCATCGCTTCCCCACGATCGACGAGCAAATGTCAATGTGCAAGCGTATCGCCGAGTCGCTGACGTCAGTGGCCAATAAGAAAGCGAGAGGTGCGCGCATGTTCGCGAACAGAAAACGTAAGGCAAACAAGTGGGTGCACGAACATTGTTTGGAATACGGTGTATGTGAATGCTCGTCAGCGGGGGATGTAGCGGACTTAGACGAACTGGATAGCGAATTATTCTACGACGAAGGCGGCTCGAAACCGTTGTTCACATTTAGGATTCCCAAGATCGCCGGACAAGTAACAGAAGGAGAAAGAATGAGCTTGTCCAAACAGGAGTTCGAGCGCCTTCGGTTGATGGCACCGAAAACTGACCACAACGCGGTGTCGCCGAATCAGTGCTTCAATATTGCGGCGGATCTTCACAGGGGAGGCAAAAATAAGGGAGCTAAATTATTTCAGAAGCGACAAGCACGGGTGGAGAAATATGTCATTGATGAGACGAATGTTAACCGCGCTCCGCCGGCACCGACCAAGTTAGAAAAGATCATCCAGACCCCGCCGATCGGGAAGTCGCCGTGGAATGCTGCCGCCGGCGGGAGTGTGCCGTTCCCGCCAAGCCAGACGTACGCAACTATGCCGTTGCCGAGACATAATCTGACCACGGAACAGTCGCCAAAGTTGATTGAGGGTCATAACTTTAACACGAAGGCCCGCGGTTGGGGATCCGGACCGGGACACCAGCAGCACTCATACTATAGAGGTAGATATCGCTTTATATTATAACACATAATGCATTTTTTTCAATTAACCTTTTTTTCCAGCGTTCTGATCTCGTGTAGCGTTGTTTATTTGACTTCTATATGGTGTCATTATTTCAGCAACAAGTGGTTTGTTTTTTATGTTTACAGCAATTGTGCCGTATTCGATGCCCAGTTTGTTTTTTTTTGTGCAAACTCTCGTTAAAATTCAAGCACATGCAATGCACACACAAAAAACAACAACACAAAAACAAATAATTAAAACACGAACTATTTAGGCATATCAATGTAAGTTTTATATATGGACATACATGTTATTTTTTGTATAGATGTAACTTGTCAAAGATGTTAAGGCGCATGCTACTCGTTATTTAGTAATTCTATTTCTTGTTCAAGAGTGTGTGTTGTTTATGTAAAATTGCTGGCTTTGAGTCCAATTGCTATTTTCCGTAAATTGCAAAAAAAACCATAAAGGCCTCAACTGCAGAAACATTTCTCAGTTGAGCTTGCTCAAGCTCAAATTTTGACTCCAAGAATACCTCTTTCTGGGTTATAGTTATCCATTTCCAATTTGTTATATATCATGAACATTGCAAGGATAAAGTATTGATGTGTTACTTTGGTGTATTAAACATGTTATATGAGTAAATACTGGGAAATCAAATTTCGAGCTTGAGTAAAATCTCAAATGAGAACGGATTTTTGCAAGTGGTGGGGCCGTAGTCTCATAAAGCCGTTGTTCTGATGTGCCTTTGGGTTCTGCTATGGTACTAATCTACTAAAGAATGTGTTATGCTGGGCTGACAGGCTTCATCCATCTGTTCTACATTGTAGCTGACAATAAATCCCCACATACATGTCGTTGTAGCATAGATCTAGCTAGTTTCTCTACAAAGCAGCTCGACTCAGTCCCCATAACAGAGGGGGGAGTTGGGGGTGGGGGTGGGAGTGGGAGTGTGGGTACAAACAATATTACAGTAGCTCACACATATCATACCTGTATATCTGATGAAGACACTTTTTTTTCTAGAAACATATCAACTATTTTATGCTAACAAAATGTCACCTATATTGTACGTTAAGAGTTCAGATGGGACTTTAATATACATGTAATGATGGTAAAGATGTTGTTGCTGCTGCTGCTGCTGCTGATGATGATGATGACAAAAACAGACGAATATACAACGATAACAATCATGTGATAAAGATGATGATGATGATGATGTTAGCGACGATGATCACGACGATAACAATGACTATTCCAGATGCATTGACATCTGCTATTGTTTAGCAATTTGCTGACCAAGACTGATTTCTGCAGCAATCAGACATAATTGTCTGCGATGATCTCAAGTGTGTGCGCAGCGCCCCCTCTCGGCTACCTGCCGCGAGCAATATTACAAGGAGCCCCTGCCAGCTCCGATAATCAACTGGTACCTAACATAATTAATGTTGCGCATCTCTTCTCTGAAGTGCGTACATCACATAATGTGTTACGGTTGTTTCACAGCGGAATGGGGCGATTGTGCTCGATAATGTATGTGCATTACTGAATATTATATTAAATACTGCATAATAAAAGCTACTAGGTAAATGAAGACACTGCTGGGGGAATAATTTACTATCCACTTTACAGTATAACTGATAAGCAGTAGTTACAAAAGAAAGGTATATATATGTTATCCCAAAATATATTCGGCTGTTACGAAAGATGCAGACATATGATATATACTTTTGGGAGAGACTGAAACTTATAGTAGCATATTAGAAAATGCAGTCGTGCCTTTATTAACAACTTCTCCGGATCGTTTTTTTTTCTTCTTTCTTTTTGCAAGATATCTAGGCTAGCTCTGCCAAAAACAGTGAAGTTAAGACAAGATCCAATGATCTGGTCAATGTTATAGTTAGTAATATCAGAAATAAGTAAGCATTAGAAATATGTAAGCGATGATAGTAGTTAAAACAATGTCTAAAGTCGGGACCAGTAAATCATTTCAACAGACATATTCCTGCCAACTTTAAGATTCCGACAGGTCATTAGTTAACAAAACTGACGATATTTAATCATGATGTTTGAAAACACATTTTTTTATTAGTTTAAATTTTCTATGTTTTGAGATAAGCGTCGTATGTTTTACATATTTATAAATAAAAGTTTATTTCAATCGTTGTTTTATTCCTTGGCGTTATTTTGCAATACGTTAAATGACATATGTACAAATAACTAGATTTTGTTTTGGTTATTTACAACCGTAGCATGTTGAGAGTCATTTATGTCTGCAGAGGGATCACGCTAGTCCTGTCTGGTTGTTTGTTCATATGCATAAAAATAAAACTTGAAAGAAAACCTTGCACTACCGAAATGGCTGCGTTCAGTTTCATTAAATTTGGTAGTGTGGCATTTTTACACATCCTAAAATTGGTCTTCATGTAGTTTTTATACAGATATTTTCACAATAAAATCTGGTGCGTGTGTAACGCAGTGACGTCACTTTGGACAGTTCTTTCAAGGAAAATATTCGAGGTGTTCCGATAAAATCGACCTAAGCCTATATTCATATAAGGCATCAGTACAGCAACTTTGCTTACTTGATAGCTTCGCATATTCAAGACCCCCTGTTCGAACTCCACATATGCTGCCATTTTTATACATGTATATTTATTTTTCATTTTTTATTTAAAAATTATTAGTTTTCTAAATTTTATTTTATTTATTTTACTAAAGTAAAGATGATTTCATCACCTTGTAAATGTTTCTGAAGTGTTAAAATGAACACATAGGTGAACAGGACCTTAAAGGTATTGTTAAATGTATTCGTCGAAAAGTGCATAGTATAAACAGATCAATATGATCTCGGATTATGCGTAAAAGACACACATTTCTAATATATTTATATAATCTACAGCAGTAGTTCGAATGGTAACTGTAAATATCCGCAACGTTTTATAACGTCCCATATGAACTGATATTCCAGTTAGATAAGTAACTAGTGCTTAATGCACCCTGCTGAGAGAAGTATGCTGATGATAATAACAGTTCGAACACAAAACTTGAGAAATATTAGCTTAGTGCATGCCTGTTATGATAATGGCGCCTGACTGCTTAGCGGACCGACGGAACCATGCACAGCACATGCCCATGACTTTCTGACGGCATCGCGCCAGAACTACTTGTTGTTATACAGTCAAGAATTAACTGAATTATTGCGCATCCACTGAAGCAGTAAATATATAAGCTGTAAGTTTTATTGCCTGAAAAGTGGGGACTCTCGAAAAAGTGGAGGGGAACTGCATACATATATCTCAAGATATAATAAATAGTACAGAACACTGCGTGCAAAAGGTAGAACTATTTTAGAGACTCTTGGAATTGATTTAATGCGCATTTGTCGCGGATTAATCTTCTGGAGTGTATGTTCTTGCATTGTGTTTATTATTTACATCCGATGACGTTGAAGTTAATAATGCATAAACGTTATAAATTAATAACATATTTGCATGGTTATAAATAAACATTGATTTGTTCTTTTGTGTTGCTTAGATGTTGCAAAAGATGTTGCATTGTTTAAAACGTTTTGCTAAATGTTGCTGAATTGTTTTTGCTGACTTGTTGTATTTTTCTTCTAGTTTCCGATTATTAGCAAATTCCGTAATTGTAAGTATAAGAATGAGCCCTATATGATATTATAAACAACCTGATTACATCCTGTATCCAGCGGTATTGGAACATCCCCGCATAGAATTCCTTGAACTACCGTATTGCTTCCAAAAAAACTATCATGTAATCGTTAGAGGCTATTTTTGTCCTTTTCGGCATTTTACACACCAGTCTCTTGGCAGTGTATCGAATGAGTATGGCCTCTAACCCGAAAAGTACAAGAAGTTGACTCCAACTGTTTACTGTTTGCTCTAACTGTTTTTGTTCAATCGAATTCCAGTATTTTATTTTTGCTCAAATAGTCAGCCTCTTTGTCGCGAAAAGCTCAACTTTCGGTCTCTTTGGGAAATAAACAGACCGTACAGTTTAAAGTACTGACATCTGATTGGACGAAAAATAGGGCAAACACTTTGATATAATACAAAACACGTCCCATTCCACTTAAACTATTTAGTCAATCCCTTCTTATCATGGACAACCCAATATGTATTTCCATTGACCCGTTTTGTTTCTGAAGCATTAAACAATATATTATCAGCAAGTTCTTTTCCAATTCTGGTGTCGATCGTCCCTTTAAAAATAAATATGGTAACTAAATAAAGAGTTTACTGTTTCTAGTCCGGTAGGGTAGGCTAACAAATAACTTAACTGTGTTACTTTTCTAATTAAATTATACGCCTTGATTTACTGCAATATTATAGCTTTAAGTTATCAATATTAAGTTGCTGTTATTTCTGTGCATGATGCTTTACTAATAAAAAAAAAACTACAAATTATGTTGTAAAATCTTGAAACTTTTTTGAATCACAGAAATATTGTTGTACCACCTGTTTATCATGTGTTATAACGTCACATTCCAATTTTTACGAAGTCACGTGACCCAACCAATTTCCTAATGAACCCGGTTTGTTTTGCAGTGGCCTCACCCCGTTATTACCTCTCCGACTAAACCATGGTCATACGGTAATTGTTTCTCTGTATGTTGTACTGCACTCTAGACTATAATAACAGAGTTCCAAATAAAGAGGAGTAATTAAGGTTTTATGGAATTATACATCCCATAATTATCAACCAAACATATAGGCGTCCGTGGCGTTGTGGAAGAGTCGCCGACTTGTAACTCCCCTGACTGCTTAGCCTCTCACCGCGTGGGTTTGAGTCCCACTCAGGGCGAAGGACTTATTGTGGGACGGTCTTCCAGTTGAATTGCGGTGCGCCGGTGGTTCTAACCAGACGTTTGTCTGGGGGGTCTTTCTCCAGTAAAATAGCTGGACGATGTCGCTATTATGACCATAATTTGACGCTGTGCTGTATTTCAAAAACAAAACAAAGTTGGTGCCCATAGAAACGGGCACATTAAAATGACTCTCGATATAATTAATAATCATAAATATATTTCTTTATCTGGAAACCTGCAGACATTTTTACATAAGTGCCTTCACTTATGATAACATAATGTAGTCAAATTGCATTTACATATGATTTGCATTCATGTCGGCATTGCATATAGTGATATAGCTTAGAACATCAATATATTAGTATTGTCTACTTTTCTGTTACATGATTTAGTCTAGAGCACTATCATATTGGTGTTATAACATGTATATACATGTAACATGATATAGCCTAGAGGACCATTATATTGGTCTTAAAACATGTATATACATGTAACATGATATAGTCTAGAGCGTCATTATATTGGTCTTAAAACATGTATATACATGTAACATGATATTGTCTAGAGCGCCATAATATTGGTCTTAAAACATGTATATACATGTAACATGATATAGTCTAGAGCGTCATTATATTGGTCTTAAAACATGTATATACATGTTACATGATATTGTCTAGAGCGTGATTATATTGGTCTTATAGCATGTATATACATGTAACATGATATAGTCTAGAGCGCCATTATATTGGTCTTAAAACATGTATATACATGTAACATGATATAGTCTAGAGCGTCATTATATTGGTCTTAAAACATGTATATACATGTAACATGATATAGTCTAGAGCGCCATTATATTGGTCTTAAAACATGTATATACATGTTACATGATATAGTCTAGAGCGCCATTATATTGGTCTTAAAACATGTATATACATGTAACATGATATAGTCTAGAGCGCCATTATATTGGTCTTATAGCATATATATACATGTTACATGATATAGTCTAGATCGCCATTATATTGGTCTTATTGCATATATATACATGTTACATGATATAGTCTAGAGCGCCATTATATTGGTTTTATAGCATATATATATACATGTAACATGATATAGTCTAGAGCGTCATTATATTGGTCTTATAACATGTATATACATGAAACATGATATAGACTAGAGGACCATTATATTGGTCTTATAGCATGTATATACATGTAACGCGATACAGACTAAAGGACAATTATATTGGTCTTATAGCATGTATATACATGTAACATGATATAGACTAGAGCGCTATCATATTGGTCTTAAAACATGTTTATACATGTAACATGATATAGACTAGAGCGCTATCATATTGGTCTTAAAACATGTTTATACATGTAACATGATATAGTCTAGAGCGTCATTATATTGGTCTTAAAACATGTATATACATATAACATGATAAAGTCTAGAGCGCTATCATATTGGTCTTATAACATGTATATACATGAAACATAAAATAGTCTAGAGGACCATTTTATTGGTCTTGTATACTTGTACTTTACATGATACAGTCTAGAGCGCCGTCATATTAGTCTAGTAACATGTAAATACATGTAACATGATGTAGTCTGAAGTGAAATTATATTGGATTTGTAGACATTTTTATAACACATCTTGTCTATAACGCCATAGCAAAAGTTTTGTATACATGTGTTTATAACATAGTCAAATCTAGAACACCACTAGAGTGGTGTTTTACCTAAGTATATAGCATGATGGAGCGGACAAGTATTAGTAGTATAATGACTAATGTTTTAACTTGTTACAAATATTTGCATAGAACTGTATATTTCGTTGTCATACATGCATATTCTCAATTACATATTTTTAAATGAGGGTAATCTTGACTGAAAACAATTAAACGTTCTATTTTATTAAAAGCATTTAAAAGTCTGGAAAAAACTGATCGACATTTAAATGCACCTAAATATTTTAATGCGAAAAAAAGATGAAATAACAGAAATAACACGGTTTGGACAGCTACCTTAACATAGTTATTACCGTACATTGTAATCGGAGATAAAACTTACTTTTGACTCATATGAAGAAAAATGCACGCCCGAACCGAGGAAAGCATCTAGACGCTTTATTTTTTATTCGATGAGTATGGACATCATTATATTCGACTTTAAGACAGTTTTCCTGGCACGTGTGTTTGGCAAAGTCAGGCATTTGGCTTTCACGTTGATATCTCGGTGACCTCATCCACCACTACAACAGTATGCATGCAGTTACTTCACCGTCCTTCGTCAACTCAGTTTTGTCTGCATTGTACTTTGCTGGTATCTATAACTGAAACATACAGTGTAAAAAAATAGAAAAAATAATAATTAAAATAGGCAATTTTGGAACAGGTAACGGACATGACTGGATAATTTAATGTGCATCACTGATCTGCATGAAATGATGAATGTCTCTATAAGTTTTAGCCATTCCTGTATGACATGCAATACCACGATTGTCATTCATTTACATACATGTCATGCGTTTATATAATTGTTATGCATATAAACAACGGCTTTGTAAGTAATGGATATTTTTATATGTAAGTAGATATTTACAAAGCTTGTGTGAATTAACATAATTGCTAAACAATTACATGGCTAAAAAAGTATTTACCTGGTTTAAAAGATTTCCAATATTTAAAAAGAGTGTATTTTTATAGGACAATATAGGCATCTCGTGAAATACCATGTACATGGTGTATAAAGAATAATTTACATTGTTCATGAATAACCTTTTTATGAATAAAAATGTACTTGATTCATGAATAACGATTTCAGTTCATGACTTACCGTGTACGTTATTCATGAATAGCAATTTCATTTCATGAATAACCAATGTACATGGTTCATGAATAACCATTTCATGAATAACCAATGTACATGGTTCATGAATAACCATTTCATGAATAACAAACGTACATGGTTCATTAATAACTATTTCATTCCATCAATAAAAATGTACATGATTCACGAATGACCATTTCATTTCACGACTAAGCACGTACATGACTACATGTACATACAGTTTTGCAAAGTATTTTATACCGAATCTACGTACATACTTGTCAATTTACTTGTCTTCCTATATTTTTACATAGTTACCCTCATTTAACAAGATTTTCTTGCATTTAAATGAATGTATATTTTTGCATTACTGCAATGTAACGTTATGACTATAAAATGTATTTCTGTGGATGCCTATAGGCGTATTTACATTACAACAAATATTATATACGATTATATACGATTGTGATTTCCTGACTGCATACATCATATTTATTTTGTCATGACATGCAATTTGTTGATTGTCGATGTTAATTAGTGGCTGTCGAATATTATTAGTATTAGTAGTATTAGCAAGACCAATTATTGTCATTGCCATTTACACAGCTGCCATTATAGCTACATAATTGCAGTTTTACAATATCGGTGTAAGGATTTAAAGTGACCCTTACTTTGACACCGCCCTCGCCCCACAATCCTCCCCATTCCCCTATCTTCTAGAATTCCCAATTCCCACTTGAGGCATAATGAAAAACGTTTTCATGTTTTCAGCCCAACTGCATCTTTTTTAAATAATTATATTTTGGAAATATAAACCTTTACCTGAAAAATACAAAATACTAAGTGAGGATCATTTGAAAAAGTCACCAAGATCTCGGGAGGGGTTAATCGCGGGAGGGAAATTGAAAACATTTTAGATTCCAGGTGTGAACTTAAAAGGGGAGCTTGATCTTGTTAAACGGATCTTCAATAAGCAACATGTATTGACATTAGAAAACTGTACACATAGAGAACTGTCTTTTGTATCAATTTTGTTCCATTCAATTACATGTATGTTTACTTTCATTACGATATATAAACGCTTGCCACAAGTAGATGCCACTTCGCTTGCTGTTTATATAAATTGTCTCAATTTAGTCACATGAATGTCTGTTTATACTATTTACTATATGTATGTATTCATATAATTAACCATACATGAATGACCCATGTATTCACATGCCCATGTCCTCACATGAGTGTTTATGTATTCACACGAATGTCCTTGTATGTGTTCATAATCTCCATTTCAGAATCCATGGATATACATCAGAATGTCGCAGAATCTTCCGGTATATTAGTTGACGCTTTAGTTGTTGTGTAGCTAATTGTGGGTTTTAGCTTTTCTAATATGAGATAAAATTGATTCCTCTTTTAGTTTTTTAAGTTTTTACATTAAAATCCAATATGATAGCAGAAGAGCAGATTTGATTCGACAATATATCACGCTTTTTAATAAATAAATTAAAAAAAAAAACGTTTTTAAGTAATATACGTTTAGTAAACATTTCCTTCAGTATACATATGATATAAATAGAAAAAATCGATCTGATTGGAAATGCGCCTTTAGAGGGTGATCTCAGAATGAACTGCCACGAAAATGATCGCGTATTTTAGTCTCGACTGTCCACACCTAGAGTCCACACCTATCATAATACATTACTTACGAATTTTCGCTTAAGTGATTTTATAGCCTCATAAAGAAAAAATAACCAACTATAAGAACGAACAGGCCAAGCCAAACATAGCAGATCCAGGTCTATCTGATAGGTAGTGTATGGTCAAGACCCGCCCTTTCTTGTTGTCTCCAATGCAAGTTCAAGGAAAAGAATGAAATAATTCCATGAACTTGCATAGCGAGAAACGTCTGGTTATGAACAAACATTGCAGGTTAAAAAATCAACAGTCCCATGGCTTTTATGCGATTATTAGAGCCATAGCGGCATAGGTCATTGATATCTAAAACAACAACGTCAATCGTCGTTTCATTTCTTACGCATTGTACATCAATCGACATCGCTGTCTTGTACCTTGAATAAATAAACACCAGGTTAATAGATTTTACAGGAACCTGATAAGCCCTGAGGGTTTCTGCGAGGCTAATCCCCACACCTGATCTCCGTGAGTTCCTGCAAATGGCTCTCAGCGTCCTTGTCTGGTTCTGGTTGTCGGCGCACCATGATAGATGGTTCCCGCATCAAACTAACATGTCATTCGCCCCTCTGATCTTCGTACCGGTATTTCCGACGGTGGCAGTAATATTTGTTACGCTCTTCTTTTCCCAGTAGCTCACATAAAGATTGATCAACGAACCTCATCATATCTGACAACCCTGACTTACCTGTTGTCTCAACTCTAAACAGCATAGAGTGATGGACATCCGTTACACCCAAAGCTCCCCTACTACCCATTTTCATTAGTGCTCTCTTTTGTAAGCTATTCTAATAGGTTTTATGATTTTTGAAATAACATCGTTCATACATATGTATTCAAAAGTTGGATCAGCCAGAGATAAAATATACACCATATGTAAACGCTGAAATTGATATTCATGTATATCACAAATTAAAATATAGCCAATATAATGTTTACTAGCCTAACATGTTAGCGTAGTTTGCTTATAATTGAAGTTTTTAATCGTTTGTGTCGCATGATTCTTTTTTTTTCTTGGAATTTATGTTTTCAGAGCAGCTGTCACAAAGTATAATATTGATAAATACAAATAATACATTAATATTCATTTTAGTTGTTTCGTAAATAATTTTAAGTAATATGCCTTGTTTCGTAGTTTAGGAATTACGAATTTTGTTGCGGCATAAATCTTGTAAAATGACTGGTTTACTTCAATTTATTATATTATGTCATATTATGGTATTTATATACAAAAACTTTGTTTAGTTGTTTTCATCTTTCAACTCAGTCCCGAAATTACGCAAACAACCGTCGAATATGGAACCATTCAAGACTGTCTGTTTAAAGAGTGTTATAAAATGTAAAAGCTGTTACACACGAAACAAAACAAAACAAAAAAGCTTCCTTAACGTGTGTGCCAGAGTATTGAAAAGTCATCATGTTAGGCTAAACGATAACTGAGTTCAACAACCTGAAAATTCGCAGATCCGTGTATGATGTCATGCAGATGCCACAAGATAACCAGAATGTCGATGGTTTTATTGTCGTTTTGTATTTTATCGAAAATATTCGGAAGGTGGCAGGTTCGAGCCCAGGCTGGGACACACACGTCTTTTACTATGATGCTAATTTCAATTCCCATAAAAGACGATAATTTTAAATCTTCGACCCAGCTTTGATTAATTGGATCTGGTATATAGATAGTTTCCATGTGATGTCATAGGCACTGATAAAACAGCCATCTTTGAAGGCAGAAGCTATTGCAGGCCGAAATCGGGAAATATGTGCTGTATTAAACTCACTGCTGTGATTTTTTCTTTAGTCTATTTTACTGAATTTTATATCAATTTTGACAACTTTAAAATTATCAAAATATACTTCATAAAAGATAAAGGAAATACAACTATAAAAGATACCCTTTTATTTTGTTTAAGGATGAGCCAATAATTTTATTTATTTCTGTGTATTAATTCTTTGTACTTTTATCAATTTTAAAAATATTTTATTCTAAAAATATGAATTTTAAGAGCTTTCCAATGGTGTATAGGTATTAAATTTTTGGACCACAAATGACGAAATGACAGGAAAAAAAAATACGCTTCTATACAATTCATCTGAAAATCCTTTAAAGTTGCCATCAAAGATGGCTGCCAAGATAAGAGATCTTCACTGATGTGAAACTAATTTCAAGAGTTACGGAATCCAAAACAAGTACATCATTCCGAAATACAATAACCGCAAGTTGATAATAAAACGAAATTAGAGTACTTAAAGAACAT
Organism: Sinonovacula constricta; assembly: GCA_007844125.1. Taxonomy (NCBI): domain Eukaryota; kingdom Metazoa; phylum Mollusca; class Bivalvia; order Cardiida; family Solecurtidae; genus Sinonovacula; species Sinonovacula constricta. The sequence continues at coordinate 51,772,186 of CM017555.1, forward strand.
ATCTTCTTTCTCTCCCTCTCTCTCTATCTATAAAATATGGAATTGACCTTTGACCTTGTATTGCAGAATCACATACCGAGACACCGCACCAGACGACCTCCAGCTACCAGACGTGGACCGAGCAGCAAACCTCCAGCTCGGTGACCGATCCCCAGGGTACCAGCAAGTTCGGCGATTATAATCGCCGGGTAAAGGCCTGGCCAGGTAGCGGTGAACCAACCGAGACGCACGCCATCCGCTCTTATAGTGAGCAGACGAACTATAACAGTCTCCCGCGCGGTTTTGGCGGTCACCAACGACCTCAGTTCGAAGCCAAGTCCCAGTACGGGTATTGTGACTTGTGATCTGGGACCTTTCCTCAGCCAAGTGTTCCTAATGAGATATACCGTCAGTACTGGGAAAGTGCAACAGCATTCAATGATAACGTCTATATGCCTTAATCAGAATTTAAGAGACGCATTTCTTTACAAGTTGTTCATGTAATTGGACTCTTTACGTTCAATCCATCCAGAGGTTAAAAGAATAAGTGTACATGCACTTGTATTTAATCATCACTATTCTGCCACATACATGTTTCGAACCGTGGTCGCCGGTCATAGAACCCGAGGAATGACCTCAAAACCCAAATCCGTCCACGTCATATCCGCAAGGTGAAGGTCATGGTGTCAAGAAATGGGACTTTCGGAAAATGTTAGAGTATTGAGTGTGTGCAATCAACATTGTTTTCGTGAATTGTTTCATGTATTATTACGTTTTGACTCAATATAAATATTTCTCTTTAGATTACATGCATCTGTTTGTATATATTGCGACAACGTCAATTTTCGTTTGATCCTAATAATTCCATTATGTGTTATGTGTTTCTTCATTTCTTATTATTGTCTAGTGTGTAGTGCCAAAGTATGTTTATGGATTTGTATTTGGAAATAGTCATATATCTGCTTTTGCCATTGTTTTATAAATGGTGGTCATCGAGAGAATGTTCATTCATCGTTTATTTTACACGCATTTAACGCGAATGTGACTATTTCGGAAATATAAATCTATTCTAACGTAACTAGTTGTTAGCGCACGTGGTATTGTTATTGTACGAGTGCCTGTCGATTCGGGTAACTGCAGTTCGGCAGGTATCAGCTTACTGTATCCAGGTAGATATACCCTTAACTACCGTTGTCATGGCAACGTCGTACACGTCTTTCCTGACATTCCTGTAATGTATCCTTGAACGTAGTCAGGTAAGACAGCAGCAGCGGTTTCTTGCTTACTGTAGCAGCTAGCAGAAACTAGTTCTATAGCGATCACATGAAATAAACAAAGGGGAGAAACTGCTGCTAGATTACAAGTGACGAGTTATTCCTCTTTGATCTATATAAAATAACTAGAGATGTAGAATTTTATTTATTGACTGATTATACGAACACCAGTAAGCATTAAAATGGGATTATTGACATGTATTTCCCAAATATTGTTAAATTGGAAAAGATATTGAGAGGAACTCGCACAAAACAGTATAAACGTGTGACTAGATTTGTTTCGTGACAGGTCATATTTCTGCACCCCTTGAAGGTTCGGAGTCTGTTCTTGCACCCCCGCTGTGATATGGATGTTGTCTGATTGTTAACAAAATCATTTATGTTATATGGGTTGAGACAGTCATGCAACTATAAGTTTATTTCCTTAAATTTTACTTTTAATATTTGTATTCTATTCGAGGTCATAAGTTGTACAATAAGAACTACAAAAATTAATTCAGTATGCATATGTAGCTGTTTTGTGCTGAATCCTGATCTGATATTTATTTTGCCTATTTCCTCACAAATTATGCGAGCGGCTGACTCGACTTTGTTCCGAGGACGCCGTTTCAACTCGCATAACCTTTCACCCCATTTTCGACAAATTTCGTAATGATTGGCGAGCCAATCAACGGGTGAGAACGGTGCACGTGATCAGTTCGCGTGCATACGTCATTTCCGGTAGATCTAGCGCCAATTGGTTCGATTATTTGTAGTTTGTATTAGCTTTTATTTTAAATTCATGTTTATTAAAATAAAACAAGCCGTTGCATTTGAATTAAAATAATATTCTGCCAATATTCTAGGAACCGTACTTATACAACCATCATTTTATCATGTCGTGACAGAATCAGTCTTAACGCTTTTAGGCAAAGTATACATATACTGGAATGTTTCATTTTCCACTACAGTGCAATATTTATTTATGACATCTGTGTAGCCGTGCGTGTTGACATAACCCGATTATTTATTAACAGAATAACTGTTTGATTGTATGCTCACATGTTTGTAGAGATGTGTAACTGTTTAACCAAATATTCGCCATGCAATAAACTATTACACGAACAGTCTCTGTGCTAATTTGTGTGTGTTTTTTATATCTCAACATAACAACGATCATAGTATTGGTTCTACAATTACCTAACGTTTTCACGTTTATTAAAACATTTTCACATTTAGTTAAAAAAATAGAATAAGTTTAAATATGTATTTTTTTGGACTTAGTATGAATAAGGTGTATAATTATAGCTATTAACAAGTACTCCTATATAGGGCTTACCTAGCGGCCAAGCGTATAGTTTCCATGTGATGTCATAGGTACTATAAGACAGCTTAAGGCAGCCATCTTTGAAGACAGAAGCGAATGCAGACCGAAATCTGGAAATACGTGCTTTATTAAACCCACCACTGTGTTTTTATTTTTCAGTCTATTTCACTGAAGTTTATTTCAAATTTAACAGCTTTTATGAAGTATTTTAAATATCAAAACAATAATTTGATAGTTTAAAAGATAAAAAATACAACCAAAAAAGACACACGTTCATTTTGTTTAAGGATGAGAAATACAATTTTATTAATTATGTGTATTAATTCTTTGAGCATTTATCAATATTTAAAATATTGTATTTTAAAAATATGAATTTCAAGAGCTTTCCAATGGTGTATATCTTCAAATTTTTGGACCACAAATGAAGAAATTACAAGAAAATAAAATTTACGCTTCTATACAATTCACCTGACAATCCCTTGAAGTTGCCATCAAAGATGGCTACCAAGATAAGAGATCTTCACTGATGTGGAAACTATCTATACAGCATCTATCATGCATAGCTACGTCTTTATACACTTCGAGAACTGCGGTCTAGCGCGCTGCTTTGTAAACATACCCGAATAGAAAGAATAAATTAATTTATTGCATATTTTTCTGATGATTAAATGTAATTTTTAGATATGGTTGTTTGCTGTTGCGTTTCTATATTATGTAAACATTACAGTCTGCATTCGTGTCCAGATGAAAATAAACAAGAACCAGGGAAAGAAAAATTCCTTCTTAAATCAACTACGGTTGCCCGATGTTGCCTGTCTATATATGTGGACGTTACAGTTTTGGAATCGAGTTTAAGTGCCAAAAAAAAAAAAAAGAAAAAAAAAAAAAAAAAGAAAAAAAAAAAAAAAGACAAAACACTACCTTAACAGAAATTTAATTTCGACTCAAAGTTCAGAAGTACTACAAATACCATAAATGGAAAAGTGTCATGTGACATTAAGTAAACATAACAAGCTAAGGGTGCGCCGGTGGTTCTACCAAGACGTTCGCCTGGTGCCTTAATACACCAGAAAAAAAAGCTGGATGTCCCTATTTTGACAATAATTGTGCTACTGTGTCGATTTAAATATTCCAGCTACTGTTTACTATATTATTTATGCCAGACATTATGGGATAAAATGAAAATATTGGGATATAAGAAAGAACAAAGCCATTCGTCAAGGCAACTGTATACTTCATGCACCAGACATGTTTTCAACACTGGAGAACAGATGCTAAGTCACATGTTCAGTCCTAAACAGTATGAGTAAATATGTATAGGCAATAATAGTGAACAGAATAAATAAATGACATATACAATGGCTGCCGTCGTGCAGACGTCAATCGGCGGCAACATAACAATTAAGAAAAAGTCGTCTGATTCGGTACACTTTCAAACTTATCGTTCTTTGTTTAATCTTCTGGAAATATATTATCAACAAAGAACCAATTGAAGATAACTTCTATATAATCATTGTCGGACACAAGGATCTAGGAAGTTGGTAGAATGGTGCTGGATTTAGACGAAAAAATAAAGGAACTTATCCTCCTTTAACGAAATTAAACGGTGACTCAAGGGGCATAACTCACAATCCGATTCGGACGATCTTACTGTCTATAGGGTAGGCAGGAAGAGGAAGAGAATGTGTCACCCCTACCTGTTCTACCCCCAATCCACACGACCTATATCCTTGATTATTGAATAAGTACAGATTTCCGTAATAATTATAACAGATCTTCGGCTTTGTACATTGCGTAGTATTAAAAAGGGAGATAATTGTGAAGAATAGAAAAACATACACATTGTTAAAACTGTATATTAATAATGCATAAATAATGAATAAATTGATAAAAATGTTAGTTCTCAAAATTTTAAGTAAATGAATGTTCTTTCAAAATTGCAAAATATAGACACACAACGAATTAACAACAGAAAAAGCAAGGGTAAATATGGAGTAACATTCTTACTATGTGTAAAAAATATAATAAATAGGTAATGTAGCCATGCAATTCCTGTATAAATGCAACATGAACTTCATCATACCATAACATTTAACATTTAAGAAAACTTAAATGATTAGTAATTTATCAACCTGAAAAAAAAACTGACATAAGGTCAATAATAAATAGAAAATTAAAAGAACTATTAATCTGCACTTAAAGGCCAGAAATAAAAAATATCAAAAAGTATGGTCTTGACAAATCTTAATGGAGTAATAGGTAATTTAACTAATTCATTTAATAATTAATTTAATTACAAAATACCAAAGTCTGGGGGAACACATTTCTCAGTATAAGAAATAAATAATTAAAAACTCATATATAACAACCAGGCAAACCTAACTGGAGCACACAGTAAGGCACAAGATCAGGGGCCAACTTTAAAGGTCAATACAAATATATGACATAAAGATCTTTCTGGGGCTGACAAACTTAACCAAGTGACCTACAGAAGGAACCATAAAAGGCCATGCCATGTCCTATGACCTTGAGATGCCAAGACAGCCTTAACCTATGATCTTTAGTGACTATGACCTTTAGGTCCAAAGGCAGCCTTGACCTATAACCTTTAGATACCAAGACAGCCTTGACCTTTGACCTTTATGTCAGGAGGTGTCCCCAAGAATTTACCTCAAGACCTCTAGGGTGCTCCAGAGAGAAAAAACATGAATGAAACTATAAAGAATCACAACTCAAAACAGGTTAGCAATGCCCTCAAATATTCTCTCAAAATGTTTTCCTAAAATGTCTAATTAAAGAGTTTCAAATGCAACATTTCAGCTGGCATGATATACTTCATCTGGAACACTGCTCAGAACTTACAGACCCTCACTTACATGATATTCTTAAACATTAAGGACAAACTCTGCATTGTTAGGTTTAAAATCGTTTCCAGATATTTAAAATTGGTTGTTGACCTGAGTTTAAAATTTAATTATTTGCCACATTGTATTTAATAATTAATATAATAATATATTTCATTAGGAGAAACAATTGTTTCAGAATAAAACATATATGTTAGAAAAGCTTATTCCGATCTAATAAAACTGTAAATTTTTCAGATGGTTTAAATATACATAAAAAAAATAACATTTCTGGAGACATTTTGAGAGGATGTCTAGAGGCAATTAACCTTCACAACATCAAAAAAATGGCTAGATATAAATATATAACCAATTAACCATGGACAGAATATCTCACAACTTCGTTCAAAAAAATTAATCAAAACAATATTTCAATGGCATACAAGCAATCAATTATTCATAAAAAAAAAAAAAGTAAAATTAAAGGACTTTTTGTCAGGATGATATTCTTCTATACCCAAGAATAAGAAATATATTTAAGAAAAGAGAAAAAACGTAGCGTAATAACGAATCTTGAGTATTTGAACAGGTATAAATAATTGACCATGATATATGAAACATCTTTAACACATAGCCAGCTAAGCACGAACTAAGCTTTGGCAAATAGTGTAGAACCAGACCATCCATCTCCTGTGGGGTGCTGTCTGATCAGGATCTACTCTTTTTGCTGACAAATCTCTCTTGTTACCTATTCATGACTAAGGAAATTCATTACAGGTACATGCAAATGAAGGCTGTAGTGGGCAAAAAGATGCTATTCCTATGGATGCACATGTTCTGAGACCACACTTTATTATGAAAATGACGTCAAAAATCCTACACTTTAAAAACATGCATGTTGTTTTTCTTTTCAAAATATATCCAATACAGTGAACAAAACATACTTTAAAGTATTCAAAACAACATAAACAAACAGAAATGTCACCTACCACATGAAGTGACTAGAAAATCAACAATAAATGCTAAACGTTATTAGTGATGATGTGAAAAAAAGCTTGATGCAATTTTAAGTAAAAATGTCAGAAATATGTCAAATATGCAAACAATTTAAGGTTACCTGAGAAATTTAAGCTTCAGTTCATTGGCATTATTATCAAGTTCTTAAAAGGTAATTTAAGGATTATCATAATTTCCAAAACTGCTTAAGTAAGAACCTTACACACAAAGTAAACCAAATAATATAATTGTCCATTTTCAAAATAAAAGATGCATTACTTGTCTCCCTTTTATTTTGGTATTTTCATATACTTTCGAATATTTGATATTTTATATTTAGTTTTATTATTTAGAAAAAGTAGTTTTACTTATTTCACAAGATTCAATTTTATGTGCATGTGGTATTCAAAAGCATTCCCAAAAGGTAAAAAGATAGATAAGTCTTAACATTTCATCTGGATTTATAAAGCAAATACCTTTCCAAAAGGGAGGCAACATAATGCAAAAATAATGCTGAAAATTTACAGTAATGTCCCTTTAAAAACAGACATTTGGTATTCATGATAGAAGATAAAGAGTAGATTTAAAATTTATGTGCCAAAAAATTAACTTTTATTAAATGAAAGTCAAGTAAATTTCTGTTAAATATGAAGTATGAATTTGAATATCTAACAACTATGCATTGCTAAGCAGAAACTAAAGTGATGGTGTCGGTCATATCTATAAATAGAACAGACTGATCTTGAGCTTAACTATCTGCCATGACATAAGACTGGTTTAGTGTTCATGGATCATAAATGTGATACAGTCTATTTTCGCACATTGTTTTGATTTCCATGGTAACAGCAGATTTCTATAACAACAAGCACTTTGTGTGAAATGTTCAGATATAAGGCATATTGAAGTTTGACCTGCAGTAAATAGAAAAGAACTATCACATTCTCTAAATCTAGCTTGCTCTCTAGAAGTCAGGTGTAAAGTGAAATTGTCTGATAAAAACTATATAATCTACCGTCGCTTATAACACACACAGCATTATGCACATTCAAATTATGGACATTTATATCTGTCGCAAATATCCGCCTACTGCAGCCTTAATGTGATAAACACATTGTAGAACAAAGACACTCTCATCATTGATGAATTTTGATCACTTTATCCTTTATGTCTGAAGTCCATCCAATAACTTGTTTCATCCATTTAAATAGTTTACACTGATCCCACCCGTTTATATAGTTTACACTAAACTCATCCATTTAGAAATTTTTTACTAAGTCATCCATGTAATAAGTTTTAACCAATCTTTACAATTTCTAAGGTTTACATGATGATTAAGGTTTACACTTTAATTTTACTATAATAGCTCCAAGTATATCTTCTTCAAGTTTTCTTTTCACATATTTTTTAAAAAAGAAACTCCATGTTTATCCACAAATATTGTTTTCCTTGGATGTTTAAAATATATTATTCAATATTTCCTGCTCCATAAACATACACATATGCCTACAACAGGTATGTGTACAGGTTTTACACGGGTGTGTTGACATAGGGTGCGCCATCTGCTACATACATATGTACATGGCCTATGTACACGATATTTACACCACAGTCCTGGCATGTCCAAGCCGTGGAATTGGCACTACTGGTTTGTATTCTATAGTCTGAAACACAAAAAAAGATTTAAATAATTTAATAAATGATGTGTCATTTAATCAGTCGGATTCAAAAGCTGCTTGGTCAGATTCTTTCTTTTTTTTTGTTATATCACACCCACACAATTATGTTCATAGTGTGACTTCCAGCAAAATATTTGTGGAGGAAGACCCCAGACATCTGTTAAGCGCACTCTAGGAAAGCTGGAAGACATTCCCACATGAAACTTCTCACCCCAACTGAGACTCGAACCCAAACAGACTAGGTAAGGGGTTGAGGAGTCTGTCATGGGAGGCCCCTCTCAGAACTTCAAAACGAACCAAAAAGCACAGTTGAAAAGTTGAATTTTTTAAAAAGAAAACTTTCCAAACTACAATGAATACAAATAATACCACTCATTGATCATTAGATTTTATTTTGAACATACAAAAGATTGCATTTATGTGGGGGATTGTCAATAGCATTGCAATGATTTTCAACCATATTTTTTCGAATTTCAAGATCTAGATAAAATATTGAACATTGCAATGAAAAAATATACAGCATGTGTATCTGTCAAGTCATAAATAGTACACTTTCAATGAACTTGATAAATATGTGATTTAATTAAATAAATAAGAAAAGCAAACTATAGTTCTTTCCATCAAATTACATACACTTAACACGCAGCCAGGTCGCTTATAAGTTTGCTCAACACGATCCAAAGTGCTAATAATTCTTAACTGTCAGTTCTTTTTTAAATATGATAAAAAAACACAGCTTCATGCATGCATAAAATCTAAACAGTTAATAAAAAATAATTTGATAATTTGAAATACATTTCCTCTAATAAAAGGATGACAAGGACATAAGAAATAAATTATAATAAATCAAACTAATAGTAAACATAAAAAAAAATGCAGTACAATATAACCCTTTTAAGCGCTTTCCCTACTTGTCAATCTAAACTAACAATTTAGAGCTAAAAATATTATCATCATTTCCTTAATTATTTCCGTACAAACAAATACCATTCCTGCAATACTGTGCTACTTACATGTGAGCTAGACCATAAGCTATTGTTGTATGCGGGTGACATAATTGCCCGGGAAAGTTCCGAACATGCCTGTTCGTCCCGACGTACCCACATACCAGCCGTCATCACATTTCTCCATCACGTACACCTCATCTCCCTCCAACAGCTCTAATTCATCTTCATTCTGGGGCTTGTATGCATAGACGGCTCGGTACCTGCACAAAACAAGTCATACATTGTTACAGTTATTTGAAATATTAGTGAAATGTCAATCTTTGTCAGAGCTAAGTTACTTAAAATACCTTTTCCTGCAATAGCACTATGCTAACAAACTTACAAGACAATGTATTTTAATGTAAACAAAATATATTTTTCTGGTAATGGAGCTATGCTAACAAACTTACAAGGAAGCAAGTTAAATATAAAAAAAAAAGTCAACTAAGATGTTGTTTTCTAAGCTTAAATCTTTACTTAAATAGAACTTTATGTATATGACAGAAGAACAACATTGGCAGGATAGTGGTTAAGACATTGGACTCAGATAAGCTGATCTCAAGTTTGAATTCCCATCGGACCCTGAGATGTCTATGGCAAAAGACAATTTAAAATGCTCCAGGTAGCTAATACCTGAGTCCAGGTTCTACCCAGGAGGTTGGCAGTTATGTGAGAGATAGAAATAACTTGACAGAACTTGTTTCCCAGTCTACTATAAACAATTATATGCATCAATACAGCTACCTACCTAGCTATCGCTAAATCATCATCAGGGCGTTGTCTGTGTGATGAATCATGGGAGTTGACATTTGGTGAAGATACAGACTTTGCCGTAATATTTAATGAGGGAGGCTGCTCCTGACGTATCTGCGGACTCTGACGGCTGCGAGAATAATCGTCATATCTAGTCTTCGGAGCACTGTATGTTGCATAGCCACTGCCATTCATGAGTCGTGAATCAAACTGTTTCTGTGGTTGTTGTGAGATGTCATAGCGACTAGATGGCAAGGCAGGTTCATATCTGGAGGATGTCAGGCGGTTGTCTGGGCGCGGCGATGTGTGGGTGTCGCGGGGACTGGTGGGGTAGCGCTGACTGTATCCCAGCGTGTTGGTGGGAGACTTATTGAATGCTCCTGGGGATGGCTGGGGAGGGGGCGTGGGTGCCCCATCAAAACTCATCGGCGACAGCATCTCTGGCGTTCCTATGACCACAATAGATTAAGTCATAATGTAACAAAAAAGGAAACTAAGCATATGTTAATTAATATGATATAAAATATCACAATCATCCTGAAATCTGTAAATAAAATCTTACATCCCATGTGTAGGTTCGTTTAGATTATTAATAAAGGTTAATAAAAGAGCAAATTAATAATTTGGTTCCAGTTTCCATGATAATATTTATTTTAACTGCTGAATATAGTTGATAATTTAGATCCCCACCCAATAAAAAGTGCCTCCTACCTCGTCCTGTCATGGGCGTACAGATAACAGATGGCGCTGGTGTGACCATTGGTGTCGATGGCTCCTGCAGCACTTCAACATACGCAACAGGGAAGATGCCCTGGCGGTTGCCATGGCGACCCTCAAACCAGTTTTCATCCACTCTTCGCAGCAGGGTCAGGGTGTCGCCCTGAAAAGATACAGAATGAATTTCTTATACCAAAACTGAGAGAAAAAGTATTGGAACTAATGTATACAATTTAAAAAGTTTTTTAAAACCATTTAATCTATCAATTTTCTTTGTATAATTTAAGAAAATTTCTTAAGTTTCATAAGACCATTCACAGGTAATCTACAAAATTTCTTTTTATAATTAAAGAATTTGTTTAAGTTTCATAAAACCATTCAATCTAAAAAATATCTTTTTATAGTTCGAGAAATTTTCCAAGAACCACTCTCTCTAAAAAATTTCTTTTTATAATGTAAGAAAATTTCCAAGTTAAGCAAGAAAAGATTTTTTATGGATGTGACCCTAGGGAGTCCTGGGTGGTCCCACCTACCTTTCTGAAGGGCAGTTCCACCGAGGTCTGTGAGTTGAAGCTGTATTTGGCGCGAGCCTGGCCCGCGGACTGGTGGGCCGCGTGTTGGGCCGCCTCAATGGACGTGAGCACTTCAACATAGTTACTGGGGAAAATACCCACCCGGCCATTCCTCTCGCCCTCATACCAGTTACTGTCCACCTGGCGGATCAGGTACAGAATGTCTCCCTTCCTAAATGGGAGCTCCCTGATAAATAGACAATCACTTTTTAATTTATTATTATTTACTTTAATATCATCATGATTATTATCCATTGTTTTATTTGTTTAGTAAAAAATGTTGTAGTTGGAGTTTGCATGGAAAAATAACATTTCATTGAAATAATGCAGCCAGCAATGTTGTCAGGTTTTTCAATAGATGGATGGATAGAAAGATAGACAGATAGATACATTTTTTCAGTCAGCAAGATGGCACCAAAAACAAAAGCTCTAAATGAGCTTATACAATGGACTATTCTGTTACTACATGTATTTATTTAATAAATCTAACAAGAATGCTACAGTGGATTAAAAATGCCGAAAATGCTAGAAAAATTGAAATACCAATACAATAATGCTTCCAGCAATTTGACCTGAGGGACTGGGAAAGAGTAAATAAACCTAATTATATTAAAACTTATAAATAACTGCATTCTCATTGGCTCTTTTAAAGGTGTCTGATAATTCTAGTCGATATTTGGTGATATCAACTGGTTTGATATTGACCAGTCTATAAACAGAGTAAAAAATTTGTTTAAATTTTAACATTGGTACCCCACCTCTTCCTGAATAAATAAACTGGTTTTGATATTGACCAGTCTATAAATAGAGAGTGAAAGATTTGTTTAAATTTAAACGTTGGTACCCCACCTCTTCCTGAATAATAACTGTGTTGGTTACAAGATCAGGTAACCAGCTCTAATTGAGCATGTCATAGAAGGAGAGGTCAGAGTGCATGTCAGTGTTGCTCAGCACAATATTAATAAATTTTATATACGGAGTTTATAGTTAGCATTCTAAGCAACTTGTTAAGGCAATTATAGTCTAAATTGCATGTATTTAATTTAAATGTATTAAAGTTAGCATTCTAAGCAACTTGTAAATGCAATTATAGTCTAAATTGCATGTATTTAATTTAAATGTTTTATAGTTAGCATTCTAAGCAACTTGTAAAGGCAATTATAGTCTAAATTGCATGTATTTAATTTAAATGTATTAAAGTTAGCATTCTAAGCAACTTGTAAAGGCAATTATAGTCTAAATTGCATGTATTTAATTTAAATGTTTTATAGTTAGCATTCTAAGCAATTTGTAAACGCAATTATAGTCTAAATTGCTTGTATTTAATTTAAATGTGTTATAGTTTGCTTTCTAAGCAATTTGTAAACGCAATTATAGTCTAAATTGCATGTATTTAATTTAAATGTGTTATCTGTATTTAGAGTTACTAAATGGAACAGTATTAAAAATATAAATCATTAAAAATCAAGCTTTGGTGAGTCAGTGTATTAAAATTTACAACCAACAGGTACATTGTGTTTTAATTTCCTTAGCATGTGCTTTGTTGTTATTTATATGTAAACAGATGTGACTTATACACATCATGTATACCAGGTTTACTGTCCATAATGGTATAATACAAACCAAAGTTCACATTCACAATAAATTGTGTCAAGATATTTCTTTATAACATTCAAAACAATCTACATATTGAAATGAGGAAGAAATGCAGTGTAAAGAAAGTGAAATGGATGAAGTCATGTATTCAAACAATCTACATACTGATATTAGAAAGAAATGAAATGTAAAGAAAGTGAAATTGATGAAGTCATGTATTCAAACAATCTACATACTGATATTAGAAAGAAATGAAATGTAAAGAAAGTGAAATGGATGAAGTCATGTATTCAAACAATCTACATTTTGAAATGAGAAAGAAATGCAGTGTTAAGAAAGTGAAACTGATGAAGTCATGTATTCAAACAATCTACATTTTGAAATGAGAAAGAAATGCAGTGTTAAGAAAGTGAAACTGATGAAGTCATGTATTCAAACAATCTACATTTTGAAATGAGAAAGAAATGCAGTGTTAAGAAAGTGAAACTGATGAAGTCATGTATTCAAACAATCTACATTTTGAAACGAGAAAGAAATGCAGAGCAAAGATAGTGAAACTGATGTGGTCATGTACTGAACTTGTTTTCCAATCTACTATGAACAAATATATCCATCAATACAGCTACCTACCTAGCTATAGACAAAAAACCCTATATTTGGCTACATTATATTTTGTGAGACGCTTGCCTTTGGTTTTGAGCAGTAAAGTTGTAGAGTCCTCGAGCTTTCCCTTGGATCTGGAATCCACGTCTCCTTTCTTCAGGCACCCCATATGTTCCAATCGGCTCATCAAATCGGTTACTCGGGATTGGAGATTTCTGGGATGGCCTTTAATGGATACCATGGAAATTTTACAGCAATTTATAGAACCATAAGTAGCTTACCTGGTAAACAGAGTTATTTATAGTACCCTGAGTATGTTACCATGGAAACATTATAGCTATTTATAGTTATATATTTAAATATTCTGATGAATATGATGAAAATGATGTCAAAATAAAAAATAAAAATTCTGCATCAAAGAACAACACACACTCTTTGAACTTAAAGCATTTAAAGCGCTGGTCATGTGCGAGTCAATATAAACTTAAACAAGAAAGTTTTACGTGAGCACGGAGAACAAAGTACTGACAATCATGTTCTTTTTACAAGCACACTTTTGCTTAAATTACATGGCGTTTGGTAAAAGAAATCGACAGTTTGCCAGTGTGTCTGGGTAATAATTTGGTAACATCAAGGGAAAATATAACATTGAAATGAATAATAAGTATAACCTCGGAAGCAGTAAATGTTTTTCATGATTATCTGTTAAGGAAGAATGTGTGAAAAGACTTTAAGTCAATGAATGCTGGCAAATTGGAACGACATCTGTGAAAGTTGAAATAAGAAGTTCTGATGGCTCATTGTTAAACAACAAAAACAATGACAGCTAATTTTATAGGGTATATGATATAACAATTAAAGACTTATGATTCGGTCAAAATTTAGTTTTCGTCAATATCACATTACCCAGGTCCTTAAAACTGTATAAAATCATAATCAATACAACTCTTTATTTGTACAATATGCAATACTTGATTTTCCTAATATGTCTATTAATAGGAACAACTAAGTAACTTTGTGTTCAAAATAAGTTATAAAAATCTAGCTTTAAGACAAGCACTCTAATATGTTATTTTGTCAACTCTGGGAATTATTCTATAAATAATGAGGCTATGCTTCTTCCCTATTGAGAACATGACCAAATAATGGCTATTAAAAATTAAAAATCCCTGCTCCTACAAATAAAACAGCCATTGTAAAACAAATTTATATATAAAATTCATTCTGGACATTATAACTGAGCTAAGAAAACAGTTAAAGTCAAGACAATGACAAAGAATATGTCAAACATGTGTCATTCTATAAAAAGTGAATGTCATGCATTGCACCATGCTGCCTTTAGTATTTTTAAAAGTTAAAAAAAGAAATAAAGTTTTAGTCTGTTTTTTTCTATTTTATCCATAAAGAACTTAAGAAAATTTGTTGAAAAAATATAATAAATAATTTGTATAAAAAAAGTCTATTATACTTGTCACATACAAAAAGAAATCAATGCTTATTTCCTGTTAATCTAGACACTCCTATTAGATAAAATACAAACCTATGAGTAATACTATCTGATAAAGCCCTAATTATCTGTGTGCTTTTTATCTTTTCTTTTATGTTAAGCCCATGCCAGTTTGACTGTCTAAGCATTAGTCAAGGACAGTTGGACCAGCTGTTACATACGGACTTCCACAACTACAACAGCACATGTCACATATAGTCAGACGGATGGGCGGAAAAAAAATATCTTTTCAACCTTTCATCTATTCAAAACATGAGCTAACCAAGTTTCGCTGTGTATAGAAACATTTATCATACATCATAACATTGTCAATGTAGACAGACAAGAAGGCAAAGTACTTCAATGGGATGATCTAATATATATATACATGAAGCATAGGCAATTTACAGTGGCTATTTCATAAGCCTTTATATAACATGTAATGTATAATAATAACAGGTAACCTGTTGTTCAACATGCAGTATTATGCACTTACAGTCACCTGATCTTGATCCACAGGGAGGACTATTTTTATTTATTTTTTACATCGCATCGACATAATTATGGTCATAGTGGTGATGTCCAGCTAATTATTGGTAGAGGAAGACCTCAGACTTATGTCTGGATAGAACCACCGGCCCACCGCAGGATAGATGGAAAACCTCCCCACATGACAGTTCTCTCCCCCTGACCAGGACTCAAACCCATGCAGTGAGGGGCTGAGGAGTTACAAGTCAGCGACTCTAACCGCTCTATCACGGGGGCCCCCTGCTAGGGGGAAGAATAGATTTACCAAGTTAGTAAATAAACTAATTATTATTACTATTATTATGATGATTATCTTTATGAAGGAATACATTGCCTGTGCTATACATGAATTTAGCACTTTTATAATCAATGATGTTCACAGAAGGATAAGAAGAAAATGTTTGTTGGGTTTATTGAACCACCAACAATATTTCAGTTATTTGCAGATGTTGTCCACTTGATGCAGGTTCAATGTTTTCACTGTGTATATCATGCCATGAACACCTGGCATAGTACCACACCCAGTCACATTTTCCTGACATTGGGCTGACCAGTTGTGGAAGTACTTATATATATGTTTAAATGTAAGAAAAGGAGCAACAGATAGTTTCCACATCAGTGAAGATCTCTTATCTTGGCAGCCATCCCGGATGGCAACTTTAAGGGATTTCAGGTAAATTGAATAGAAGCGTAAAATATATTTTTAAAATTGATAAATGCACAAAGAATTGATACATAGAATTAATTAAAATTATTGACTCATCCTTAAACAAAATGGACAGTGTAACTTTTTTGGTTGTCTATTTTTTACCTTTAAAACTATCAAAATATAGTTTTGATATTGAAAACACTGCATAAAAGCTGTTAAATTAGATATAAAATTCTGTAAAATAGACTGAAGAATACAAACACAGTGGCGAGTTTAGTACAGCACATATTTCCAGATTTTGTCCTGTATTATCTTCAAAGATGTCTGCCTTAAACTGTCTTATCACTGCCTATGACGCCACATGGAAACTTTCTATACAACTAACATTTTTCACAATTTTAGTATGTCATGGACGAGGATGAAGCCCTTGTCCTCCTGTACATGGAGCAGAATGCTCTACCAATAATGCTACCAGTTTTGGTCAAGACATAATTTTGAAAAGATCTTGACTTTATTGACCAATGGTATATTTACAGTCAGGATCAGATTAAGGGTTTGTGCATAATACCACAATGTTGTTGCAGCTAGTTAGTAAGCCTTTGAGTGAAGTGACATGAACTACGATGTTAATGCAGCTAATGTGCTTGGTTAGCCATTATTCCTTCTGGTTAGTAAATGAAACACTTGTTATTAGGTGTACAAGCCAACCCAAAATCTAATTGTGTTCAATTCTATCCATATCAGGCTTCGAAGCAAGCACTCTCTCTCTCTTTATTCATACATGTGAACCTTTTCTGAGGCCAAAGTGGAAGATTTTCACTTGCAAAGTTGGAGGTTTGTTATTTTCATATAAACAAGTGGGAGATTTGTTATTTTCATATAAACAAAGAAGTAGGTTCAAATAAAACCTTAAAAGAGAAAGTCTCCCTCCAAAAGTGATAGAGTTCACATGTATGTTTCTTATTGTTTAGAACAGATGATCCAAAGTGCATACTGTAAGTAATTTGTAAATAAGGTCTAATGATCACCAAATATATAGTCTTACTGTTTCAAAAATTGATTTCATCTGAATGGTTTTGTCTCCAGATTGTAATGAAATCTACAATATGCACATTGAACTTCATCACAAAATAAACACTGTCACACTACATTTTTATCATGAAGGAAAAGACTGACATATTTTTAAAGTTATTTCATAACAGATGACAATTTAAAAAAGAAAAGTGGCTGCAACAGTTGCATCCAACTTTTTGGTTTAAATATCTAAGAAAGGGCCATAACTCTGCAATATATTTAGTGGATTGTGACCAACAAAGAAGTTGATCTTTGTTATGATATTATTTAAATACAAGCCAATTATGAAAAAAGTAACTAATCAAAGACAAGTCAAAAAATCAAATAAAAAGAAAAGTGCATTTTAATGCACTTTTACAAGTCTTCCTATGTCAGGGGCCCAGAAAATGTCTTTTTTAAGTCATGAATTAGTGGAATTAGTCACTTTTCCAGGCCGCTTCTTCCTTTTTTTCTATTTTTGTACAATTTATTGCTTATTCCTTTTCATCCTTCCAACCAATCTAGTTCTCTATTAGTTTGTTTTCATCCATTATTAGTGCACCAAGCTATTAAGTTTGTTAAGTTTACTCACTCCTGCTGTTGGCTGTTGGGGGAGCTATACAAGGGTAAAGAGTAGCTATATATAGTAAATAGGTCAACATGGGAAAACACCTAAGTCTAAATATAGAAACACTACAAATATGGTCAAAAACACCTTTGGAAAAATATTAACAAGCATCTCAACACACTCCAAAATACCATTTCAGTTATAATATTTCTCTAGTAAAAATGGGCAAATAAATTAATGAAGATATTTTCATTTCTATAATAAATAAATCACAAAAGCTTTGTGTTATGTGCGTAGTTTGACCAGACTCACAAAAGGTCAATACATTATCTTTATTAACTGTTATTGCTTTAAGAAGATAATTAGGAAATAAAATCATGTAAGAACAAGTTTACAGAACACAACATAAAACAACATGAGGAACTAAGTTAAAAGACATTCTTGGAAAATGGGTGCCATAAAAAAATAACAGCTTGCTGTCAGAATGAACTGTTGTAGGATGAAACATGGAGAAGAACAACATCAGGGATTGTTTTTAACACAACTAGATCTAACAAAGCGGCATAAAAAGAGAATAACAAAAGAGATAAAAGGGTGATTTTACAATATCAATATGGAAAAAAAAACTTGTTTTGTATATTTCCTTGTCAAATCATTTTTGTATCACAACTTAAAAAAAACACTTTAAAAAGTTTGTACATATTGTGAGAAAGGGCTTCTATATGTAATGAAATAAAAAATAAAAATGCTATAAGAGATTACATCATAACATGTGATAATCCATATGCTGTTTAAATCTCTCCACTATACAATAAGTACAAATATCATAAGAAACTAAAGCAACCTGTTATAGTAAGCATAATCTTTTAGCGTGCTAAGCACAAAATGATTAAGCTAAGGCAACAAATAGTGTTATGTTTTGTTTTGTTTTTTACATCGCACAGACACAATTAGTGTTATACTGGCAATGTCCAGCTAATGTCTGGGTAGAACCATCGGCACACCGCAGATTAGCTGGAAAACCTCCACACATGAAAGTTCTCATCCTGACCGGGACTCGAACCCAAACAGTGATGGGCTGAGGCTCAGTCATGGGTGCACCCCAGCAAATAGTGTTGAACCAGATCAGCCAGCTCTCAATAGGAATGGTCTGAGCAGGATCTGCACTATTTACTGCCAAGACTTTAGCACAATGTCTTAATAAATTTGCATGTAGATGATAGCAAAAAGATAACTTATTTATGCTTATTAATTGTATAAATATTGCCATGGTAAAAAAAGTTGCAGCAATCCCTAGCTACAGGTTACAGCAAGGACTATAATGTGACTCCCCATTACAGAAAAAAAGCATTAACAAATACTAATAATCTCGCATAATTATAGTGAAATATGGACCAGAATAGTATAGTGTTGAACTCTCTTAAAAAAAATGAAACAAATTTCCACTCGAGATGACAGATATAAAACTTTTGACACAAATTAACTTTGTGTTTAATTTTTTATTTTCTTCATATTTTTATCGATGACTTGCCACACACGCATGCAGTAAATAACAATACCCCCACCCCCCACCACACACACACACAAACACACATAAAAAAAAGTGAGAATTCTGATGACCTGAACCTCTCTTTAATTTCTTTTCCTTGTTTTAGTGACTTTGACATAACAACGTTTAACTGAACAACTAATCAAAATAATATGGTTTTATTTACACTTGCCTTGTACCATGTCATATTTAGCAAGCCTAAACAAACCAAACAGACAACATAACACCTCGACTATAAGTGTAATGTTCATTGTGATAGATACTTTAAACATTGCGTAATACTCGACTAAGATAATTGTTATACTTTATATATTACATAATATTTGATTAAAATGGTATTGTTCGCAATGCTGTATACTTACAGTAAGAAGTCCGAGTGTTTCCGAGCATCAATGTCTGCCTGCTGCTGAGCGATCTTTTTCCGTCTCTCCTCCTCGTATATTTGCTCCTGAATTTGAAACATGAGGACATGAGTGGATAATTTGCCCTAAATACTCAATAGTTAACTACTAACTTAATAGAATAAGTAGGGCCTCTTATTTGGAAAACTTTGCAAGGACAAGCTGGGAGATATTTCATGAAAATCTGCAGTATTTGCATCTGATTCCAAAATAATATGTCTTGTTACCACCTATACTATACCTGCCAAAAAGAAAGAAGACTTTTTTAAAGTTGGATGCGATAATGAGAAAGTTTTTTTTTTAATTGGACAACATGCTCATAATGGTTCTTATAAACAAAAATATCCAGCTATGTTAAGATCTTGTTTGTTTGTTTTGTTTTTTGTTACATCCTCCCTACACAATTATGATCGTACTGGCAACGTCCAGGTTATAATTGGTGAAGGAAGACCCCACACATTATGTCTGGGTAGAACCACCAGTGCACAGCAGGTTAGCTGGAAAACCTCCACACATGGAAGTTATCGCCCCGACCAGGACTCGAACCCATGCAGAGTGGGGCTGAGGTGTTACAAGTCAGCAACTCTAACCACTCAGTCATGGGTGCTCCTTTAGGCGCCCCATTAAGATCTTGTTTTGAGATATGATGAAAGCTTTAAATAATGCAATTACATGAAAAGGCAACACAATCTTTGAATACTAATATTTGTTGTTGTTTTTGCAAAGTTATTAAAATATAAAATGACCTAATATATAAAATAAATCTTATGTGGTCACAAAACAGTGAAGGTGGAACACATCTGTATTTTGTTTTAAACTTCGTGAACTAATAAATTATAAGTAATCATATTATAATAATTAATGAATGTAAATAAGAGAAAACAAATTCTGGGTCTTACCAGTCTCCGTTTCCGGTAGGCCTCCTCTTCCTCCTTCCTACGCCGATCCTTGTCACTTGGCTTATGTTGGCTGCGAGCCTCATCTGTCGTGGGGTGACGGAACGCTGAAACATACACCAGCCACTTACTGATATATACATACACTCTCTGTAACAGCAACAATGGTTTGCTCACCTACTGAACAATGCAAATATCCAAAGCAACATTTTAATGATTATCTTTGAAGTGGTAAAAGCAGGATTGTGAAGTAGGTCATTTTGGATTAGGAAAATTAAATTGTAATTAAATAAATAATAAAAAACCACATCAATGACAATTTGTGTTTAAACTTTGTTTTAAGGTATAAAGCATAAAATAATTGCAAATCAATTTAGACTCAGATAATGCATTATTTACATAAAAAAATCATATATTTAATTTTTTTTCCTTATATTTGCCATTTTTATCCTCTTTAAATAATGTGAAGCATTCATATTTTGGTTTACATCTCATTTAATATCTTCTTTAAAAAAAAACTGGCCTCTTAAACAATATCTTAACAAATTTGAATCATGCTAAAATTCCAGATGATCTGTGATCTTTTCAAGACATAAATGACCTTTTTTATACAAATAATAAACAATCTTTACAATCAATTAAATATTCAAATCAATCAATACAATGTTTTCATCAGTCAACTAATTTTCTTTTTTAAAATATATCATTATTCATAAAAAAAATATATCCAACAGTCATTTATAAATGTACATGGACAATTTGAAATTGTGTTATCAGATAAAACTTACAATCCAAGAATATTTCTTTTCATCTGGTTAAAAATATCGGACACAAACTTACATCAAACAAACAATATCTAATACCCTGACATACTGGTCAATATTGTTACCATAGTCTACTTAGTCTGGTCTTGTCAATATTACAAACAGGAACTTACGTCTCAATTAAAAAACAATTAATTCTCAATTAATAAATGGTTAATTGAATTTAATATTTCAATTTGTAGACTTGGGAGACAGTATTGTCACATGAACTTGACATGTTTGAATAGATTAAGTTATCATTCTGTAGATACATATGATGTTAGCATAACATTTCACTTCTAAAAGACTTAAAGGTGGTACCTGACAATTTGCCTATATTTTAAATTGACAAAACCTGATAATAGTTTGTGGAAATTTGGGCATAAGTTCTGAAAAAAAAAAATTGACTTCCTCCATTGTTAGACAGTACAAATCCCTGAAAAATCTCTCTACATTTGTATAGTTTCCAAAACTTCAAATGAGCACGATGGGAACTTCTGCTAAAAACAAATACCGGAGTCGGAGCAAATTACCCGGATGATGATATAACGTGATCACAAAAGTAAGTGCTTACATGGTTTTCTTAGCAGCATGACCCAGATAGGAAATACATGTTTGTTACGACAAGTGTGATTTTAAGTTCCAATTTTCATATAGAAGTAGGACATCAATAAACGGCATTTTGTGGAATCTTTTCTGCAGAATCTTGTCTGGTAACAATGATTTTATTTGGGAGAAAAAAAATTGATCCAAACTGTCAGATACCACCTTCAAGATAATAGCAGTTCCTTAAAAGGTCACATAAAGATGAAGTTATTAAATGCCATACAATGTACTTGCGTTAAGGACATTATTTATGTAACATCTTTGAGCAAATGTATACTACAAGGATTAAAAAATATATCTGAAACCCTGAAATAATTGAACAAATATACAAGTCAATATACTGTAAACCAATGGGACAATATTAAGACAAATAAATAAACGTGCACAAGAACGGTTAGCTGACATGCACAAGAACGGTCAGAAGTGCAACTGAACATAATCACACCGAGGTAATAAAATTTAATAAAAAAAATTAAAAAAGGTAATGAACCATACCATTTTCCTTACCTGCTACATATGTTAACAAACCATTGTTTGTATTTGTATTTGGGTTTTACGGCACACCAACACTTTATAGGTCATATGGTGCCTATAAACCATAGTAATTTTCCTAATCACTATATGCATATGAAACAAAACATATTCCAAGGACTTTAAGATGGTATCCAACAGTTTTCCTGTATCAAATTCATGTTTGTTTGTTTCTTGGGTTTATGATCCCACCAACAGTATTTCGGTTATTCGGAGACAGTGTCCAGTTGAAGCAGTTATAGTGCTGCCTTCACAGTGTATAGCATGCTGTGAACATTTGGCATGATACCACACCCAGTCACATTATCCCGACACCGGCCAACCAGTTGTGAAACTACCCTTATTTTTGCTTGAGTGTTAGCAAGGGAGCTATATCATTATCATTTTAAATGACTTTAATGTCGTGGCCCGGGATCAAACCCAGGGCCTCCCGTACCTGGAGCCAACGCTCTACTGATTTCGCTACCAGCTCCGGTCTCTTGGATATCAGAACTGGATATTAACAAATGTAGCATAATAAGGGGTAAAGAAAAAGTTTAAAGTTACACTAAATGGTAATGCAGTGATCCTGGTGTGACAATGTTCAGTTGAATGATACAAGTTAGGAAGAAAAAGAATATGCTATGAATATAAATAAATATGCTATAAAAAATGGGATGGTAAGATAGTGTAATAAAAAAGATCGAGTAAAAAAAAATTAAAATGATAAAATAGTAAGTTTTCTTGTGTTTTCTTTTCCCCCTTATTTTACACGTGTACAATGATTTTAATTTAAATAATAAATATGAATTTATATCTAAAATCTTGGCCTCACAGTAGTGTGGCTAAAATAGCACATTTTGTTAACTGTTTAATCAAAACTACTCCATTATAAAGATGCTACCACTCATTTTAAACTCACTAATTATCCTGCTCATGGAATGACAGATTTTTATTTCATGCTTTTGGGAGAATGAGTGAGAAATATATATTTATTATTTCACTCTGACCTACAGTGACCTATCATTGTCAGTCTGGGTCCCAAGGGAGGTAAATAGAGACTACTGATTAAAATAAAGACGAAATAAGTATGAAATAAGAACATTTGTCGAGCGATCGTATTTTATTTCACTTGTGATCGTAGAAAATAATACTTTCACTCGAGGCTGAACCACTTGGGAAAATTGTTCTATGAACACTCATGAAATAAAATGCAATAAAACACTAAAATCAACTAACAGCCTCTATGTCAAACCTTCCGATTAAAACACTTCTACAAAAAAATGTTGACATTGATGGTTGTTGTACAATTAGTTATAAATGATTTTATTTTAACATAAATAAATATCATCTAGACACAGGGCAAACTGACTCAACATGTTAGCATACCAGATTTATGGCCCATGAAATGTTATGACAATTAAAGCACCTAATCATGGAGACACCACAAGGCTAGCAGAAGTTAAGTTGATTAAAATAATACTAAATTGTACATTATAAACATGTAGATAGTTTTCCTTACTAAACAGACAATTTACACTTAACTAAATCTGCAAATTAAATAATTTCAAAATGAATAAAATACTGAAAAGATAACTCATCAAACCATGCCTGCCAATATAAAAACCGATACATCATCATCAAGTTTTTCCATTTATTAACACTTACTGTTAATTGTTAAGACCTCATGCTAAATTCTTAGTTATTTGCTTAAATATTTCATATACACTACTTTATATATATATATTAATATATTATTAAAATTGATTATCTTTGTATAATGGATTTTAAAATATTCATAGCCATACAAAGACTATAGTTTTAACCCATTATAGCATCGTTCTTTGTAGCATTATTAAAATAATACCTTTATAGGCGGGTGTTAAAGTTTACGTTGACTTGTTGCAAACTTGTCGATTAAGAATAAATAATATCTATATTTGGATATTATTAATATAAGGGTTGATAGTCTTATGAATAGAGCCGAAGCAGCAAATAGGGTATATCCTGATCAGACAGCTATCATTCTCCCATGCCTTATAAATACACAATTAAGAGGCTTAAAATTTAAAAATAATAGCATGTTGATTGTAAAAATGGGTAAAGCTTGCATGGAAAGGCATCATCCAAGGGTTGACAAATTTTATATATTACCAAAGTGACAGGGTCTACAGAGGCATTGGACTGTTTTTGATTTTACATCACAATGACACAATATTAGCCATGTCCAACTAATTTTTGGTAGAGGAAGACCCCATATCTATACATGTACCTGGGTAGAATTACCGATGCACTGCAGGTTAGCTGGAAAACCTTCCCACTGGAAAGTTTATGCCCTGACTGGGACTCCACCTCATGAGGTGAGGAGCTGAGGAAATAAGGCTACCTGTCGGCGACAAAAAAACATTCAGCCGCAGTCACCCCAACAGTGGAAGAACATCAAAAGCATTGATTTCTGTCAAAAGTTTTGAAATGGGTCAGTTTATATCCAGCTAATGAGGTTTTATTCATTGCATCGACATACATATGGTCACATTGGCGATCACCTGCTTTTAATAATTTATCAAGACAATTTTCTGGGTAGAACCATTTGCACCTTGCAACTGACCTTCCCACATGAAGAGTTTTAGCTCCAACCTAGACTTAAATCCAGGCAGTGGCAGATGAGGAGTTACAAGGCCGCGAATCTTGCCAGCTTGGCCACAGGACCCCAAGGCAGGTCAGCCAATAGGCCCCAGAATAATGCCCTTTCATTCATTAAGGATTAAGAACTAGCAACAACCTAGTTTCTAGACCTAGAAACTTATATGCTGGGTTAGATTGTGAAAATAATAAAAATAACATTTTTTAAACTAAAATGTATTAAAAAAAGATAAAAAATATGAAAATGTTACATTCAAATAAAAAAAAAATTTAAACAGAGTTTTTAAACAATGATATTGATGATTAGTGAGAAGATTCTACTGCGATACAAAAGGTCTTTGTAATTTCTTTAGAATAGATACATAGCAAAATGTCATATACTTCACATGCATAGCTGAAAATATAAAATTATATAAAAAAAAACATAGTTATATACCAGCAGAGGTATGGTCAATCATCATTACCCGTTTTCATTTTTATCAAGGGAAATCTTCCAAGCTTATTTAGAATCATACGGATAAAATTCTGTCATCGTATTATCCAATAACTTTACAAATATGTGTAGCATACATGTGATCTTTCTCTGAAGCCAAAGTGGGAGATTTTTTTTTTTTAATATGCACAAAGAAGGAAGATATCTGTTTTCATATAGGGAGATTTCTGAAAATGTGTACAACATCCCTCATTTTCAAAGAATTTTAACCTTAGAAGTGGGAGTCTCCCTCCCAAAATGGGAGAGTTCACATGTATGGTGTAGGAAGTACAAACAGGCCATATCAAACTATTGTGTGCCCAAGTTCATTCATTGGTGATATTAGTGGGTGGGGTATTGTTATGACCTGATTGACAATCAGAGCCCTTATACTCACCGAAACTATCAAACTCATCTTCCACTGTGAAGTTAAATAAAGACATGCATGATGTGAAGAAACTAAACAGCAAAATCTTGTAATAAAATAATCAAATGTAAAGTTAACTTAGGTCAAATTAATTGTGCTGCGTAAGGAAGAAAAAAACAGCGAAAGTAGTTTCAACAAAAAACACCAAATTATAAAAATTAAAAGTTAACCATAATAGCCCAAAATGGTAAAGAAATATTACAAAAATAAAGCATTAATTAGAGAAAAATACCATAGAGTTACTGTCAAATCATTAGTTTCAATTATGTCTCATTAGTTTTTATTATCCAAATAGATCTAGCTTAAAGTTAACTTGCACTGAACTAAAAAACATAGAAAACACAAAACAAAACACCATAAGTTGAAATTAACGAATTGAGAAATTGCCACTGCAATCGGAGAACAAGAATAGGTGTGTGCTAGTATACCTCCATTGGTGCGCATGGGTGGGGGACTTTTGACACCCAGCTGTTCATGAGCAGATTGGGAAATCCTGGGTCGAGCGGTGAGTTTTGAACTGGGAATTGTTATCCGTAATGGATTCCTAACAGGAGGGTTGGGTGTAAAGCCGGATAGGACACCATTTGTTGCTCTAGGAACCCCAGGACCACTGGTGCTGACATGTGCATCAGGTTTTGTGATTGGCTGAGAGTTCAAATAATTTGAATTTGTAAAGGACTTTATGATTGGCTGATGATTTGCCTCAGGTTTTTTGATTGGCTGTGAGGATGTATTCTGCTGGCTCTGGACTTTCTCTACAACATGCAAAAGGTGGGGATCATAAGGCAATGCAGATTATTTGATGTACATGTATCAGGCATATACCCAGTGTAAGCTCATCTGCAAATAGTATTGTACTTCCTTGACATTCTTTAAGATTCAGTATTTCTTTGTATACACACTTTATTCAGGTTAAAGCCCATGTTATAGTCTTCATTACCAAAAAAGATTTCTGAGTTTATATCCATATTTATTTATATTGTGGATATTTAAATAAACCATTAAAAGATTGTATTTTTATATAAAAATCTAGCACTTCAAAGAACACTTGCGTGACATACAAGACAACTGGAAAGCTTAAACTTAACTCTCATGGTTCTATGATTTTGTAATAATGGATCACTTTTCTTTAACACAATCCAACTTAAAAGTTTCTCATATTTTACTCTGCAAGTAATTTTTTTTGTTTTTTGTTTTACGGCACACTGACACTTGATAGGTCATATGGCGCCGAAACAAGTAATTGAATAAGTAAAAATGATGCATTTATCACAATGTCATTCTGTAATCTGAAAAAATTCCATCTGACAGTGAGCTGTATTTTTATCAAACTTGACTGTATTTAAGCGAAGAACTGAGATGCAAATGAACTTACAACAAGGTAGAACATAAAAAAAGAGAAAAAAACACTTCTTGATGCCACTTATATAAAGGAAAATAATAATAAAGAACATATATATATACACACAGGACAAGCACATTCTGAAATAATACATTCCAATCAAAAGACGGAACGAATAGGTAAAATATATAACAAGTTATACATGCAAATCAAAGGACAGAACAAATAGGTAAAATATGTAACAAGCACATTCTGAAATAATATATTTCAATCACAAAACAGAACAAATAGGTAAAAAATATAAGACAAGGACATGCTGAAATAATACACCCTCATCACAAAACAAAAAAGATTATGTTATATATTAAAGATAAGCCCTTCATTAAATATTAAAGACAAGCCCTTCATTAAATATTAAAGACAAGTCCTTCTTTGAATAATTAACCACAATACAAAACAAAAAAGAGAATACAGTTTATCAGTTAATACAAGATGCTTCCAGACTTTGAGACCGATTTGGCATAACTTGCCTGATTTCTTTATACCCAGTCACATCCTTATAATCAACACCGTTTGTAAGAGACATACCCTATTCACATGCACCCTGTGCTGTACATATACAAGTAAAGTCAATGTAAGTTGCATTTGTTTTTTTGAGATACAGTGCAGTGACCAGTTATGATCATTATAGCAATGTCAAGCTATTTTTGTGGAGGAAGACTGCAGACACACGTCTGGGTAGAGCCAAGGGTGCACCATAGGTCAGCTGGAAGACCTTCCAAATTGGTGACTCTACCACTATGCCACAGGCGCCCCCATGTTATTTGTGTAAAAAACATATGCAGCAATCAGTCCTGCTATAGACATGCCTGAACAACTTGATCTGTCTTGATAATTTTTGGCTGTCCATTATCGTAACATTATCCGAGTAAATCTTTTATGAAAATTTTAACATTTATGAAGTTGCTTTAGATGAAGTTCCTATTGTGTATAAGCAAATGGGTTATAAATAAGCAATTTAAGATATGTCAAACAAAATTAACCTTCTAGTGAGAAAATCCCATTATCATTATGAACATTATATTGTTTAATGATTGTAATATTCATATATATTTTTATTGCCAATACTATTTTAGTATTTTTTAACCAAAAACTTAGATGACAATCGACATTACTCCTAGCATGTATGGATGGTGCATGTATGTTGATATACGCTGTATGATTATGTGTACTTACATTTAAGTAAGTGTATCAATTCAAATGTTAAAAAACTAAAAGATAAAAAAACAACACCATCAACATCACATTAAGAACAGTGTGGTTTGTGCATTGCATTGTGCGTGTAAATGATGATTAGAATCTGAAGCTTGAAAAATGCAACAAGGAGATACATACATGCATACAGTGAAGCTGGCATACAGTCCTAGTGACAATAAGTAGGAAGATAAAACCCACAACAAAGATGGGATGCCCTACAACATTGACGATTGATGTCCACAACAATGGTTGAGGCCCACAACAATGGTATCGACCCATAACAATGATGAGGGAAGCCCACAACAAAGCTGAAATGCCCTACAACATTGACGAGCAAAGTCCACAACAATAATGAGAGACCCATAACAAAGGGAGACTCACAACAATAAGATATGGGTGCGTTGTGCTTCAACATAGGTGAGATGCCTGACCCACCATAATGCTGCGATATGTGAAGGACAGCCAGTAAAAATGGTGTGGAGCCCACAACAAGGGGTGGAGTAAAGGTGTTACCATGGTGATATACAATACTCAGGCTTACCAGGTGCTGGATAGTTTGCACTGGGTCCATCTCTGGCTCTGTTTGTTTGTTTGTCTGTGTGGGTCCGCGGCATTGTAAAGGACTGATACGCTCGTGGCGGGCGCTCGGGCGGTTGTGCCCTGGGCTTGTGTCGCCGTGGAAGTGTTAAATATTTGTCATAATCATAATTATTCGTGTCACTAGTTCTACTTGCATTAGTGGCAGGAATATTGTCATAAGATGCAGGGTCGTACTTGGGGTGGTTGCTGGGGTTGGGATGGATCCCACCCTTTTGCTCAAGAACTGGGTACCATGTATTGGGTGTAGTCGTTAGGTCAGAGGTAACAAATGGTTTCAGTTCTGGCAGATTAGTTTCACTCCCAGTGGATGTATTCAGTCTGGCAGCTGAAAAGGACTTAGATTTCTCTTTCTCCCACTCATAGCCTATTTCCTGGAGATAGTCCATTGTCATCTGGCTGACCAAAGATGGCGTTTTAGGTTTTTCTCTTGGATTTGATCTGCGATATAGTTCACTAGTCTGCATCATGTCACGAACAATATCCTGTGGGGGCATGAAGTCCTCATCACTGACTTCATAACTTCTACTCATATCGTGTATACTCGCTTGCACCTCTCTGTCATCATAACCACCTCTCTGAACCAGAGCAGAATGGGGCTTCTCACCAAATGTATCATTGTCCTCATAACTTTGGTCCATGTTTAACTGGCGTCCACTCACAGTTTGGTTCATACTTCCCAGGCTAGATGAGGCGTGTTCTCCAGTTTCTTGAATTAAACTGTTGCTGGACTTTGCAGACCTTGGACGACTAGGTTCAAATGGACCACACAGGTCTGGTACCGACTTTGTCTTACTGCTTTGCTGGCCGAACATGTTTCTACTAGTCACAGATTCGTCATCGCTCTCCTTGACAATAAACGTATCTGTACTGCTGTCACTGTTGCGGCGCTTCTCAAAGCTTCGGCTGGGCTTTTGTGGTATTGGTACAGCCTTCACATCTGCCTCGTCTCTGCTTGCATTATAACTTTCTCTGCTTGTATTGTGACTTTCTCTGCTTGAATTGAGACTTTCTCTGCTTGAATTGAGACTTTCTCTGCTTGAATTATGACTAGGCTTGTATGCTGGTTGAATTCTTTCATCTGCTTCTTCTCTGCTGGACCTTCCTTTGAACACCTGTCCCACTACTGGTGCATGAAGCAGGGGCTTACCCTCCTTGGTGCTGTCATGTGGATCTTGAGAACTCGTCCAACTTGTCTTCCTTGCTTCATGTTGCCAAGGAGGAAAAAACTTGCTCTGACAGAATTCATTGTCTTTAGCTAGTGGCCTGAGATCTCTGACTTTAAAGCTAGTGATTCTAGGCTTTGGTTCTGGTGAAGAGGCAATGTACCGTGGAGAATTTTGACTAAGAGAAAATTGACTGAATGAAAGCGATGACACAACACTGTTTACAGCTGATGGGATGGATTCCTCACTTTTTGATCTCTGGCGAGTATGGTATACAGATACAACAGGCTGTGGACTGGCAGAAGATGCCCGGTCTTGGTCTTGAAGAAGATCGGGGAATGACTGCTGGCCAGGTAATGGGTGAGAGCTACTGATATGACTGGTTTCTGGCTCAACAATCTTAGGTATTTGTGGCTGAGTGATAGGACCTGGTGAATTCGCATCATTTTTTTCTAGATCGGCTATAGTCTGCTGCACACTACTGACTGGTGTATGATCCACTCCACTGCGACGTAGACCTGCAGGTCGAGGTTGAGACAGGCTGGAGACTGCTGCGGCACTGTGGGAGGTGGCACTACTTCCGGGGAACCCCTGCAGCACTGCACCTGGGTCTCCAACTACCACACTGTTGGACACCAATCCTGGACTGTGCTGAGAGCGTGGAGAAGCCACAAACTCCTTTACTGGCTTGTTACCTCCCTTGTCTACAGCAGATGTGACAATGTATTGACCATTAGCATCCTTCTGAACAATGAAATTGTCATTGGATCTGCCTCGAGACAGCTTCCTCACCTGTAATGGCTCATCCATGTTTATAGATGCCTGGTACTGAGGATTTTCTAGAGAGTTGTAAATATGCAGGTTTGACTGCATTGGTCTTGCGATGGTTTCACTGGCAGGGACTCTGTTGGCAAAGTCATGCGGCCCTGACATAAAGTTTGGATAAACTGGGGCTTTGTGTACTGATGGACGTTGCACAGGTATGACTTCAACAATTGTAGGTTTGCCCTTCTTCTCTACTTTATCCACATTTAAACCTTTCCCAAATAAAGCTCCTTTTG
The DNA here is from genome assembly GCA_007844125.1 of Sinonovacula constricta. Lineage (NCBI taxonomy): Eukaryota > Metazoa > Mollusca > Bivalvia > Cardiida > Solecurtidae > Sinonovacula > Sinonovacula constricta. The sequence goes on from CM017555.1 coordinate 51,803,501, forward strand.
AAGAATCTGACCTTTTGTGACCCTGACCTTGATTTCCTTCTGCAAGGTCATCGTGAAAGGGTGCTGATATGGACCGTACATGAAGGTTGTCGGCCCCATCCACCTGTAATTTGGCATTACTTTGCCTCCTGGATTCAACCAATATTTCATAATCATCCAATTTTTCTGGTATATTGGTTCCATATAATGGTCTGGGAACAATGTTAGTTTTATCTTGTTTTTGTACAGATATTCCCTCTTTAGTGTCTTTAGGAAATACAGGACTATCATCAACTGTTCTGAAACCTCTTCTGTACTTGTTCTTCTGTTTCTCAGCCTTGATAGCATGGTGAAAGAATGTGGCCGAGGGTGCTGGTTTGTCTTCTTCGTCTGTCTCCAGCTGTTCATAGAACTTCTTTAGATCACCCAGAGACTTGCCCTTTCTCCTAAGTCCCCTGTCTCTGGTTGGTGTCCATTGATACACTGCAAGCTTCTGTAGGTCATAGAAGAACTCTTCATTCTTGCGAGCATTGCTCAGCTCCTGGTACAGCCATTGGAGCTCTTCCAGACTCTGTACATCATACTTAGCAACAAGTTCACTGGGCTTCTCCTGTTGCTCACCGTCAGTCCACACAGCTTTACCCGTAAGTTTTGTTTGCCCTTCAATGTCAGATATTCTCTCCAATACAGCAAAGTGCTTCTGAAGCTTGAGAAATTTGTCCGATTTGCCGCTCGAATGCAGCAACCCAGCTGTGTAACACTGATATGTCAGTGGATCTACCCTTGATTTCTCGGACCCACAGACTGAGCTGCGGGTAGATGAAGGTTTAAAACTCTTGAACTCGACACCAGCAAATGAAGGTCGGGTCACGGGCTCATCATCCCCTGTGACTGTGTGATCAGATTTACTAGAATCGTATTTCTCTGACCATCTGTCGAGGGAACGGCTACGGCTTGAACCTGGCGTTCCCTTATTGCTCTCCTCATCAGCATCATAATCCATCAGGGTAGGAGAGGCACTAGGAGCCGAGGCACTCATTTTGAGCAACTCTGTCATCTTGCCTCGCTCCTTGGCTGCCTGCTTCTCTTTATACTCACGAATCTTCTCCCGGTAAAACTCTCTCCCCTCACCATCCATCTCCTCCCCACCACTGCGAGGTGAGCCGATCCAGTTTACCATACTTCTCTCAACAGCCAAATCTCCCCTCTTATTTCTCCATGCTCTCTTCTCTGCATTTGTGAAATTAAAATCCTCCTCATATAAATCACTACCACTACTAGATCTTTCTGCCTCAGACTCTAATTGCAATGTTTCACTACTGTCATTCTCCGAACAAAACTCCCTACTTCCCTGTACACTAGATGCACAATCAGTGTCTAGCACACCCCTACTGTTAAAACTACAATTACTCCTATTATTTTGAAACGATTTATCCTCCTGTTTTATACTCCCATCTTTCATGTGATTACTTCCCTTAACACTTTCACTCTCTGAATTATTATTCCTGTCCCCATCATCAAAAGATAAAAGTAATTTATCCATTTCTGCTTCACCATTTTGTGCACAGCTGTTATTATTCATTGTTATTAAATCCATATCCACTTGTGACAAACTCATATTATCCAAGTTTAAGGATGAACTTAATCTATTGCCATCAGTATTATCAGATAATTCGCCCTTGCGAGGAGATCTGAGTCGCTCAAGAGACTTTGACCGCTGGTGATCTATCGCACGCCATACTGTTTTATCAATCCCTGTGTGGTATTCGGGGATGACCTCTGACCTCTCCCTCATGGCCCCATACTTGGCGCGCACCTCTGCCTCCGCGAATGCATCACTGAGGACGCTCGCTGACTCAGGTGACAGTTGCTCCTCCTCTACAAGACGGCAGTAATGTTTCTCCACTCGTGCTCGGTACTCCTCTCGTCTTCTCTGCTCCTCCTTGTCAAAGAACTCAAACTCTATACCACGACTATAACTTGGAGACTGTCTCTGATCACTAACTAGGCCCCCAATCCCTGTAGCAGCTGTATTCAACTGTGACACTGACTCGTATCTGTCACACCTTGCAGCCTGGGAACCGTCCTCCACTGTCTGAGACAGCTGACTGGTACCTGGCTTCAGCCCACATTGATTTATAGGCTTCTGTAACTGGGGACCAGATAATGTGATATTGTATACTGACACGGTTCCAGTGCTCATAGTTTGGCTCCCACTGATATGACACAGCTATGAAAAAGTGTTGGATGGCTTATCAGGAACAATATAGGTATAATAATTTGAAAAATGTTTCTGACAAATTTTCTTACATAGATATGTGGTGCGATGTACTATATCAGATAAGACTGCCTTTCTCCCATGACCAAATGGCCTGGACTTTACAAAAAACAGTGACACTGAGTGTCTGGTCAGAATACAGTCATTAAATCCTAATTTGTTTTAGTATCACCTCACAGAGATGTCTTTCCTTACCATGTGTAAATGTACTGTTATTTTCTCATCAATTTTTCAGCCTGCAAGTTGACAACAAACATTCAAATGCTTAAAATACAGGAACAGTTTCTGATTTCTGGCATGGATGTTATGTTTATAAACCAGTGTCTATAAATAAACTGAAATGAAATGTCATCACACTTGAAACACATGAGAGAAGACTTTTATCAATGAAAATTCACATGACTAGTTGTAATAGTACACACTGTACTCTTATCACAATGGAATGTATGCCAGAGTTAACTGCCCCTGATCTCTGGATGTTTTTAAAGGGGGGTGAGGTTGACATCCAACCAAGTATTATATTAACAAGTTGATATTCTACTGTTGGCACAATTCAGCCCTGGATGTTGGAGGTTTAAGCCTTTCCCAGGGGGAATGTCTGACAGTTCCTTGGGGTACAGGGCAGATTTCACACCTTTGTTACAATATTGACACTTTTCTTTATTATTCAATCAGGCACAGTTTCTCCAGTCAATGTGACACCTGGCTCCCTCTACAGTGAATTATACACCAGAAAACAATATGGTCTGTCATTGAATCATAGAAGCAAATCAATATCTGCAATTAATTCCTCATTATTGAGTCCTGCGAGATTTAGTGATCATTGTTCAGTTGGAAATGTAACCAATATGGCTGTGTGGGTAGGCCACCCATCAGTTGGTGAAGTGTTGATGTGTATGATCTGATTATTGGACCCCAATGAAGGAGGAATAATAGACAGTGTTTGACTCTTTTTTGAGAGGCAAGTGAACACGTTATCCAGGTGTGGAGGGTGAATATTAAAGACAACCTACATGTATCCATGCAGACTGCAAAAATAAACAAACAATGCATTAATGATACAGTTCCCAAACAGCCTTGAATACATGGGATAATGGTGGATTGCAAAACGAAAGGAATAATCAATAAATGCTGCTAATGAATAATGGAAGCAGAAGTGCAAAATGAAATATGCAAACATTGTTATTATTTATTGACATAAAACTTTGTCAGTGTGTTTTTATCAACTTTTTTTAAAAATTTTTGCAATTTGCCAATCTGTTATACCAGATATTTAAAGAAAAGGAAAAGATGCGGATATTTTTAAATATGAATTAGTCGTATATTTAATTTTTACATTAATAAAAAGAATACAACAGGGATCATAATATTAATTTACAAACACATCTTGCAGAAGGATGTTTTTTGTTAAAATTTTCTATATGAAGATGTTGTATATTTGGACTTGGATGTACATGATCGCAATGACTTTTCTAGTATCCCATAATGCTGTGCAGGGTAAAGCAGATGGACAGACAGACCCCATGCAGACTGTGTCACGAAGTGTACAACAAACATGCATCATGGGAGAGAGGTAGTGTTTTTTTTACAGACTGGTTCTAGTGTCAAGGCCATCACTACTTTGGTACTGTGTTTTGGGTATATGTTTTCTGTGTATGTGTGTGTTATTACTTTGAATGTATGAAAAGTATACCCTTTTTATCACATTTAAATGATTGTGTGTTTTTTTTTATTCCATTTTTTAAATTTCTTCAACAAGTCAACAATCTATATTATTTTACGACTGGTCAAAGAAATGATATCTTTTCATCTGCTAAGTGGGTGATGCAACATTTTTTAAAATTTTCAATATAAATAAACAAATTTTTTTAAAAATCTCACAAACCACAAGATACTCATGCTGACATGCTCAAACACTAAGGTTAGAGTCCAGTGGGTGAATATTTTTGTAGTGGATTTAATGTCCCACCATGAACCTTCCAGGCACAGACAGTTCCAACCTGACATACATATATGGTCTACCTTGCAGCAACCAGTTATGATCATTATAGCAACATCCAGCTTTTTGGTATAATGTCTGGGTAGAACCATCAGCGCACCCTAAGTCAGCTGGAAGACCTTCCCATGTTATGTCCTTTGCCCCAAACGGGACTTGAACCAATGCAATGCGAGGCTAAGCAGTCAGAGGAGTTATAAAACGACAACTCTACCACTACACCACGGGCGCCCCACCCCTACATAATTCTACCTTTACTGTGATGTCATGCCATGTTGGTATTTGATCACAGGACAATTGTCTGACAAGACAATACTCCCATGTGACTAGGCAAAATTAAGTATAGTTTATAATTATATAAGTATTATAACACTTTAGATGCTGATTAAGTCATTTAATGGCCAGGTGAGATTAGCTCTAGATATTGGGATACAGGAAATATATTTCTTATCTCTGTTGATAGATACTGTGGACAAGACAAAGTATTTTGACACAAAACTCAACACACAAAAACACCACACATAACATTAAAAACCTTCTCAAAGCATTAATTGTAATCTTCCTTAACAAAAACATACATCAAACAATTAACTTGGGTAAATATGTATTAGTAAAATTAAATTTTGAAACAGAAACTCAAATATATTGATTTAAACAGTATAATGGTAATGGGAAAACAATAATGAGAATCATTTAGATTCTAGTCAAAATAAGAATTTGTACAAATATTTTGTAAAAACTGCCCCGAAATTGAACAAAACAAAACCACATTATATTCCATTTTAAATAAAATATTACCACAGTTTTTATAGCAATTAAGTAAATAATGAAAAATGAAACAATATATTGCTTAAAATCATGAATAAATAAATAATTAACAATAGAATATCATGCAATGAATTTTTTTTCACACCAGGTACATGCCTGGCTTAAATAATAAATAACACATCAATATATCACATATGACAATTAGTGTTAATTAAAACCGTGTACATTATATGCATCCTTGCTATGTACATGGAGGCCTGTTTTATCCATCATCTGAGAACTCATTTAAGCAACACTATATTATACAAGGCTCCATTTTATAGAAGCAATCGGAACGCCTCTGATAATTCATGAATCATCTATCGAATGCATTATGGGAAAACATTTAGAAAATAAACAGGTTGGTGCACATATCATCAAAACAATCAACATCATCAAAACAAGATAAGTGTGTGTTTTTTATTTCTTTTGAAAATGCAGTGACAGTTATATATAAATAATAAAATCTGAAATGTATTCAATAAAGAGTACAGGCCAAAACAAGCCAATACAATACACTAACCGATTTTTCCAAGGACTTTTTTTATAGCAAATTCTTCTTTGTAAAAACAAAAAGTTACCATTCTGTATCATTTCGCCAGATACATTCGAGAGATGATCATCCAGTAGACAGAATTACCCATTTCGATTGTTTAAAGAAATGAGCAATGTGCCCCACAGAGCAAAGAAGCCATTGTTCTGAGGTTGACAGTGGAGTCCAACTTTTAGAGCTACTTTTTTATAAAGACTATGCAGACCAACTGATCATTGGAAACATTTTCTTAAAAACTAAATAATGCTTAATCCTTAGCCTGCTACACTTTGTTAAAAACCCATGCAAAATTCTCAGGGTTTTTTGCTTTAATATTGTATGTTACATGTCAGGGTTAATATACTTCTAAACAGAGATTGAGCAGCAAATAGTGTAGATCGTGGTCGGACAGCTCCCAAGGAAGCTGGCTGATCTGGATCTACACTATTTGCCTAATCCTTATTATAAATACATGAATAGCAGCATGAGAGTTATAGAACATAATGACAAGATCTACTTTCTATCATATTAAATTATGAAAAATATTAATATAAAAAAGCTTTAACTCTTGATCTTGTTATGCAAATAGCACAAATCCAGATTAGGATCTGCACTATTTGCTGCGCTAGTTTTAGTTGCATGAAGTTATACCCTAGAAACTTACTATCAGCTATTAACAAATGATCAGCGTAGAGTTAACAAGGTCTATCAGCCCTATATAAGTTATATCAGATAAACGTTGTTAAATCTTTGATGGCGAAATATAAACTTTAGCATGAAGGCGTGGGTCTTTGTAATCAGAACTAGTTTTTTGTTTTGTTTGTTTCTATATATATATCGCAGTGACCAATTTTCATCATTATAGTGACGTTCAGCTGTCTTGGTAGGGGAAGACCCCAGACAAATGTCTGGGTAGATCCACTGGCACAGCATAAGTCAGCTGGAAGACCTTTCCATATAAAGTCCTTCACCTAAAAAGAATTGAACCAATGCAGTGAGATTCTAAGCAGTCAGAGGAGTTACAAATCGGCGACTCTACCAATACTCCACAGGCTCCAGAACTAACTTTTTTCCACCATTTTTTTCATTTTTTCAGAATCGTAAGAAGTCTCAGTTGTTGAACTCCAAAGCACTTTCAGATGAGAAGGCTTAAACCAGGCCCGTACCTGTTTAATACATGAGTATTGAGATTATATAGAAACTGCCTCCATATCCATGAAAGTTTCCAAAGTAGTTTTATCGTCTCTATCGCCATAACTACATGACTTATGTTTATGCAGTTATTTTGTTTGTTTTTTGTCAAATTAATATCTATGAGTAGATATTATGAACTATGAGCTATATTCATCGTTCACTGTATTTTATCTTTTGACAGGAAAATCTTAACACTGATTATTGTCCAGTCGTGCTTTAACCCACAACATACTGAAAACAAATTTAGGGTTTAGTAAAGTAAAGTTGATGGGGTTAAGAGAGTGTTTCCAGTTTTTATGTCACATAAAAATGAAATTAAACATAAAATGGTACAACAACAAGCATTTTGCTTTTAAAATACACATTAAAAACAAAAACAAAAAATGACTTTGGTAACCTTCATGTGTACAGATGCTGAAAAGCCAGGCAGAACCAGATCGAGGGAATCTTGGGGGAAGAAAAGGTGTTGGGAGGTGGGGGTTCAAAGAAAAGGGGTGTACACTGAACAGTTTCCATGGTAACAGGACTGTGACACTTACTTCCAGACTTCTCTGGCGCAGGTTTCTGTAGTCCCTTGTAAGGGATCTCTCCTCCCTTCTGGATGACCTTGTACGCGTCCGAGGGGTCGATGTTGTCTGTGACACTACCACTAGGTTCGGACACCAGACGTTTGCGACCCTCAGTGCTAAAAGATAGAAAGATAATTGAATTGACATAATGTATTAGGAAAACCATGGATAATACAAAATGTCTATCGGATTTATGTCAGTATGCCCTGTGACTGAACAAATGTCAAAGCATTTGATGGAGCAACTACTACGTCATCCTTAGAACAAAGATAAATGGTCTGCCAATTAAATGCTGCAACCATTGTAAATCTAACAAAATATGATAAGTAAAGTGGTAAACGACAAACACATAAGGGTTGCAAATTTATTACATATTTCTCCACCAAATGTCACAGGACAGAATTATGTGAGAAGTTCTGATTTGAAATATGAGAGTACAATACTCGTCTCATACCAAATAAGTGGAGCTACAGAAAAGTTACTGAAGTGATTTAGCGATTTGAAATATTTTTTCATGGTATAAATTGGGTTACTAGTTGTTCACAATAAATATAAACCTTAAACCTACTAGTTGAATGGTTTTATAGATTTTGAGCTTATTATGTTTGCATTGTTTGGAAGCAATGTGTATGAAACTGCATATTCTGCTGACAGCAGCTATGCACCTGGCAGTATAAATAAGGAATGTGTCCATAGTTCACAGATGAATCACCTTTTGCTATGAAAATGCCGCAAGAGCCATAACTCCATTTAATGTCAGCAGGCTAGGAACTACAATCATAAATGACCTGTATTTTGATATCACACGCTTCCACTGAAAAATCCACAAAATCCACCTATAATTGGTTATAAAAGCTCACTAGAGCTTTAGTTTCTTGCTAAAATCTTGCAGACTCAAAATAAATGTTATCCATCCATCCATCTATCTATCTATATGGATAGACAGACAGACATGCTTAACTCTGAATGACTATTCTTTGAACAGCAAGGACATATAATTAATCAATGTAAAATCTTTACCTCTTAATAAGACAAAAAGTCTCATTTCATTAAAAGAAAAGGCAAAGATGTTGTCATAAAAATTGACAAAGCAAAGTCAGAGGAAAACAATAGAAGGACTAATCCATCGTTCCTAAATCATCTAAAGGGTCAGACAATAGGAATGTCCCTATCAATAAGTGTCTGGTTTCCGGTAGATAATACGACACCTGGACTGTGTCCCCCTCCCTGTATGGATTATACCCCCTTCAGCATACACTCGACTGTACCTTACAAATTCTTAGCCAGCACAAATTTGTCGTGTTTAAGCAAATGGTGTAGATCCAGTTTAGTCAGTTCCAACTGGCTGCTGACTGATCTGGCTCTGCACTTTATGCAACTGAGTCTATGCACCTTTGCACTTTTAGGGTAAAATAAAGAGAAGATTTGTCTAGCCAGCATATTGCATTCAGTAAATTGCAACAAATAATTGCACAAGATTTTTTTTTTTTAATTTTGCTTCATAATCTTATTACAGAATTATTTCAGCTTACTTAAAAATTTAAATGCAATACACTTACATGATATATTCTGCTATTTTAAGAAACATTATGGGCATTTCTTCTGATAAAAAATCATTAAAAAAAGTTCTCACTATCACATCTTTTTTTTAAGAGGAAAAAGGCCAGCTAAACAAACCCTCATTTTTTTCGGTCTATGCACTGCTGTTTTTAGATTGCTGTATGCATAATGTCAATAACAACAGTATGACTCTGAGTCACATCTACCTTCACATCTGTTGTTTCTGGAGAACAACATTAATCCTGCAGAATTTGTTGATAAACCCTACTAATTTATTTTTATTCTTTATCATTTGTCAATTAAATTAACATATTACAATGACCTATAAAATTTATGACAAACATTGTACATTAAAATTTGAACTTGCACTAGTTTAACAGCAGAAGTACAATGTTATGAACAATTTAAGAATGAGGCTCTGCAAGCAAACAATGCAGATCCTGATCTGATAGCTCACAATGGGTTTAATCTGGACAATCTGGGAGCTGAGAGAGCTCAGTTCTTGGTATAGTTGATCTACTAGGATTTTACGTTATTAAAATCATTAATAAACATACTAATGTTCCACCAAACCTGGTAGCAAAAGGGTCGACTCCAGGTATGGAAGGCTCAGGGGTTATATCCCAGGCTGTGACATATCAAAGTTGATTAAATGGTAGTGGTATAGCTCCTTGCTAACAAGCATGCAAATATAATGGCAGTCCCACGACTGGCTGGCCTGACATCAGGATAATGTAACTGGTTGTGGTATCATGCCAGGTGTTCACAGCATGTTATGAACAGTGAAGGCAGCACTATATCTGCTGCTAGTGGACACTGTCTCTAAATAACTGAAATACTGCTAATAAACAAAATGATAAGTGTTTCTCATAAAACCTTATTTTGCATCAAATAGCATTTTATAATCTTGGATTAATTCTACACTTATAATATAAAAAAGTCCCTTGAAGATAAGCAATGCTTCAGCCATGTTACAGTGACACACTGACAGGTTTATCATCATCCTGCTGAGCAGACAACATCTCGGACAACATCTTAGTGTCATAACACCCTCTCACACGATCCAGCTGTCAATCATAGGTTACCAGTAACCCTTAATCAAACATCTGGGGTCATATTTATCCAGAGTCTAAGTGGGGTTTTTTCACACATAAACTAAGAAATTAGGTTGAATTTGGGAAAATCCTAAGAAATTTCTTAAGTTAAATGGCTTTATGACTGAAATGTAAGAAATTTTGTTTTATCTAAGAAAATCTTTTATGATTTAAGAAAATTTCTCAGCTGAATTCAGAAAAAATAACTACAACTCTTTATCAGTCTTCCACATAACCCAGTAGACAGTGGCCCGAGTCCACCAAAATCTCTGTTGGTCCAGTCAATTTTACAAGTTAAATTGACCGACGGTACACCAGACTTTTCAGCCACATTTCATTCAAAATGCTGAATTATTATGAAAACATATTTAATAAACTAAACTAAACAACAATTCACAGCCTTTTACTAAACCCAACATTCCGTAACACCTCGGTTAGCTAAACAACCTTTTATAGAGATTGCCGATATGTTCAGATGTCTAGGTTGGCGTCACTTTATAAATAATAGAATAAAAGCATGATTAGCAAAACTAGTTCTTTTTTGTGTCAAAGAACCAAAATACAGGTCTGGTAAAATTTGGTCTGGATCAGTAGATATTGCTAGCTTGGTGGACCAAAGGTCTAGTGTTTGTAAATTTCTTTCACAAAGACTGCTTTGTGAATATGACTCTTGAACTTTTAAAATATATTTATTTTGGGGATCGAGGGGTGGGGCAGATATTAATGCTACAGTGTTAAAATTATATGCAGTGTTTATTTAATTCCCAAACTAAACATTTATTTGTTTACATCATGTAAAGGTAATTAGAAGTATTTTTAAAGGAAATAAGCAGAAAACAGAGGTAGGTCCTGATCAGCTAGATCATGTTTGGGGCCAGTTTTTAGCCTAATTTATTTAATGGTGAACTCACATCATGCATGCATTAATTCACCATGATGAGGAAATAATGTTGATCCAGATCAACCAGCTCTCACTATGAGCTATCTGGTCAGGGCCTGCTGTAGTCTCTAGCACTGTGGCTATTCAGCCATGCATAATGTAAGGAGTCTGTACATTGTATTAACAAAAAAAATCATGATAAATGACTAACAATGATTGCATGTGCACACAAATTATATCCCCAGATTAGGCAAAACCATACTCAGTAATGAGCATCAAAAACTTAAACAATTATTTGCAATTTTCATGAACCCTTTGAACTAAAAACATTTTTTTTTTCTGCAGTTTTCATGAACCCTTTGAAATCATTAAAACTTTTTCACTATTTATAGATAACCATTTATTTTTCCATAAAGATGTCAACCCCAAATTTTAAAGACCATCCAACCCCTACACCTGTTATAATATTTCAACTTCAATTACTGACAATAAGTTATTTGCAAAGTTGTAAAATAGCAAAAGTATTGTTTGTAGGTTAATTTCAAGTGAAGAGGGGAACCAATCTGTATATTTTAAGACTGGTCGCCAAAGTTAAATATTTACCCAGCAAATGGCTTGGCTCACAAAACCAATTAAAGTCAATATATTAAGGTCAATTATTGGCCAGTTTTATCTTTGTTAGCTAGTTGTAAAAAACCTAACAATATACTGAGGAATGTGTGTCATGTCCTGTGAGCTTTTAAAGGCAGTCTTCCAACAGTTTGGACCTTTTAATTCTCTCTCAACCAACCTAGTACCGTATTTTGTGGAATATACACCACAACTTTTTTTTTTAGGATCGGAGCATGCGGGGTATCATCGAGAGTGGAGAATCTATTAACAAAATTGTATTTTGGTTGGGCAGCAAGTCCAGAATATCAATCAATTGTCATATTATTACATCAGTTTTCTTGAATGTATTCATTAAATTCATACTTGTAGATCTTATATAAAGGAAAGTCATAATATGTATAGTATTGTTGCATGAAAAGATACTGCCAAATTCTGTTTATTGATGTCTATGTGAAATGTGAATCATTACACTCCACATCATAACTTGTCATAATTTCTACAAAAGCACAAACTTTAGTTAAAGAAAAATAAGATTTTGAACAATACCTTAATTATAAGACAGTACAAATTATGATATAAATTACTCTCAGTGTTAATTCTTCCTAAACCTATAAATAATCATGTTGGGGATTTTCTGCTAAAATAGATATTGACATCAGGCGAGACAACCTGGATTATGATATAATGTGCCAGCTCTGCAGTGTGGCTAAGATAGGAAGTACCTGTTTGCAATGATGAGTGGAGATTTCTGTTTCACTGTTCACACTGATATAGGGCAATGAACAACATTTAGCAAGATCTTTTTAGGTAACAATGAGTTATTTAGTGAGAAAAAATGTTTGGTCTAAACTGTCAGATACCACCTTTAAAGGCACATACACTGCTGCATTCACGGTGTATAACATGCCATAAACACCTGACATGTTACCACAACTAGTCATATTATCCTAACACCTGGCCCATCAGTCCTTATATAACATCTATAGTATGTCTCGGATCAAACCCTCGACCCCCCAAACCTGGAGCCGATGAGTAAGCTACCAGGTTTGGCTTAAAACCATCAAGTTTGAATGGTGTACAGTGAGATTGGATTGGATTGGATTTGCCAGCATTTTGGGGAATACTGTGCAGCAACGTTTCTATCATTATAGCACAGGGGCACTTATGTGGTGCCCAGGAACTGAACCCGGTCGGTCTATTATACTGACACCGACGAGTCAGGTGTAATGCTGTCCCCATAGCCCCGAGCATTAGGAGGGAAGCCACTACTACCAACTTTAAAGTCTTTGGTTTGACCCGGCCGAGGTTCGAATCGCGACCTCCTGATCCGCAAGCCGACGCTCTACCACTGTACAGTGAGAGTCTTGGTCATGGTCTCTCAAAACTGGGCTGACAAGTCAGAAAAGGTCAATGGTGTAGAGATGATAGAGTCCAGGACACTACAGGTGTGGTAATGACCTGCTGTAGAAGGGTGGGTGGTCAGTCAAGAACAGGGAGGCTGACAGGTAATGATGGGTCACTTTTATTAGTGTCCACTTTAAATGGTCAAGATGGTCCTTAAAGAATCATAAGTATTTTTCACCTTTATCAAGCTTTATATTATTACTAACCCATAATTCTTTGGCATCTCCTTGAACTTACATGCACAGGTGTTTGGACATACTGCTAGAAACTGGCAGCAAATAGTGCAGATCCTGATCAGAAAGCTCCTGGCCGGAATTTACAAGCACAGGTGTCAGGAAAAATTGCTAGAACCTAGCAGTAACTAGCAAAGATCTTGATCAGACAGCTCCTGGCAGTAATTTACATGCACAGGTGTTGGGACATATTGCTAGAACCTAGCAGTAAATAGTGCAGATCCTCATCAGAGGGCTCCTGGCAGGAATCTATATGCACAGGTGTCGGGATATATTGCTAGAACCTAGTAGTAAATAGTGCAGATCCTGATCACAGGGTCCTGGCAGGAATCTATATGCACAGGTGTTGGGATATATTGCTAGAACCTAGCAGTAAATAGTGCAGATCCTGATCACAGGGCCCCTGGCAGGAATCTATATGCACAGGTGTCGGGATATATTGCTAGAACCTAGCAGTAAATAGTGCAGATCCTCATCAGAGGGCCCCTGGCAGGAATCTATATGCACAGGTGTCGGGATATATTGCTAGAACCTAGCAGTAAATAGTGCAGATCCTCATCAGAGGGCCCCTGGCAGGAATCTATATGCACAGGTGTCGGGATATATTGCTAGAACCTAGCAGTAAATAGTGCAGATCCTCATCAGAGGGCTCCTGGCAGGAATCTATATGCACAGGTGTCGGGATATATTGCTAGAACCTAGTAGTAAATAGTGCAGATCCTGATCACAGGGCCCCTGGCAGGAATCTATATGCACAGGTGTCGGGATATATTGCTAGAACCTAGCAGTAAATAGTGCAGATCCTGATCACAGGGCCCCTGGCAGGAATCTATATGCACAGGTGTCGGGATATATTGCTAGAACCTAGCAGTAAATAGTGCAGATCCTCATCAGAGGGCCCCTGGCAGGAATCTATATGCACAGGTGTCGGGATATATTGCTAGAACCTAGCAGTAAATAGTGCAGATCCTCATCAGAGGGCCCCTGGCAGGAATCTATATGCACAGGTGTCGGGATATATTGCTAGAACCTAGCAGTAAATAGTGCAGATCCTCATCACAGGGCCCCTGGCAGGAATCTATATGCACAGGTGTCGGGATATATTGCTAGAACCTAGCAGTAAATAGTGCAGATCCTGATCAGAGGGCTCCTGGCAGGAATCTATATGCACAGGTGTTGGGACATATTGCTAGAACCTAGCAGTGAATAGTGCAGATCCTGATCACAGGGCTCCTGGCAGGAATCTATATGCACAGGTGTCGGGATATATTGCTAGAACCTAGCAGTAAATAGTGCAGATCCTGATCAGAGGGCTCCTGGCAGGAATCTATATGCACAGGTGTCGGGATATATTGCTAGAACCTAGCAGTAAATAGTGCAGATCCTGATCAGAGGGCTCCTGGCAGGAATCTATATGCACAGGTGTCGGGATATATTGCTAGAACCTAGCAGTAAATAGTACAGATCCTGATCAGACAGCTCCTGGCAAGAATCTACATGCACATGTGTGGGGACATATTGCTAGAACCTAGCAGTAAATAGTACAGATCCTGATTAGACAGCTCCTGGCAGGAATCTATATGCACAGGTGTTGGGATATATTGCTAGAACCTAGCAGTAAATAGTACAGATCCTGATCACAGGGCTCCTGGCAGAAATCTATATGCACAGGTGTCAGGACATATTGCTAGAACCTAGCAGTAAATAGTGCAGATCCTGATCACAGGGCTCCTGGCAGAAATCTATATGCACAGGTGTTGGGATATATTGCTAGAACCTAGCAGTAAATAGTACAGATCCTAATCACAGGGCTCCTGGCGGGAATCCACATGCACAGGTGTCGGGATATATTGCTAGAACCTAGCAGTAAATAGTACAGATCCTGATCAGACAGCTCCTGGCAAGAATCTAGATGAACAGGTGTCGGGACATACTGCTAGAACCTAGCAGTAAATAGTGCAGATCCTGATCAGACAGCTCCTGGCAAGAATCTACATGCACAGGTGGAAGAATATATTGTAGAACTTAGCAGTAAATAGTACAGATCCTGATCAGACTGCTCCTGGCAAGAATCTACATGCACAGGTTGAAAAATATATTGTAGAACCTAGCAGTAAATAGTACAGATCCTGATCACAGGGCTCCTGGCAGGAATCTACATGCACAGGTGTGGGGACATATTGCTAGAACCTAGCAGTAAATAGTACAGATCCTGATCAGACGGCTCCTGGCAAGAATCTACATGCACAGGTGGTAGAATATATTGTAGAACTTAGCAGTAAATAGTGCAGATCCTGATCAGACAGCTCCTGGCGAAAATCTGAACTGATCAAGATCTTCACAATTTATTACCTATTTCTAAAGTTGTTAGCAAAAAACAAAAAAATTATTGCTGTTTTTTATTAAATATAATATGATAAGGGTTTAAATTGTGAAAAAGATCCATTAATTCAAGGACATTACATATCTGTCTATCCCTTCTAACATCAGAGTGGGAGCAAGTTTGTCAAGATAAAACTTGACTTCACAGGTCAAAAGTTTAATCAAATGGAAGAAAATGCACATATTTACAGACATTTCAATAATAGTCAATTAGGGCTTCGTCTAACCAATATACAGAGAGAAAATCAAAGAAATCAATTTCAATCCAAGTTGTTCAATCTAAACTCTAAAGATGTTTTGTTTTCAAAATACACCACATCAACACAATTATGGTTATAATAGTGAACTCCAGCTGTTTTTGGTGGAGAAATATCCCAGTCTGGGTAAAACTACCCGCACACTCAAGGCAGGCCAGCTGGAAGACAGCTTCACATGACGGTTATTGTTCTCGCCAGGACTTGAACCCATGGGGTGAACTGCCGAAAAGTCAGATGAGTTACAAGTCAGCGACTCCATCAACTCGGCCACCCTTTATCAGTTAACAAGATGTCATAAGCACGAAATCCATTCAGAACAGGGAACATACATTTAAATGTAATCTAAACCCTTAACCATGCAATATTTATAAAATTCCCAAACTGAACACTTATTTATTTTCTTACAGAATCATGTAAATATGAAAGAAATATTTAAGGAAACTAAGCAGCTTTAGTGTAGAATTAAGCAGACAGCTCTCATAGTGACTGACTCATCTGAATCAACACTATTTGCCTAATGCTGGTCATCTTATGCTTAGCAGGCAAAGGATAGAATAAAAGTTTGGTGACCTTAGTGAGTGTCAACAACCCCAGGAATGTATGAGGCACACTTTCCAGTCATGTGATCTTGTGCCCTCTTGAGCTTTATCAATAACATAGTTATATATCAGTCTGCTATATTAACATATTTGTTAATAATCACAAATTAGTTCCTAGTTATCTCTAAGATTGCTAAGCACATATTTGTAAGTTTATGTTTATTGGGTTTATTGTCCCACCAATAGTGTTTCGGTTATCTGGAGACAGTGTCCACTCATAGCAGGTATAGTGCTGCCTTCAATGTGTATAGCATGCCATGAACACCTGGCATGATACCACACCCAGTCACATTATCCTGACACCGGGCCAACCAGTCATGGAACTACACTTATATTTGCTTGAGCATTAGCAAGGGAGCTATACCACTACCATATTGAATGACTTTGGTATGTCATGGTTCAGGATTGAACCCGGGGCCTCCTGTACCTAGAGCCTATGCTCTACAGATTGCGCTACCAGGTCCGGTCTTATTTATAAGGCTTTGGCAAATAGTGTAGATCCTGATCAGCCAGCTCCCTGCTGAAAGATGTCTGGCTGGGATCTGCACTATCTGCTGCTTAGTCTCTGGCAATATGTTCAAATTCATTTGCACCTAGTTCCAAGCCCAGAAATAAGAGTTTAGTATAGGTTATCAACAAATGTAGCAAGCTAAGGTTTATTTTGTATTTTGTTACATTGCACAGACACAATTATGGTCATATTGGCGACGTCCAGCTAATTTTTGGTGGAGGAAGACTCCGGACTTATGCCTGGGTGGATCCACTGGTGCATCAAGACCTGTAATACCACTGGAGCAACGAGACTAATAACACCACTTGTGGACTGAGACTTATAACACCACTGGAGCAGCGAGACTTATAACACCACTGGTGGACTGAGACTCATAACACCACTGGTGCAGGCTATGAACACATGGTTTAAAAGTCCGAATCAAAGTGAGAACTTTCCCCAAGGGAGCTGTGCATTGGTAGTTGTACACAGACACTTGTATTGAGTCTTTCTTTATCAAAACTAGCTGAACATTGCTTTAATGACCTTGATAAGTTAATGATAAGTTTTTAAAATATAAAACAAACAAACCTGTAGTATCTGTCTATCAGTTGCATCATCATGAACAGTAGGTGTGGGGGTATCACAATATTAACACTACCTCTAGGGTTATCACCATATCAATAATACTTCTGGGGCATATCACAATATCTCACAGCAAAATCAGAACTGGTTAATCCTCTCAGTGTCACAGTCATACTAAACATAAGTAACATTCAACACTGTATCTCTTTTTTTGAAATTGATATTTTAATAATTCAACAGTCAAGCTTAAACATCAATTCTTAAATAAGCTTTAAAAGCAAAAAAATATACAAACATAAAACACCATTTTTAAAAAAGTAAAAAAATACTCAAAATAAACTATCACAGTACTAAAAGTTTGCAGATAATCTCAACCAAAGAAGATCCTATAGGTACACTGGTTAAACTTTAAATTGTTTTCGCGAGTCCACCATTTTCACTCCATGATAAAATCTATTTTCATTGCTAGCCCCCATTTCTTTCAAATATCACAATTATCCATCTACTATAACACATACTAATACAAGGTTACATTAACATATAATTTATTCCATAATAATTTGCTCTAATTATCCACTAGCACAATTTATGCATTATAATCACATCCACTCCAGTTATGTCAAGCCCACCTCCATACTTCTAGTGCACAAACTGGAAAATAATCCACCAGTTCACAGTATTAAACACACATTATTTACATTCAGCTATATCCAGGGTAACTTCACTTTAACTTATTCCACTTGACCCCAGAACCACCACTGCCGCCCCAGCCTTTGACCATATCCACAAAGAGACCACAGTATCTCTTCTCTTTATATCTGACCAGGTAAACCTCAATTACCGAACACATTCTCAGGACAATGCTGTAGCCTTCTACCCCAACAGTTTGCCTATATTAGTTGAATGTAAAAATGTTCTTTTCAGCTGTTTTAGAGAATTTAGGCATTATCACTGCATAAACTTGAGGCGCCGTTAAGATGATTTTGAATGCTGCCTATATTATTAGACAGTACAAATAAAAAAAAATCACTATATGTTAATTCTTTCCGATGCTATAAATAAGCACAATAGTGAACTCTGCTAAAAATAAATATCAATTACAGAGCAGACTACCCTGAATAACAATATAAAGCGATCTCAAAATTAAGCCGTCGCGTGGTTTTCTCAGTTTAAAAATAGCATCCTTGGCAGCGTGGCTCAGATAGGAAATACCTGTTTCCTGTTTGCTATGACGATTGCAGATTTATGCTTCATTGCTCACACAGATTTAGGGTATCAATGAACAGCTTTTTGCAGGTAATTATGACTTATTGGATTATTTGAGAACAAATCTTTATTCCAAACTGTCGGATACCACGTTTAAACCTACATAACAGAAATTAATTAACCTAAGGCAAATAATGTAGATCCAGATCAGCTGGCTTCCTGCTTGGACCTGACTGATCAGGATCTACACTTTTATGATTTTTTTCTAACAAAATTCCATGTTGTCACTTGATAGAGTTACAAATTGTTAACAACTAGTATGGGTAATTTTCACATGTAGCTGACTGAAAGTCCCTTTCGTACTCACCTCACATCCCCGCCCCCTATTTGCTCTTAGGCTTAGACCTTCACCCAGTTTTCACCTGGGTTAAACACACTATAAAACAGCAAAACTTAACTTTGTAACAAAATAGTCATAAAACATGACAAAAGTATCATTTTGGTAACAATTTATAGTCAAATTAGTAACAAAACATCACCTTTTTTGTTAGATGTTCTGAAATAAAAGTCCAAAGGCAGAAACTGGTAACATTCTTGCAAGGAAACAAAGTGTAACCAACAATAACCAATGTCAAGCATCATGACTTTCTTTATCATCACACACGTTCTCTAGTATAAATATTTTGCCAAACAAACTTTAGATGTCCAAATATTGACACCACTCAACTTTAGAAACGAACATTTCTTCAATGTTGTTACACATAAATATCTCCCATATGTATAAATGTGTCAGTTCTTACAGAAGCCCTCATGCGATGAATGTAACATGAAATAATTCATCCAGAAAACCTCACATACACTATGTGCATTCTTCACTCTTACTCTGCTTAACACAAAATAAACTGGGGACGTCTGTGGCCGAGCGGTTTGATTCGCTGACTTGTTACTCCTCAACCCCTCACCGTGTAGATTCGAGTCCCAGTCGGGGCCAGAACTTACACGTGGAGAGGCTTTCCAGCTAACTTGCGGTGCGCCAGTGGTTCTTCCCATGCATAAGTCTGGGGTCTTCCTCCACCAATAATTAGCTGGATGTCACAAACAAACTAAGTGAACTGTCTTAGCCAAGTAGTGTAAAACCAAATCAGCCAGCTACCACTGGGAGCCATCTGCTCAGAATGTACAATATGCTGCAGACTCTCTGGCTATATACCTTGTTGCTATTGCATTAGTTTTTTTAGCGAATATCTATCATTTTGTTGTGCCTATTTATAAATGTAACAAACTAATGGCTAAAATATCACAGGTAAACAAAATTCAGTCAAAAAGCCAAACCAAAGTAACAGACAACCTGTTTGCACTCTACATGAAAAGAGGCATCTTCAGAGTCCAGATAAACTAGTTACACTCATGAAATTGTGAATAAAAACATCCCCACCAACATTCTGGGCCTATTAGGTGCAGTAGCACTTTTAGTGCAATGATTTAAAGGTGTTTTTTTTTCTTTCCTAAATTCTGCTACATTTGCAAATAAGCCAAACATAAGTTATTTGCTTAAAAATTACATTCAGAGGTAAATATTGATATATAGCCTGAGGCACTGCAGCAGATTGTGCAATTCCTGATCATTTTTTTTTTTTTTAAATACATTGTAGCGACCAATTATGATCATTATTGCGACGTCCAGATATTTTGTTGGAGAAAGACCCCAAACAAATGTCTGAGTAGGACCACCAGCGCACTGCAGGTCACAATAAGTCCTTTGCCCCGAATGGGACTCGAACTCACACAGTGTGAGGCTAAATGGTCAGAGGAGTTACAAGTCTGCAACTCTATCACTACGCCACAGCACGCTGAGTTCCTTATTAGAAAGCTCCCAAAGGGAATTGGCTGATCTGGATCTACACTATTTGCCTTTGCCTTAATTAAAGCTAAGTACTTTTGGAGTTAAAGCTCCATGTTTCTGCAAGCTCCTTGCACCAAATTCAAGACAAATCTGAAGTTAGAACATTTCCAGCATGGCGTAACTTTGTCCATACATATATACACATTCATCTGAACACCAAGTGAAACAACAACATGGAAACCGGTTTTAAATTGGCAACAAATGTATGTAGCTGTAACAATTGATGAGGAACAGAGCTCTAGGTTGTTTAATCAGTAAATTACAAGACTATATCTTAACAGGCTCCATTGAAATTCTCTTTGACTTGAACAACTGGTGCATAATTCAACTGCTGCAACAAGGTTGGCCTGGTAACAACTACCGGTATTCATGTATATCTTCTCTCATCATTAAATTAGTTTATTTGGAAATACATGTAAAATCTGCATCCACACAATCATAGCCATAACATGAAGTCCAGCTGCATTATTCCAGCTGGATGGAGAGACTTTATGTAAATATTTATAAATATCTAAGGACCAGAGTTCAGCTGGAGGGCCTCTCTGGGTAAACTGGCCTCATGAGGCCATCTAGTAAAGCTTAACCCTTTTGCTGCTGCCGGATGTACAGCGTACGTCTTTTTCTAACCACTAGCAATGCTTTTATAAGCGTACGTCTTGTTCTAACCACTTGCAATGCTTTTATAAGTACACGGCATGTCCTGTTTACTGCTATTTTTGATTGTTTACAGCATTGCTAATTTTCTATTAAAGTATGACCAGAGTTACTCCCCTTGACAAATACTTAGAGTGTCTTTTTTTTTTTTTTAGCAATATTCATATTTTTGAAGGCTTAGGAGTGAAATTCCAAAGAAAAAATTCTGGATATTTTCAACTTTTTTTCTATTTTTGAAACTCCGTAACATTTTAATATCACAGGATAGTTATTCAACTTTATATTATTCAGAATCCATATTCAATTACCTTTGTAATGACATAAAGATTTACATGTCTTCAAAATTATAAGCGATTAAGCAATGTATGGAAATTTTCTTCAGAAATTTATAGAAAATTCCTCTGCATGGGGCATGGAAAATGGCTAAGAAGTAACAGAGTTAATAAAATTAATGAAATCAAGTGGATATATATCTTCCAAACTTCACATAGCTTTACTTTGTCTTACTTTGAATCATTAAACAACTAATCTCATATTGGTAACTTGTCTTATTCCTTATGGCTTTCATTCATAGTCCATCTGTTATTTTGAAAATTCACTTGAATTTGTTGTTATTTTGTTTAAAAGGGATAAGAGAATTTTAATAAATGTATGTTCAACTTGTAATAATAGATTTAAGGCTATACCAACTACACATAAAACCTTAGTCATGCAGATTATGCTAATCACTGATTGGTTTGTAAAGATGTAAAATGGCATATAATTGTGAATGGTTGTAAAGGCGTAAAATGGCATATAATTGTGAATGGTTTGTAATGGCGTTAAATTGCATATAATTGTGAATGGTTTGTAAGGGCGTAAAATGGCATATAATTGTAAATGGTTTGTAGAGGCGTAAAATGGCATATAATTGTGAATGGTTTGTAGAGGCTTAAAATAGCGTATACATGCAGGAAAGGGTTAACACCTCATCAAGCAGGTTTCTGTCCCAATCAGTGCAGAAGCATTATGTAGGAAGGTTTCTCAGCTGACCTGCAATGTTCCTTGATACTACACATTTGTCAGGGGTATTCATTTCCTCATAATAGCTGGACATTTACATAGTGATCATTGTGTCACTGTGAATTATTTAAGCAGGAAAAAAAACAAGAAGAAACAACAAGAACTTAATTTTCTATATTAAATACCCAAGTGATCAAATTAATGAATTTTGTTTTGTTTTGTCTTTTAAATACATAGCAGTGACCATTTATGATCATTACAGCAATGTCCAGCTTTTTGGTGGAGGAAGGCCCCAGACACATGTCCACATAAAACCACCAGGGACACCACAAGTCAGCTGGAAGACCTTCTCACATTCTGTCCTTCACCCCGAATGGGATTCGAACCCATGCGGTGAGAGGCTAAGCAGTCAGAGGAGTTACAAATTGGCGACTCTACCACTATGCCACAGGCACCCCAAATTAATGAAGATATTATGATATAACCCCACAAAGGTGTCCACTGATTCAATCATGACTAACTAATCACTCAACAGGTATGTTATATCCCTATCATAAAGAATTTCAACACACTGATCATTTATTTCCTTTAACATGTAGTCACTAAATGTCCTTATCAATAACAATATTACTTAGCAATCTGACTGCATTTTTAAATGTACAGGAAGATGTTGCTGGCTGAACTGAATCTACATTGCTTGCCTGTGCTTGATTGAACTAACCATATTATGCATAAATTAATAAATTAATTCATAAATGCAGGTTCACTGATACATTGTTCCTTTATTAGGCAAAAAGTGTAGAACCAGCCAAGCCAATTCTGGCTCAGAGCTCTATGACCAGAATCTGAACTATTTACTTTTGAGTCTCAAGCATTATTTCTCATTATCTTAACATGTAGTCAAAATCAAAGATTTTGTATCATTTGTTTTATTTATTATTATAAAGGAAACAAGTAAATCCATCGAAACAAAATTCACCATCACCGATCAGAAACAACACTGTTAGAGATTGTTGGTATTTTAGCACTCCTATTTCACCTGTAACTACATCCCCTTCCTGATCACACACACACAACTTCTTTGTTTCCTTATTGATTCTCTCTCAATTATATAACATCTGCCTGGATTAGTTTTTATACTGATCATCAAATCTCGACCTAAATGAACCTCAGCAAGGTTTAAAGCTTTTCTTGCTACATTTGTAACAACTCAAATTAACCTTAGTTTTTCTTAACAATGCATACTAAAACTTAAAATCTAAAGTTTTGCTGTACAAGCCATAAGTTTGAAACGGATAATTTTTTCCCTTATACACATAACTGCAAAAACAAAGATCACAAACATTCCAGACTTAATCACTGATATCCTTACATCCAATCTCACTGAATGAGAAAAAGCACATGACTCCCAAAGGGTAAGGTATCTATCCATAAAGTACATAAAAATATGTTCAGTTACCTATACAGTTTAAAATTCAAGGTGAAATTATGCAAGTGTATGACATTAAAACATGACCTTGTACTATCTACTAAAAAATAAAAAACTTAAAAAACTTGGTTCCTTCTAATGAAAAACAACCTTTAAAAAGTGTAAAGGCAATAAAACCTCATGCTTGTAAGATAGAAACATAATCCTATGATGTAAAGAAATTATTTTGTCCTGAATATTCACAATAAGTTGTTACTTTTGAAAGCAACGTGAATATCAGACCACATAACATTTACCATACTACTACAGGCACCGAATGGTATTTGTTGCTTTTACTCAGCATGTAAATATGCCAAAAAAGGTTTGACTGGTGGCAGAATCATGTTAGCTTGTTGGTCATCTTTCATCAATCTTTCAGATATCCGAAAACAGTGTCCACTTAAAGTAGATAGTGCTGCCTTAACTTTCAACAGAATGCTCTGAACTCGTGGCATAATATCACACCCGGTCATATTATGCTGACTTCAGGCCATCCAGTCATAGAACTACCCTTATAATTATTTCCAAAAGCATTATAAAGGGATTTTTAATTATATTTGCATGTCTTATTCCAAGATTGATCCCAGGGCCTCTCATACCTGGAGCCAAAGTTCTAGCAATTGAACTACCAGATCTAGTTGTTATTCACAGATTATTCACAAATCATCTCTCAGATGTATGTAAGTAGCTGGATCGCCTCTGTCATATTCCGAAGTGGAACCGTTTTCCATGGGTATTATTTATACCTACTTTACTATTTATGGAATTTATGTCCAGTGTGTTCAAACTGCTTACAGATGTCAAAACAAAGATGACAATGTGGAATCTGTCCAACGATGCCATCGTTTTTCTAACTTCCATACGTCTTTGACTTACTTCAACTTACTTTGTAAATTTCTATGAGAACTACATTTTAGGCGTAATCTTTTTCTAGCGAACAAAATCTCCCTATTCTGTAAGTTTCCTTGCTCCAGATACATCTACAGGCTGGATCATACTGGTGACAGAAACACCTAATAAGTCCTGATCCAGTTGGCAGGACAACAATGTGCTTAAAGCTGGTATAATATCAGGTGTTCACTGCATGTCATCACAGTAAAGGCAGCAATTATAATATTTCCTACTAGCTTTCTAATAATGTTATGCTGTCAGTCCTTCTACAGTACCTCTGGTTTCCTTGGCATGCAGCAACAAGCCAATAACTAAGAACTAACTATTACTGGCTGAGGTGCTAATTAATCAAGCTTGGGTTAAAGTATGGGTCCAGAAGATGGCTGAACTTGATCTGCACCATTTGCTACTGAATCTCCAGCAATACAATGTTTGTCTGTTGTTGTTTTTTGTTGTTTTTTTTTTTTTTTAAATAAGTGACCATTTATGATCATTATATAAAACAACTTCCAGTCATTTTGGTTGAGGAAGACCCCAAACAAATGCCCAGACAGAACCAAGGGCACACAGCAGGCATGCTGGAAGACCTTCCCACATCAAATTCTTCATCCCTGACGGAACTCAAAGCTATGCAGTGGGTGGCTTAAGCAGTCAGATGAGTTACAAGCCGGCAACTCTACCACTATGCCTCAGGCTCCCCACATTGTCTGTAGTCATAAGCTCACAAACTGAAAATGTTTTATAGGTTAACAACACATGTGGCATGGTAAGGGTTAGATAAAGCTATAAACAGATACAGCAGATCAGGGGACTAGGGTCCAAACAAGAGTCTACCTCCACAGTTATCTCCTTTATCTTAATTCTCCCTATTAGATACTAATTACTCTTATCAAACATTATTTGGTGGAAAGCTGAAACTAATCTGTAGTTATTTTCTTACAACTGAGTGTAAATGTACTGGTAAAGATTCTGCAGCAAATGGAACAGATCCGGATCAGGACCAACTATTCTTAAATAAGAATTACTCAAGTCATGGATTTTGATCCACAATATCTTCATAATGTATTTAACTACATGTCTGTATTTTTGCATTACACTTTAATAGGTGGTATCCGACAGTTTGGTCCAATCATTTTTTTCTCAAATAACCAAATAAGTCATTGGTACTTGAAAAAGTCTTGCAAAATCCTGTTCAACAATGCCACAGATCTGTGTCTTGCAAAATACTGTTCAACAATGCCAAAGATCTGTGTCTTGCAAAATCCTGTTCAACAATGCCACAGATCTGTGTCTTGCAAAATACTGTTCAACAATGCCACAGATCTGTGTCTTGCAAAATCCTGTTCAACAATGCCACAGATCTGTGTCTTGCAAAATCCTGTTCAACAATGCCACAGATCTGTGTCTTGCAAAATACTGTTCAACAATGCCACAGATCTGTGTCTTGCAAAATCCTGTTCAACAATGCCACAGATCTGTGTCTTGCAAAATACTGTTCAACAATGCCACAGATCTGTGTCTTGCAAAATACTGTTCAACAATGCCAAAGATCTGTGTCTTGCAAAATCCTGTTCAACAATGCCAAAGATCTGTGTCTTGCAAAATACTGTTCAACAATGCCAAAGATCTGTGTCTTGCAAAATCCTGTTCAACAATGCCAAAGATCTGTGTCTTGCAAAATCCTGTTCAACAATGCCACAGATCTGTGTCTTGCAAAATCCTGTTCAACAATGCCACAGATCTGTGTCTTGCAAAATCCTGTTCAACAATGCCACAGATCTGTGTCTTGCAAAATACTGTTCAACAATGCCAAAGATCTGTGTCTTGCAAAATCCTGTTCAACAATGCCACAGATCTGTGTCTTGCAAAATCCTGTTCAACAATGCCACAGATCTGTGTCTTGCAAAATACTGTTCAACAATGCCACAGATCTGTGTCTTGCAAAATACTGTTCAACAATGCCAAAGATCTGTGTCTTGCAAAATCCTGTTCAACAATGCCACAGATCTGTGTCTTGCAAAATCCTGTTCAACAATGCCAAAGATCTGTGTCTTGCAAAATCCTGTTCAACAATGCCACAGATCTGTGTCTTGCAAAATCCTGTTCAACAATGCCAGATCTGTGTCTTGCAAAATCCTGTTCAACAATGCCACAGATCTGTGTCTTGCAAAATCCTGTTCAACAATGCCAGATCTGTGAGAACAGTTTATGGATAAATTCCAAATCGTTATTGCCATTATCCGAGCCACACTGCAGAGATAGCTTTTTTTAAACTTAGAAAACCACGTGGTCACTTATTGTTACCGGTATATAGTCATCTGGATAATCAGCTCTGACATCGATATCTATTTTTAGCAGAGACCAATATCATTCTTTTTATAGAGATGAAAAGACTGCACACTTAGAGTATTTTTTTTCGCAACTAGTACAGTCTAATAATTAAATAAGTGTTCAAAGTTGTCTTTATAATGACTAAAGTATGGGTTTACGCAAAAAGTATGACCGAATTCCCCAAAGCGGTGGTTAGATATTGGTATGTGTATTTAATATAGGCAAACTGTCGAATACCACCTTTAACATTGCTACTTTCAGCTTAAAATAACATTAAAATTTCATAAATAAGCTTATTTTGCTTGTATGAAAATTTTTACTTGGGCATAAGTCATGACTTAAGTTTAAGAATGGTTGGTGAATATTAGCCCAGGTATCTCCAAGTTAGAGCTGGCTGATCTGGATCTACACTATGTACTTAAGCCAGATCACTTATTATTTAGCAGGCTTACAGTAATTTGACTATGTCTGCATTAAGATACATCAGAAACATTAAGGTCAACTCTTAACTACAACACAACTGTGTACATGTTTGTAAACAATTGTATCTTTCTTATTAATAGGAATTATGTCATTTTAAAAATTTAAATGAATTTCCATTTCTGAGATCACTCAGTATTTTTTGTTAACTAATCCTTATTAAATGATTTAGTTAAAGTAAACAAAACATAATGACTTTGATAGACAAAGTAGTTTTGACTCTTATAAACACTGACAAAGATATTGAAAAATGCTGAAATCAATTATAAAGAAAAATTGTTATATTAATCCATCAATTAGGAAAAAAGATAACAGCACAACCATTTTTACTTTTAATGATGATGAAATGACCACATCTATGCCTATAAAAAATGATTTGCACACTACTCAAGCCACACTCTATCTGCTAACCAAAGTATCTGATAACTGGTAAACAATCCTATATTTTTACACTTTTGTGTCCAACAGTACAAACACCACATATATATGTCAACACATCATCTTGTTGTTTTCATTCT
The DNA here is from genome assembly GCA_007844125.1 of Sinonovacula constricta. Taxonomy (NCBI): domain Eukaryota; kingdom Metazoa; phylum Mollusca; class Bivalvia; order Cardiida; family Solecurtidae; genus Sinonovacula; species Sinonovacula constricta. The sequence goes on from CM017555.1 coordinate 51,831,405, forward strand.
ACACTATGCTACTGCCAAACAAACTTATTTATAAATTAAAACATTCCATCCATTCATCATAACAACAATGCTTTCCCTTTTCCTGCCACATCACACCGTAACAAATCATACTTTTCTTCCAACAACATCACGCCAAGACAATCTAAACATTTCTCGAGATTCAACATCAAATTAGTGTAGTTCCTGATCAGATAGATGTAAATGTACACTATTTTCTTTGCCTTGATAAAACTGTTTGATACTAAGTAAAAAAAACTATCACATATAACACAAATGACGCAGATATAATATAGTATAATTACACAACATTGTCAACATCTGCATAAATTAGCCTTAACAACCCCAAATAGCAAGCAATTATACAGCTGGGATATACATACATTGTTAACTTTTTCTGAGGCCAAAATGGCAGATTTTCACTTGCAAAGTGGGATATTTGTTATTTTCATATAACCAAAGAAGGAATTGATCTGTTTCCAGGTAGGAAGATTTCTAAAAGGTGTAAAACACCCCTCCTTTTCAAATCATTTTGAACCTTAAAAGTGGTAGTCTCCCTTCAAAAGTGGCAGAATTCACATGTATGGATGATATTCATGCTTGATTTTCATTGCAATGATATTAAGCTCACATTCATCATTCACGTTACCTGTCATAGCTCAGTTCATGTACACAGATGTAACTAAACTGCACAATGTAAAAACTACTTTATTTAAACTTTAGTGATGAGTTTTGAAATGTCAAACTGTTTTATTCAGCTTTACAGTATACTTTTAAAATACCACCCATCCAACAAGAGCTGCCGGCTTGGTAATGACTAGCACTGTCAGAGAGGTGCAACTTATGGAATATATTTTTTATGGTGGCGATAGTGCAGCAGGCTATAACAGGAAATTATTGTTTACAGGGTTTATCGTCCCACCAACAGTATTCCAGTTATCTGGTGACGGTGTCCACTTGAAGCAGATAGTGCTGTCTTCACTGTGTATAGCATGCCGTGAACACCTGACATGATACCACAACAAGTTATATTGTTCTGACACCAGGCCAACCAGTCCTGGAACTTTCCTGAGATTTGCTTGAGTGATAGCAAGGGAGATATACCACTACCATTTTTAATGACTTTGGTATGTCGCAGCTCGGGATCGAACCCGGGCCTCCCGTACCTGGAGCCGATGCTCTACTGATTGCCCTACCATGTCCGGTCTATAACAGAAAATTGCATCTGTTCTGTGAGACCTTTTTCAGACAGAAGAAATGAGTATTCCACTTTTAACAGAGTAGCTTGCAACAATAAAGTGAAACTTGCAATTTAAAAAAAGGTAGCAGCCATTACAAGGAATTTGCAGCTGTTTGGCAAGGCCATGTTTAACAAAAATAACCGAGTATGCCAACATTAACAATGCAGCTTGCAATAACAGATGTAGCAGACAAAGGATGTAGCAGATAGTCTACTACCCATTAGAGTTACGGTTCATTACTCTCACATATTTATGTAATGAATCGACAGTGTAAGAGAGAGTTTAGTTTCCTAGAATAGTCATCTTCCTGTTTAAAGTGCATGCTTATTGCACCGCCACAGATGTCTCACATCTCGCTTCTTCTTGTACTTTTGGTGTTGCTTAATTTTCCACTTTTGTAAAGACTATCAACTCTTAATTTACTCAAAAAGATTTGATCTGGCATAGGCAAAAAGTGTTGATCCATATCTTCACTATTTCTTGCAAAGTCCTTAGGAAAATTCATTGTTATCCATGCATTATTTATATTCAAAAAATGAAGATTTCAGTATGTGTTACATGTATTAACAGATGTAGCTGGCTGAAAGTTTAAGCAAAAGAAACTGACTTTGTTTGTTTGTTTGTTTGTTGGTTGGGTTTATCATCCCACGAACAAGGGAGCTAGCTAACCATGTTGGTGAAGGTATTGCCCAACACAAATTTAAATGAGCAATGTAATTACTTTCAAATAAAAAAAGATTTACACCAATTTTGTTATAAAGAAACCTTTTGCAATTTGAAAACTTTAATTGACAGAGCACAAAAACCTACTTCTAGATGCACAGGTTTATAGACAAGGTAACCATAACCAAAGCAGTCTGTTACTAAACAATAACTTAAGATGCACCATCAACACACTATAAAAAGGTGTTTTGTAGAAATACATTGCAGCAATACAAGTCTAGTCAAAAAAGTGACAACTAGCTAAGTTGATACAGAAAGACGACAGACAAATGTCTTGGTAAAACCAATGGCACACCCCAGCTCAGCTGGAAGTCCTCACATTAAATCCTTCACCCCAACTGGGACTTGAACCCAAGCATTGCAAGGACCAGCAGTCAGAGCAGTTTCAAGTCCACATTACAGGAGACACTGTTTAGAAACCTCAGACAAGTTGTTTATGCAAATGGCACTGCATGATTACAACTTGCACAGCCTGTTATCATAATGAAGTAACATTATACCGTATAATATGGCCACAGAGAGCATTGTGACCTTTTGGTCAAGTTTGTATTATAAAAGCCCAGTCTCCTTCTATGTCATTTTGCCAAAATTAAGTTTGACTATTTTGGTTTTTTGTTACATTGTACCAATACAATCACGCTCATAATTGCCACGTCCAGCTCATTATTGGTGAGGGAAGATTGTAGACTTATGTCAGAGTAGAACCACCAGTTTGCCGAGGGTTAGCTGGAAAACCTCCCTACATGAAAGTTCTCAGCCTGACCAAGATTCAAACCCACACTGTGAGGTGCTGAGGAGTCTGGGACTTTTACCACTTGCCCCCATAACAAATGCATTCTACAATGTCATTACATATTTATGTACATTATGCTTGCTTAACAAAATTCAACAAATGCTTTCAAGAAACTGCTAAATCTCATGTTGATTTGTGAATTTCATCAGACATTTAATGTTTTAAATATTCATAAATAATCACAAACCTTGAAAGTCCAACAATGAATTATGAATGTATAATGGTACATAATGTCAACTTCATTAAAGTGACAAGCTGCATGTTTTAATGCAGCTTGACTGATTGTCAAGATTCACCCTATGTTAAGTCCAGAGCATGTATTTATGTATGAAATTCATAAATGAGAAGCTCTTTTAGTTAATAAAAATAACTGATAAATTTAATACAAAATTTTGCTTAATATTCAAAACTGTAACGCCGCTTAAAATAGGCACACTAATTTTCTTTCATATGTTCAAAACCTCATGCTGTTTAAATTATAATTTGAAATGCAGGTAAAATTAAAAAAAAACTGAAATTTGTTTTACATAAGAAAAGAGTGCGCCAAGTTACCTTCCCAAACAACTGTTTGGCTATGCATAAAATTGGAAAATTTATTTGAAGATATTGTGTTTTTGTTTCAATTGCTTCTTTCAAATCATTTTAGACATTCTCAAGTGTTTGTGTCTGTTTAATACTTTTAAAGTTATATTATCAACTTTAGTTTGGACTAAGTGTGGAAAAGGCATACAAGATTAAAGTTGATAGAGCTATTTGGGAATTGTTATGTATGATAATTGATACCTTAGAGTGGTATTCAACAGTTTGCTCACTCTTAAAGTTCAATCATTCCAAGTCTATAAATAAGCACGAAACTGATCCGGATGATGATATAACATAATCTCAAAAGTGAGCAGGCACGTGGTTTTCCTAGATAAAAATAGCAGGCACGTGGTTTTCCTAGATAAAAATAGCTATCTCTGCAGAGTGGAGCAGATAGAAAATACCTGTTTACAATGAGGAATGAGGATTTATGTTTCACTGTTCACCCTGATCTACGGCATCAATGAGCAGCATTTTGCAAGACCTTTCTGGGTAACTGTGACGTATTTAATTATTTGAGAAAAAAAATTTTGGGCCAATCTGTCTGCTACCACCTTTAATTTGATTTTATTTTTATTTATTTTACTTATTTATTTATTTTGCTTAAAATGACTCACAAATCCAAATTAAGAACAATGTTATGATGTTTCATATTCTGCTAAATTAAGTGTTGTGTTTATTAATTTAAATACAATTTGTGTGGTAATATTTGTTACCAATAATCAGATATATGCACATTTATGATATACTATAAAAGAAATAAATTAAGAATTAAATTGTAAACTAAGAGGTTGTTTTCAGCCAAATCCAAAAGGCTTGCTTCAACCAAACATGCTAAGGTTAATGTTTGAAGCATGCCTAGACACAATCGTTGCTTCTCATCTTTGCTTACAGCCGTTATATTTGTGCATTAATTACTCTGGGTATACAAATTGTGCAAATTGTCTTAAAGGTCAACCTAAGTAAGTTAGAAGAAAAGCTTTCAAAACAAAGAAAAAAACTATGGGATATAATAAAGGCATGAAATCATTCAGATAAAATAATCAACACCGAAAAAACCTTTTCTTTCAAACATGGTACCTTAGGTCTCATTTTATGAACATAAAAGTATGGTAAAACTTTAGTTGGTCTTATGAAATAGACAGACAAAATTTCATGGACTAACAGAATCTCTAGTGATGTTTGTTTGTTTATTAGGTTTACCGTCCCACCATCAGTATTTCAGTTATCTTGAGACAGTGTCCACTTGAAACAGACATAGTGCTCTTTACTGCGTAAGGCATGCCATGAACACCTTGCATGATACCAAACCCAGTCATATTATCCTGACACCGGGCCAACCAGTCATTGAACCACCCTTATGTATGCTTCAGCTTTAGCAAAGGAGCTATACCACTATCATTTTGAATGACTTTAGTATGTCGTGGCCCAGGCTCGAACCCTGGGCCTCCCGTACTGGGAGCTGACATTCTACCGACTGCACTACCAGGTCCGGTATCAAGCCCCCTTGCATAAAGATGTAAGAAGATGACAAATAACTACAATGGGCTATACAAATAAAATTTGATGAAAGGTAACATTAAATGAAGAATTCTACTTACTATGTGCTGAACTGTCCAGGTAGATCTACTGGGGGGTTGTGGGTACCAGCCTAAAACAGACACAGACACACTATTGTAGAACCAGCAGTCTATTGGTCACACAAGGATTTTCATACAAAAAAATTAACAGGCAGAAGAACCATAGAATGGATTCTTGCATCATATGGATATATCCATTAAAAAAATCCTGGTTATTTTCATTGACTTAAACTAAGAAATTTCCGTATTTAAAAAATGTCAATATCTGAAAGTCTGGTTAAAGGTTTTATGAATGGGGGTGTAAAGAAATAATCCAAAAGCTAAGGAAATTTCTAAGTTCAAGTGAAAAAAGAATAACCTAGATTTTTTTCTGAATATGACCCCTGAGGTCTAGATAAAATGGATGAAAATTATTCATATTTCTTTGATCCCCTTTCAAAAACTATATTGTTTGTAATGATAAATGCTGTAATAATAAGAAACTACGTAAAACTTTTATACCAGCTTACAGATTTAAAAAAAGCGAAGAAAATTTAACTATAAAGTTTAGTCTTGCCTCTTCAACTTAATTTACCCTGGATATTGAGAAGTGGGTCACAAATGTTAACCAATTAGCAATATGTTTAAAGTAAGTTAGAGCACTTTAAACTTAATAAAACAACAAAAACATTAAATATGCTATTAATATACAATTAATATAAAATATATGGTACTATGTGTGTTACATAGTGTTTGATGAAGAAAGTATTAAATATTCTATTAGCCAAATCAGACTGACTCACCCTTTTCCTGGAACAAAGTTTTTATATAAGTTTAAATCATAAAATACACAGTCTCTCCATAACCTGTAAAAAATGGAACACTTTCAACATTGTAACAATCCTCCAAAACATGCACATGAAATGAGGCTTAAGTACGAATATTTTGCAATCCAGTTCGGAGACACCAGTTTCTGGCACATGTACATTATCATGGCAAAGGGATCTGGGGATCACAAAGTCTATCTGCACTGATTACATCACATTAGAGCAATCAGTGCAGTAATTTCACTCATTATATTCTGCATGCCTCAAATACTAGCTCAATCACAGTGACACTGTCTGTCTAGCATGGGTAAAACAAACGCATCTATCTAAATATCCATGCAGGCATTTGTGTTTTCTTTGTTTTCAAATAAAAAAAGATAAAAAAAACTGGTATGGAATTTATAATGTTATGAGAATAAACACTTCAGTAGTCTAAAATTAACAATCCACTCAACAAACATTTTATTATGCATGAATAAATAAAGACTAATTTAAAACAAATTTGACAGATTATAGAAACAAGAAAATTATATAAAAATGATTATTATTATAATTAATAATATGGTTATTTGAAAAATAAAAATAAAATACAAGTAATTAAAGAATTATTTGTTTACATTCTGTTCAATAATTAAAGAAGTAGTATTATTTATTCAATGAAGTACAAATCAGGTTTAGCATCAAAAAGTGCAGATTCCATAGTAGCCTGCTCCTGCTGGGAGCTGTTTGATCAGGATCTGCACTTTTTGATTCGAAGTCTCTAAAGGTATGTCTCAATATCTAACCAAATAACTCAGAACTTAGTTTTGGTTATTTACAAAGTGAGCATGATAATGGTCAAGCATTACTGGAAGCAAAGCTACAATTATACGGATTGTTATTAATCAGTACAATTAAGAATCAAAGCGCTGAAAGCGCTGTTTGGGCGGTGTAAACTTAACTCTGCAAGAAATTAAAGGGAAACACTTAGCTTATAATATTTATATCATATTTTGATATATGAAACATAAATTTTATTATATATGTAACAGTTATGTTGTTAGTTGCTATACAATGTCGTATTTTTGATTAATTAAGTAAAAATGTTAAATTAATGGACACCAACATTTTGTATTGCTGACAATAGTAACCAAATGGTCAATGTGTAATGATGGCATAATATGTGCAGTTCCGGTGTTTCAACAGATATGCTTCAAAGTTTGGTCTCTCAGTCTTTCTAAGCATATAAATGCTGTAAAATATTCAAGTTGAAGATTAAAGTTTGTTTTCTTATTGTTTAAAAGCTTGTGAATGTTAAAACAAGTTTCTTTGAAAGAGAATAAATAAAGCTACAACTGCCTATGTCACTTAAGTGATAAACTGCACTATATGATCAGGTGATGGAAAAGTAAGTTTTCATTTACTGAACCATGCATGTCAAAAAAGAATAACGTTATTGTTGTATTTAAACTAGTTAAAATAAATTGACAATTAAATGGAAAATGAAGATTTATATCTTCAAACAGGTTATGCTTGGACAGGTGGATGGGTAAACCCCAAAGTCGAAACAAAAAACCACTTGATTTATATTTTATGATTTTCGTCAGTGCAGGAGAAATGAAGGGAGGGTTTTCATCTGGCCCTGCCAACAGCAGGAGGGTTTTGATCCAAACAAAATATGTGCCTAAAATATCCTAATTAATTGCAAGCAACACCGCCCAAAAATGAAAATCTGTTGCCATGGAAGCAAGACCTCTGTTGCATGGTATTGAAGTATAATAAACAAAGATCCCTCTGCTATCTGATTAATACAAGTGAGCTGCAACAAAAGGCATTGTGGGTAATATTTGGCTGAAAATGCTACAAGACATCTACAAAAAGTAAGGACATGGATCCTGTGCACATCTAAATGAGAAATGTTTAATCAGGGAAGGAATGACAGACAGAAAAACCTTGGCTTGTATTAATACATAAGATATGTATGCTAGTTGATGCCGATATCCTTTTGTTACATTTTTTGTGATTTAAATAAATAAAATAAATTACTGATAACAAACTTCAGCATTTTCAGGGCTTTGATTAAATCATATAATTCCAGAGAAAAAAGGTATAAACTGTCTGACCATGTTCTCTTCTATTTATTGCTAGGTCTCTAACCCAAGGCCAGTAGGTCTTTTTACATGTATCACTGCATTTTGATGTAAGCAATTAACTAACAATTAGAATGGGTTATTTTCAAAATGCAGCCAATTAACACTCAATGTTCTGTTGTCAGTCACACAGGGAATCCCTGATAAACCACATCATCATTGTTGACCATTATTATAGCAGGAGAAATAAAACATCTATGACAAATTTGGCATGCAACTAGTAGGTTGAGACATCAAAATAAATGCTAGAAGCACCTGCTGCAAAGGAAAGTTGCCCATATACATGTATACATAAAAAAGAACAATCTGCTACTTGTGCTGTGTCTACAAAACTTTTTGGCCCCAAAAGGATGCCAGCATTTAAAAAAAATAAGTGTTTATTTTCAAAGAGTCCAGAATTTTTAGCTTTGTGCAGCAAAGAGGCCAATACTAGAATCAACCATAAATACTGAAAATTGATTGGCTATAAAAAAAATATGGCAAATACTAAAACAAGTAGAGGCTATTTTTTGTAAGTCTTGCTTAAAGAAGCTGCACTTATTTCACTCCCTTGTTTTTGGTTCCTTAAGACCGAAGAGTACAAAAATAGCCTCTAAGTAAGAAAGTATCATCTAAGAGTTTATGACATTGCACTTCCAGCATTTCTTGATGAGTTAAGTAAATTCAATGTGTATTGCCAAGTAGCAGATATAACTACAGAAGATAAATATTAAGAGTAAACCAATTAAATGAAGTAATTTGCTGAATACTACAAATCAAAACATAACAATATAATGAGAAAAAGGAAATATGAAATATTAAAAAATATAAAATCTCTTTCTACTTCTTTTCAAGTCACACTAAAGTTTACTGATAGTTATATCAATAAAATTCAAATAATAGATAGTTATTGAATTAGAATAAAGATAAAAAATGTTAACTTATATCAAGTTATATAAACAACAAAAATATAACTGTTAGGAGCGGGTCTGGTACTGTATTATTATGGAATCTATAAACCATACAAATCCCAACATCCTGGTCACAATAACAATAGGCTTGTTAACAAGGGTTAGATGCCAGCATAGTTATACATCCAAGGGGAATAACTCTACAATCATGGAATATGGATAGTACTCTCCCTTCTTTCATGTACAGTGTCTATATTTTTAGTTGCTCTTCATTTTTATATGAAACAATATATTACACTTCATTATTTTAATATTTAAAAAATCCATCAAGATTACACTTTAAATATTGTTACAGATTGTATCACAAATACCAGATTTTAAAATGATTAATGGGTTAACATGTTTCCCCTTTCGCCATGTTAATGACAAATAAAAGGATCGTTCACCTAAAAAAATCCCTATATTCTACTAATAATTAAGTGAAATGGAACTTGTTATCATTTTTTCAAGATAGTGCCTGAGCGTATCTTAAGTACAATTATTTGATGTTATGATATTACTTTTTTTCAAAATAATAAAAATAAATAAATTTAAATGCAAAAGGCCATGAAAAAAATGTTAAAACATAATAGAATTTCTTGTTTACATTCTAAACAAAATAACAATATAATGAGCTGGGTGTTTGGCTTCAGCAGGCAAATTCTAAGTGAGTGGCTATAGTGAATCTAAGGATAAGGGAAATCAAAAAGTAATTTAGCTAGAGGCTCAGTATCAAATCCAGTTCAGACAGCTTCCATCAGGGAGCTTTACGGAAGCTTGCTGAAGTGCGTTACTATATGGAGTCTAAGAAGACGGGTAAACAATGGCAAAAAATGAAGCACCATTAGCATAAGAAAAATCACACCACGCCATTTGTGAGTTTGTGTCTACCCATACTGCTACCTTATAAGCAGATTTGAATGCCCGACTTCGTTTTGCAGCTTCTTTTTGTCGCTCCGCTGGCGAGAGCCCCGTATAAGACTTGGGGCGATCAGATCGTTGCTATGGTTACAATGAACACAAAAATACATCATCATCACATCATGCATGGGTTGGTTCACATAGTTACACATATTTCTAGTCTATGTCAACCTCATTAATGCAAGGTCTTTGGACTTTAACAGATGCTAGAAATGTTAAGATATCTAACTGGAATTGAAAAGCACAGTTATTGATTGCAAAGACATGCATGTTTGTGTTTATGTAGAGTGCTTAAATAACAGAACATTCTCAAAAGGAACAAAAACATAAAAGCTTCAAACAGTGCACAACATGAAACATGATAGGGCATGAAAAAAGGCAATGAAAAGATCATAACTTAAGCATAACCTTTTATTTGAATGTCACATTCTCCACATGACCTTGACCCCAAGTGACCTTTGTTGACCCCTGCTGCTGGAGTAACCTGAAGTGCCAGGTCACCAAGTGCTGAGGAGAAAGTTCATGCATATCACACAACCCAACACCAGCTCTGTCTTTTTTCCTCAGACTATCAACATATATGCTCAGCTGACGAAGCTCTATTTCTCAGTTAAAAGCTTCTGTTTAAGGAATACCTGCTTATTTTAGTGTTTTTGTTCAATTTTAACAAATATGTAGCCTACATAAACCAAAGTTATTGACTAACAATTGATCAATCAAGATTCAGTGTAACAGATTTACAACCAAGGCACTTACATATTGATTAGCCATAACAATAAAGTAGTTGAAGAAATCAGCTGACCCATTTAGAAATGGGTAAGACGTCATGAAGACTGAATCACAAGATGGCAGATGCACCAATACATTCTTGATCGGGAAAGAGTTGAAACACTGGTTTGATTTTTTTCTATAGATAAAAATTAATCATTGTGACTATGTCCATACATGTACTTGTTTCTTAGCCTTCAGAAAAATGTCTAGCTAGAACCACTGGTGCCCCACAGGTCAGCTGGAAGACATCTCCTCATTAAAGAATCTGACCCTGAAGACCACAGCAAGGTGCCGACCAGTTATGTTTGTTCATTGGGCTTATCATCCCACCAACAGTATTTCAGTTATCTGGAGATGGTGTTCACTTGAAGCAGATATAGTGCTGCCTTTGCTATGTATAGCATGCAGTGACCACCTGGCATGATACCACACCCAGTCACATTATCCTGACACAGGGCCAACCAGTTGTGGAACTACCCTTATAAATGCTTCAGCATTAGCAAGGGAGCTATAACACTACCATTTTTAACGACTTTGGTATGTCTCGACACAGGTTTGAACCTGGAGCCTTTTGTACCTGTAGCCGATGCTCTACCAGGTTTGGTGACCAGTAAAAAGCCGGTGACTCCAAACAATCAACGATTGGAGAAGTTTTCTGCTCCTACTAACGCATTGATGCCTAATTAAATATTCTCTTGAATGCTTATTACAAATACCTTAATCATGCCACAGAAAAAACCATCACCTACAAATGTGTCAAGAATCATCATATCCACCAAGTCTTGCTTTCACACACAAGTGAATTTCACTGACCTGGTTGTCTATGTCGAGGCATAGCTTAATACAGCAAGTAGTCAACATGATAACATTTGGGGGGAAAAAGAATCCAATTAAAAATCAAATTCCACAATGTATTGTCTATTGAAATGGTGAAACATCTATGTTACAAACTTGAGCACTATTCCATTGATATTTATCATATATCTGGGGTCATATGACAAGCAGTCATAAAAAATCTTAGTTAATTTTTCCTACTTTTAACTAAGAAATTTCTCTTTTCTTATAAAAGGAACAATTACATTATTACTAATTAAATAATAATAATAATAATATAAATAATTAAAATAATAATTATAATATTTATAAAAAGTTATGATAATAACTTGTACAGATTTTAAAGTAATGTTTTTTGCTGAAGTTTCATTTCTTAAATGGTCTTAACCTAAGAAAATTTTCTTAAATTTCAAAGAATATTTTAGTAATGTCTTCAAAGTGATTTTCTTAAATTCCAAGGAATATTTAAACAATGTCTTCAAAGTGATTTTCTTAAATTCCAAGGAATGTTTTAATAATGTCTTCAAAGTGAGAAGATATAGCTGAGAATTTGTTTGGATATGATCCCAGATAAGCAATAACTACAGGACTGGAGCATATCAAACAGAAGCACAATGGGAGAGAAATTTTGGATCCTACAATTAAATAACTACATGTAACAAAGGATGCAACTGAAGAAATACTTTGACATACAAATACAAAGATGCACATAATAACTGAAGAAATACTTATGACATACAAACAAATTATCAAAGTGAGTGGGTGAATAGAATTGAACCTGAAAATACAAAAGGGATGCACAATGATAACAACAGAGACCACGGCCCCATGTTCAAAGAAAACTCAACATAATTCTTAACAAGACAGAAGCAAATAGTATAGGTCCGGATCAAACTGTCATGCTGAAAGCTGTCAAGATCTACACTATTTGTTGCCATCTAGCAGTACTCCTCATTTTGTTTGTACCTACTATAGATTTTAGAAAAAAACACTAAAAAATATCCCTCTAAAAGCTATCAGATCAGGATCTACACTTTTTGCTGCCCTCTAGAAGAATTCCTTGTTTTGTTTGTTCCTACTAAAGTTTTTAGCAAAAAAATACTAAATAATCGTCCTTCTGGAAGCTGTCTGATCAGAATCGACACTATTTGCTACGAGTTGCTAGCAATATGTGTAGATATGATGTATCTAGTGGTTAGCAAATATGTAAGATTTTGTATTGCTTTCCAATAAATGTATGAGTTTCTTTGTTACCATGGGGCCAGATGCAAATGCTAAATGGGGTAGGTAGCAAAGACAACCGGAGTGACGGGAACACTTACAGTCTTTGACTCTCGGAAGGCAATGGAGGAAAATCCAGGCTCGTAGTCGATGATGCTGCGAGGCTGGTTCCTGTATACCTCGATGTTGGACCGGGCGTTGGGCGGGGACCATTCACTGTAACAGGAATAGGTCAGACATAGGAACACTTAATGAAACATAGTTTTTGTTCCTTAGTTTGTTTTTTAATATATGGTGCACCACAAGTCAGCTGCAAGACCTCCCGACATGAATTTTTACTTCATGCAGGACCTCAACACACACAGTGAGGGGCTGAAAATCAGAGAAGTTATAAATCTGCAATTCTACCTCATGTTTGCCCCCTATGAACATAGTCAAGGGAGATTATTTATATTAAGAGAGATAATTTACACCTGATATGAAGAAAACTTTTTTGCCAGGTTATTAGACCGCGCCTAAAAGACGAGCCCCACACTTTGAATATGAAATTTTGAAAAAAAAAATCCCCATCTTATAAGTGAGAAAATACGGTAGTGGATTACTACATTGTAACCAATAACAAAACTTCTTTAACAAAACCATAATGGAAATGTAGCGATTGTCATTTGATATGCAAAATAAAAAAAATTAAGCATTTGGATTAAAAGTGGCTGATTTCTTTTAGCAAGTTCCAACATTAATGGCAATAAAAAATTCAATACAATATTTATAAGAAAGACTTTAAATGAAATCATCTTTTGTTACCTAAATACCTTGTACCTAACATATTATATTACAGAAAATCTATTAATAACAAATATTTGCAAAAATGTGCAGTATAATCATAACCATTGTGTGACATGTGGACACAATAAATGGTAGAACACTCTGTGCAGTGCAACATTATAGATTATAGTGAATTAAACTAACATTCATATTATGCGTGAAAGGACAATCCAAAAGGTACTTCAATCAAATAGATGTTCGAATTTCAATCTAAAAGGTGTTCCAATCAAATAGGTGTTTCAAATAAATTCTACACTATTCAAATGCAGGGAAAGGCTGTTACAGAAATGTATCAGATTTAAAGAAAAACATTTTCATTTTATAGTTTTAAAATTTTTTTTAGAAAACTCTTATTTGTAAAAGACAATATAATTGCATGATCTCCATAATCTTAAATGATTTGATTATTTCATTTTTTTATTTGAAAAGGCGCAGATTTAAACAATGGCAGACCGGGCACAAGCCCCCACTCCCATCCCTAAAATTTCCAGGTCATACAAAATATATTCATATATTATATATAAATTTAATTAAATTTAATAAACTAGTAAAATAATATTACATCCCAATATATTTCCAACATTCCAATTTTTCCAATGTTCTTTATGCTGACAAAGTATTTTTAAAGACATTTTCATTTTTGGTATTTTTTAAATCCATCTGGCATGTATCTGGATAAAAAGTGATACTATTTTAAAGTTAAGTTTTTATATCTAATATATGAATATATTTTGAATGATCTGGAAATTATAAGAATGGGAGTAGGGAACTTCTATATTATGAATAACATTTGAAATAATCTTGAAAGCGACACATTTTTGTTACATCAGCCTTTTCCTGGTTTAAGCTACAATCTATGACTATTTAGAGGCACTAGTGGGCAAGAAGTCAAACTAATCCATTAAAAGGTCTGTGTATAGGACATAGCATATAAACAGGTGGAAAGGATATGGTGTGCAGTCAGGCTGTATGATCACATGGCTTATAGAGAAACTGTTCTTAAGACTACAAAACAATGATGATTATTTTGATAAAGAACATTCTTAATTCTTAAACCATCTTCATATGTTAATATACTTAACTGTTCTGTTGTTGTTTTTAAAAAAACAACACAACTTTGCTGCAATACTGTGATGGTTATTATAGTAATATTCAGCTAACTTGGTGAAGGCACACCCAAAAAATACCTGGGGAGAACCAAAGGCGCAATCCACGTCAGCTTCTCTGACCCACTAGACTTTAACCCTTGAGGTTGGAGGCCGAGGTGTCAGAGGAATTATGACTCTTCCCCCAGATCATCCCCCTCATCTCCCATTCAACCTTATTTTCAGTTTATTTGTTAAATACTAAATACTCAATTAAGACATAGTGCTAAAAGACAACAAGTAGTGCAGAATCTTATCAGACAATCAGCTAATCCAGATCTTCACTATTTGCCTAAGCCTGATCACTATGTGCTTGGAGGTTAAATATTCGCTATTTATTGGCTGATCTGGACCTGCACTATTTGCTTTAACCTGCTCAATTAGAGGTTGAGGATTGCACTCATTGGCTGATCAGGATCTTTACTTTTTGTCTATGCCCTATCAATGTGCTTATCAGGTTGAACGTTAAAAAATCAAAGAGGGCCTGTTATAATATTATAAATGGATGAAGTGTTCATTTACATACAGCATGTTAACTGTGAAAAACTTACAGAAATTAATGTGATATACAGCATAACGTAATATAAAAGTCAGAAATTAATGTGATATACAGCATAACGTAATATAAAAGTATTTATTATAAATGTATTTATTACACATAAGTATATTATATTTTTTATATAATATTATCAAATAAAACAAATACATAGTGTAATAAAATATACAATATGACATATGCTTTTTTGACACATTGAATAGTTTTTTTGTTCTGTGACATCACACTGACACAATTATTGTCATATTGGCGATGTCCGCCTAATTATTGCTATGTCTGAGTAGAACCACAGATTCAACCCTAGGTCAGCTTAAAGAACTCCTCCGATGAACTTTGTCACCCCTACTGGGACTCGAACCGGCTCGGTGAGAGGCTGCGGATTAAATTTTAAAATCCTAACAGTTTGAACAGAGTACACAACAGCACAAAAAACAAACAATCAGACAGATAAACAACAACATAATTAAATACCATTTGGTTAAGTTCCTGTTCCAGAATGATGAAATAAACAAACAGACAAATAATGAGTTAAACAAACAAAATATGTATGAAAGTTCACAAGTAGCTTAATGACATAAAGAAAAGATGGTGAAATGATTTTGGTATGATTTGTAAAATATTTTTTTAATACAATGATGAAATGTACACAGACTTTTAACATTTACATTTTATTCATATAAACAACTGCTAAACTCATTTAAATGTTCTATATTTGCATATATGTGCAATATTATATATAAAAATTTCAAAATCAGACAAATGGGTCAAATTGACTGCATACTGTACCTTATATTGTTTATTTTGTTTTTGAAATAAATCGCAGCAACCAATTATGATCATTTTAGTAACCCGGGCACCGCAGATCACTGGAAGATGTTTTGTTTTTTGTTACATTACACCGACACAATTATGGTCATATTGGCGACGTCGAGATAATTATTGGTGGATGAAGACCGCAGACTTACATCTGGTTAGAACCACCGGTGCACTGCAGTCTAGCTGGAAAAGCTCCCCACATGAAAGTTCTCACCCGGACCGGGACTCGAACCCACACAGTGAACGACTTTACCACTTCACCATGGGCACCCTACCTTATATTGATATGCGCGTAATTTACATTAGGCAGTCATCATATTTATCATTATATGTGTATCATTATGATATCAATGGTAATGTATATCATTATGATATACATGGTAAGTTCCTTTGAAAGAACATGATTACAAATGAGCTATTAGGGTTGAATTCAAATCAATGCTTTTCTGCTGCTGATATTGATTATGCAGGGAGGCTGCTGAGGACAGTGTTGATGTTGATGATGATGATAGTAATTATGAGGTTATTAGCAAGCATTAAAATATTCAGCAAGGTGAGGTGATGAGGATGATGAGTTTGGTTTCCCATTAGTACTGACAGAGATGACACAATGTCTTATTTTTTTTAGATACACCACAGGGGCAAAATTATGGTCATTATAGCAATTTTCATCAAATATTGGTGGAGAAAGACCCCAGAAAAATATATACGCCGAGAACGCCCTGCACATATTAGGTCAGCTAGAATACCTAGCTTGATATTTTGGTCCAGATGGGGCTCGAACCCATGCCATGAGGGGCAACAGGGTCAGAGAAGTTAAAAGTCATCAACTCAACCCACCAGGCTTATGGCACCCCTAATGGCAATAATGATTGTGTTGAAATTATGTTGATGAAAGCAATTATGATGACAAAAATAAAGATGATGACATAAACAATGATAATGATGAAAATTATGATAATGATAGGCGACTACAAACGATGAAGAGAACATTTCACAATAATAGAAGACCTGCAGTCTTTGAGGTGCACACGTATGCAGCATATCGGTATTGGGACTAACTTACTGGGCAGGTAGTGAGCAATATATGGAGAGAGATATACAGACAGATATACAGAGAGATATACGGAGTCAAGAAGTGAACATACTCTAGGTAGCGGATGAATTCTTCCAAGTCAGTGGGCATGGACCCTATATCTCTGCAACAACACAAGGACATGGCATCACAGTTGAGGCTTTCGCTAAAGTAGGTCAATCATCGTTAAAAGCTGAATACCATGCCAAAATACAGATCGCTACATGTGAATAATACTAACTATAACGAGGTCAGCTACCAATAGTTTTAAAATTATTTATTAATTTTTTCATCAAGGCAATTAGTGAAAACTAAGTTTAACAGTATGTTTTAATTGATATAAACGATGCCATTTTATCAAAAGTTATTTCTATAATTAATAATTTTAATGAACAATGCATTTAAAAATATATTTTTTAACTATTTAATATACAAAAAAAAAAAAATTTACAATAACAAAAAAAAAAAAAATTGAAAAAATATCTGAACGGAAAGATGACATGCTGTTTGTAGGTCAAGATCATGCTAAGGGTGAAGGTTGAGGTCACCCAAGGGTCATGCCACTGTCTGGAAATTATTGACAATTCGGGAGAAAAGAAAAAGCAGAACACAGATACTGACAGAAAATACAAAAGAAGATTACAACTTTGGACATGACAAACATGCAACAAATGCAACAGAAGGATTCATACATAAAGATAATTGGAAAACAGAAAGAAAAAAAAAGAGGCTGGAAAAAGGAAAAACAAATTGGACGTAACATGCACATACATATATGTACAAGCAACAAATCAAACAAAAATATACCAAACAAACAACATAACATTGATTATGTGTCAAGGTATGAAACATTAATACATGTAGAGAATGATAAATTTTACATAATTCTAATAAAATTTCATTAATTCCAACAAAATGTCCGTAATTTTCTTATACTGTACTGGAAACATTTTCCTTCTTTTTTTTTCTCAGGATAATTTTTTAAGAGTCAGAAAGTCTGGGGTGATAAAACTACTTAAGAAGAACTTGAAAATCAAGAATATGATTGGTCATATTTAAATTTATTTAAAATCTAGCCAATCAGATGCTACAAATTGGCCAGCTTTAAATCATGTACAAATATATCCAATCAGATTCCACATACTGGACAGCTTAAAATCTTACACAAAACTATCCAATCACATTTTACAAATTGGAGGTCTTGAAAGCTTCACAAATTTATCCAAACAGATTCTACAAACTGGTCAGGCTTAAATCTTAAACAAATCTAGCCAATCAAATTCCACAAACTGATCTCATATTTCAGCTCAAAGATATTTAGCCTTACCAGCTCCAGCCAGCAAATCACTGACATTGAAAGCATTATTCTTAGCTTGTTTTGCTTTTTATTCCATTTTATTGTGGCAATTTCTAACCTTGGATGATCATAAAAGTTATACATAATACATGACCAGTTGGCTTCCTGGAAGTTACTTTGTTAGACAAGAGTCAATAAAATCCCCCTAAGATGACAGAGACGTATGTCATTACTGGAACTGAGTCGTGATTTATTTATTAGAGAGACTCCCTTGACAGCATGGCTAATTGCGGCTCTGGGGCTATTTCAGTTACCCCACCCACAACCTGCAGTAACATTTGTATAGAACTTTCCTTCCAAAATTACAAATATGGGAAAAGGTAACAAGTTGTGTTTCTGAAGAACTAGCAGCAAATAGTGCACACCCTGATCAGCAGCCAGTACCCAATTGTACAAATAGTGGTTTAGGTTAATTTTTGGTTATTTTTTTAAAACTGGTTAACTTTAACCTCCTTGGTTAGTTAACCAAAGTGGTTATCTATTTGTATAAAGGCAGTTAACTGTTTTGTAACTTAACCAAACTGTTTGATTTAAACCAAAAGTTAAATTAACCAAGGTATCCCACAATGCAACATTCTAACTGGTTCTGCTAAATAAGCAGCCATTTTTATTTTTGATTTTAACAATTACAAAACAGCTAAGCAGCAAGTTAACCAAAATGTATTAGGTAACCAAGCTTTAACCATTGGTTGAAATTTAACCACTGTTTATACAATTGTCCCCAGTGCTTAATTTGTAACTAGTGCTTAAGGTTTGGTTAACAAATACATGCATGCTTTGTTTATTTTGCTGACTAGATATTGTAAAAACCTTGTGGTTAAAATAAAAGCTTCCAATTTAATCAGAAGTTGGTTTATATCTTTTATAACCAAAAGTAAAAAAAGTTGTTTAGCCAATATTAAGCCAACAAGAATGTTGCATAGTGGAGTATTTTGGTTAATTTAACTTTTGATTTAAATTAAACATTTATTTCAAGGTAACCAAACAGTTAACTGTGTAATACAAACAGATAACCATTTTAACCAAGCTAGTTAAAATTAACAAGTTGTAAGAAGATAATAAAAAATTAACTTTTACCATTGTTAATACAACTAGCTATAGACAGCTCCAAGAGGGAGCTGGCTGATCTGAATCTACACTGCCCAAACTTCATTAATTTGTGTTCAAATGATTAAAGCTATTATCAAAAGTCAAATCCTACACTGGTAGTACCTTGTTTCAAGATCTAGTTCTCGATGTCTCAAACAGTGTTGATAAAACATGGACTGATGCCCTTTGGTTAGTTTGGCATAAATCAGAAATAACTGGGCACCAAACAAACACCGTTACTTATATGTGGAATAATAACAAACCTTCAAATTATATTCTATCCTTTAAATCACTGTTTACTTTTTTGTAATAAATTGTCCTTTCTCAATGTAAAAAATTACCATAAATTTATATTTCAAATAATATTTACAATACACTTATCACTGTCATTTACAATTTGAACAACCTCTGTCATTCACAATATAATAATCACTGTCATTTACAATTGTAATCATTGTCATTTACAATACAAAGAAGATTACCATGTTTTCCATTTCACATGAATGTTATTATTGAATCAATCATCAAAGCTTGCTTATGACACATACAGCTGTAGTTGTGTTACATCCAAACAACTATTTCATAAAAAACAAAACAGACAGGTTTTACATAAACAATACTTAAGTAAAACCATCTTGTAATAACCACCTTGCATTGAATAAGCAAGTCTATCTTTGCAAATACTGCAAAAATATCAATCACAGGTTGAAAAGTCCAGCACAGCAGCCTGTCACTAACAGCAAAACTGAATCCGAGAAAGATTTGTCACGGAAATCACCAGGAAATCATTGTTCCAGCAAACTGACACAAACCATTTACAAGACATCCCACTCTAACCTTGTCTTTGCAGCCCAGTGCTCATTAACCATAAAATACATCTGGACATTGAGGCGTTAAATAAAACAGGATCTCCTAGACGTATCGGATCAATACTTCATCCATGCTGGAGTCTGCTAAGGCTAGGTTCTTTACCTGTCAGGTACAGATCTCCAATGTTGAGAATATTGATAATTCACACTGCAGGTTGCCATGGTAAATTATTGACTCATGGCTGACTGGCAACAGGCTCCATCTTATTATCACAGACAATGTAAAGTGTGAGAATGCAACAACATGCATTTTTTTATCCTAAATTGGGATCCATTTTAAAGGTGGTACCTTACAATTTGCCTACATCAAATGTAACAATATCTCCTACCAATGCTTTCGAGAACTTGGGCATAATTTCTTCATAATCTCAAACTTAAGTCTGATTAAAGACGGATATCAACACTACCTTTACTATTACACTGTACAAATTGCAAAAATCACTCTATTATTTTTTTCTATATTCATAAAAAGGCACAATAGTGATCTCAGCCAAAAATAATTTTTGAGGTCAGAGCAGCTTACCCTATAGGGATGACAATATAATGTGATCTAAGAAGTAAAAAAATTACATGTTTTCTTTTAGTTTAGAAATAGCTAACTGTGCAGAATTGCTCAGGTAGTAAATACATGTCTGTAATGATGAATGGAGTGCTATGCCACACTTTCCACACAGATATGGAACACCAATAAAGAACATTTTGCAGGATCTTTTCAGGTATCAAAAAAATTAACAAATAAGCAAATAATTAATTCTAATGTTTGGTACAAATCGCGATGGATACAAGATACAATCATTATAGCAATGTCAATCTATTTTGGTGGAGGAAGACCCACAGACAAATGTGTCTAGGTAGAACCATGGGGGAACAGCAGGTCAGCTGGAAGACCTTCCCACATTAGGTCCTTTGCGTAGAATGGGACTCAAACCCACACGGTGACAGGCTAAGCAATAAAATTGTCAACTCTACCATCACACTACAGGCACATCACACAATGAGGTTCATCAGCAAACACTGTTAACAGTGAACATACAGCTCCAAGGTGTGCTGACCTAAATTACAGAACCACTTCTTTGTAATTTTACAGTGATTAACCACATTTTGGGATGAACAGACTGACAAACTGACATCAATATGGCAACCATTACCCACACCAGGGTATAATACATCAGGTTATAGGTAAAACATCTTTTGAAGAATAGTCCTATGAAAAAAAAAGTTTATCACCTTTGTTTTAATCCTTAAAATCACAGGAGCAAAATTAATCCTCTAAATCAATAATTAACCAACAAAACCTTTTTTCTATTAATCACATAAATCAATAAATAATGCAAGTCAAAATCCAATAAAAATGTAATTAAAAAGACAGAACAAATAATATAAATTATGACTCATTTTATTTGCCTTGTACTATAGTGAGTTCATGCCCGGAGACAACTGAGCATGCTGTTACCTGGCAACACATGGTTCCGATCTCCATGATGCACAACAGTACAAGCTGAGGAAGGGGCAGCAGGGGAGGTAACACATACAGTAATCTTTACATACTACACCAGCAGTAATCTTTCTTTGAGTCACTACATATTCAGTTGAAGAATGTGTTATGCAATTCTTTTGAATCGCAACATTTCTACATAAGTAAATTACTGTTGTTGTTTTTTGTGGGACCATAGACAGTGTTTAGCAGTTCTGTGAAATTTTAAAAAAGATAACCTTACTGTGTTAATGTGTCAGTCATCAAATATATGTTTTTATCTATATAATTACATACATAAGAACAATAGTAACCTTAAAAACAGTTTAATATAGGTATTAAGCTTGAAAACTCAATAATTACAAACAGCTAGTTCAAAAACTGTGTCTTGGTTTTGTTGACACATTAAAATACCTTTTAAATTAGCTGTGAGATAATGCACTACCATAAGTCCATAGCAACTCTCACCATGTGCACTATTTTTTTTTTACTAGAGATGTTCAATTGCAAACTACAACTGTACATGGCTGTCTGATTGGTTAAAATCAACTTGGATGGAATGAACATTTGTTTAAAGGTTATCCATGTAATAGAGGTGTTACACAAGCAGGTTTTTGATTTGTTAACCATGTGACTGGGGTGTGTCTTACAAAAAGCAGGATGCTGATTGGTTGCATGGTGGGGAAGGGGTTACTCAGAAGGATGAAGGAAAGCAGTTGTGACACAGTGGACACAGTGGACATATAAAATAGAGGTAAGCCACCACCAAGTGATCTAAAAGTCTGGTTCATTGACAGTGTACACTTCTGTTAAATATTTTACTAACCACAGGGTCTACAAAACTATTTAAAAAAGTGTCATTGCTATCTAAGTGAAAGAAAAAACTATTAAAGAAAGTTTCATTACTATCTCAGTGAATGAAATTCTCTCTAACCAGATCTGCTGAAGGACTGCTAACTTTTCTTCCATTCCCAATGATACATCTTGTAAAAACACAACCAATTTACCATTAATAAAAATGTTAAGTTACATGTAATTACAATTACAATTTTAAGTTACATTTTCAAGCTGAAAAATAAACACAAAATTCACTTCCTGTGTAAATCTAAGAGGCCAAAATGTACCATTGATAAATACACAATTACTATAATGGGATCATTTTTGCCTAGCAACATGTTTCCTAGCAACATGTTTCCTAGCGAAAGAAGTGTACACTGTCAGAGTCTCCTGATGTTTCCCTGAGAGACAGGGGCAGATAACTTACAAGGCCCGGGCTGTCTTGCTGACGTTACTTGTGCTCTTACTGCGAGCCTTTGATCGGAACTCAGGTTCAGACCGATACCCAGCATCAATGTCTCCTGTAACATATCCAAACATGTGGCTCAATGGATGGATTATAAAAACTATCAATTTGTTAGTTTGTTTGTTTTTGGAAATACATTGCAGCAACCAATTATTCTCATTATAGCGACATCCAGCTATTTTGAGGAGGAAGACTCCAGACAAATGTCTGAGTAGAACCACCGGCGCACTGTAAGTCAGCTGGAAGACCATCCCACATTAAGTCCTTTGCCCCGACTGTGACTAGAACCCGCGCAGCGGGAAGCTAAGCAGTCAGAGAAGTTACAAATCTGCAACTCTACCATAACGCTAAGAGCACCCCCCATATAAACTATCAAATACTAACTGCTACCATGCTAGATTTATTGCCAAGCAAAACATAATCTTATCATTTACTTTTAACTTAATACAAAGGAGAGAGGACTGCTAAAAACTGCAGCAAATAGTGGAGATCCTGGTCAAAAAGCCCCCGCTGTAACATAACTAAAATTATTGTTTGTTGTTTGTTGTTGCAAACGCTGCCTTTAAACTCAAAGTATACATCAGTTAAGATTTTACAAATATTGCAGATCCTGACATGCCTGTCCTGGATGGAAGCTGTCTCGCAGTGAGGACTGGCTGATCTGGTTCTACACTATTTGCCTTTTCCTGATCTATCTATGCCTAACAGGCTTAAAATTCACACTTTCTCAAACAACACATAAGAGATCTAGGATATATTTGGACGAATCACCAACAGATTCAAAGCAACAGAATGAATATACTTAACTTTTTTGGGTGAAGAAAATGAAATACAAGAACATCTGATCTTACCTTTAAGGGACCGTGAGGTCGCCTCATAACTAGGCCGGTATGGGTTGATATCTGAAATGCAAATATGAATATTAACAAATAATAAAACAAAAAAGAAAATTAAGAAAATAACAACTAAATAAATCAAGGAAACTCAAATTTAAAATCAACCAAAATTTATTTACACGACTAAATAAAAGGTGATTTTTTATTGGAAGCCAACTAGCAATTGAATGGATAAGCAAAGATACAATTCATCTTATTAAAACTGTATCTGGCATTATTTAAAAAAAAAATAATAATAATAAAAAATGCTTAAAATATATCAAATACCAAAATAAATCTTTCATTGTCCCTTTAAATTGTTCTTACACGTCTTGAGTAACAGGAAAAAAACAGATATGTAAATTAAAAAACTGTTTAAAATCTGTTATAAGTACAATATAAATACAAGCAATTTAAAACTATACACAGCATATAACAAGGAACCATCCATTTAAATATATTAAGATGATACATAAAACTATATTCTTTGTTACATGTGCCTTTAATTCATGCACTTAGATTACAAAATGACACTAGATTACAAAATATGAAAAAGGCAAGCAATACTAATAATGTATAGTGCATGGTATCATTACAACATGTTAAGGTATCAAATGTTAATACTGTATTAAATACATCAAATCAACATGTTATTTTCATTTACACATATTAGCTAACATACAGGTTTGGTGCATGTTACAAACTGCCCCAAGCACGAGTGGCAATTAATTATTTATAACAATAAAAGTGAATTAGCTATAAATGCAATATAACAGCTATAATCATTTAAACGTGGTGCTATTATAGTAATTCGGTACAAAAAAGTAAGTAAGCATTATACAACTAAAAGACTTCTAGCACTACAGATTCTTTCAAAAAGCATCCAAAAGTAAAACTTTATGACATGTTCGAAAAACCTGCAGAAAATCTAATGTCATTAACAAATACAATTAAACTATTTACAAGCAGAAACATGAATAGTTTCAATCTATGACTGCAGTATAGAATTAATTACAAAGCATCAATATTGACTCATTACTGTTGTTTAATGTAATCATTTGTTAGAGTGCAATTCAAATTAACAATGGTTATATTCATATTAAAATAAATTAACATGTTATATCATCCATTACGGACACAAAAAGCTCACAAACCTAAAATCTTAAAAATATTATTCATAATCTGGCATATAGTCTACCACTTTATCATCCACCCCACCTCCACCCCTAAAAAAAAATAATGAAAAGAAATCGAACCTGAGCACAAATTTACATTGTGCTCAAATCTTATTGAACAGTTTCTGCAAGACACATCTGATTGGTCAATATTATCAACACTATGACCAATCAGTACTTTCTTCTAAGGCTTATCTTAAAGCTGCATTACAAGTTGAGTAAGACTGAAATGATGATTACAGAACTCTCAAACCCAAAACACATTTATCTTAACTAACAGGTTCCCTTATCTTGACAACTTATACAGATTAGAGGCTTTAGACATGGTTTGTGACTTAAGCTCAAATGTTAAATAACATGAACCCAGATTAGTGTATATGTACATTTGACAAAACAGTCATGTAAACATGATATAGTATCCATGACCATGTAACAATGATCACATGACCATACAGCCATGCACATGTGACCATGACAACATGACCATGCATGACCAATATAACTATGACCATGTAACCATGACTATGTGATCATCAATGTGACCATGTAACAATTATATCACATGACCATAACCATGTGATCATGACCATGTGATCATGACCATGTGATCAGGAAAAAAATGGTGCAGGTGCCTTCAGGAGATGTGCCTCCATCCTTGGTCACATGGCTAGATGTGTTACATCTACCATCCCCCACCAGTGTTGTTAGAGCTACATTGCCTACAAGAATCCCTTGGGATAACACTGCTGCCTACACACATTTCACTTTATTTTTGTTTGTGTCATTTCTTGTAACATAGCACCAACAAGATTATGGTCATATTGGCTGCTTCCAGCTAATTATTGGTGCAGGAAGACCTCAGACTTAAGTTTGCCCAGAACCACCATTCCATCGCAGAATGGCTCAAAAACCTCTCCACATGAAAGTCATACATGTGAACTCTCCCACTTTGGGAGGGAGACTCCCACTTTTAAGGTTCAAAATTACTTGAAAATGATGGGTATTAAGCCTTAACACATTTTCAAAAATCTCATCTTTTGGAATTAGATAACTTCCTTCTTGGTTTATATGAAAATAGCAAATGTGCCACTTTGCAAGTGAAAATCTCCCACTTTGGCCTCAGAAAAAGTTCACATGTTCTCACCCCTACCTGGCACCTAACTTTTAGCTTGCTAAGCACAAAATGAACAAACATAGGAAAATAGTGTAAATACATCTTAATTTGTGCTTAGAAGGCACAATTTTAAGTAGTTTCTTGAATTAATCATAAAAGATTTTTTTTTGGACAAAAGAGGCACCTACTTTATGAGTAGTAACATTTAATAAGATATCATCAACTGGATCCTTCAAGAAGTAAGGTAAACAACAAAATCTGTATTAGACAACAAATATCTAAGTTTACTTTCCAAATGAAAAACACTAGCAAAAAAAGAAACAAGGCGAATAAAAAGACAATAATCATTGCTGAAACTATAATAGCTACAAGCTACAAAGATTGTCTCTGGTTGGTTTTTCAATTAATAGGATAGGCAAAATCATTTAGTAAATGGTCCTATTATCTTGAGTTATCCAACAGGTCATAAGGCACAGCAATAAAGGTAGTTAGAAATTTAAAAATGTTACTTTTGAAACAGGTGTAATTATTCTGTGCATGATGTAGGAAAGAGTCATTCAGTTACATCAAACGTTATGAAGTATTTGCTTACATAATCAAAAGCAGACAATGAAGTTATATTAATCCAAAAACACTGAACACTATATGTACAGGAAAACAGTTAAATTTATGTTAAAAAAACAACATTATTTAATTATTAAAAGGTGACAAGCTCCTTAATCCCTGTCACTATTACATGCAGACATTTGTCTTCAGGACCATTTACTATGTTACCAAGTTCATAAAAAAATCTACAATACCTTCTGTCTAAAAAATATATGAAAAAGTTGGTCTACAATAACTAAAACGGTCTGGGGCAGCTGGTTACTAAGGAGATTCTGTGTTAGAAAGCTGTTACCAGGACAACCACATCATGTGACAAGGTCATGTGACCTGATCATGTGACCTGATGGTGCGATCCACTATATACCTTTCTCATCGTCTGAATGAGCTCTCTCTTTCTCTTCAAATCTCGACACCTCTTTAGGGGAGGTCTTTCCTCCACTTGGATATTTCGCTTCTCGTCGCAACGACTCGGACACTTCTACTAGAGACTTCTTGGTTTTATCACTTTTGCTGGATTTGGCAGACTTTGAGCTTGCCGGGCTCCCGGTAGTGGTAACCGTGGTTATGGAGCTGGCACTGCCTGGTGACAGGGGAGACTTTGGGGAGAGAGGAGACTTGGGAGAGATAGGGGACGAGAGACTGGTTTTGCCCTCCATCTTGCTGAACACTTCCAGACGTGACTTGACTGCAGACGAAACAACACTACAACATGCAGTCCCATGCACACAACCACCTTTGTAAGGTTTAGACTACTGGTTTTGTTAATAATCGGTTCTTAATTCTTAGATATTTGCTTTTAACTTTATACAGAGGCTACAAGACATATCAATGGAAACTTAGCAACAAAAAAAAGTAGATCCTGATCAAACAGCTCCCAGCAGATCTAAAGCTGGTTGATCAGAATTCTTGCATAAAACTTTACCTCAGGCAAAACAAGTTTAGGGTTAAACAGAAAAAAAGACATTCACAACATTATAGGTTTTAATTTTTAAAAGAATATACTATGATTTCGTCACCCTGTGAAACAATTGTTTTTGGTTTACCTATGACAAACTGTTATTATATTCTCTTATATACTCTTTTACAAATTCATATTTATGTCCACTTCAGCAAAATTTTATAATAAACACCTTTAAAGATTTAACTAAAGAATAAAAACATTTGAAAATTTGATTCTGTCTGGATTCTTTGATGTACTATTTTGTGGATTACATGCAACAACACTGAACTAACTACACTACCCCAATTCTGACATGCAATCTACCTACAACATGAACTGTGTTATCATAATACATGTACAACCAAGATTGAAAACATATAACATAAGTATATATCCAAAGTTGACAACATTAAGATAAACATTTAACACAAAAATTAAACATAGTCTTCAATTATAACATCAGTATGGACATAAACTGCTCAACTTTCCCTTGCATATTTTATGTGGCCGCTACTTCAATGAAATTTTTCCCCTTGCACACTTATTTTCTGCCCTTTACTTAAATAAAAACTTGTACCTTGCACATTTATTTATGATGCTTACTTCAGTGAACACATGCCATTTGCATGCTAACTTATGCTCCTTGTTACTATGAACACCTGTCCCTAGCAGGTACCCTTTCTTGTGCCCTTTACTTCAATAAAATTTGTCCCTAACATACTTATTTAAGCCCCTTGCCTCAGTAACTTCTATCACTAGCACACTCAATTAAGCCAAGTACTTCAGAAAAACTTGTCCCTAGCACACTTATATACTTATATAAGCCCGTTACTTCAAAACTTGTTCCTTGCGCCCTTTTTTGTGCCCCTTCAATGCAAGCTTGTCCCTTGCATGCTTTCTGCTCCTTATTTCTACCATAACTTGTCCCTATCACACTTATTTGTGGACTTAATTTCAATAAAACTTGTCCCTAGCACACTTATATGTGCTGCCTACTTCAATAAACCTTGTCCCTAGCACACTTATTTGTGCCCCTTACTCCAATAAAACTTGTCCCTAGCACACTTATACGTGCTGCCTACTTCAACAAAACATGTCCCTAGCACTTATACGTGCTGCCTACTTCAACAAAACATGTCCCTAGCACTTATATGTGCTGCCTACTTCAATAAAACTTGTCCCTAGCATACATATTTGTGCCCCTTTCTTCAATGCAAACTTGTCACTTGAATAATTAGTTGTGCCCCTTAAGTCAACAAAATGATGAGCATCATTCAGTAACCAACTGTTGACTACTTTTGTAACAAGTTGGGAGCAAATACTTTTTATACTGGTACATCGAGGCTGTTTTCTTCTATTTAAAGAGTTGACATTTAATATGTAATGTCAAAGGGTTTATGCTTGTTTTGATCTAATGGAAGAAATCTTAACTTGCAAGAACATCAAACATATGATAACTACAGTTGTATAGTTGAAAAAGAAAGAGCTCGTGGAATATAAGAGCCTTTCTAAGTTGGCTTGCACAAGCTGTAACCTACAAGTATTCTTAGCAGACCTTTTAGATAATCTTGTGTTGCAAACAAGTTAACAGAGCCAAATAATCAGTTCACCTTCTTTCAGCCATATGTTGGCAAAGAAGCTAAAATAGCTCCATCTTAAGGCTGCAACTATTCTATACTGATCAATCAGAACCTTTATGTTACAATTTTTTTATCAGTGGTGACTCCAAGGTGTTGACAAATCTTTATCTTAGCTAAGCTAGTTTTTCATTTAAACCCTTATCATGTTACATTATGTTTGAAGCTCTGTCTAAACTTTTATTTGTCAGCTTATATATTTTACCTATTACAGGTAAAGATTAATATACCTATTTACAGGGCTAAAGCAACAAATAGTGCAGATCCTGATTAGGCAGGACCCAGCAGGGACATGGCTGATCTAGACTGATACTATTTGTCTAAATCTTATAAATAAATGGTTAGCATGCTCACAGTTGAGTAGTTTAACTCACTCCCATTGGTGTCGCTTCTTCAATGTTCTTCTTCTATCCCCCCCACACACACCCCGGATATAGGGGTCCAAATCATAAAGAATAAAATCATCTTGTCCTCTTGAGCACACACCAGGACAAATGTATACAATGAAGCCTTTTGATTGGCTGTGGTTTAAAAATTAACCAATAAATTTTTTCAAAGCAACTCTTTATCAAATGCATATATCAAGCTTTTTAATTGGTTGTGGTAAAAAGATAACCGAGAAAATTGTTGTTGAGCAAACTCCCATACATGTATCAAGCTTTTTGACTGGTTGTGGTCTGAATAATATCCACGAACATACATGTATCAAGCTTTCTGATTGGTTTTTATCTGAATAACATCCAATCAAAATGCCCTAAATTAATGGTATGTCTTAGTCTCTGGTTGTAACCAAGAGAGTTGTCAAGTCTGGCAACCTGAACTCACCATCAACAGATTTGGCGTCTGATTTGTCTTCATCCTCCGGGAACTGGTATGTCGGTTTGTAGTTGTTGACCGCTGAAAGGCATACAGAATATACAACTTTATGATCATCAATTTTCTCAAATTGGACACTGCTTCTCTAAGTGCAAACCTGATTAGCACTGTGCTACAGTGTATGATTATCTAAATCTGATGCAAATAAAAGCAATAAACGATATCTAAATGGCATATGAATACACTTACATAGTACACTTCAAATAAAACTGAGAAAAAAGAAAAAACATAAAAAATAGCATCATGATTGCTTTACGTAAGATTTCATCATTTAATGTAAAAAAAGATGGAAAATGGGAATGAGAACTAAGAATATAATATATTCAATGAATGACAACATTTCTGACCTAAAAAAGAAAATATAGAATAAATTTTATAACTGACATTAAAAATAACCCTGCAAACAAATAAACAGGAATCATGTTAACAATGCTAGAGATAGAATGACATGAAATGTTTAAATCAATTTAATAAAAAAAAAAAAAATTTTTTTTAGATTTCCCTGATCAAGGTTTCAATGACCAAAACGTCGGAATAAATATAACATTATAATTTGTGTTTGTGCGAATTATTTCTTCAATTAAGTCAATTTAATGAAATAAAACAAGTAAAGACCACTCAGAGAAATGAAATATGGCAAAATTAAAGTATGATACATTGTTAATGACACTTCAAAATTTTCAATGTAAGGTGGGTTTTTTGCAGAAAATAGCAGAAAATAAATATTAAAAAAATAATCTTAACTTTTATCTTTTGTTAACACAGCATGAAGCTGAGGAAAGGATGTTGGTATAAGGGACAGGAGGGTTTTGTTTCGTTTTTTGAAAAATTAATTACAGCGCATTTTTTTGTTGCGGTAATCATAAAATTTGAGATACATCTCAAATTTATATATATAAGCATAAGGATACAAAGCCTGAATGAGTGACAGGGTAAATATTAGAGTTGGTGAGTGATTAGGGGAGATAATGCTTTTGATACAGGGTGAATATAATATTCCATGATATAGGAATACATCTCATGATTCTTTAATAAACCATATTCACTAAATCAGGAATACCTTCTTAATGTGTGATACCCCTTAATCGGAGACACCCCCTTAGTCTTGGTTACCCCCTTAATGTTAGTAACCCCTTTCATCCGTCAAACCTCGTTTATCTGGAATACCCCTTCAATCAACCAGCCTTTCACAGCCCTAACCAATGAGTACATTTCTTACAAAAATTGTACATGTTTTGATAACTACACATAAATGGAAGATTTTAAAGTACTTACAGCATATTGTATGGTTCAAAAATTAAGAACAAGACTTACAACACTAAGCTTATCTTTTCTTTTCACAAAAAGATGCATTATCTAAAATGCCTGGTTTCAAAGGATGCTCTGAATAACATACCACAACATCCTTTAAAAATGAAGAAAATCATATTTGCATGTTTTAATGGTTCCAAAAAAACAATTTTCTCATGTATTATGATATTGTGCAAGGTGATGTTTCTACATGGGACAGTCCAGGTAAATATACAGGTAGCAAGGACAAATCAAACTGTTTACCAAGGATTTCTGATTCATTGGATCTATGTACACAATTAAAACTTGGTAGTTATATTTAAATATAAACAGAGATGCCAGACATTGGCATTTAAAAAAAGCAGTTGGACATATTTATGAAGGAACTTAAAGTAAGGGATGTTACAGTCACAGAAACAATGACCTAGAAACGTAGTTATGATCATTATTTGAACCTCAAACAAAATCCATTTCTGTCAGTTATTTTTATCATGAAACAGTATTTTATGCTAGGTATTGAGAAGTTATCTAGTTTTCAGGGGAGACAACTATGACAAAGTAAGGGATGAAAGAGTCTCTGAATCAATCATTTATTAATGATCATCATTTAAGCATCAAATAAATAACAACCATTTCTCTAGTGTTTTTTATTATGAAAACTGTTAAAAACAGTGTTTTATGCCAGGTAAAGAGACATAATCTAGTTTTCAGGGGAGATAACTATGACAAAGTTTGTTCTATATCCAATATCAGTTTTAAGCTAACAAAACACCAGAGACTTATGAGGGCAGCAATAATGTGTTGCATGAAAGAAAAAGGCCCAGGATTTTCTCGAGCACTAAAATCCTAAATCCTCCTGGATAAGTGTTATAACTACAACCAGTTAATTTAAATTCATGGATCTGAGAATAAATTGAACTCTTTTCTAAAAAAGAAGTAACATATTATCACAAAGCCTTAACACAAGGTTATTCAACTCATGACCACCTGCCCAAAACCTTTTCTAAACAGCTGATTGGTCAAAAAATGATTACGATACCTAAATTTGACCAATCAAATGCTCAAAATAATTACATATTTGAAGCTCTAGGAATTTAAAGCTTTGAGGTATGGCCACATGGACACAGGGATCATCATCAAACCTAGATAGATGTACTGACCCTCATCAACCCTTTACATGCTGGTAACAACATTACTATTTAAAACTTCCCCCACCCTAAAGGTGTTCCCAGCAAGTAGAGAGGTAAACTAAGCAAAATATGGACTGAAGGGTCAATCTTCATGGACAACCGGTGTAAAACATGCTGTTAAGGGTCCAAGGAAGCATTTGAAATATTGAAATACCACAAGTTCCAGTGTATACCTTGGATGTCCTGTGTCATAAAGTCTCCCAACTCATTGA
The DNA here is from genome assembly GCA_007844125.1 of Sinonovacula constricta. Lineage (NCBI taxonomy): Eukaryota > Metazoa > Mollusca > Bivalvia > Cardiida > Solecurtidae > Sinonovacula > Sinonovacula constricta. The sequence continues at coordinate 51,864,356 of CM017555.1, forward strand.
CTGACGTGTCCACAAGACAGCAAAACACAACAAAACAAGATTAGACAAAGTGGTCAAACACAACACAATCAACATGATGATTAGAGCTCTTCAGTCAAAACATGGCCAAACAATTATACAAGCTATTGGATAACTGTTCAAATTAAAGGGAAAGTGGAAAAGTCTATGATTAGAAAATTCTTAGGTGAAGTACATAGTAATTGCACACCACTATATAATATCAAAGACTATTTAGTTTTTTTTTTAATCATAATGATTTGATAGATGCAAAAAGGAATCAACCCTTGTGGACCTTTCTCAGAACTTCAGCCATGTTTCTATATAAAGAGTTCCCAGAAGGTTGAAATGAAAATGGTCAAGAGCCCAAAGGTACAAAATCTAGCTTCAGTATAAAACTTTATCTAGCAAGTGATTGGTCAGTTTTGGGGTGAAGATTTAAATGTGACCAATCAAATGCCTCAGAATGATTTCAGACTGAAGCTTTTACTTTCTTGGGCTCTTAAAGCAAACCTACTGGATTTTACTGTACAATATCTTTAGCGCTCTTGAAAAATGAACCTTAACATGATTGCCAGGAGAGGGTCATGACAATATTAATTTGACATTTGTAAGTTCTACAGTTACTTCTACTATTATTTAGTTGACAGGAAGAAGGTTAAGATCTTTGTTAGAACACACATCTGTACATTATTACTATCAACAAGGTTGGAATGTTAATAAACATATCAAGTTTATCATCAAAGGCTTGTTATGCAAGTGATAAAACAGAATTAATGTACCAGAATGCATTTAATTATACAGAATAACATATATGAATATAGTAGTATTACTTTCTTTTTCTAGGTGAATGATGTATTTAACTCTTTTTTTAAATTTCTTTTGCATTTCTAATATTTTCAGGCCATTAAAAAGTTAGAAAAATAATTGTAAAACTATTTAACTTATAAAAATGATTTAAATTACATTCTTACTGTCATAAGTGAATGCAGAATGTGATTTTCAGGGTATAAAGGTATCTTTACATGTTATAAGAATGTAAGGGAACAGGCTGTTACATGAAACAGCTTGTTGGGCTATTGAAAATTCAGGAATGTATATTACACATAACTCTTATGCATCGACCAGCTGCATCTGTTTATAACCTAGACAAAAATCTTAAGTCATTAGTTACATGAAAGGGATGTACCAGTACAGCCAGAGACTACATGTAAGAGACCAACAGTGTACATCCTGATCAGACAGCTCCCAGCAGAAGCAGGAAGATCTGGGTCTACACTGGTTTTGTTTGTTTTATTTTTTGTTACACCGCACCGACAAAATTATGGTCATATTGGCGACGTCCGGCTAATTATTAATGGAGGAACACCCCAGACTTATATCTAGGTAGAACCACCGGTGCACTTGAGGTTAGCTGGAAAACCTCCCCACATGTAAGTTCTTGTCCCGACCAAGACTCAAATAAAAATGGTTTAAGAAGAGATGTTGCTGGTCAAGTGTTTGTCTATGAATAACGAGAGAAAATATGAAAAAATGTGAAATAAATTAACTATGTACATTTTTTCCCCAGAAATATGATTATGTTGGTTTAACTGCTAAAAGTAATAATGAGATACAAAAGCCAATTAAAATTTAGACAAGAACAAGGAAATGTGTAAGTTTTAATTGTTTATAAAAGAATCTTATAACTGAAAACTTAGACAACTGACGTTTTAGACTTTTTTCACATTTCTGTCCTCAGAAAAGAATAATAAATTTTAAAAAAAAGAATGTCAATATTTTTCCTAAATGAAAACAATTATTTTTTAATACTGTTTATAATTAATAAAACAACAACATATAAATATAACTATTAATGAATCATTAGCGCGGAGACCACAACAGTCCAATACCGGAGAAAAATAAGTAAGACAAATAAGATTTTCCACATTCCAATTAATTATTCTGTTTCTGGATATCTCAAGTTCACCTTAGGTTTAATTTACCTCTCAATGTGAGTCTCTGACATTTGATACAAAGCTAATATGGACCCCAAGCCTGCTTTATCTATTATGTTGTGTGCATTGTTTTTTTCAGAACATCAGCAGTGACAATTTTAGGGTCATTTTGGTGATACTCAGTTATTAGTGAGGGTGGAATTTTTTTTTTTGAAATACATTGCAGCAACCATTTATGATCATTATAGCAGCATCCAGCTTTTTGGCTGAAGAAGGCCCCAGACTCATGTCCAGGTAGAACCACTGGCGTACCACAAGTCAGCTGGAAGACCTTCTCACATTTAAGTCCTTTGACCCGAACGAGACTCGAACCAACGCTAATACTTCAGAAAAATATCTGGGTAGAATCACCAGCATACAACAGGTCAGCACGAAGAACTTAGAGCAATCAAGTTCTTGCACTGTTCAGAAGTCGAACTCCCTCCATAAGGGACTACGGAGTCAGAGGGATTACAAGTTTATGTCACGAACAGTCAGTGAGGCAAGCCCCTCAGTATCCAATTTTATTTCTTTGCCAAAAACTTCATGCACAGCTAGAAGTATTGACAGACTTAGCTGCAAAAACTGCAGAACCTGATCAGACAGCTCCCAATCTGCCTGCCTAAGCTCGTTCAAGTCAGGCTTAGCTGGATAAAAGTTTAAACATAAAATACAAGTCATTTAATCTACAGGGTTGATACAAACACTGGTATATATAGTGTATATAATTACAAACAACAACAATGTCAACATATTCCATGCTCTTGTTACAATATGGCAACACTAAACTAGCACTCGTTACATTTCAACAATGTTATAGCCGAAGTCCATACACATACTATTGTCTTCTATAAACAAAGACACAAAAATCATGGACTCAACTTAAAAGAAAAAAAGATCCTTTGACCAATTAGTGGACCATTTTATGGAAACTTGTTTTAATGCTAGGGAGCGTCAGTTAAATGTTGCCAATTAATTAACAATTAGTGCCAACTCTCTTTCTTCTGTTTATGGAAAGAATGAGAACAGATTGTGGAAAGACAAAGAAAGTGGATAAAGATGATAATTTATTAATTATAATTTATTAGTGTTAAAGAGACATGAAAAACTTTCAAAGGTTAAAGTATCTGCTACAAATGTTAAATACGTAATATATCACAAAGTATAATAAACTATACTATAACATTATAATACAATTAAAAAAATCTCATGTTTGTAATGACTCTTACCAAACATTGAACACTCAAAATTTTTGTTATTGTAATGACTGTTTGTATAAATGCTGAACACTGACTTTAAAAGTATTTTCAAAAGTGTTCCTTTAGCAATGTATTCAGCTGCAAAAAATTCTGACAAGCGAACGCACTGGTTTTCAATTATGCAACAAAATGATTTACATCTTAAAGTATGTGACCTAGGATGATGTGCATGAAAGGTATGTGAAAGAATGCATATATTTATGCAAATAAATCTATTGTGAATGTTGTCAGGCAGATATAAGCGCAAGGTGAGTATGTTAAAAGATGTAACATTACTGTCATCATCACCATCATCATCACCATTATCATCAAGAGCATGATTATAATCATGATCATCTCTGCCATTACATATTGTTTCTAATGTGAGTGTTTTCAGACAGACAGAGAAGAAAGGAATAAAAAGGGATGAACAGAAGAGCAATAAAGAGAGATGGCAATGTAACATACATGTAAGCACTGAGTCATAGTACACGGGGCCCTAATGTAGGCAAAAATACATATAGACATTGATAAAATCTGACAAATTCAGAGCCTTAAAATTGAAGAGAACTATAAGAGTAACGAAAAGTTAATTATAAGTTATTTAGAAGAAAATAGTGTAGATACTGTTGTTTTGTTTGTTTGTTGTTTTTTAAATACATTGCAGCGACCATGGAGGAAGACCCCAGACACATGTCCAGGTAGAACCAGCGGTGCACCGCAAGTCAGCTGGAAGACCTTCTCACATTAAGTCCTTCGCCCCAAACGAGACTCAGGACCTAATGTAAGAAGTCGAAACATGAACTGGCTGATTTGCATTTACACTATTTGCTTAAGTCTTAGCAATTTGAGCTTCGTAACTTGTGATTTACTGGCAAAGCGTCCAAAAGTTTTCTTGTAGTCTTAACAGATACAATCAGGAGCTTCACAGTATGAATGGGAGCTAAACTATTGGTCATGTAATACGATAACTGTGTGTCCCTGTACCAGGACTCAGTGTGACAACAACCATGCAGTGAGAACGTGAGAATACTGAGCACCTGCTTCATGGAACATCTCGTCCATCAACTCTGTGATCCCTTCGACACCTGTTAGAACAGACGGACAGACACACATACAGCACCCGCAGATACGATACATGATGAAATACAGGGCACACATCATTGCCAATATACAGGGGCACTAGACTAGGTCAGAGCTCTAGATTAGAGAAATTTATCTAAGTTTAAATTGCAATATATCCCATAATTCTCAACTAAACCCTATTTTAGCCCAACTCATTGAAATGAGATACATTAATGAGTAGTCTCCCCTAAATAATTCCTTAATGCAAGTAGGTCCTTTCATTTGTTTAACGTGGTTCTTGTGCTTGTGCTATTTGGAGTATGTTGATTTTTGTCCATTCTTGTGATACCCAGGTTAACCATCATCAACAAACACTTCAATTTTCTTGTTTAAATAACAAATCTCTTTAAGTATTTAAATTGATTTTAAGCTTATATCTATGCAACAGTAAGAAATTTCACTGTTCGAATTGCAATAGCAACAAAAGAACAGGCAATTAAGTCCAAGAATTCCAACTAAAAGGACCTACCTACTGTTTGGAATACCTCGAATATTAACTAACAAGGGAGACAATTTGGATATTAACTAACAAGGGAGACAATTTCCATTTCTCCATCGTCTAATCAAGACAAGTCTAATGAGAATCAGGGAGAAATAAGGGAGCTGTACTCCTCATATCTAGGGCTCTGCTAGGTAACAATATAGACATTAAATGGAACAATCAACAATATATGCAAAATTAATTAAACATCTATTAAATACAATAGTTATAATGGATATATGTTTTGATATGATTGAAGATGAAAATACCTATATATTATGTGAGGTTACAATAGTTCATAACATTTAGGTGTTGTTGTTTTTTCTTCAGATAATAGTGGATAATTCTATCTGGATTTGGAATTGAAATAACTCAATACTCAAAATACGGGCAAACTTAAATTGACTTTCAGAGGTTCACAAGAAAAAAAAAAATCTTAAAGCATATAAATAGATATTTTGACTATATCCTGTTCTATTTAACTTTAATAGTAAATAAAAATACAATAAGTAACAAATAAATCTCTAACTGACAAAAATAACATAAAAGGTGTATACAAGGGTCAAGATTAATTAAATACCAATTAAGTGCAATTAAGTCATAACCATTTAACCCTTTCCTGCATGTATACGCCATTTTACGCCTTCACAAACCATTCACAATCATTAGCAGAATCTGCATGACTAAGGGTTTATGGGTAGACTGGTTCTGCCATAAATCTATTATATCAAGATGAACATACATTTATTAAAATTTGTTTATCTCTTTTAAAGAAAAAAAACAAAGTCAAGTAAATTTTCAAAATTATGGATGAACTATCAATGAAAGGGTTAACTGACAATGAAATGATAAATAATTGTCACAATATGGCCCAGGATGACAACACAAAACAAATCCATCATACCATTGATCATTGCTAGAGGTGGGATACAAAAACAGGTCAGTTAGATAATTAGACATGGAATGAAGTATTATACATAAATACAACAGTCATCCAATTTTAGGCATCCACAAATAGAAAACTGCGGCAATTAAATTATATTGACGAAATCTGACTCAATACTGGTGATGACCTATTACTAGTATTAATGATTGAGATCCCATACAAATGCCAGGGTAGAACCACTGACACATAGTGTACAAAATGATGGTTTAGGGTAAAAACATTCAATGAACATTCGAATAAAGAAATTTGCTAATTTGTTAAGTTAAAAAAAACATGTATAAGCTGCATATCCATGTATTAAATATATATAACAAGCATACAGTACTATAATAAAAAAAAGAAAGATTTAATATTTCTAAACAATTAATTAATCAGTTTATTATATAGAGATATACATCATTCAAGCAATTATATTCTTAGACACTAGACAAAATGGACTTGGTTTCAAACAGGTATGTTTACAATGTTTAGGCTAAAAATGAATTTTTGTTGAGTGGACCATTTTCCTAAAAACCAAATGCATAGATGTGAACTCTCCCACTTTTGGAGAGAGATTCCCTCTTTTAAGGTTGAAAATGATTTGAAAATGAGCAGTGTCTTACACATTTTCAGAAAGCTCCCTACTTCAAAACAGATATCTTTCTTCTTTGCATATATTTAAATATCAAATCTTCCACTTTGCAAGTGTAAATCTCCCACTTTGCTTATGTAAATCTCCCACTTTGCAAGTGTAAATCTTCCATTTTGACATCAGAAAAAGTTAACATGCATGAACATGTGGTTATAGAAAGCATTTATTGTTTTCATTCTAAAAAATGCTCATAAATGTTCATCAAATGATCAAATATATTTGTGTTAATATCTTGATAATATTTGTGATCAAGAAGAAATAATGCTATTTACAGAGAGAATAATTTTTATACACATTTGAATTTTTAACCAGTTACACTATTTTTATTGTCAATGAACATTTTTATAAGATTAAGAATATAATGGAAACAAAACAGATCTAAAGATAAAAAAAAAGTGGTGGATTTGTGTGTGTAGAACCATGGATGCCTGCAGTGCAAAATGATACTGTAAGGTTATAACATTCAATTAACATTGGAATAAAGAAATGTGCTGATTTGTTAAGTTAAAACACCTATAAGCTACATATCCATGTATTCTGTTAATTAAAAAAACAACATGTATAAGCTACATATTCAATCTACATTTTTTAAACTTACTGTTAATATAAAATGTTGGTATTTACAAGTCTGCCCTGTTTTTTATACATGCATAATACACTCAAAATAAACCTAATACATGCATACCAGCATATTCATGTTCTTATGAGAAATCACTACAGAAAAAAATTCACTTATTAGTCTTCCATTCACTCCAAAATAGAAAGTTGTATTTTGAAAAAATGAATGAGAAAAAAATGCACTATTCAAAAGTATACTTAGTTTTCAAACATTAATAATTGCATAAGCTTATAGCCATAGATCTTTTCACCACAAATTGATAATTCCAGTTGTTTAAACAATTCTCCAGTTTCTCACCATCGGGAACTGGGTTTACCGTAATAATGACTGGGTAGGTGTAATATCCGTCATGTTTCCTAAGGAACTAATTACATGTCGTCTCACAGAATGAAGAAATGTATTGTAAGCCAGGGTGAACTACCTGCAGTGGCTACAATGCATCAACAATGACAGCACAATGAGGGTAACAATTTGTATAATACCGTTACATCCAAGTGTTTTGTGTCCCCGACATGTGTAAATACTCAAAGTGACAATTATGTGTTGTTACACGAAATAGTTTGAACCTTCCCAGCATGGTTCTGGGATATGGTGAAAGACTACATGAGATTTGGGGCTGTGAATGGAGTAGCGAACACAGATTTATTTTAAATATTTGTGGGGGGTTTTTGTTGTTACATTCCACCAAAACAATTATGTTCATAACAGCAATGTCCGATTAATTAGTCGTGGAGGAAGATCCCAGACTTATGTCTGGGTAGAAACAGCGGTGCACCACAGGTTAGCTAGAAAATATCCCAAAATGGATGTCCTCGCACTGACCACGACTCGAACCCAGTATGGGATGGAGGAGTTACCATTCAGCGACTCTCACTGCTCGGTAATGGGCACCCCTAATTTTATTTATAAATCTCACTGATCAAATTAAGGACATGTTGGGATTGGGATCTGCCGGCCCTTTTGCCGATATTGTGCAGTGACATTCCTATCATTGTAGCACAGGGGCAATTTTGACTGAACCAGGCATGTCTATTATACTGACAGTCAGGCGTAATTCTATTCTCTTAGCCTTGAGCATTAGGAGGGAAGCCACTACTACCAACTTTAAAGTCTTTGGTTTGACCCGGCTGGGGTTTGAACCCACAACCTCCCGATCCACAAACAGACGCTCTACCTGTTGAGCTATTGCAGCTGGTGGGCCATGTTGGCATTCTTTGGAATGTTAAAATGTGCCAGCAAAACACTTCAGAAATAAACAATGGCTCAAATAAGTTCTTAAACAAACACAACTGTAAATTATTAAGATTATTTGTGGAATGTTTAATCATAATTGACCTAAATTACTTCCAGCAGTTCAGTTCTGGCACAATACAGTGACTTAAGCAAACAATACAATACAGACATTATACCATAAAGATCACGTTTAAAGTTAGTTTGCATACCAAAGGGGTAGTTCAAACATACTTTCCAAACAATTTTAATACACTTATTTGTGTACAGGCACTTTAAAAAAAAAAATGCTTTCCATTTACCAATAAATCAAAGGATTTAACATTTAATAATTGACTTTATGCATTATACTCAAGATTTAAGCAAAATTACAGTAATCAAAATATTAATTCAAAAAAGTTCTTCCTTCAAACACAGTCGCGAACCTTTTTAGCAATGCTATTCTTTGAATTATGCTAACATTATGCCAAAAATATTCCTAAACAGTTTAATGACCAATTTCACATTAAATAAACTTTGATTTGACCCATTATATCCCCTGGGGACCTATTTTAATTGATTTCTGACTTTGTTCCTCAATCGCTCTGTGATGGTCACTAATTGGATTAAGTGATTACCACTTCACACAACCTACTGATCCTTTGTTGTAAGCAAGTATATATTCTGATATTTCCGCCAGTTAACTGCACTTTTATCGCTGTATACCAGCCATGTTCAATGTTTGGGGGATAGCTGAGTGATTGTTGGAAACAAGCATACATGTGAACTCTTCCACTTTTGGAGGGAGACTCCATTTTTTTAAGTTCAAAATTATTTGAAAATGAGGGATGTTTTACACATTTTCGAAAAATTTCCCTACTTGGAAACATATAACTTCCTTCTTTGTTTATGTGAAAATAACATATGTCCCACTTAGCAAGTAAAAAGTACCCCTACTGGGACTCGAATCCACGCGATGAGAGGCTAAGCAGTCAGGGGAGTTACAAATTGGCGACTCTACCACTACGCCAAGGGCTCTGCTCCCCACTTTTTCAGATTTGATAGCATTGATGAATGGAGAGAGTGCTAAACAGGTGTACATGATATGAAGGTATTTATGCTTAGGAACTGTGTTTTGCAAGTTACAAACCCTTTGAAGACTGGCACATTATGCAGAACTTCAATTTGATAGTTTTGTAGAGCAAAAAAATGGTTCAATGAAGAATCCACCATGATGAAGAAAACCTATTTCCAAGTTAGTTTCAAGATATCTAAGTATACTATATCTCTACTGCTTTTCTAAATCTTCAGCCCTGTTAACAATACTATGCATTACTAATAAAACTGTACAAAATTGTGAAAACAATTGACAAGATGATGACTAAATGATTGACTAAGTGATGAATAAACACTGTAACACAATAAGAACACCACATGACTGTGGGCACATAGGTACAATAAGGTGACCTTAGTGGGGATCACCTCTTAGTTAACTGGTATTGCTTACCTTCTTTTTTCTTAGTTTTATGCAGACTTTTGTACATCTGTTTGTACCAATCATGCTGCTTCGCTTCGTCAACATTCTGTAAGAGAAGAACAAGATATTAACTTATGACTTTAATGACTTACACTTAATTACTGAAATTCTAGACAAATAAAAGCAAGATATTAAAGATATATCAAAATAAGATATTAAAGATAAATAAAAATTATAAAAGATAAAAAAAATTTTTTTTATAAAAATACAAACTAATGGGAACTGGCTGATCCGGATTTACACTTTTTGCCTTAACATGGTCATTTTGTGCTTAACTGGCAATGTCAATAACATTTTCTGATATGCGTGGTAAGGTACCTTTCTGAAGGCCAGGGGCATGCCACTCTCAGCATCCAGGGGTCCGATGTCATCGTAATGTTTGGGACTGTGTATGGTAGTTATTTTCTCCTCCTTCTCCTCCGTAGGGACAGCATAGAATGTATCTGTGTGTTTTACGTCACCCTCCATTGATTCGGACTTGCCCAGATAGATAGCTCCCTTTGGGATCTTACCTTCTGTAATAACATATTACGTGGAATGTCAGGACTCACAAACATACAACAATAAGGATTTTACAAATACAGTTACAGATCCACCCCTTGCTTTGAGATGTGGTTAAAAAACTAAACTAAGTAAATAAATGTTTCCACAAGACATGGATGCCATGCCTTCTGGTAAACAAAAATATATCCCCAAAATCAGCCATAGCGTGGCTAATATTTAGGCAAGGTAACAAAAAATCAAACCTGACCATAAATGAAGGGACAAAAGTTACTCTTAATGTATTACAATGGCACGAGGACATTAAAAGCAAACTTTTCAGAACATTTCAACCATAAATACCCTGATATGTGTTATTGTAACAAAAATGCCACACAAACATTTTAATTACAAATTTAATGACACTTTCTCAAAGCTTAACACCCACATGCATACTGGAGGATTGGGTGGAAGTGGCTTATACAGTTAATACCTGGTACAATTATTTATGACAATGTGTTTACAATTACAAAATAATGGGTAACGTTGTTTCAGTGTTTACAACAAAAGCAATGTGTATTATTGCAATAAATATGAAAACTGTAAACAAATAGGAGAAAATACACCAAATCAGTCAAAAATTACTATTTAATAAATTAAACATGACAAAAAATTAGCAAACCAAAAGGTATAGGGAAAGCTACATGAAGAGGAGGGTATATGGGTCTACAGGCAGGCCAATATACCAGGAAGATGTATATTACACTGGCTTACACTATTCAGAAGGGGGCGGTACAGATCGTAAAGTCAGGTTTCTTCATTCTTGTATGGTGGTGATATTGACCACAACAAAACTACAATTGTGCTTTCAGAGACATGATCTTCTAGCCAGACTACATGAAGTTGCAGAGCTCAAATGGCTAAACTACATGCACTAAGATTCATGATCTTTTTCTCTCGACATTTATAAATAACCCAAACTTCATGCATAAGTAACAAGATATTGATAGTGTCAGTAAATGGCATAGATCCTGATCAGACAGCTCACACTGGAAGCTGGCTGATCTGGAGCCACACTATTTGCCTAAACATTAATGATTTCAGCTTGACTTACTAATTGCTAACCATTTTTATTTCAGTTTAAATTGTGAGATGTGGATCAAAGGTGTCCACATGTGTGACCTAACTGCAATTCAATTAAATGTTCTATTGTTCAAAGAAGTCCAAGAAGATTGCATGGTATTCTGTATTTTTATATTTTGGGTTTTACAGCACACAGACATTTGTTTTTGCATATTATAACACATATCTACACATCAATCAAAGATGGGATGATGTTTACAGCAATAAGTAATCACTCAAGACTGATGAAACTTATAAATAAAACCCCACTTAAAGGTAGATTTTTTTTCCTATATTCTAATTAATAGACAGCTCAATGAACCATGAGCATATCACACAAACTGAAAAATTCAATTAAAAAAACTTTTAATATTACCATATGGTTCACTAGATCTTTTTAGCTCAATCAACCATTACCAGATCCATAAAATAATGATAATTAAATTATCAAATATTCTATTAATAAATATTTTTTACTTAAACCACATGATCCAGCAGGTCTTGTACCATAAACTGACTGTAAAGATCAAAACTGTCTCTTTACCTTCAGCTTGTTTGTTTGGTTGGTTTATCGTCCCACCAACAGTATTTCAGTTATCTGGAGAAGGTGTCCACTTGAAGCAGACATAGTGCTGCCTTCACTGTGTGTAGCATGCTGTGAACACCTGGCATGATACCACACCCAGACACATTATCCTGACAAGGGGCCAACCAGTCATGGAACTACCCTTAAACTTGCTTGAACATTAGCAAGGGAGATTCATCACTACCATTTTTTACGACTTTGGTATGTCGTAGCCCTGGTTCAATGTATCAATGAAGGTGAAGGCCAGCAAGTGAGGCTGGCTGGTAGCTTACCCTCTGTGACCATGATGGGGTCGCCCACAAACTCTAGATTCTTTGGGTAGCCATTTTCTGAAACAGGCAACATGCAGCATGCACACACAGTCCACACATAGGGTTACCAAGGCAACCGAGGGTCAATAAAGGTCAATTTGGTACAGTAGGTCAGAAGGTTTCAAGTTCATGTGATGCAATACTGCAAACCTGCTAAGCATAAATGGATCAAGCTAAGACAAATAGTGTAGACCCAGGGCAGCCAGCACCTGATGGGAACTGTCTGATCAGAATCCACACTTTTTTGCTGCAGAGTCTCTAATAATGTGAAGTCTATCTAAACTCTTTACTTTAATATACTTTAATCATAAATTGTATTCTCTAAATATAAAAAAAAGATTTTAAGACAAGCCAATGTATTCCAATGTAGTAATAGTCATGCTAAAATGTATTTAACAGCATGCTGCTTTATTTGTAGTTTATGTCATGTCAGTTATAATTCTATTAATGCATTCTTAGCTTTAATTTATACCCACTTATATTTTTAATTAAACCATTTCTATGTATATTTTACATACTTAATTATGTCTCTTGCATCACTAACTGCAGCCTACTATAACAATTTGACCTGTCAGTCAAAAAAAAAAGAAGACATACACATGTCCTCTTCAGGAGAGAGACTCCCAATTTTTAGGTTCAAAATTTCTTGAAAATGAGGGGTCTTTTACACATTTTCAGAAATCATCCTACTTTAAAACTGATAACTTCCTTTTCAGTTTAAATGAAAAAATAACAAATCTCCAACTTTTTCTGAGGCCAAAGTGGGAAATTCTCACATGCAAAGTGTGAGATTTGTTATTTTCACATAAACAAAGAAGGATGTTATGTGTTTCTAAGTTGGGACATTTACTGAAAATGTGTAAAACACCCCTCCATTTAAAATAATTTTGAACATGAACAGAGGGAGTCTCCCTCCAGGAGCAGGAGAGTTTACATGTATGAACCTTCCACTATGGAAAGAAGACATGCATGTGGGTATAAACATTGAAGGATGAATTAAATAAATCATGTTAACAGCAAATATAACATTAACAAAGGAGTAAAAGTGGTATAATTATAGAGTAAACAATAAGCAAACTTAAAAAGGTCTGTTTATCTTACAATGCATATACAACTAATTCATCTTTTCACTTAAAAAATAAACAAATATTTGTTTTACAATAAAACATTTGTCATAGTATTTTGTATAAAAGACAACAATGTTTTTTATTTACAGATGTTCACCTTTTCACTTTGTAAGAAAAAATATTTATGGTTAAATAAGACACTAGTTGTAGCATCTTGTATAAAAGACAATCCCAGTTTTTATTTACAGTTACATAGGGCCTAAACAAATATCATCTTGTGACTTGAACTCAATGATGTACAACAGTCTCTTATTATAACTATTTAAAGGCCAGTCACCCCTTAAAGGTGGTATTCTGACAGTTTGTCTTCATCGAATACATGTAAACATGGACTGAGGGAATTGGGGCAAATTTTTTGCAAAAAGTCAGACAAAAGACGATTTTGAACATTGTTTAAATTATAAGATAGTAGAAATTATGAAATAAATCACTCTACATGCCTATTCTTTCTAAAACTATAAATAAGCATGATTGTGATTTCTGCTAATAAAAGACATCAGCATCAGAGGGGATTACCCGAATGATTATACGAATTTACGGGTCACATTGGTTTACTTAGTTTAAAAATACCTAACTTTGCAGCTTGGATTAGATAGGAAATACCTATTTGTAATGACGAGTGATGTGTTATTCAGCATTTTTCACATGGATGTAGGGCATCAACGATAAGCATTTTGCGAGAGAGAAAATAATGGTCGAAACTGTTGGATGCCACCTTTAATGCGCATAACTGACTTACTGAACATCTTCTCTTAGTAAAGTCCTTCTGAATAACACAATTAACTAAGCAATAAATAGTGCAGAACGGGCGCTGACTGATTCAGACCTACACTAGTTGCCTTAGGCATGTATTTATGCCCAGTTTACTGTGCCAAGTGCTAAAAGTCAATTATATAGAGCTTACACACCATCTCTTCAGCCCGCAAAAGCTTTTAAGCAACTTCATTCTTATCAAACTACATAAGATTTCTCTCAAATTTTAAACAGGAAAGTCCCCTTCAACGTAAACATAACCTTGGCCATAGTATCTAAATGGATTTGTTATTGAATCAGATAATCTTTATCTTACTCCAACATTGTAGGAAAGATATGGAGCCATGAAGGCAAAAACCGGTCTTGGTATAAACTAAATGCTTAGCCCCTCTAATGGTGAATGTGTCTGTTGTAGTTGTAGGGTTTACTGTCCCATCAACTATCTTTCAAAGGTTGTCGTGTGCCGGTGGTTCTACCCAGACATGGGTGGGGGGTCTCTCCTTCACCAAATATTAGTTCACCAGTTATAAGTTAAACAGCACACTTTTGCAATTTTTTTAAAGTGTTTAGGTCTCATTTGCCACACAAGACATTTAAATATATACAAAAAAATGAACTTTTTTAAATGTATAAAACAGTATGTTTGAACTATGACTTAAAAATTAAGTCATTATGTCATGTTATGTACCAAAAATAATATAATGTTACAGCTGAAACAAGTATAAACGGAGCCATTTCATATCCAAATCACTTATGTATATGTACCACCTCCAGAAGGCTCTAGCATGCATTTGGTAAACACGAAACCTTTTTCTAAATAGTTTTTCAATTTTAAAAACCATTTTCTAAACATCTTTCAAGGTTCCATAACAACAATTTTCAACCATATTATCAACATCTTTCAAGGTACCACAACACAATTTTCAACCATTTTCTCAACATCTTTCAAGCTACTATAACAACAAATTTCAACCATTCTCTAAATAACTTTAAAGCAACAGGAAAACTTTTTTTAACTTTGCTTCAATATCTCTCAGGGGAGGATCCAATAATTCGGAAATGTATTTTTAAAGATCTCTTAAAGTACTGCACCAACCATTTGCAACTGATTTAAAGGTCTCTCAAGCACACCATTAAGAAATGGACATAAAATCTCCCTCCAGGCAAACCACTTACCAATCGGACTGATAACGAACATTGTACTGTTTTGCTAATTACACATACCAACTCTTAGTCCTCACAGTTTACCTACAAATGTGCCTTGACATATATGTACTAGAGACTCAGACGCAAATAATGTCGATCATGCACCGGATGATCAGGATCTACAAAATTTGTCGTAGTCTGATAAAATTGTGCTTTGAAGGCTAAGATTTAAATGTATTTGTCTCCCTGTACCCGCCAACCCCCCACTCCCTTCCTTCCCCTGTGTTTGACCACTTCAAGTGTAGCCTATGCCATGTATAACAACAGGACCCATCTACATTCCTCACAAATCAATAAACTATAATTGAACCCAATCAGCAAATCTCCTAAGATCTTTTGGCAGCTACTACAAACCGTTCCACACAATTGTGCAGGCAAACGTGTGTAACTCCTCACTCAATGTTCAATCTAACACACAAATACCACTAACATTCAGTAACAGGTTTTTAAAGGTGGTATCCGACAGTTTGGACCAATTTTTTTTTATCTCAAATAACCAAAGATGCCATTCTTACTTGAAAGGTTCTGCAAAATGCTGTTCATTCATACCCCAGACCTATGTGAATAGTTAAACATAAATCCCTACTTGCCAGTGCTAACTGGTATTTTTCCTTTCTGAGCTACTTTGCACAGATAGCTATTTATAAACTAAGAAACCCACATAACAATTTTCTTTTGCCAACGCTCTACCAGCTGAGCTATTGCAGCCAGTATACTAAAAAGAAAAAGTCTGCTGCTTTTAAATTAAAAACCGATATAAAAAGCAAAATAAACCAACACATTTTAAGTACCACTTCAGACAATTCTAATATGTGAAATGGACATTGCAATGAAAACCCAAACTTTTCTAACAATAAAAGATTTTTTTAGGGATATTTATGTTAGTCTTATGTGCTCCCAGAGCACTTTAAATCAAGAGGAATTTCTGCACAAGTATTTACATATTGAATGTCACATAAAAACCTTAGATGACAACCACTGGTAGGCTCCTGAAGTAGTTCTCTGATCTTTGTATCCATTCAATAAAGACATAAAAAAGTTTCAAATTCCAAATAGCCTGCTATGGATGAAAAATGACACATTTGGCATAAGAAAGATGTGAAAAAAAAAGATCCTTTGCTGTTTGATCAGAATCTGCACTGTCTGATTTCGAGTGACTATTTCACCTTTTATGTACAGGTTAAGTAAATCTACTAGTTATTCAATTTCATTGAACTTTAGCTGGTTTTAAAAAAAATACAGAAGGTTAAGGACTGACAAATTTATTTTGTATTGATAGTACTGTCAGCTTTCCCTTTGATCTTCAGGGACCTAGTTTGCCCACCTGTAACCCGTTACCTGCATAATTCTACCTGTTCTGCACACCTGGCAAAGTGACCTCTGCTCATCTATTTAATAACATAAGTTGTGGAACTACCCTTATATTTGAATGAGCATTAGCAATGTAGCTATGCCACTACCATTTTTAATGACTTGAGTATGTCGCGGCCCGGGGCCCGGGGCCTCCTGTACCTGAAGCCAATGCTCTACCAATTGCACTACTCAGGTCAGGACCACAAATGACAACTACCCATTAAAATTTTCAAAATAAATCATTTGGTAAAACATTTTTACTACCCTCTCTATCCCCTGACCGCACCCTACCCCCCACCCCACTCACACACAAAGCATTGTGAAATGAAGTATATGTATCACATTGCATCAAACCCTGCACACTTTTAGTATGAAACACAGAACCTCAAACTGTAACAATCCCTAAACAATTTCAAAATAAAGTATCTAGCCATAACTTAAAATTGAACGATTTTTAAACAAAACATATGGACCTTAACTGCAACCTCTGTACAATTTCAAAATTAATTAAATATTTGCCCCCCAACTTACTGCTGCCCCCTGACAATTTCAAATAAAACATACGTTCCAAAATTGAAAAAAAAACACAACAAAGAAACGATTGCTAAAGGATTTTAACAACTCTTAAAATATAATATATGCCTATTTACAACTGCCCCATAACAAATGTAAAATAAAAGATATGCACTGAATCAAACTTCCATCAATAATATCCCATGAAAACTGCAGTTATTCTTTAACAAAATCAATGTGAAATATATGCACCAAATTATAATTATCCCCTGGCAAATCTCACCAAGTTTTACATCCAAACATGCACCTTTTCGAGTAAAGAAAAGACATACAAAGAGTTGTCAAAAGATTTATTGTGCTATAATTGTATTGTATAAAAGAAATGCATTTTGAAATGAATAAACTTTCTTTATTTCAGTTTAAGTATTGTTCGATACAATAAAACCTGAGTTTACCATCCATCCATCAGAGTGACAGCTGGAAGTGGTTAAACTTATGTTATCTCTTGGCTGGTTCAGCGCAAATTTATCAAGTTCAGGCAAATAGTGTAGATTCAGACTAGCAGGTCCTTAGGAGCTGTCTAAACAGGATTTACACTATTTGCTACAATGTGCTTATAGGAATATCGCTGTTAGCTCTGCAGGCAGTTATGTGCAGATAACTTACAATTTTATGGTTTTGTTATCAAAAATCTAGCATGACAAGGGTTTAAGGCCACGATTGACAAATGGACAACCCCTTGTTTACCTTCAAACACACGAGTGATCTGTTCAAACTCCAGCCATTTAGCACATCTCATTCTCAAACATCCTATACACTGAAATCAAATATCCAGAGATTACTCCAATACATGGATACTGGAAAAATTTCCTGTCCCCATTGTTCCAGTAGATGCAGTTTGTAGCAACGTAGAAGTTGGTATACCAGTATAACATGTACCATCAAAGCACAAATCAACCTGTTGGGCAAAACTTGGGTTTGTGACAACTTTTAGTGTTTTTCAATGACAAATCATTCAACGGGCCACAAAGAGAGATACACTAGTCGAACATATTTATTTAATAAGTACACAGCACAGACACAGTTATGATCATATTGCTGACATCCAGAAGGAAGACCCTCTACAAATGTCTGAAGAGAACCACCGGTGTTCGCAGGTCAACCTGATGACACCCCCCACCCCCACCACCACACACATGGAAGTTCCCCTCCAATGGGACTTGAACCCACAGCAGCCATAGAGTGAGAAGTTACAAGCGGCTTCTCTACCCACTTGGCCAAGGGCACCCCATGTCAGTGACACTAACAGTTCAACTATGCTATTGAAAGTTGACATATGGGATGAGGGAATCGTAAGCCAAGTGGTCGAGTTTGCAACAAGTAAGTATTTTAACTGCTCAACTTCACACCATGTGGGTTCGAGTCCCAGTTGAATTACAGGACTAAATGTGGGGAGGTCTTTTAGACACCTGAGGTGGGCCAGTGCATGCATATGAATTTTTTTCGTGGCCAAAGTGGGAGATTTTCATTTGCAAAGTGGGAGATTTGTTATTTTCATATAAACAAAGATGGAAGATATCTGTTTCCAAGTAGGGAAATTTCTGAAAATGTGTAAAACACCTCTCATTTTCAAATAATTTTGAACCTTTAAAGAGGTAGTCTCCCTCCAAAAGTGGGATAGTTCACATGCTTTCCTCCACCAAAACAGCTTAAGGTCAGTATAATAACCATAACTGTAATGTTGCAAAAAAGAAAACGGATGTGTGCCATGATAAAAGTCTCCGCTCTGTTCTATGTTGTGACACTATAAATATCCTGATGCTGTGATGGATGCAGCAGTACAGTTCAGATGATGTCACAGCCTGCTTAACATTGTCAGGTATTTCCTGAACACTAAAACTTTTGTCAAACAAACGGAAACATAACATCACAAGAAAAGAGTATGTTACTGAAGTTACATGTATCAAGAAGTAAACAACAAACAAGGTAAAAAATAATTCAGTTAACATTATTGGAACAGACGCAAAACCATCACAATTTGCTAGAAGTCAAATGTTCAAGTACACGTTCCAACAAAACTTGTGATATTTCATCTCATAAAGAGTCAAAACATGGCAATGTATTTTGTATATATGATCAAAATGTTCTTAAGTTTTAAGGTGCAAAATAATGCAGCTAGCTTAGGACATGTCTGAAGAAAAGAGCAGCAGCTATCTGAGTTTGACCAGATAATGGAATTGAACTGTTCCTTCTTAGCATAAAGAAAAGTTAACTGGCTGACAGATCACTAGCATAAGAACAAACATGCGGACATGTCATTGTACCTCTACCCAACATGTGTAATGGACCGGAAGCCCTCACACCCCATTTCCTCCATTCCGTGTGTCCTGATATGTCCCTGTACCTCTACCCAACATGTATAATTGACCATAAGCCCTTACACACTATTTCCCTCATTCCCTGTGTCCTGATATGTCCCTGTACCTCTACCCAACATGTAAATTGACAAGAAGCCCTAACACCTCATTCCCCTCATTCCCTGTGTCCTGATATGTCCCTGTACCTCTACCCAACATGTATAATTGACAAGAAGCCCTCACACCCCATTTCCCTCATTCCCTGTGTCCTGATATGTCCCTGTACCTCTACCCAACATGTATAATTGACCATAAGCCCTCACACCCTATTTCCCTCATTCCCTGTGTCCTGATATGTCCCTGTACATCTACCCAACATGTGTAATAGACTGGAAGCCCTCACACCCCATTTCCCTCATTCCCTGTCTCCTATTATGTCCCTGTACCTCTACCCAACATGTGTAATGGACTGGAAGCCCTCACACCCTATTTCCCCCATTCCCTGTGTCTTGATATGTCCCTGTACATCTACCCAACATGTGTAATAGACTGGAAGCCCTCACACCCCATTTCCCCCATTCCCTGTGTCTTGATATGTCCCTGTACCTCTACCCAACATGTGTAATGGACTGGAAGCCCTCACACCCTATTTCCCCCATTCCCTGTGTCTTGATATGTCCCTGTACATCTACCCAACATGTGTAATGGACTGGAAGCCCTCACACCCCATTTCCCCCATTCCCTGTGTCCTGATATGTCCCTGTACCTCTACCCAACAAGTATAATTGACCATAAGCCCTCACACCCTATTTCCCTCATTCCCTGTGTCTTGATATGTCCCTGTACATCTACCCAACATGTGTAATAGACTGGAAGCCCTCACACCCCATTTCCCTCATTCCCTGTCTCCTATTATGTCCCTGTACCTCTACCCAACATGTGTAATGGACTGGAAGCCCTCACACCCTATTTCCCCCATTCCCTGTGTCTTGATATGTCCCTGTACAGTGTACATCTACCCAACATGTGTAATGGACCGGAAGCCCTCACACCCCATTTCCCCCATTCCCTGTCTTGATATGTCCCTGTACCTCTACTCAACATGTATAATTGACCATAAGCCCTCACACCCCATTTTCCCCATTCCCTGTGTCTTGATATGTCCCTGTACCTCTACCCAACATGTATAATTGACCATAAGCCCTCACACCCCATTTCCCCCATTCCCTGTGTCTTGATATGTCCCTGTACATCTACCCAACATGTGTAATGGACTGGAAGCCCTCACACCCCATTTCCCCCATTCCCTGTGTCTTGATATGTCCCTGTACATCTACCCAACATGTGTAATGGACTGGAAGCCCTCACACCCCATTTCCCCCATTCCCTGTGTCTTGATATGTCCCTGTACATCTACCCAACATGTATAATTGACCATAAGCCCTCACATCTCATTCCCCTCATTCCCTGTGTTCTGATATGTCCCTGTACCTCTACCCAACATGTATAATGGACCAGAAGCCCTCACACCTCATTCCCATCATTCCCTGTGTCCTGATATGTCCCTGTACCTCTACCCAACATGTATAATGGACCAGAAGCCCTCACACCTCATTCCCATCATTCCCTGTGTCCTGATATGTCCCTTTACCTCTACCCAACATTTTTATTGACCATAAGCCCTCACATCTCATTCCCTCCATTCCCTGTGTCCTGATATGTCCCTGTACATCTTCCCAACATGTATAATTGACCATAAGCCCTCACATCTAATTCCCTCCATTCCCTGTGTCCTGATATGTCCCTTTACCTCTACCCAACATGTATAATTGACAAGAAGCCCTCACACCTCATTCCCCTCATTCCCTGTGTCCTGATATGTCCCTTTACCTCAACCCAACATGTATAATTGACAAGAAGCCCTAACATCTCATTCCCTCCATTCCCTGTGTCCTGATATGCCCCTGTACCTCCATCCAACAGGTTCAATGAAACATAAGCCCCCAAACCACCATTCCAAGTGCCCAGTATGCCACTGTTCCATGTATCTCCCCACCTATCTTTCTGCCACATCTGACAGAGGGAACAATACCTTTACAATGGACAGATACCTCAACTCTTCAGGACAAGCATACCCCATCTACAAATTGTTACAATACAGTAGTAAATGGCCATTAACCCATAGCCTGCCATATTTGTCATTGTTTGTTTGGCTTATTGTCCTAGTTATCTAATAAATAATTTTCACTTGAAGCAGATATTGTGCTGCTTTCACTGTGAATAGTACCACATGAACACATGGCACAATACCACACCCAGTCATATTATTCCGACATGAGTTATAGAACTATCCTTATATTTGCTATACAACCACTTACGTACAATTTGGGTACAAATGTATGTTGTAGCTTGAATTTGAACTTAAAACTGCCCATACCTGTAGGTGACACTCAACCTTAAGGGCTTGAAAATTCCACACTTAAAAAAAGAAGATATTCCACATCCTGACCTGACAGCTACCAAGGGAAGATGGCAGATCTGGGTGACTGGGTCTACATTATGAGTTTGATTATCATGCTGAACAGGCTAAGAGAAAATGGCTTTATATGTTATGAAACTAATAAAATATTGTATAAAAAAAAAAAAAATTCCATACTTCTATGTATACTTTGGTGTAATATTTTAAAATCATCTTTTGAAAAAGAATATTTGAAATCTCAATGCTTTCATTCATAGTCAACATTATTTTGTAAATTTTCTTTGAAGCAGTTTCAAGATTATTTTAGTAAAAGAATATTCAATTATACAGCCTAGGCTAAACCACTCTAAAAATAAACCCTTAATTGTGCTGATTGTACCTAAGATATGAGAGATTATTGTATACGCTTTGCAAAGGCATAAAATGGCATTCACATGATGAAAAGGTAAAGCCATTTTCTATTACCAAAAATTAGTATAAAGAGAAGAGCTAATGTACTTTCACAATAATAAAAGTGTTGATGTACTTTCACAATATTAAAGGCATGGACACTGATGTACTTTCACAATATTAAAGGCATGGTCACTGATGTACTTTCACAATATTATAAGCATGGTCACTGATGTACTTTCACAATATTAAAGGCATGGTCACTGATGTACTTTCATTATATTAAAGGCATGGTAAATGATGTACTTTCACAATATTTAAGGCATGGTCACTGATGTACTTTCACAATATTAAAGGCATGGTCACTAATGTACTTTCACAATATTAAAGGCATGGTCACTGATGTACTTTCACAATATTAAAGGCATGGTCACTGATGTAATTTAACAATATTAAAGGCATGGTCACTGATGTACTTTCACTATATTAAAGGCATGGTCAATGATATAATTTTGCAATATTAAAGGCATGGTCACTGATGTACTTTCACTATATTAAAGGCATAAACAAGAATGTAGCAAATAAATGAAGTCTCCCACCTACAGTAACAGTAGGTATCTATTACATTTAATGAGACAGCCAAGCTAATCTTATTTCACTTCCCATGCAAAAATTAAAAAAAAAATGTTTTGTACTTCAATCTCATGAACCAATCAGACTTCTGAAAAAACAACCAGTAGTACTTTGCATTCAGACCAGAACAAAAAGATGAATGAGTCACAATGTAGCGAGAGCGACAAGTCTGTAAAACAGACAGTAACAAATCACTGGGTATGTTAATCATCCCAGACATAATGAGGGTATCCCATTACCCAGAGGTGGCACTTTTGAAATCCTGACACTAGATATCTGTGACAGAAGGGAGAACTGTCACTCAATGTGTGACAACTGATTATCTGTTACTGTAAGCAAGTGATTTTAGACCACCATATACCAGGCTGACAGTGTGGGTATAATATCTTATAGAAGTAAGTGAATGTGTATATACACCAGTGTGATAATGTCTGTATTACAGAAGTAGATGTATGTCAATGTGCTCATAAACCAGTGTGACAATGTGTGTATCATTTTATAAAATGTGTCTATTATAGAAGTACATGTATGTCAATATGCACAAAGAGCAGTGTGACAATGTGTTGATCATTTTGCATGATTTTATAGAAGTATGTCAATGTGCATATACACCAGTGTGACAATGTGTGCATGATTTTATAGAAGTATGTTTATATGCATATACCTCAGTGTGACAATGAGCATATATACTTGTAGCAGTATAACTATGCAAGTGACCATGAGATGCTGCAAAAACTTCTGAAGTTATAAAGTAAAATATTTGCAGTTTTCTATGCCGACAAAATGATGTGAGGCAGTGTGACCATGTGAAAGTTTAAGTTTTGTGTGCCAGCACAGCTATAAGCATGTAAGACAGTGTGACTATGTGACATCATGATCAACTTCATCATGCTGTGATGTGACAATGTGACAATATGACAGCAAGACGACCACATATCCTTATTGCTGAGTTGCTGTGTAGTATCCCCTTTAATGTACATTTTCACATCTCCACATCAATACTCTCGCATATATCTACATCATTATATACATAGCCTTGTAGGCATGTCAGATAATCCTGTACATCTTCATGGTAATTAACTCTGTGCTGTGATGCATAATATGTAAGTAATGCTGCTGTGGATTCTAATCCTGAATACCTGAATAAGCCCAGTAAAGATGTCATATCTTTTCATGTCTAATTATGTCTTAGTAATTAAACTAAGCTCCAATCTGATTCATCCTGACATGTGACTGCATAACTTAACAAATATGTTTTGTTAAATCTTATTTATTCTTCCCTGTGTTAAATTAAGCTCCAGGCTGTTCACTGACATGTAACTGCATAACTGTACAAATATATTATGTAACTGCATGACTGTACAAATATATTATGTAACTGCATGACTGTACAAATATATTATGTAACAGCATGACTGTACAAATTTATTATGTAACTGCATAACTGTACCAATATATTCTGTTAAATCTTATTTATTCTAAACTGTGTTAAATTTAGCTCCAGTCTGATATATCGCTGATGTGTAACTGCATGACTGTACAAATATATTATGTAACTGCATAATTGTACAAATATATTATGTAACTGCATAACTGTACAAATATATTATGTAACTGCATGTCTGTACAAATATATTATGTAACTGCATGACAGTACAAATATATTCTGTTAAATCTTATTCATCCTTCACTGTGTTAAATTAAGCTCCAATCTGACTCATCACTGACATGTAACTGCATAACTGTACAAATAAATTTCTTTAATTCTTTTTTTTTTCTACATCGTGTATCTCAAAACATATTTCAAAATACAACAAACCTTTTTCTTTTCTTTTTTTTACCAGTAGAAGTCTAAGTTTCAAAGTTTAATAAAATGGCTACAAATACCTTAATGGATTTATGTTTTAATTTATCTGAGGTAAAAATTAGTAGTAATTAACAAGTTTGAGTGACAGTATTTCACTGTACCAAGATCAAATCTACATTTCTTTACAATCAGCCTTGGTATGTGATCTGTCATAAACCCTAAAAGCTAAGTACAACTATAATTGATTGAGCAGTCATTTCACTATCATTCCCATGAACTTTACTTCACGGTGCACTACTTTCAATACGTTAGACATTTTGAATCAATATAAATAAAATTGGCCAGCTTTACCTGGCCTTTCCTACCTGCATCAAAACTAAGGAAGGATCAGAAAAGTTCAGCCAAGATTAGAGGGGTTTTCAATTAGGGCTTTGTATTCCAAGGCAATTATATCACATCCACACACACATGTATCCAAGCAATCACTGATAAGCTTATTCTAAAGATAAGAGTTGTCATTCAAATCCAAACGAGCACCACACTGAAATATCAACAATCGCACAATATTTAAACCCAGTGCATCGGAGCAAGAATATCTACCTGACCCTTTAAAATGCATAGAGTACACGGTAATGTTTATAATTACTTTTCACGGCAATGCTGAAGTCACATTTACTACAATGTTTATGTCTGAGTTTAATTCCTCCACATGACAGTTGTCAAATCCAGCTCACAGTTGGGTGACAATCAGCATTCTGTGGTTTTGTGGGTTGACACTTCACTCCACATAGAGACAACTACCAACTCCCCACCAGGTATTGACTGCGAGTAAATACTCACTCCAAATACAGCCAAGTTGACAAACTCAATATGTAGATAATAGCTTTACAAAGGGGGTTAACTCTTGTATGTATACATACTTGGTGGCAGTTTTTCGATAAATCAACACGGTAGGGGTGACTTTAGAATAAAGGTGTTGCAATGTTTTGCTACAGTTAGCAAAATACAAGAGGATAAGCCAGGTTAAGGTATTATGGACTTGTTGATTTAGGAACTTACAAACATAAGTAATGTTAAGCCTAAACATAACACAACCCTAGCTAGTCTAGGAGTCAGTGAAAAGGCCACTGCAAGTATTTGCCAACAATTCTTTAGTGAAAATTGCTCAAGTCATGGATTTCAATCCACAATATCTGCATTTTGTATTTACATACATGCCTGTATTTTTGCGTGACACTTTCTTTTTGCTACTTTGAGCTTAAAATCACATAGAAACCTCATAAA
This sequence comes from Sinonovacula constricta, assembly GCA_007844125.1. Taxonomy (NCBI): domain Eukaryota; kingdom Metazoa; phylum Mollusca; class Bivalvia; order Cardiida; family Solecurtidae; genus Sinonovacula; species Sinonovacula constricta. Next base: position 51,890,516 of record CM017555.1, read on the forward strand.
AAAGCTTAATTTTGTTGGTGTAAAAATTGTGACTTAGGCTTAAGTCATGACTTAGACTTATAAACGGTTGGTGAATACAAGCCCTTGTAACAGTCGGCCTTCAGATTAACTAACTTCTCATTTCATTGCAATGTTTTAAGGACTCCCAGTGATAAAAATTGACTTGACTGCAAGAAACAACAACTATCACAACATATTAATGAGACATTTATATCATTGGGGGAAAAAACAAAGTTGCCAACTTATATTACAGTGAAACATCTGTTTAAGGCATTTACTACCCAACGTTGCTATAAAAATACTAAGAATTTGTGCAATTTTCCTATTTCGTCTGCTACATTATTATCTTTTTTTTTTTTTTTTAAGCTCAAATATATGGAATATTGTTTTTTTTGGCTGAAATGTATGGTGAATAATGCAATGCAGCAAAGAAATGTGCATATCATATATCACTGTCATGAATACTGTCTACGTATGAATGTTTCTAACAATGATTGCATAACATACATTTTAGGTATAACCATACATTTTAGGTATAACACGGGCCATAATCTTCTCCACATCCATGTGTTTATCATTCTCGATGTATTCGAAAAGCATCCAATGCTTGCCTGCTTACCAGCTGAGCACATTTCTATAAACTATTTGCAAATAGTGTAGATCAAGATCGACCTGCTTCTAGCCTGGGATAGATGCTGTTTACAGCAAAGGTTAAATAACTTTTGTATGTACAAGATTGGTAGCTGATAAGTCAGACTAAAGTTTTAGATTTAAACAAATTTAGTGGGCTAAGTGTTAACAATTAAGTACGTTGTTTTGATGAAAGGTAAGAACGCTAAACAATTTCCTAAAACAACATAACCCTTATTATGCTAGATTTGTAAATAGCCCCTATAGAATTCTTAGTGGGGTACCCATGGCAGAGTGGTTAGAGACGCCAACTTCTCAGCCTTTCATCGTTTTGGTTCAAGTCCCGGTTGGGGCAAGAACTTTCATGTGGGGCGGGATTTCCAGCTAATTTGCGGTGAGCCAGTGGTTCTACCAGGGCATATGTCATGGTCTTCCTCCACCCTTTAGTTAGCTGGACGTTGCCAATGTGACCATAATTGTGTCAGTGCAATGTAACAAAAAAAGAAACAAACAATTCTTAGTCATTTGCAACTACATAAGCATAAAAACATTTATTTCCAGATCCTCACCAGTAAACAGGGTAGATCCTGCTCAGGCAATTCCCAGCAGGGGCTGGCCTAGCTAGATCTGCACTATTTGCCTAAGTGATATCAATGTTTGCTCAGTAGAGTAACAGTTTAAGTCACCCCTATCCCTGAATGCTATCTGAACAGCAACAACTGTTCATGGAATGGCAAAGGAATAATAAGAACCTTGTTTCAAACAAAGAAGTGTGCCATAACCAGTAATACACAGATTATTGAAGACTGAAAAAGGCATCAGAAATAATCCGTCATTTGCCATAGGTAAACAAAAATCTGCAGGTAAAGAAACAGTCTATCCATTTTTTGTTAAAATACATACCAACAAAAAGCTATATTGTTTTTGTAATATATAAATATATTTCTAAATATTGTAAAGAGTATCAGTAAAAAAGATTAAAAAAAAAGAATTATTTAAAAAAAATTAATAAAAGGAGCAAAAAGAAACCATACATCTGTCTATGTTGAATTGAAAATCCAAGTAACAATCTTGCAGCTTGCCTGGGTTTCTTTTTAAGATGCATATCAGCAAGACAATTATGGTAAGGGAGAGTACCCGACACCGAGTGGTTAGAGTTGCTGACTTGTATCTTTTTCAGCCCTTCAACGCGTGGGTTCAAGTCTCGGTTGGGTTGAGAACTTTCATGTGAGGAGGTTTTCCAGCTAACCTGCAGTGTGCCTGTGGTTCTTCCCAGGAATAAGTCTGGGGTCTTCCCCCACCAATAATTAGCTGGACATTGCCAATATGACCATAATTGTGTCAGTACGATGTAACAAAAGAAAACACCAAAAAACCGAAGAATTATGGTAATTAAAGCAATGTGAAAATGTCAATCTATTCTTGGTATAGGAAGACCCCAGACAAGGTCTGGGTAGAACCACCGGTGGAAAGCAACTCAGTTGAAAGACTTCCCCATAAAAAAGTTTGCCCTGACCAGGACTTAAAGTTGAATACCTGGAGTTAGGGACGTTATAAGACTATGACTGTACTCACTAGGCCATGGACAATAAACATAACGATGTATAAATAATCTAACTATATGAAATAACAGTAGGTGCATATCATGCTAAAGAAGTGATTTACATTCAAACAATCTAAAGTATTCTTCAAAGATCTACTAGTAAGTTGCAATATAAACAGAAATACATTCTGACAAATATTACGAGAAATAAGAAACAAGGAACAAACAAACAAGTGACGAATTCCAGAGAGACAAAGAGAAGGATGTGTTTTTTGTTGTGTCTGGAAACAATTACTGTCAAGGCTCTAAGAAAAACTACATTCACACAGACAAGATGGAGACAAACATAACAATTGACAAATGGCCAGCTGTAACAGCTTGACTTAGAGAAAGTAGCCAATCAAAGGTTTGATCTACAAACTACAGACTATGGTGAGATTATCGAGAAAAGAATGCAGACTATTAAAAACACCTCTAGGTTAGTTTTCAGACATTCAATGGTCTACAGGTATAAACTATTGCGACTTATTTTTCGCAGCTAAGATTTCATGGTTCTGTAGATACTAGAGCTAAGTTTTCATCATAGCCATGATGGGTGCTGTATACAACAGGGAGCCAAGATAGAGCAGCTACTACACACATTCTAGAATGATGAGCCAATCCAAGCCAGCCTAGCGGGCCGTCTAGGGGACCATGGATCTTACCTCCAACCTGGGACTTAGGGGCCCGCGAGCTAACACTTGGGCTCATAATAATCTCAGCTTCATCATCTACAACAGGGGAGCCATCGATAAAATATCAAGCATAGCAGTATATTTTGGAGCACTACAATGAGACCAACTACTATTTAAATCAAAGCACTGACGGCACTGAAGTTGTATTGCTAGTTCTGTTACAGAAGTCGACTTCAACTTCAGGACATCCTTATATGACCAGATTTAAACAATACAGATTTAAGCTCCTTTTATTCATTTTTTCTAAATTGTATTTGATTATTCTTTAAATAGATATCAAATGTGTAAGTGATAAATTATTTATTCTCTATTGATCAATGTTGTTTACGAGGGGAAAAATTAGACATACTTATAAAGGGGGAAACTCAAACAAAATAACTCAAAACACATTCTGTTAAAATTGTACACAATAAACAAAAATAAACCCAAAACACAGCAAAATCATGCATGCTTTGTGTTTTGTTATCTTTCCTACCCTAGGCAATACTGACTACATTTAGAAAACATACTTTAAAATGTTCATTTTTCACATAGTCAATGCCTTAGTCTTTGGTTCTGTAGACTTTATTTGTGACATTTAGTGTAATTGTACAAATTAACCATTTTTATTTCTAGAAACTTTTGTTCTTCAGGTTTGATAGCTGCATGAACAAACATATTGTGAAAGACCATAAAAAGCACTGAAGGAAGGCATAATCTTGTATGTGGATAGTGTAGCTGCAAGAAGGCCAATATCAATCCCTAAAATAACTGTTTTATTCCTATAAAAGTTTCCTTGAAAATTAGTTTATAAAAACCTCAATATTTTTTGACCAAGGTATTTGCTTATCAAAATGAAAAATAAGATAGATCATAAAAGGCAGTTTGCTAACTGAACAATCCAACTGACAGATTTATTTAAACTGGTTAACAGTATCTCCTGACTGAATGCAAAATCTGTACCAAAGACACGTTAACCTTTCCTGAGCCAAGACTCAGAAAAGGATTAAAACAAAGGTGTCCAATTAAGTATATTCTGGCCAATCAGGTTGCTTTAAGCCAGGAATCCTTGTGATTGGACCAATCATTTGGATTGATATTTAGAATCTTAAGGTAGACATTTTTTCGGCTTTCCTGAAAATACGTCTTAATAAGATTCTGTCATCGCTCAGGAAAGGTATGTTATCTTGATAACTGCTCTTTTCATCCAGCAACTATTACGACTCTTGGCTGACCTGGAGCCACACTATCTACAGACACCAGCACACCAGGTTGGTATATGTTGTTCTCCTCTAACTCACTGAAATAGTCCTCTGTTGAGACTTTCCCTAAAGCTTATATTATGACTCCTGAATGATTATATAAGAAATTTGATGTTATATTGTTGTTTTAACTGCTTATATAAGCATCATCAATCTATGCATGTTTGTTTATTGGATTTATCATCCCAACAACAGAAGTACTATGAATAATTTTGCTCTATCAATTAATGCATTATCATGAAGTCACTGTAAGTAATACCGGTTACTTGAATTTTTTTTAAAGAAATGCATAAAATGTTAAAGTGATTATAAAAACAGTAGTAGCATAAAAGAAAATTATTTCTCTCTGGGATACTGAAACTGTGTTTAACAAAGAATGCAACGAGAAGTATAAGCTTTACAAAAAATCTCAAACAAGAAATGCTTCAGCCAAGACACCTTATACATCAAGGGAGGCCACAAAAGAGCCATGCCTCGAACGTATCTGGCCATGAACTCACCTCGATTTTTCTGCAGCAGTGTGATAAAGGGACTCTGGGACTGAGGAAGCCGACTGGGTTCATCATGGAGATGAATCATACCCTTGGAAACAGCAGGATCATGGCCATTCTGCATGGGTGCCAAGCCGGAACTTAACTTCACGTGGGCCTTTGATGTGGATGATGACACGGGTGCTGATGGAGCTGGCGGTGATGATGACACTGGTGTTGCATGATGGATAGGGGATGGATGATTTGGTTGAGAGGTGGCACTAGTGTCTGGTTGACCATGTGCAGGGGACGGGGGTTTGTATGTGAAAGCACTTGTTGGTATGGTATCAATGGTGGATACAGGTTTCTGAGGCTGCCAGGCAAAACTTTCCTCAGGTTTGGGCGCAGATGGGCTCTGAGGGATAGAGATAAAAACACTGGGCTTAAGTCTTGTATCAGTGTTTGAAAAGGCTCAGTAAATATTAAATATTTTTTTAAACAACTCACTGTTTAGAAATAAAATGCAGCAGTAGGTACATTGAATCCTTTGAGTTATGGGCAGTTCCACTTGTCGTTATGTGTTGGGTAATTTTTACATACTAGGTAGGAAGGAAGATATATTTCTGTTTTTGTTTGTTTTTGTTTTTGAAATACATTGCAGTGACCAGTTAGGATCCTTATAGCAATGTCCAGCTTTTCGGTGGAGGAAGACCCAAGATAAATGTATGGGAAGAACCAGTGACACACAGCAGGTCAGTTGGAAGACCTTCCAACATTAAGTCCTTCACCCCGAATGGGACTTGAACTCACGCGGTGAGAGGCTAAGCAGTCAGAGGAGATACAAATCAATGACTCATCCACTATGCGATGGGCTTCCCTAGACATGTCAGTGCAACTTATCGTTCTGTTTCATCATTGAGCCATTACTGATGGAACATAAAATAATATTAAACAAATGAAATAAATATAAAAAACAATTTCTTAACAGCTCAACCATTCAGATCACTTTAGGATAAAAGCTGATGTAATGCAGATAATTTTGCATAAATCACTTTCAGATCGTTTCAATTTTCAATCAATACACTATCACATGAGCCCATAGACCTCATATTCACCAATTTAACATCGGCCAATAAATTTCAACACATTTTTCATGTTTTTTATTAACAGGTTTCCACTTACAGTAGTTTTTCTATCAAGTGTTTTGCTAACAAAGTCTGGTTTGATCGGCCGATACTCCTTTTTGCTGTTTACACCGGTGCCCCCTGGTGTCCACACAGCAGGCACATCTTTTAAAGAGTCAGTCTGGTCCACACCTGGGGATCGGTCACTGGGTGCTGGAGGTGAGTGCTGCATCCCTGGAGACCAGATACCTGCAATACACAAAGAAAAAACATCATATATAAACTGGTATAACATTTATATAATTGAATAATTTTTATCCTGTTTAGTTAATAACATATACCAAATTATTAGCATTTCTGGCTTATAATTACACATAAATGACTCCAGTCATACTGCAAAAGACAGCAACAAAAAGTGCAGATCCTGATTAGAAAGCTCCCAGCAGATCTGGACATACATCATATGTCCCAACCTGATCAAACTGCTGCCTAACAGGCTAGTATTTTTTCAGCTTTTTTTTTATAACAGCCCAGAACTCATGATTCCTTTTTAGATAAAAATACATGCAAAGGCAACTTATTGCTAAAGACTTATCAGCAAAAAAACTGCTAGTGGGTGAACCAGGTAAACAAAACAAAACACAGTGTTTTGTTGTGTTACTGTGTTTTGTTGGTTTCCAGTGAATTTATAGCTGGGTATTCAAAAATGTACCGGGCAAAAACTAATAATTTTATATATTTAAAAGGAAAAGGCAACACAAGAAATGTTTTTTATTTATTTTTTTTAGTTGTTTTGTTTTGTTTATTTTTATTTATTTTATTTTATTTTTTTTGTTTATTTTGTTTGTGGTTTTAAACAAAAAAGGGAGATAACTCCACACATAAAAGTCTTCTATAATACAAGGGAGGTAACTAAGAGATACACACACGCAGCAGTCAAGTGTCTGTCATGTCTATCTGGCATCACATCAAGTAAAGTGTGACTTATTTCTAGCCTAGTGAGATTTTAACATTAACAATATATTATTTTCTATATTTCTTACATGATTAAACAGTGTAGATGTTTGTATCAATAGTCTGAGCAATGTTTTAAATGAAAAAATGTTTTAACTTATTTATATGAGACCATTGGATAGGATGGGATTTGCCAGCGTTTTTGCCGATACTGTGCAGCGACATTTCTATCATTATAGCACAGGGGCACTTACGAGGTGTAAAGGGACTGAACCAGGCCGATCCATTATACTGACACCTATGAGTCAGGCGTAATGCTGTCCCATTTGCCCCGAGCGTTAGGAGAGAAGCCACTACTACCAACTTTAAATTCTTTGGTTTGACCCGGCCGGGGTTTGAACCCGAGACCTCCCAATCTGCAAGCTGACACTCTACCAATTAAGCTATTGTGGCCAGTAAGAAACCATTGGCACATTTTCACATCAACATTGATTACAATGCACTAAAGCATGCTTTTGTTTGTGGTTACGTGGTTTTAAGGACAGCTGTGGTTACTGTAGCACAACTTTATGTAACCAGTGTAAGGAATGTGTTACAATATAGCTTCAGATGTACATATGTATACTGAGTTTACTAGTCAGCATTACAGATAGAAAACAATCTTTATGCTGAGATAATTAACTTTTTTTATTTTATGCTTTTGGGGTGAAAAAGTGAGAAATTGCAGTGAAAGAAAACCTTATACTCTGGCCCAATATGAAATGATAGGGTTATCTTTTTCACATTTGATCCCAAGGGAGGTAATTATGAACTGATTAAAATTAAGTTAAAAGACAATATAAGCAGTTTATGATCATATCTCATTTCACTCGTGGTCATAAAAAATAAAATTCATGCCTGGATGTTGCATTCTGTAATATATTTTTATATGACCTCTTGTGAAATAAAATACGATCATATACTGAAATGGACCAAAATCCTTTAGAATCAAAAACAACAAATATGCCATTATAGAAGTTCTCTAGTTTGGATTATAACTCTGAGAGTTTATCAATAGAGGAATCTGAATGAGCATGCCATCACCACATCAGACTTATCCTATGTCTACGACTCAAATGTCCAAAATCCTGATGCCCAGTGAAGACCCCCTAGGCCTTATTCCCCATTTTGGCATAGAGGTAATGTGTCTTCAAAGAGATGCTCTGAACCAATTATTTTCTAGAAATGGGGGCTTGTCTATGCTATTGATCCTTGTAATGTTCCACCCACACTAATGTTGGGAGATGTACACCAGACCAGGGGTCTGCCAAGTATGGAGTTTGTTTACTTCTCACACATGTTAGGCATGAAGTAACCAGGCTATGGCTAAGCTAATATCGAGGTCAGCCAGTTCCCGCTCGAAGCTAATTGATCAGGATCTGCACTTTTTGCTTCCAAGTGTCAAGAAATAGTTGGTTGCCTTTGCATTTAGTTATAAGAAAATGACTTATAACCTGTATAAGGAGTGCAGATTAAGGGTTATTTGGTTGATTCAGGTTGTCTCAGTTCACAGTTATGGGTTTTTCCAGTCTAAGCTATTGATCCAGAGCTATTTTTGGCTCCACTAAGAAGAAACTGGCAGTCTAATTTTGGGGGATTTTCATTTGTATGCCAAGTCATCACAGAAGTCCTCATAAATGGTGACAAACTACTTTGTTTTGTTTCGTTGTCATGGATTTCAGACCTCTCAGACCTTCAGAAGGTTCAATTCCTTGTAGGAGTGAAAATTTTCATGCAGGGTTGATCTTCCGATTTGTGGTTCATCAAGGTTTTAAGTCAGTGCCTCTAACTGCTCGACCAGGATCGGTTCCTCCCACCCATCAAAATCGAACCAACTCATAGAAATTCCCAGACTTATTCAGAATTTTGATCCAGAGGGAAATGTTAAGCCATGTGTTGGCATTTAACTTCCCATTCCTCCTGGTCAATAATGCACAACATATGAATAATAATCTACCGGAATATCCTCTATGCAAGCCAAGTTGCTGACATAGTCACAATATCACAACGAATATAAGTTTTCCCTGAATATTCCACCAATATCCCTAGTCTACAATGGAGCAGCTATTCCAAGCATCCATTTTGATTATAGGAGCCTACACAGACAGAAAATTCTGTCAAAATATTTGTATGGCATTCACAATAATGTATATTTCACACTGAAATAGCTACAGTTTGTGGTTTCTGCCAAAATGTGTGCCCATATGATATTTTTAAATGGTCAAACTAATACTACAGATCAATGCATTTAAGCACTTTATGACCAACCAGTATATTTTTTTTCTATCTTCATATCTTTAATGGTATTGAAAGTGTCCAATTTACAAATTTACTGCAAATCAATTCTTGAAGACTGTATATCAATTCTTAAAGCCTCTGGAAATCAATTCTTAGTCTCGGTAAATCAATTCCTTTCAAAGACATGGAGAAATGAGCCCTAAAGATTCCTCACCACTTATAAGAGGACCTCTTCTATTCAAAGAAGCTCCAAGTACAATACTCAAGGTTACAAAGCTGGAAAGTGCCCTATCAGCTAAGGTTTATTGACTGCAGCTTGCATGAAATGCCTTTGATTGCTTCAGCAAATGAGGGTCAGCACCTCATTCCAATAATGGGAGACACAGCCAAGAGATTTCTATCCTAGATTTGATGTCCGACACTTAGAAGACAAATAGCAACATTTGAGCTTCAAATGTTTGTTTGTTGGGTTTATCTCCCACCAACAGAATTTCAGATATCCACTTGAAGCAGATATAGTGCTGCCTTCACTGTGTAAAGCATGCTGTGAACACCTGCCATGATACCACACCCAGTCACATTACTCTTACATCGGGCCAACCAGACCAGGAACTTCCTTCATATTCGCCTGAGCACAAGCAAGGGAGCTACACCACTACCATTTTTAACGACTTTAGTATGTTGCGGTCGAGATCGAAGTCCGTTCCTTTTGTACCTGTAGCAGACGCTCTACCAACTGTGCTACCAGGTCCTTCATATGATCAAAAGTTACATCCTGTTGTAGACTGTTGCCCACAGTGGTGTCCAATGGCCAGACAGTTTGTGATACTGACCTATACCATCTCAGCCTCTCTGAGTAGAGGTTTGAGTCCTGGTTTGGGCAAAAACATTCACCTAGAACTGCTTGCTGTCTTACTGTGAGCAGTATATCTACATTTAACCAAGACAATGTCTGGAATCTTCCTCCATCAATACCAGTTAAATCAATTTATAGTGACCAAAATTTTGTTAGTTCAGAATGATGCATTTATAAAAAATACAGACTTGAAAACATAAAAGATAAAGATTTCATTTTTCTTATAGTAATTTTAATAAAAGGTTAAAATTTAACAAATATCTCTCAGAAGAAGAGATGCTTCAAATCTTTTATCCTAGAAGGGAGACCACTATAAAGTAAAGAAGTATCTGAATAGTCCACTTTTTTTGAGAAAAAAAGGAGTTTTAAAACAGCAGTAATGTTAGTATTTATCTGTGAAGATTTGGTTCATTTATTCATGCCAACACAGGCCCACACATCTGAATAAGGTGACAGGTTGGTTCCCTGAACCCAACTACATATAAAGTGAATGACCTGGCATAAGATAACCTGATGATGGTGTCAACATCACATTATGCGTCATGTGACCCTGAGACTATAAATCAGACCTGGAAACGGGATCTCTAAGCTGAACCAGGCTGATCTGGATCTACAACTTTTTTTAAAGTAAAATTATTTGCTTGTTTATTGGGTTTATCGTCCCAACAACAGTATTTTAAGTAAAATTTTATTGTGTTTAGCAGAATAATAATAACTTTCTAGTAATATTCAGTGTGGCCATTCAATTCCACATTTTTTTAATTGCAATGCATTAGTTAACTCTCTAGTGGGATGATAAATATATATTCAAATACTATATGTCAATAAGATTTAGCAGCTATAAACATCAAAAGAGAAGAAAAAAGACAAAATATATTTAAAAATGCTTGACTTTTGTAGGAGCCACACATGGTACCTCTTAAAAAACAGTCCAGTGCTCTACTGACTGCCCTGCTGAGTAATGGTTCTTGCTTGCATCATGTGGTTTTATTATACATTGTGCCTAAAACAATGTTTACATTTAAATTACATCATAACCTGTGTTATGATTTTCAACTAGCATTTATCAGCTTTTTAAAGTCAGGCCTTACAATGAGGGCAACTGCTATTGTTTTACAACAGTTTTCTGTGCCATATACAATCTTTTCTTTTAATTGTTTTGAGCTTATAAATAAATATTGTGTTTTCGTTTTCAGAGTCATGATTTTAAAAAAAAGAGAAAAATTCATATTTCTACAGTAATTTACTCAATAATGGTCATTAAAGCGACGTTGGTTGAGGAAAACCCTAGACAAATGTCCAAGTAGATCCATCATTGATCACAGGACAGTTGGAATACCTTCTCACATCAAGTACTGCACACTGACCAGGATTCAAACAAATGTAGTGAGAAGTTGAGCAGTCAGAGGAGCCCTGGATACAATTTCAGGTGTTTGAGAAAGAGAAGGAGAGAGATGACCGCTTCCTGACCACGGAGGACCTTGAAGCTATCCTGTGTCCAGGTGTTACCACAGAGACAGTGCGACAGACAATTATTGGTTATCCCTGCTACCCAATCTATAGCCACATAGAGACCATGTTACAGTCCTGGATGGCTCTATCAATGTGCGAAGGGCATAAATTAAAAGTAATTATAGACCTTATCTGTAAATAAGAGAATTATAGACCTTATCTGTAAATGAGATGTAACACAATGTATGATAAATAGTTTTATCGGACCTAGTAGCGCAATCAGTAGAGCATCGGCTCTATGTACAGGAGGCCCCGGGTTCGATCCTGGGCTGGGACATACCAAAGTTGTTAAAAATGGTAGTGGCATAGCTCGCTTGCTTACGCTCAAGCAAATATAAGGGTAGTTACACAACTGGTTGGCCTGGTGTCAGGATAATGTGACTGGGTGTGGCATCATGCCAGGTGTTCACAGCATGCTTTACACAGTGAAGGCAGCACTATATCTGCTTCAAGTGTACACCGTCTTCAGATAACTGAAATACTGTTGGTGAGACGATAAACCCAAAAAACAAACTCCACTTTTAAACAAAAAAGCGAGAAACTGCAATAACTTACCTTGTTTTTGTCCAGGGCCTGTCTTTACTGGCTGATGAGTACCATTAATCCTGGGAGCATCAGAAGACATGGTTTCTGTAACATTACAAATAATATAAAAGTTAATTCTAAAATTTAAACCGGCTAAGTATGAACAGATAAGGTTAAGGCTAATGATGAAAATCTAGATCAGCCACTGTGGGAGCTGTCTGAACAAGAGCTTCACTATTAACTGCTTAGTCTCTTTCAGTACATTTTCTTACTGAAGCATACAGAAACTGTTGCAAGTAAGCTAATTATCAAGAACTTAGTATTGATTTTAAAGGTGGTATCCAACAGTTTGGAGCAAAAATATTTTAATTGAACAAATCTTGCAAATTGCTATTTATCGATGACCTTCTTCTGTCTGAAAAGTGAACCATGAGGCCACAGTCATTACAAACACGTATTTCCTATCTAAGCCACGCAGCAGTTAGTTATTTTTAAACAGAGAAAATCATGCAACCACTTATGTTATAGCTCATCCACGTCATCCGCTGTGATGTCGATGTCTATTTTTAGCAGGAATCCCAGTTGTTCTTAATTAAGAACATTTTAAGTGTTGATTAATGAGTTTTACTGCCTTAAAATTTAAATACTGTTGAAAAATTGCCAAAGTTTCATATTGAATGAAGCATGTTTTTTTCTGCATAAATTATGCACAAATACCCCAAACATAGGTCGGATATTGTTATATATGTATGAGATATAAGCAAACTGTTGGATACCATCTTTAACCAAGTGTGGAATGACAAAGGTAAAGTCATGTTATAAAGCAAGTAAGCAACTGTACGTGTTAATTAGATATATCAATAAATGCCCATGTACACTTCTATTGATTGTTCCTACTATGTTAATTTCATCAATCCTTACTAACAAACATATATGGTGCTGCATAATGTTTTATATGCATTTCTGCAACAGTAAACATTTAGCAATTCATCATAAATTACTGAAATAGGCAGGCAACTGTCAGGGAAATAAAAATAAATTATGTTTTCAGAATATCATGTCCTCAATACTTCCAATATTAAATTTTGAATTTTAAATATTTTATTTATTTTTAATTAACACGAGACCCACCTTTTGCTTGTTGGGTTTATTGTCCCACCAACAGTTTGTTCGTTATTTCGAGACAGTGTCCACTTGAAGCAGTTATAGTGCTGCCTTCACTGTGTAATGCATGCCGTGAACACCTGTCATGATATCACACCCAGTCACATTATTCTGACACCAGGCCAACCAGTCCTGGAACTACCCTTATATTTGCTTGAGCATTAGTAAGGGAGCTATACTACTACCATTTTTAAATACTTTGGTATGTGGCAGCCTGGGACTGAACCTGGGGCCTCTCGTATCCCGTATCCGAAGCTCTACCAAATTGCACTACCAGGTCTGGAGACCCACGCTTTATGACATGTTTAGTATATTGGAGATATATTTACCATGATTTTACTTTTTTATATATATATATATATATATATATATATATATATATATATATATATATATATATATATATATGCATCGCACTGACACAGTTATGACAATTATTGTGACTATAAGCTATGGTGACCACTCATTAGTCAAGAAAGAGACAAATGTCTGAGCAAAACCACTCAGCAGGTCAACTGAAAGGCATTCCACATGAATGTTTTGTGTTACATATACCTTAAAAATACTCTATACATACCCATTGTATCAAAGCTGGAAAGGCTGGAATCCTTGGCATCCTCTGTTTCATCCCCAACTGGAAATAGAGATGAATATGTTTTATGCTTGCTATACATGTACACACAGAATTCAACCACATGTTATACACACTGCTATCTGTCCCATACTCTAGCCCAAAACCAGCTACATGTATTAAACTTTTAACTTATTTTGCTTTTAGCTTTATAGCTTAGGAGTTTCAAGTGAGCAACTATCCGCTAAGCCACCAGCACCTCATAAAAAAGTTGTATTTACTAGCAAATATGATTTTAGAATTTATCTACAAAAAATAAAGCAGTAACAAGCATTATAAACGCAGTACAAAATCTGCATTCAAATTATTAAAAAATACAATATTTTAGCAAATTTTACACAAGGAATAATAAATGGTTCATATAAGAAAGAATGCATTATCTTTCCCTGTATTCCTTCTACAATGTCTTGTAGGCAGACGACTTAAAGATATTTAAAAAAAAACACATTAAGAATATAATAGCTCAGTCAGTTCATCAAAATTCACAAAGAAGCCATTCTATATCTAGTGGGTATTTCAGTATCAACTTTAATCAGGCTTAAAATTAGGAACAATTGAAAAGCAAACATGCAAGAATGTTTGACGGTATTTTGTAACAGGCTGCGTAAATTAGGTTTATTTTGGTCAGTGGTTGTGATTCCAAGCATTCCTTCCTTTCTTGTGGGACTGGAACCCAAGTGGAACCAGACTGATAAATCTATTTATAGCACAATGTTGTCATGCACACCATGCTGGCATGTCCCATTTCCAACTAGGTCTATGAATAGATTTCCCATCAAACAAGCAGGCTTATTCAGATGGATGAAACTATCCATGCATACCAATATGCTAATCACGATTTACAGAAAAAATGTTTTGCAAGCAGATGCATTAAACTATCCATGCATACCATCATGCTTATCAGGATTAACAGAAATGCAAGAAGATTTATTCAAACAGAAAAAATATATCAATGCCTTAAATTGAAAAAATTACGACTGGCAATGTTTATTTATAGGAAACAAGACTATAGCCTTAAGGCAGTTTCAAGATATATTGTTTAAGAAACTAACTTTATCAATAATTAATTTCTTCTAGCAAACAGTTATGTCATTTACTTGTATATAGCTTACAACTTAAATAATGTTCTACCCCTATCTTCTTTGTACACAAGCAGAAAACAAACTGTTTCTAAGAAACCAATGTGTCCTTGAGCTTTCTCACCATGACAACAGACAATAAATGTTATGATGCTACAATAATTATACTCAGAAACAGCCATGGGCCATTTCAAATCAAATATTAAACGGCTGTGGCAAAAATGATGATTATCAGTTTGCCATATATTATTTTATTTTAATCATAAACTTTGTACATTTCTGCTTTAAATGAAAATACTTGTGCAATCAATGTTGATGATATTAAGCAGGAAGTAAAAAAGCAACTTATCACGTAATCACTTATCAAAACAAAATGCTCAGTAAAATTATTTTTTGTTTTAGGGAAAAGTATCAGAATTCTTACACAAGATTTTAATTATAACTTTTTATTCTGAAGTGTAATATTTCTTCTTAATTTGCAGCCAAAAATGAGACTTGACCTTTGAAAATGAGTGAAATATTATTTATAATATATAATAATAATCATAAAATAATATGCTCTATAATATTCATTGCGTAAAGCATCAGAGTAAACTGACAAATTTTACCTTTTATTAAATTCCGAACATATCAAATTCCAATTTCTAAATCCACAGGCTTTTATTACAATCCACGTTTGCACAGGACCTTTTTCTAACGACTTCATGCAAAAAGTGCTTGCTTTACCTTTTTTTTCTATATACCCTTAAAACACACGCAATCAATTATACATCACGTGTGTTAACTCTTGGCCTGCTAAGCAAATATTGATCAGACTTTGTCAAAAAGTATAGAACCAGATTAGCCAGCACCTAAATGAAGCCATCTGATCATTATCTGCACCATTTGCTAGTGAATCTTGAGCAATATAGCTTTCAGCAAACAATAACATTTTTACATTTCTTAATATTCTTATACTATAGCATGATAAGGGATAAAGGTGAAAGATCAGTTGCCAGAGGGCAGGTCATGGGGCTGAGAGACATGAGGAAGTGCTCTTTTATAAACAATGGTAAATATTTACTTAAATCAATGGAACATGGCAGAAAACTGCCTGAGCTCAAACAGATACTCCCCCTCTACCCCACCTGCAATCTACATCTTTGACATGTAACTGAAATCAACTTAAAAGTCAATACTACTTTAAACTTTATGGCTAACCAAACTTCAAGATTTTTCATGTATTTGGATAAAGAGCTAATACTAAAGCATAGTATTACATACCATAACTTCTAGAGCATAAAATGCATTCTTTTAAAAGTTTTATTTATAATCATGTGAGACTTGCATTTAAGAAAAGTGTTAATAAAAGCAAATCATACACTGATCATGGTTTCAGAAACCTGGAATATCTTGTTTTTCAGCTTTGAGCTACAGAACTTAACACCATGTCAACAGAGAAAACACAGACTTCATCATCATCATCATCATTTTAACTGACGACCACCACAAAACAATCATTTAAAATGTGAAACTGATTTTGAACGTGAGTTACGGAATGTTATAAGTTGACAACATTGACAACACAGACCTCATCCTTATCATTTTAACTGATGACCACCACAAAACAATCATTTAAAATGTGAAACTGATTTTGAACGTGAGCTACTGAACTTTGTAAGTTGTTAACATTGACAACACAGACTTCATCATTATCATTTTTACTGACTGACCACAACAATCATCTAAAATGTGCCCGGGCACTTATGAAAGGCAAACTTTTAAATCATTTATAGGACAACCGATATTGGCTATTTGTAACAGAACTGATTTTAAACATGAGCTACAGAAATTTATAAGTTGACAACATAGATAACACAGACTTCATCATCACCATTTTAACTGACTGACCACCACAGACAATCATTTAAAATGTGTCCATGCAACTCTTACAAAAGGCAAACTATTAATTCATTGGCAGGACAACTAATATTGGCTGTTTATCACATAATTTGTTTTAAACGTTATCTACAGAACATCATACATTGTCAACAATGATAACACAGACTTCATCATCATCATTTTAACTGACTTATCACCACAGACAATCATTTAAAAAGCATCAGGGCACAGATGAAAGACAAACTATCATTTCAATGATGGGTCAACCAATATTGACTGTTTATCATATAATAGGGTTTGAACACTTCCCTCTTTAATGATCATCACAGAACACAAGCCAGGTCTGTCACTGACACTTATAACTGAAATGGGGACCATAGGACGTGCGATAGCATCATTCATTATACAAGGGCAAGTTTAATTTCCATGGACCTAGTGTTTATGCCTTCACATACAGTGCCCATTAAAGCTGTTTTATGGCCAATATCATTATATTGGACATCATTTACTGGCTGACCACTAAACACCTCAAGCAAAGGGATGATAGGGTAGACAGACGCAGTAAAAGCATTCTATTATCGATAGGCAATTTCATCGAAGTATTGGGATGTTTTAATGGCCACAATACTTTTAAATAAAGTTTGCTTTAAAGATCTAAAACACATGCTATGCTTTTAGATTGACAACTAAATATTCTAGGAGGTGAATGCATTTTACAACCGTAAAATCTTGAATTGCTACTAGCATAGCAGTCTTCACGAAAGGAATTTTAAAACACCGGACCTTCGGTCCACCCAGCTGGCAATATCTACTGGACTGGACTAAATTTAAGTAGACCAGTATGGTTTTGGCATTTTGACACAAAAGGTTGGTAAGGTAACCGAGTTGTTACTAGTGGTTGGGTTCAGTACAATGTTGTAAAGCATTGTTTAGTTTAGTATATATGTTTTCGTTATAATTCAGAATTTTGAAAATGATGGGGCTGAAAATTCTGGTGGACCGTTAGAGTTCAACCGTTCCTTGAAGGCTTTAAAATGCATTTTGATCTGTCAACTTTTAATTAAAAATCTAAGCAGTTGGAAGTGTGAACATACATTTTTAAGCAAAACTATAATGGTTTGAACAATTCAGAAGTTATAAAATGTTTATATATTAAAATCTTGTTCATCATACCTTTAGTTTTTTGGGGTTTTTTTGTTGTTTTTTTCGTTACTTAATATTAACACAAATATGGTTGTACTGGCGATGTCCAGCTCATTATTTGTGGAGGAAGACCCAAGAGAATTGTTTAATTAAGATCACCTGCAGAAGACCTTCCCTCATTTAAGTTCTTGCCCTGACCAGGATTTGAACCCATGCAGTGAAGGGCTGATGAGCTACAAGTGGGTGACTCTTAACAGCTCGGCCACGGGCACCCCCAGTCATTATTGCTATGTGGGCACCCCCAGTCATTATTGCTATGCAGGCACCCCCCAGTCATTATTGCTATGTGGGCACTCCCAGTCATTATTGCTATGCGGGCACCCCCAGTCATTATTGCTATGCGGGCACCCCAAGTCATTATTGCAATGTGGGCACCCCCAGTCATTATTGCTATGCGGTGGCAGGCATAACAGTGTTCTAAAAGACACTTGACCTTTGACATGTAGACTGGGAGCAGTTGCCCAACAATACCACCATCTGTGGATGTTTTTGTTACACTCTATTATCTGCTCCCAGTAATTACATTGGTCTGGAATGAGAAGTGGACCAACTTCATCAAAGCACCATAAATCCCCTGGGTACCAAACACAATGAGTCAATAAACGAAATGAAATTCTCTGCAAGAACTACTAGAAGAAACACACTGTTGGAAAACATTTTCTTGCGACCCTTACAGGAAACTTTTTTTTTATTTACTTGTTTTAAGTAACAAGTAACTATTTTTTATAAATGCTTCCTGACTGGTGTGACTGTGTGAATGACAGAAAACATATTTAAATGAAAAATCTTAATTCTATTTGAAGTGACAAACTTTGCAAAATATCTCCATTTCTTCTAATCAGATTGCATGTGAAAAGAAACAACAAGAAATATGGAGTTTTTTACAGCAGTAATTGCTCCTTCTACTCTTCTGTTAATGAAGTACAGGATTAAAATATTAATAATAAATTGGACTTTATAATAACAGATATTGTAACACAGGGGAAAAAATGCGCAGCTAGTCTGAGCCTCAAACCCAGGACCCTTTGCAAACAGGGCGATTGCTCTACCAACTGAGCTGACATATTTTTCTCCTATCACTCAGCTACATTTACCCTCGGCAACTCGAAATTCTTTCTCGAACTTACACAAACCACCTGCTCTGCAAACAACGGTTGCACACAAGCATACTCAAGCATTGGTACCACAGCAACCACAAATCATTTATATCCAGCAACCATTCTGGGACTCAAATCCAGGACAGTTTGCTAGATAGGGCAACTGCCCTACTGACAGACCAAACCTAACTTCTCTCCCTTTCACTCAGCTACGATAACATTAATATTGCAAGACTATGTTAATCTCATGTAATCTGCCCATTACAGGCACAATAAATGGATGGCATATTGGGCAGAACACAATGTTTGCCATTAAATATTCATCACCTGAAAACTTCAACAGCCTGCAATGCTGCCATGAAGGTAGGCAATCAATGTGTCACATACTCTAGTGCTAAAGTAGGGACCGTACAAACATTATCAAGATGAGCGATTCGTCATCATGATGCCAATATCAACAGAACATGTTTAACAACCTTCTGTTTTATTTAAGATAATCTTGTTTAATTTCCATTATATATGAAAAATGAACAGGCTTCCTAGCAGAGCTCTGTTAAGTACTTCTTTTTTAAAAAGGTGGTACTCTTTTCGGTTATAAAATGCTTTTTTACTGGCATTTGTCATAGAATTAAGAAGCAAAAAAATCTGTTTTGATACAACAAACAGGGGTAAAATGTTGTAATAACTATTTTTATGAAAATCATTTATATGGTTAGCAAACAACAATGAACAGAACAGCATATTGAACACTGTGTAAAATACTATTAACTTCTCAATATTAAAAGAAAAAACAACAACAATATTTTGAAAAGAAATTAATTTTGAAAGTTACTTAGCAGAAATAAGAGACTAAATTTTTTTAAAAGCAAATTATAGGTTATTGCAGGTTTTTAAAATTAAAAACTGTTTAAAGGATTTTCTTTTATTAAAGGGGTGGTTACACAAAATACCGACAGGAAGTAGTGTGTGACATGGACTTTTTCTCTTTAGTAGCAGTCTGTTGCTATGTTTTGGCATTAAATTTCCTATTTTGAAGATAATCTTAATCTACTGGTGTCAAAAGAAAGCTGAATTCATGTAGAATCATCAGAAAGCAAAAGTCTTGAACCCCTATGCACAATAATGGACTGGTCCACTTTTACAGGAAGTGCATATTTCATTGAAATTTGGGGGTTACCAACTGGCAATTTGGGGGTACGTGCATTCTATGAAGCAGAACCTTCTTGCAAGTTGCGGAAGTTGGCTTATTTCTGGGTCTTTCTGATAGACAATAAATAGCTCGTTTCACCTAAATGTGGTTATGAGGATTCATCATAACTTCGTCATGGTGCAATTTGTTTCCAACATTTCATGATTCACTATAGAATATAGAACAAACTTATTTGGTGGCGTCTAACCTAAAGGCCTGACAGAGCCAAGTTCATTACTTCTACAAGTACCCACCCCCACCCCCCTCCAACACAGACCAGGCTCAGTGCATGCTGCACTGGTGACAATCAATCATGTGACATGCAGGGAGCCTGACAGGTCTACCCACACAGCTGACACTGAGACACCAGCTCATGGCCGGACATCGACCCAGTCATCCTGATCACATGTGGTCACCATATATAGAGATAGTGGTTTTATGTATTCTTTGGTCTTTTACCATTTGGTATTCATCAATCACACAGCTTTTCATATTTTAGCCCATAGCTGAATTGATCACACTTAGGCAAATAGTGAAGATCCATCCATTGACTTGGAGCAAACTGATCAGCATTTACACTTTTTGCTGCCGAGTCTGAAGCAAGGCAGATGTTACTTTGGCATAAAGGTGTAAACAAATAATTAACCCATATACTCATACATGTGCCATTTTACTCCTCTTCAAAGCTTACACGCTTATCAATTCTTAAGAGGGGTGCCTGCAGTGTAGAGAAAGGGTCACCAGCTTGAATCTTCTCTGAATGCTTATCCTCTAACTGCATGGATTCGAGTCGGAGTCCTATTTGGAACTGACTTAATGTTGGAAGGTCTGGCAGCTGACCTGTGGTGTACCAGAGGTTCTACCCAGGCATCTGTTAAGGTCTTCCTCCACAAAAAAAGCTGGACATGGCTGAGAATTGTCACAATTGGTTGCTGTTATGTATGAAAAAATAAAATCTACAGAACTAAGTGTTTATTTCTAGAATGGTTTAACATAAGTAAAACAAAGTGTTTATTTCTAGAATGGTTTAACATAAGTAGAACTAAGTGTTTATTTCTAGAATGGTTTGGCATAAGTAGAACAAAGTGTTTATTTATAGAATGGTTTAGCATAAGTAGAACAAAGTGTTTATTTATAGAATGGTTTAGCATAAGTAGAACAAAGTGTTTATTTATAGAATGGTTTAGCATAAGTAGAACAAAGTGTTTATTTATAGAATGGTTTAACATAAGTAGAACTAAGTGTTTATTTCTAGAATGGTTTAGCATAAGTAGAACAAAGTGTTTATTTCTAGAATGGTTTAGCATAAGTAGAACAAAGTGTTTATTAATAGAATGGTTTAGCATAAGTAGAACAAAGTGTTTACTTATAGAATGGTTTAACATAAGTAGAACAAAGTGTTTATTAATAGAAAAGTTTAGCATAAGATCTATACTTATATAAAATTGTATACATGAAAGTACCCTATTTATATAGACAATGTAAAGCATTTTCCCCTCTTAGGTTCTTGTTCTCTTAATACTTCACACCTATACACTATTATGGCCATATTGGTCAATTCCAGCTAATATTGGTGGAGAAAGATCCAAGGCAAGACAATGTTTTGCCTACTTTTCTAAGACAAGATACAAAAGTGAAAACATGCTCGGTAGATTATAACATTTGCATTATACAGAAATGTATGTAATGTATTTGTTCATATATTTTATTAAAAGATAAATTATATTTATATATAAAATTATTTAAGTTTGAAAATTCTGATCTTCGAATAAACTAATAATAATAAATTATAAACGTGATACAAATTCTGACAATACTCAAGACCTAGCAACAAGCAAATACGCAAATATATTTATAAATATTTCAACAGGAACCTTTTTATGGACTTTATGTTAAGGCTTAAAAATGGAAATTTTGTGTAGTTGTTAAAGTAAAGGCAAATGTCTGGGTAGACCCACCAGCGCACTGCTGGTCAGCTGATGGTCATCCCAGGTAAAACATCTCATCCTGACCAGGATTTGAACCAATGGATCATGGGTGGGAAAATTCAGCGACTCTTATTACTTGGCACCATTTTAAATAAATAAGAAGAAATCCTTCCACAACCATCAAAACAAATTCATCATTGTAGTAACAACGAAATTTTACAAAATCAATGGTTGACCATTAGCCAAGCAATTAATTGACAGAATCATCGGGAGAAACTGTCAAGTCAATAAAAAATCTCATGAAAATCTATGCTAACTGTTTGCCTTTGCTCAATTCATGAAGGAAATGATTGCCATTAATAAAACAAGAAGCAAAATATATTGATCTTCAATAAGGAGATGTAATTATGAATATCGCCTTCTCCACCCAGAATTTCTGTGAGCCTGGCAATATGATGTGCGCTGTGAAAGAAGGCCAGAGATGAAGGATCACCGGTAGTGTATATATATGGGTGTTGGGAAGGGAACAATAATTTTTCTATGGAAAAAGGAAACAAGTCTCATCTATAGCAGGAAATGACCAGAAATGAATGTAATTGAACAGGGCATCCCTGACAGGAAGTGCCAGGAGAGGGCGCCAACCGCAGGACATTATAAAATCCTGGGATGGTCATACTGTATATTGGAATCAATAAAAACAATGAAAATACTGTATTTTGTGAAATATATCTGGGTTTTTGACATACATTGCAGTGACCATTTAAGATCATTACAGCAACATCTAGCTTTTTGGTGGAGGAAGACCTCAGACACTGAGTAGAACCACAGGCACACCACAAGTAAGCTGGAAGACCTTCTCACATAAAGTCCTTCGCCCCGAACGAGACTCGAAGCCACGCATGAGAGGCTAATATTTTCAAATGTATTGAAATCTTATGATTCTGTATTTTAGCCAGTAAATTAAAGAGGATTTAGTCTTAGTTTAGTACCAGTTCATCTGGTAACTTAAAAAGTGAAAAATTAATGAACATTTTAAAGTAAACTAGCATAAACAGAAGATGTTCCATCTACAAACAGTTCTAACCATGCTCAATAATGTGAACTTTTTCTGAGGCCAAAGTGGGAGATTTGTTATTTTCATATAAACAAAGAAAAAAAGTATATGTTCCCAGGTAGGGTGATTTCTAAAAATGTTTAAAACACCCCTCATTTTCAAATAATTTTTAACCATAAAAGAGGGAGTCTCCCTCCAAAAGTGGGCGAGTTCACATGTATGCATGCTGTGGTACCTCTGCCACAGAGAACTGACTGAAGTCATTGGCACAGCATCAGAACAGGGATAATATTGATTGAGATGGGATCTCAATTTAAATATGTTTCGCCCTAGGTCTAACGGACCTACACCAGAGAAAGCCTGGAGGGATTTCTTAGTAAAGTTATTTCAAGCACGTCTGTGAAATTGCAAGGATACTGTAAGCCATGACAGTAGTATTAGCTCTTTTCTTGTTAAGCATAAATTCGTAAGACTTGAGCAAACAGTGTAGAACCAGATCAATGATCTGCCTGACCAGAGTCATTGAGGAAAACAATCACAAAAGACAACCTAAAGTTAAAGTTAAAGCAAATAATCATTATAGAAGCAACAGTTCTATGGCGAAGTGGTTGTTCATTGTATGTGCTTTGCACTTGCAAACCACAAATTCAACAGACCTTTATAAATAGCGTAGATTTAGCTCAGCTAATGGCTCAATGCTGTCTGATCAGGCTCTGCAATATTTATGACAGTCTCTGAGGAGAAAAAAAATCACAAAGGAAAACCTAAACAGCCAAATTCTTAAATAATCAAAATGGAAAGAATAGCAGCCCAGTGGTTGGTGATACAAGTTTGACGTAATGCATGCTAAACAATTGTCTAACAATAATTGTCTAACAATTGTCTAATGATTGCAAGTGTTTCCCCAGTTGGACCATTCCATCCATTCCATCATATACATGGGCCCCATTTATAAATGGTCTGAGAAGATAAAGTGTTGAGGATAAATCACACTCAATGGGGCATGTCGAACAGCAGACTAACAGCAGACGAGAGGCTGCCAGACATAGTTCTGAGTCTGCTGATTCCAATCATTAACATACTACATTCAGTTTACTTATCTGTCCTTGTTTAACAGACACTATACTTTAAATAACCAACTGTAAAATTTATTTTTTGCTCACAACTTCATTATCAGAGAAAAAGATAGGTACTAATGACTTCTGTCTGTCCACAGCAAGTTGGGTAGATTCTGAACAGACCGCTTCTAGCACGGAGCTGTCTGATCTGGGTCTATATCTTTTGGCTAAGCCAGACCAGTCCATGCTTAGCAAGGGCAGAGTTCAAAACTAATCACAATTTCAAGTTAAATTTATTTCAAAATTACCTCTGCAGGGATGGGAATTGCCATTTTATAACCTATTGTTTTGTTTTTAAAAATACATCACAGCATCATGATTATGGTCAGTATTGCAGCATCCAGCTATTTTGCTGGAGGATTACCCCAGACAAATGTCTGGGTAGAACCACCGGCTCACTACAGGTTAGCTGAAAGACCTTCTCACATTAAGTTATCTGCCCCTACCGGAACTCGAACCCATGTGGTGGGAGGCGAGCCGTCAGAGGAGTTACAAGTCTGTGAGTTTAACACTATGGGCACCCACTTCTAACCTATACATATAAGACTGTTTTGATTCGATATTATTTACGATTTTACAATAAAATAAAGACAAAAGCTAACTACTGACATAAATAATCCCAATAATATATCCAATGCAATAATTTGCCTCTACATTACCTTCCAGTGGTGATTCATCCATCGATAAGATCTATATCCGAATCATTATTCACAATCTTCACACTAATTCAGTAGGTGTTGTACTAAAAATGTTACTGAAACACTGTCATGATATAAAATCCACCGACAAACGATATAAAACTCTAATTCCGCAAGAGTTACTTCCAATAGATCCAGCTATGAAAATCACTTGGCATAACTTGAATCAACAGCCACCTTAAGACGGGAAATACAACTTCTGAGAGATGTTAATCACAACATCATTGCAGGCACTCAAGAAATCAATGTTAATAAAGCAACCAAAATACTTCTACACTCCAAATTTATCATAGTCCAGCCATATATAGAACCAATGTTGGAGAAAAAAAACTCAATAAGTAGCGAGCAGTTGACAGTGACAACGATGGCAGCAGCAGTAGCAGCTTACAGGATCTATATCCAATAGTAACACTCTCCAGTAACATCCACCATTGACTGTTTTCAGTGAACTTAGTATTTGGGAACAAAACAGATGGTCAGAGCAAAAGAGGCACATATATATAACATAATCCGAAAATACAAATCCTTGAAATTCAAAAGCTGTGGCCCTTCTTGAACATAAATGAATTGTACAGTTATTACTGGATACAGTTTTCAGTTATTATCCAGAAAAAGGTTGCATAAGACTTAGAAATAAATACAACAGTATTTCTCACGAATAACTTCCTGCAACAGTTTCACAAATTTTCTGCTTCTGAATCAGCCACAACTAGTTTTGTTGTTAACAGGTGTATTGTGTATGGTATTAATAGCCAATCTTTATACAACAGGGACCAATTGTTTCAAAAGGCCCATCCGTCACAATTAAATTAGATCCTCTTTCTGTACATGCAACATATAACAATCACAACACTTTCAATTAAACAATAACATTCCAATGACAAGTCTCAAACATTAAAATTTTTTATGACAACTTAGCATGTAACATCTCACCTTCCATATCCATCTATAGCCAGCTTGTTGAGAATACGTCATGTATAATGTCTAAATAAAGGTAAGTGAATATTCACCTTCACGCAACACAAACTGCAAGTGAAGTTTAATCCATATCTCTTGAATCTGTTTCATGTGAACACAGATATACAACACTTTAAAATTCAAATTTTATGAAAATAATTAAATGCAGACAGTTTCTCTTAAAACACTATTTTTAAGCAGACACTAGACTATAAATTTTACACAAAATTTTAATTTAGAACTAGACCATAATTGTACCCCTTTCACAGATATGATTTTGCTTAAACAATTAACTTTAAAACACACAATACTCCATCTGCACAGCTGGTTTTTAAACTTTGATATCCCTTTACATGAATGACACTCTGACGACTGTTACTGGTTTGTTTAGCTGTTGTGTCTAACAAAGTATCTGTCAACCTACTCCTTAAGATGACATCACTGTGACCACCGAGGACACACTACTGACCGTCTGCTCAGCATGACAGTAGGCAGTCGAAACCAGTCCATCAATACTGAACCCACTAACATACATACATATACAACTGACCAATTCTGTAATCCAATTGCTGGTCTGACCTTGCTACAGTGCCTGACTCCTCTGGTCAACGAATTATAGATGGATCAAGCTTGCTGCAGTGGTTAGCAACACCCTCTTCCTCCCTCTTTCTCCATTTCTGCAGTCTTGGTCAGTATTGATCCACATTGACTAATTATCACACATGTACACCACAGTGTGTGCAGTGTGGAAAGTCATTTGTACATAATGACCTGGCAATGGGGTCATCTACTAGGCTCAGTGGGCATGGTCACCTGCAGAACAGGCACACATTCTTGCCAGACCGCAAACACAATGTTCTGATTATAAGCTAAAAAGTCAAGATCAAAATGGATGTTGAGCAAAATGTGAGTTACAGGATGACCTGACTGTGGGGGTCACTCATCAGTCAAAGGTCAAGGTCTGACCTTTGACACCAATATACCAGGGGTCATTTCAAGATGGCTTGGGAATGTGTCCTCCACTAGCCAGAGATCAGTCAGAAAAGACAATTGTGTGACAGAGGCATTTCAAGATTATGCAACTGTGGGGTCAGAGGTCAAGCTAAAAGAGTGGCAAAACTAAAGACCTTTTTATAACTGTGGTGTCAGAGGTCAAGCTAAAAGAGTGGCAAAACTAAGAGACCTTTTTACAAGATTTTTCTCCAAACTTGGACTCAAACCCAGGCTTGGTGAACATCTTTATTGTTACCTTATCCCACCTGTTGGGGGCAAAATTTATGCAAACAACAAAGCACGTAAGAGCAAATAACAATACACCTTGTTCTAACATGGCACTATATTTTCATTGTTCAATAGCTATCAATTAAAGGTCGATGTATCATTACCTGCCAGATGTCATCAATTAAGTCATCATTTATACTGCCTTGAAATATTGGCATGGAAAACATTCTCATATCACAATTCTGATATCACAATTAAAAGATTTCATGAAAAATTCATTTTGACTGCATTCATTTTAAATGAATTAGCACATCAATTAATTCTGTCAATTTATAGAATGATATTCAAAATTGTAAAGTAAATTTACATTTGATGTCACTTGAAAAGAGAGAATAATCAAGTTAGCAGTTTCAAAGTCATTATTAAACACATCTCTCAGTAATTTAATCAAACTGAATAAAAAATGGAAATGCAATTCAAGGATAATTCATGACCAACTCATGTGTTTTATTCAGTCAATAAATGTAATGAATGATTCAGTGTGTTCACAAATGGAAAGTACATTTCAAGTGATTTTCTCAGAAATAATGAATACAAAAACATTACATGAACATCTTCAAAGGAAGAAGCACATCCAATTTGCTGATAAATAGATTCAAATTATCACTGCTGAAAGGAACTCTCATACATATCATGTTACAGTACAAGTGCAGATCCAGATCAACAGAAGATGGATAGGGTGGGTGGAAGAGGGGCATCTACAGACTAGATCCTATGATCTAGGGTGGGGTGGGGGGTGGGATGGGGGGGGGTATGGGGTGCAACTGAACCGTGTCGGCCTGAACCATTCACTTTTTAACAGTTAGCAATAATTGGAAAGGCAACAAATTGGCAGCAAATACTGCTGACCTTGATCAACTGGGGATGGGGGGCAGCTACAGTAAAATATGCAGATCCAGACTGCAAAGCAAGCAGATGGGAATGGTGGTGGTGGGGGGGTGGTGGGGGACACTGACCAATGTCTGCACTATTTTCCTATGCCTGAACCGTTCATTTAGAACAAAGTTAGAAGACTGCCTTACAAGAGAGTTGGCAGCATAAGACTCAGATCCTGATCAGTGGGGGGGGGGGGGGGGGGGTATGGGGTGCAACTGAACTGAGTCCACACTATTTTCCTATGCCTGAACTATTCCCTATTGAACAAAGTTAAAAGACTGCTTTAATAGAGTTGGCAGCAAAAGATGCAGATCCTGAATCCAGAACGGGGAGGGGGAGAGGGGTGTATGGGGTGCAACTGATCCGAATCACACTATTTTCCTACGCCTGAAATATTCACTTTGCAGAGAGTTAGATGATTGCCTTAATGGAGAGTTGGCAGCAAAAGATGAAGATCCTTATCTGTGGTTAATGCAACTAATCAAAGTCCGCACTTTTTTCCTATACATGAACCACTCACTTTGAATAAAGTTAGCAATAATTGGAAGAGTAACCAAAGACTGCTTTAATTAAGCAAGAAAATTTATTTGACATATGTTCCATCATTAATATAATTGAACTGATGTTATAAACAGCAGCCAGTCACCAATGAATCTGTTTCATGGATTATTAAAATCCAATAAACAGCCACTCCTCATTACAGTCAAGTTAATCAACCTTTCTGATAATGGTCTCTCCACTGAACAGCCCAGGCCTGTGTCAAGTTTGACGACAGTCAGAGATGCTTGGACAGCACAAACAACAAATGACAACAACAATAATAATCAAAGAGAACTGAAATAAACATATTTTAATTTAACTCATCATACTGTTGCAGTTTTATTAAATTTAAAAACTGTATTGAACAAATTAACTTATGTTTGTTATCTCTTTGAAATCATGAGAAAAACATACTTATTTCAGTATTGTTCCTTACGAGTTCTGTTTTGTTTGTTTTTTGTTACACACCGACACAATTAGGAATTCTTATTAAAGAAACAGGTATAAAAAGGTAGCTGATAAGGACATGCACAAGTCACAATTCACTGAAATGGTCGTTCAATTTCAAATGGCATTTGGAGCAAGTCATCAGTGTGAACTTCTTATTAAAAAACTTAACACATATTGCTGTCTGTGGACAACCAAAACATTTTTGAAAAGGTACCATGAATCTAGAAAAAACAACAACAACACATTTTCATATATACCAAATGGATCAATATGTGTGCTAAAAATATACTAATATATTCTACTGTAATTAAAATTTTCAAAAAAAAGAGTAGATACATTTTCATTGTTACAGCATTTACCACTTTTCTGGGAAGGAATCTTTTTAGCAGTTTATTAGAAAGAAAGCTGTAAAAAACGCCATTGACGAGCAGTGTGCAGAAAAATTGCATCAAATTACACAAAAAACAGAGAAAATAATGGAAAGTGCAGGACAAGATACACTGTGTAGTCAACAGAACAGGACAGAACAGAATGTAGAACAGTACTTTTGCAAAGTTCATGCACTTAAAACACACAGGAAGACATCTTGTTACAACTGGTTGCCTAGGCTACGCTGGCTGCTATGGTTACCATGCTGGACTATCGGTTGGTGACATGCCCACAACAGCCGGTTACCTTTGTATCTAGGCTGGTGCTGGTACTGTATCTTTATAGGGATCATACCCCCTGTAGAGACCTGGGACCTGGGGGCTTGTACTGGGGCTCCTGGCTGCATCCTTTCTTCATGACCTTGACCTACTGACACATGGGCAGCATGACCTTGACCTACTGACACATGGGCAGCATGACCTTGACCTGGTGAGGCTTCAGGCTGACCATGAACTTGCTGGACCTGCCGAGCTTGCTGTTCAACTTCAACATGCTGCTGTTGAGGGGACTTGACAATGCGGCCATAACCAAATGGTGCAGGCTGATTGCCAGACGGGGGAGGAGTGTCAAACTGCCGCCTGACCAGACTTGGGGAGGCTGATGGTGTCCACTGGTGCTCTGACTTGGGACTGCCAGTCTGCCAGTCTTGCCTGGTGACTTGCGGCCGCCATTGATTCCTGCCTCGCCCACCCTCGACATCACTGTGGTAGTAGGCATCATCCTGACTCGTGCTGCGAGGGAGGCGGGCAGACCCTTTGTTCTTCATTCTTAATGATGGCAGAGTGGAGTAGCTTCCAGCATCACTGTCATACATAGGTTTTGGAGCGATCTCAGCATGAGGAGCACGTTTCTTCACTGGTAAGGTTGCAAAAGAGCCAGGTAAGCTTTCTGTCTCGTCTCGACTTTCCATCTCCCATCTTTTCACATTGTTCTCCCATTTCTCTTGCAAAGATTTCTTGTTCCTGTCCTGTTGGGTGGTATCTACAGGTTTGTTTAATGTCCCCTTGATAGCTTGGTCTACCCTCTGTAACCTCTGATCTTCCACTTTTGTTGGCAAAATAATCTCATCTTCAACCGAGTGCTCACTCGATGTTTGTCTTTTGATAGGTGTGGGCTGTCTCTTCGGCTGACTAGATTTGCTTGCATCTGGCTTTGTGTAGACAGGCACTTGCTTAATTGCTTCAAATATAACATCATTGATATCCCTTTCTAAATCTCTTCTTTTTCTTTCCAGTTCAGCCTTTTTGTCTTGTTCAATTTTTATCTGCCTTGACGAGTCTGATGAATCTATTGGGCTTGAAGAGACTTTGATTGGTATCTTTCTACTGTCAAAGGAGTGTGAGGCATAAGATGGCGGTGGGTGTGAGGGTGGATGAGCCCGATCTATGGGGACATCTGTCCTGTACTGATGGGCTGCGGGATCCCTGGCTGGGGCCCGGGGAGGGTGGGGCAATGTCTGGCTCCTAGGCTCGACCTCTACTGGAATCTGTCGCAGATTCCTCAAACTCTCTGTTATCCCTTCAAATACTATCGGGATCTCACGAGGCAACTCGCTATGGCTTTGAGCGAAATCTCTGTTTTGCTGTACCTTTGCCTGCTGCTGTCCTGCACTGTATGTGGGCCCAGCAGTAGAGTAGGTGTGGCCATGGGCATGGCTTGGGGAGTGACCAGGGGCAGGGCCTGTCTCCACCTTGATGGGCAGGGACCAGCCCCCTTCACTGTGACCATGCACACTGCCAGGCGGGGCACCAGACGGCTGCCAAGATGGCCGCTGGTGAACATCCTCTGTGTCTAGAGGGAGAGAAAGTACAGCTCACCATCATATTAGCAGTCAACTGGAATGCTAAAAAAATTATTTACATGGGGGAAAATGAAGTTTTTCTATGACAGGAAATACTTTTTTAAAAAACAATATTGAAAAAAAGATAGAAGCCATTCATGAAAGAGATTACTTTAAATAATAAGAATGAAATCAGGGAAACAAAGAAAGAGAGATTCGAAATGGTAAGGAACAGCCAAATGATCACAACATGCCAAGCCAAATATGCATGCATCACTAAAATGGTAACTGCAAATCTGAATAAGATACATCATGTCATAAACGTTTAAAACAGAAAAAAGCTCTTCTGTCTTTGAAGATGTATTGGTTTGCGTTCCTTGGTCTTCCATGTAGATAAAAACAAAGAACAAAACAGTTGGTCTTCCATGTAAATAGAAATAAAGAACAAACCACTTAACATAGAAATTGCAAGCTTTTGTGAAGATAAACAGTCTCACCACCAGGGGTTGATACAAAATAATGCTAATCAATCAAAGTAAACAAGCAAACACATAAAATGTATAAAGAAAAGGTTTTAGTTTACAAACTAAATGAAGAACATTGAGAAACCCAATGCCCTGATTTTCACGCCAATAGTGTTTAGTAGAGACAAAAACTGTTGAGCTTGGAACTTGCTTTAGTTGAAACTTGCAAGACAATCAAGGCCAACATTTGCATACTGAGAAATTTTAGTTGACATAAAAACTGTTGAAGTTGGAAAGAAAACAAGACAATAGTTTGCATAGAGATTTTAGTAGTTAAATAAAACAACTGTAAAATTGTCAAGAAAACAAGAACATAGTTTTCATATCTCCTTGAAGATACAGATAGAATGACAGATACAAAATTTGGTGAATGTTAACAGCACTCTGTAGCAGAACCACTCGGGGGCCAGGCAGGATGTGGGCTGGAGGCGGCCCCATGCTGAAGTTCAGGGGAGAAGCTACCTGGCAGGCCTAGCTCCTGTAGCTTCCTCTGCTGTCGCCGGAACAATTGAAGACCTCGTGACTTTTTCATGGGACGCAGACGGCGGCTAGTGTCCTGGTCAGATCCCTCTTCACTGCTGGGGGAGTAGTCTCGCAGAGTCGAATAAGGAGGAGGGCGGGGTCTGGGTGGGGTTTGGGCTGCAGGGGGGCGGGGCAAGTCTGGGGGCACCTCAGGGGGCAAGAATGGGGTTGGTTTAAAATGTTTTGGAAGGCGCGGCCTTGTAGGTGGGGTGGAGGAACAGGAGGTAGGAGGGGAGAGGGATGCAAAAGACTGTGAGCCACTGTCGTCTCCAGAGATTTGGCTGATAATGGGTTTCTTCATCGTCAATCTAGAAACTGTACAAAAGTATTTCTGTGTCCCAGGACTCTTCATTCAATGTAACTTCATCATTTCAATTTACTCAGTTTAACCATTTTGTATCAGATTTGCAGTTTAAAATAATATGAAATAAAAATTACTGCTACTAAAAGCAAACAAAAGAAGGAGAAAGCTTTATTATAACTGGTCTACAACACACATCCTCTTAAGGGTTTGGAGATCTTGGTGCGTTTCTAACTGCTAAGCCACTCTACAGCAAAGGTTAAATAGAGACACAAGAACTTCAAAATCATCATCTTATAATCTGAGTATCATACAATTTAATTTAAAATACACAAAATCTGTGCTACCAAAATTGATATACTGGTCAATGTCAATCAAGCCGTGAGTATGGGTGTCTTATTGCATTATAATAATAATGTAGGAAGCCAGCAAGTGAGCACTGCCATGGTTTCCTTAGTGCAATGGAATATGGCTGATACAGTACAATGGTTTCCCAAATAGCTAAAGAGCTTATAAGCTTTTTAAAATGATAGAAAAAATATCGAGAGAAAAACAAAAAATGGAGAGGAAAAACTTATAAAAATTGGATATGACCAATAAAATGGCATTAAATTATACAAAATCTATATAGGCAGTTACATCATAACTTCAAGATGTGCTTTTTAATTGCATTTTTGATGTTTAACTTTTAACATATTTGAAGTATAATTTTTTTATAAGCTTACTAATTAAAGAATAAGTTCCATGTAGAATGAGCATGCAAGGCACACAAAGAACTGAAATCCGGTATTACCAAGTGCTCTATGTGTTGATTTTGGAGAGAGTGGCGGAATTCGTAGTGTGGACTGAAACATTACGGGGCTGGTCGGTGCTGTGCGGTATTGGCGCCACAGTACCGGACTTGCCGGTGCTGTGAATGAACCAGCTGTCGGTAGAAAACATCACCAGATCATACACTTTGGTTTTATCCAGGTATGGCTGTCCTTTATGTTAACAATTTTAAAATATGCTGATGGATTTGACCGTCATCATTCACCTGGTAAGGCATTTTGCAAGACCCAGAGGTCCATTAAATTAAGGTCAGAACTGAAATTTACAACATCTACATGGCCTGTTACTATGACAATAACTGGTAACTATGACAACAGCAAAAGCATTTGGTAAAAAATGTCTACAGGGGGGCATAACATGAACAACATTAAGTCTAGAGGAAGCATCAAATAAAGGTTAAAATAAGAGTAAAAATATATTAAAACATAAATGTAAAAATATTAGTTATGTTTTAAAATTCTTTATAAATGAAATATTGATTTTATCAATATTTTTAATCAGTTCCATCAAACTTGCTAATTTTAAGTTTCTGTTACTAACTAATGAAACACATGATGGGAAATTTATGAGAAATAACTAATTTCATACTATTTCATATTTTCTATGCTCAATTATTATTGGTTAAAAGGAGGACGATACCATTTAACAACCTTATATAAATAAAAAATGTCATATAATTGTAATATATTAATGTTTCATAATTGTAATATATTAATTTAACTTTGACATCATTTCTGTTAATTTACTTCCACAATAAGTATTAATTCTTAATTAGGAATTAATTGAGCATTTAATATTATTATAGTAATTGAATCTTTAATGGAAAGAAAGAACATGTTTGATGTTAGGAAATACAACCGGGATCATTTTGGTAAATTTTATAGCCCCTATTCCCAAAAGAGAAAAGTTTACTTTTCCCTTTTTTATATCATAACTTCCCATTTAGGACAAAATAACATTACAAGGCCATAACCTCAATACAAAAAAAAAATGATTTTTAACTAATCATGTACTAATTGTTACTTGTTTTTTTAATGCACAAACATATTAAATAAAATATCAGCTTTCATAAATTCTATAATATAGGCATCATTTAATGAATTTCAAACATCAGTGGGGTTTGATTTTTTTTTATCAATTTATGATAAAAATCCCTGTTTGATTACTATTCGTCTGATTTAAATATTTACTACAAATTTACATAACCTGTATTTCTTAGTTACCAATTACATTTACATGTATATGGATAATATAAACACTAAATATGCAACTTGAATACATGTTTCAACTGTACACTGAATTTGCAATCCAGAAAAGGTACAACAACAATAGAAAAAGGTAACATAAAAAAAACATACAACAAAAATATTTGTAGTCTTATTACATTTTCTAAAATTGTTGAATATACTGAACTATAAAATAAGAATATATAAGAGTTATCTTTCTTGGATTGGATGTAATCAAGAGTTACCTTTCTTGTTGTTAACGGTGACTGTCATTGGGGTTGAATGTGATTGAGGGCCTTGACTGGCTGGTGGTGATGTGAAAGACACAGGTTTGTACTGCCGTGTGGTGGTCTCACCTGAAAACACAAACAACCATGGTTATACAACCAACATACACACCATGGGTCTAATGCAGCAATTATATTATATTTTAAAAGCACTGACAAAAGCAAAAACATAATTCACAATACATTTAAGTGTTTAATTCAAGGCAATGCTATGTTTCCTATTGTTTCATAGGCATGAGCTGCACCCATCTGTAAGAAATAAAATAACTGGCATTTTTGTACATGACCAAAGAGTAGCATGAAGATGAATTCCCATGTTTGATACATGAAAAGCTTGTTATGACTCGGCTTATAACAGCTGCCTAAAAGCACCCAATAGCTCCCTAATTAGGTGCAAACCTGTTAACCCTTATCTAGCTACATTTAATTATACCCCAAACTTAGTTTGTGTCAGTTATTTGCTAACATCTGTGTACGAAAGGAAAGTTTACTAATATACTGCTTGAGGCTCAGCAGAAAAAATTGCAGATCATGATGAGACAGTTCTGTTGGAACATGGCTGATCTGGATCTACACCATTTGCCTAATCTTGATGAACTTGTGTTAAGCAGGCTGCGAGTTAATTGGGTGCAAACATGTTAACAGGTTCACATCATTGCTGTACAGTTCAGTAAATGTCAGTACATTTCCAGCCATTCACATCATCAGTGGTACAGTATTCTGCCACAACCCAAGCCTAGCCTTCCACTTTCTTGCAGATAAAGTTTCGCATATGAGATGGGTAGTCCAATGAAGGGACACACAACTCTGGATCATGGGGGTCTGTAGTTCGAATCTCAGCAATATGATAATTATAGTCACTGCCACATCTAGCTGTTTGCTGGAATTAGACCCCAAACAAATGTCTGGGTAGAACCACCGGAGCACCACTGGTCAGCTGGAAGATGTTCCCACATTAAGTCCTTCGCCCCGACTGGGACTCGAACCCACATGTTAAGAGGCTAAGCAATCAGAGAGAGTTACAAATCGGTGACTCTACAACTATGCGATGGGCGGCGCAATGTATAAATGGGTACCTGTCCCAATTACTATGGTCATTTTATGATTTCCTAGAGCCATATGTCTTAACAGCTAAAACAAGACACCCAATAATTATAGTGTTAAACTTTTAAGTCTACTGAAGATGCACTGGCCTACAAGAAGGTTAATTACCAGATCTTTACCCTTTGACCTTTATTCATTATCCATATTAAGCCACAACTGCAGCCAAACATTGGGACCTTGAGATACCGTAAGTAACAAGGAACACGACTGTCTTATTTCTCATTGCTCTTAAATACCAACAAGTAAGAAATGTCACTAGAACTGATATATGCTCCAAAATAGAGAATGACCTTTAATATGACCTTGACCTTGATGTTTGCACTAAAAACATACATTTGAACTCTCTCGCTCTTGGAGGGAGACTCCCACTTTAATGGTTCACGATTATTTGAAAATGCAGGGTATTTTACCCATTTTCAGACATTTCCCTACTAGGAACAGATAACTTCCTTCTTTATTTATATGAATATAACAAATCTCCCACATTGACTTCAGGAATAGTTCACATGTATGTAAAAATGGTAAACAGAACAAAGCGTGTGTTGGTAAGATGGTTTGATGAAACTAAATGACAAAGGCGCAGACAGTTTGCTATATACAGACACAAAGCTTACTAGCCCTAAAATAACAAAAAGATCAGTGGTCTTACGTCTTTACAAATTACTAGCCCCTAACTTCCCCACCTTGCAAGGCCACAAACATTTTTTTAACTCTTTTAAATATCTAGTATTCTTTTTTTTCCATGAGCACCTACGTAACCCCTAAACACAAACAAGAATACAACTTTTGCAATGCATGAAAGCATTTATAATCCACACCTTCCTCATTCACATGGTAACAGAAAAGTTATTTCTTTAATTAATGAGATCAAGGTAAGAAAGTGAATCCAATATCCATCACATGATTGTTACCTGCAAAAGCATTGACTCCACATCCCACCTAATCAAATCTATTACCTAATACAATCACTGATCTGATGTTTGTTCAACTAGCATAATTTTTTATCCCCCTAATCCGCAAATCGACACAAATACAAATTTTACACATAAAAAGTTTCACCACACCTTTACTCTACTAGTTCTACATAAAACTTCGAAGTTTGACACATACATAACCATACAGTCTCTTGCTTAATTAAGCACAGAAATCGGTGTTATGTCCCAACAGAACCACACAAGACAATTTTCATACACAAAGTGAGACAGTTTGTGTAAGAGTGTTATACCTGGGTACAAGACAATGAGTTAATTGCTAGTGAATGGTGGGGATATGGAGTGAAAGAATTACTGCCTCCATGTGGATATAGTACAGGTAGGAATATCATACCAATTATTTTATTTCCCCTAGAAAACCTGCCTCGATGCTACTTGACACTAAGCATATCCTTACAGAGCCATTTGATCAAAATCTGCATTTTTTGGCGCCAAGACACTACCGATGTCTAATAACCATTGCATGTAAATGTTAGCTGATAATTAAAAAAACAGAATGGGTGAGGACAGGGTGATAGATGGACCTCCTACAGGTAGCACGATCATAGGAAGGATAATCCCAGAATAATGGGACTAGAAAAAAATAACAATGGAACATACAACCTTAGGAAAAATAAGACAATGAAGAATGGCCAGTAGGGGCGATACATCCAAGGAAGAATGGCTCTATGAGAAAAACCCTCTGAAAGAATGGTTCTAGGAAGAATAACCCTGAAAGAACGACCCTACAAGGACAACCCCTAGACAGATTGGCCCTAGGAAGAATAACCCCAGAAAGAATGGCCCTAGCCGTTGGAAAGAATGAACCTTGGAAAAATAACCCCTGAAAGAATGACCCTATGAGGACACCCCTTAGATTGACCCTAGGAAGAAAAACCCTAGAAAGAATGGGATAAGGAAAGTAACCATGGAAAGAATGGTTCTAGGAGGGAAGTTCTCAGAAATCAGAATCAGAAAGAATGGCCCAAGGAAGAATAACTCCCAAAAGAATGGCCCTAGAAAAAATAATCCTGGAACAAATGCTCAGGAATGAATAAACCCAGAAGGAATGGACATAGGAAGAAGTACTCCAGAAAGAAAGGCCCTTACAGGAATAATACTACGAACAACAAAACAAAGGGATGGGATGGGATGGCATTTGCCTGCATTTTTGCCGATACTGTGCAGCGACCTTTATATCATTATAGCACAGGGTCCATTATACTGACACCGACGAGTCAGGCATAAAGCTGTCCCCTTAGCCCCAAGCGTTAGGAGGGAAGCTACTACTACCAACTTTAAAGTCTTTGATGTGACCCTGTCAGGGTTTAAACCCATGACATCCAAATCAGCAAGCCGTCGCTCTACCACCTGAGCTGTTGTGGCCAGTCAAAACAATAGGATAATAATCCATTTTTAGTCTGTTTCATAAAGTTCAAAAGGGAAAGCTTCTTTGAAAAAGAATTCATTAGTATGATCATTAGAAAGATAATGTTTGCAGTCGATTGATTTGTTTTTAAAGTTCAATCTTTAAATGAAAGCTACTGCAATCAGAGAAAATAAAGAACAAATGTGCAAATGAAATAAACCAGGAGGCTTAAAAAGATGGAAAAAGCTATGTCAATTTTTCAAATTTTAAAACACGAAATGAGATCTAACAAAATAGTCAGAACATATGAATTTTAATTTTTTAAAAATTATGTATTTCATAACATGTTTTCAAGTTAACTTTATGTTTTGTCTCTCCTTATCAAAGAATGCTGAGGGAAAGTTAAGCAAATACATCACAATTCATTAAATATCAACAAACTTTATTGGAGGTAATTCATTTAAAATTGACTTAAACTGAAGCCTTATAGATAATGATGCCATATTTCACAATCTTTATGCTTATGGAAACAAATTGCCCGATCATAAATCACTTAACAGGAGCCATGCTATCAGCCTGTCTGTCAGAAGATGGGAAAGGTATCATCAACAGATGACAGCAAGAATTTCAGCAGTTTGATAAAACCAAGCTGATGAACCTATTTTCAGCTTCCTGTAATAAACAACTGTTGTCAGATCTGTGTTATAATGTAGCAGTAATGAAGGCGGTTAGCTATCTCACTGGGGAAAGTTTTGAGATAAACCACCATTGCACCTGACTCAAGGATCAGGCCCAGGTAGCATGGTACCCCACCCATTTTACTCTGCTGTATCTGGTTTCTTTTCATTACATCGCTCCTTATATCGGCTATGTCCAGCTAATTAGTTTGTTTTTTGGGTTACATTGCAGCGACCAATTATGTTCATTACAGTGACGTCCAGCTGTTTTGGTGGAGGAAGACCCACCAGCCCCCCCCCCCCCTCCCCCCCCGGCTAGTTATTGGTGGAGGAGGAACCTAGACATGTCTCGGTAGAACCACCATTAAATCGCATGTAAGCTGGAAGAGATCTGTTCAGATAACAATGATTAACTAAAATGTTTAATATAAACATTTTTGGTCCAAACTGCCAGATACCACCTTTTAAAGGTAAGAAGACATTTTGATAGAAACTAAGCAGCAGACACCTCCCTACTGTTGTTTGCAAATTTAACTATACTCATTGCGAGAGACACTTGGATCTGGATCACAAATATTTGCATAAGTCTGATTAATTTGTAATAACCAGGCTAAACATTATATCATCCAAATAACCTCCAGTAGATCTACACTGTCTGATGCAAGCTGATAAAGTCATAACTAACAGACCGAAGAGTTAATTTTTCAGAATAATCTAATCTAGATATACATCTTTTACTGAAGCCTGATAAATTCATAATTAACAGACAAGAAGTGAACTCTTCAAATAACCTGATCTAGATCATCACTTTCTTCTGCTGATAAATTCTTAACTAACAGAAGTTAACTTTTCTAAATAACGTTATCTAGATTCACACCTTCTACTGAAGCCTGATAAATTAATTATTAAGAGACGAAAAGTGAACTCTTCTAAATAATGTTATCTAGATCTGCACCATCTTCTGAAGCCTGATAAATTCATAATTAACATAAAGAGTTTACAATTCAATATAAACTGATCTGGGTCGACAGTATGTACCTATATTTGATCCAAGTTGTTCCAAGCAGGATAAGACCTCATCTGGGATGCAATGGCAATAAAATGTATTTTAAGTTGTTTTAAAAGAGAAATTCTGCAGATGACTCAGCTACTGAAGTATGCAGTTACCTACCTGTGATTGAAATTGGCATCCGAAGCAAACCCTACCCAGAAATAGACATTAAATTGGAATACCTCCTAAATGAAGATCAGACTTTCCAAACCTCTTTTCTTTGTTTCTTTAGTTTTAAAGAATACATTGCAACAACATAACATGCTGTTTTCATAATGACATACAGCTAGTTGAGGATGAAAATATGTCTGGGAAGAATCAACAGTGCACTAAAGGTCTAGTGAAGACCTCCCATTGTTTTTTGCACCAACTGGGACTAGAGCCCATGCTGTGCTAAGTCCAACAAATTACAAGTCAGTGACTCTTCCCCACAAAATGGGTGCCCCATAACCCCATTTTTTGTTTTAGAAACTATGCATTTTACAGCAAAAAGCACACCTCATAACATCAGTAGAAAACAATATGAAAGTAGTTTGAACAAATTTAGTTTTCCCCACCCTTCGAAAAACAGTATTAAGTAATGTTATTATACTGCACTGACTTAATAAGGTTAAATATAATCACAAACAAAAGAGCATTGCAGCATAGCATTAAAGGCTGCAGTGTTGGTCCTGTTCAACAATGGAACATTTTTTACTAAGAACAAACTGACCAAGAAACAGCAAACCTTGTTGTTATTAAAAGAATTGCAATGACGTCAAACTTTCATGTCTTAAAATTACATGAAGTATGCGTTCTGTCTTTGGATGCATGGGAAAGGGTCCAATTACAAACAACAGAATAGAGCATAACATTTGACTAGTACACAGCACATCATCATAACAAATTCAATTTAAATTAAACATACCATACATACACATGGAACATTAACAACTTCAAATGATAGGTAATGATGTAGCAACATTTTAAACTACAATCTGATTTAACTCTGGTGGAGAGCCCATGGCGTAGTGGTAGAGTCACCGATTTGTCACTCCTCTGACCGCTTAGCCTTTTACCATGTGGGTTCGAGGGACTTAATGTGAGGTCTTCCAGCTGACTTGTATGTCTGGGGTCTTGCTCCACCAAAAGGCTGGAAGTTGCCAAAATGATCGTAAATGGTCACTGCAATTTCTTTTAAAAACCAAAATTCAATGCATAAAGAAAAAAATCACTTGTTTATAGAACACCATGGCACCAGCCATAGGACTTTTCCAGAAACAATTACATATAGATGTCTCTGCACTGCGATTATAAAGCTCCAGGAAACTATAAAGCAAAGTGCTCTGAAGTGCTGTTTGGGTGGTGTAAGTATGACCCTGTAGTTTGACGCATTGGAAATTGGAAAGCAGACAAGTCTTCTGCAGCAAATAAACACCTCTTTCAAAATATATGTTATACATGGGACAAGTTATATCAGGGTCTCTAACATCTAACAAAAGAAACCATTTTCTTAAATAGTCGATACTCTCTATATGATTTTGCATGTAAACTTCAGTTATCTCAAAAAGAAATACTCATACATGTTACCAGATAAGACAAAAAAAAAATAAGTTTGAAATTAACTACGACCTCTTACAAGCCCGAGATGTAAATCCAAAAATCCTGAGTGCGCCATTCCTCTCCGAATATGTGCGATAGCTTTAGAATGAGAAACTGACATGATAAGAATGACCTGTGTCGTTACATAACCTGGGTCAGAGATGCAGAGCGCAGTGAGGCCCGGTGCAGGATATCGAAAATATCTAGTAGATTATGTATAGTCAGTGGAACGCTTGTTTGAAGCAGCAGTTTGCGCCCATTTCAATTCTTTCCTCTAATAAATAACAGTATTATAATAATAATAACAATAATATGCATACATAGCATTGGTCAATCATAAATCTGCATTTCACGTATATATGAATTACACAATATAATGAACTTTCAGTTTAAACAGATAACAATATTAATGTTAACATTTGAAGCATGCCTGGACACCATTTATGCATCTGGTCTCCTTAAACGTACATTTTTGTTGTGCACAAGCACTACTTCTTCCCAGGCATGAATAACTGACTGTGAGTAGTCAAGTTTATGCAGGGTCAATTCTGTGCTTACAACACTGCCCCAAAATGAAAGTGCTGCAAGCACTGTAGCATTCTATTCGGAAAAGTAGCCCGTTTAGACAATGACTACTGTTTGAGATGAGCTGTGGTACATAATTTTGGTGCAAGCAAGATGAACCAAGACCTGTTGAGAAATGTGGTACTGATTGCCTAGTGGGTCAGGTCACCCAGTCTTACTCTTATGAGCCAATGGCACCTCATAGTAGGGGCTGGGGGGGGGGGGGCATGATAGAAGAGCCATTTGGGTTTAATGACATTTTGGGTGAAGGCATTAATATGGAAAGGTTTTATAGCTGTCCTGCAGTGGTTTTTGAGAAATGGTCTTTAACAAAAAGAATAACATAGTTGAGAGGGTCATAAAAAATTTTGAAAAAAAAATGTAAATATCCAAAACCGACATAAGAAAGTTAACTCATGGTACCAACTTTTAATGCATCGTTGCAATTAACTGGTATGACTTCATGCACCTGTACATAATTTATATATATAATACGTAGATAAGACCTCACTCTGTTCTAAATGAAATGTTACATAATTGTTACTCTTTTTCCCAATATAAGACAGTTAAGCTGAATGTACCAGATCTTATTAGAGCATGTGTATTCAGTGACTCATCCAGAAAATAAGGCGCCGGCTTTCTCAAGAAGACATGTAACAGAAACCACCTGCCTCTTAACTGCCATCTTTGTTACTATTAATAGAAACACAGCAGCCAATTAATTACTATTATACCTTTATAGTTAAGCATTTAGTCTCACAATATAGTCATACAATCAGAACTAATGTCTAACAGCCAAATTATTAAGGACCTAAATATCTGATTAGCCCGCAAAATTTCATTTCCACTGATGGCTTATATACAAAGCATGCCTTATAAAATCCACTACTTAAATCAAAATCAACAGTAGACAATTACTGCTCTCTGACAAATTTTTTTATGAAAGCAATCAACAATTCCAGACCTACCTGTGTCTATTTCAGTTTTATCACCATATAATATTTCACATCCACCATCACTGTCATACACAACACTGATAGTCAAAGACATTGGATTTCCAGCCGTTGGATTTCCACAATTTTCCGAAACTGCATCAGGATACCTTTGGGATACTATCAGCCGTAACAACTGGGGTTGGGTCTTGAAATCTTCATTCTCAACACAAGTGAACAAGTGTGTACAAATCAGAGGTTAAGATAATTGCAAAATTCATCCGAATTTGAATTCAAGAGAAACTTGTTCCAGGCTACGGATACAGACAGATATGTTGTGATAGCACCCTACAGAAAGACAGAAGCCCAGACAGCCCGGTAGCCTTGGGGAAGGTGCATCTATCTTAATCCTTGCCCTTTTTCATGCAACTTTAAGCAAAACTGAACTCTTAACCCTTAGCTTTCTAAGCATGTATTTACGAGGCTTTCGCAAGTAGTGTAGATCTGGATTAGCCAACTCCTTTCTGTGAACTGTCTGATTATTATCTGCACTATATGATGGTAAGTTTCGAGCAATATGTCTAAGAACCTTGGCCAGTCAATATAAGAAGATGACTTAGAATAAGTAAGGATTACTAACAATTGTAGCAAGCTAAGGTGAAGTCATTCACTTGCAGCTTCAATCAAAAATAGCAAACTGATTGATAGAGCCTAAGCAGTAAATAGTGTAGATCCTGATCAAACAGTATGTATTGGGAGCTCACTGAATGATCAAGATCTGCACTGGTTGTGGCTAAGAATATGTAAGGATTATTAACAATTGTAGCAAGCTAAGGTTAAGTCATTCACTTGCAGCTTCAATCAAAGATAGCAGACTGATTGATAGAGCCTAAGTCGGAAATAGTGTAGATATGGATCAGCCAGCTCCTTGTGGGAGCGGGCTAATCTGGGTCTTAACTATTTGCCTAAGCTGGCAAATTCATGCATAGAAACATAAAAGTAAATCTTTTACCATCATGGAACATGGACAGCAGCTACGATGATAGATTCTAGGCTGTGTGGGGGGAAGGGAGGGACTAAATTAAGTTAAAGTAAATTGTTTGCATGATTTCCACGTTGATAAGCAAACAATCCATAGCCATGACCTGACCTGAGAAGCCACAGCAGGTGTTGAGGTCAGTATCACCTCAGTAACCATAGCAACCACAGGTATCAAGGGACATTATTTGCTGTATTTAGAGGTTATAGTACAAATATATATATTCATTGTCTCTAAATGTAAATTATATCTTCCACACATTGCAAGAAAAAAATGTCCTTGGAATTGACATATGCCCCTAAGCCGTCCCAAAGCTGCAATAATGATAATCCATTTTTCATTTAAAATGACCATTATCATGACTATGGCCTTGAATATGAACATTTCATTCAAAGTTCTACTTAAAATTTTTATGCACAACGCACCTTTTAGCATAGGTCTGTAAGATGGTGAAGTTTGATTGAAGTCTGTTAATAATATTAAAGGTATGGCTGAAAGACTGAAATCGGTCAAAATGACGTACTGTACAGTGCCAGTGTTTATTCTGACATTGCTGGGCATAAAAATAAGTTATAAGGATATGTTAAACAAGAAAAAATATATGGTAAGTGTTTGTTTCAATATTCCCTAAATAGGTTCAACAAAAGTTTGGCTATATTTTAAAATGAAACATTTCAAAACGCTTGGTCTGTATTCAATACAAAGGGTCAGCATAAGTCTTCTTTACAGATGAAGGCCAAATTTTCAAACATATTTTCAGCTCAGGTTA
Source organism: Sinonovacula constricta (assembly GCA_007844125.1). NCBI lineage: Eukaryota > Metazoa > Mollusca > Bivalvia > Cardiida > Solecurtidae > Sinonovacula > Sinonovacula constricta. Next base: position 51,935,485 of record CM017555.1, read on the forward strand.
AGTCAAAGCACTGGTACAGATTGTGAGGTTTGCTGGGATGTCTGTCATTTCTGTGCATCAGAAAATAAATGTTTAAAAATAAATTGGATTACCTTTGATGCTTTGCATCAATGCTTTTCTTGTTTTAAATGTAGTAATCAAATCAAACAGCTATGCATATGGCAATGGCATTAATATTGCCCAAAGTCACTGCCAAATCTACATGCTGATTTGTACTTAAGCTAAGGGATGATGAATCAGAGAGATCTGACTGGAAAGCTTCAATGGCTGAGGATGAAAGAAGTGGAAGCCAATAGATACTTCAAAGAAGTCGGGCCTCCACTTCACCTTAATCATATTCATTTGTTAACCTTCAGCCTGCTAATTACTAAAGGGATCCACACCTAGGAAAATTGTGTAGGTGGAAGCTGCCAGATCACGATCTGCACTTTTTGCTGCTGAGCCTCTTGCAAAATAACTTGGCACGTTCACATTTCAATACTGCACCTGGCATTACAATCGCCAGAGCATCAATAAAACTCAAGTTATGGAAAGTGACAGATTTGAACCCAGGTCGTGAAAATAAAAGTGATTTATGTATTAGTCTTAAAATTTAATCTTATAATATTGTAATTATTCTTATGCTCAAGCAATATACGACTGGTCAGTCCGGTGTTAGGATAATGAGACTGGGTGTGGTATGTCAGGTGTTCACAGCATGCTATACACAGCGAATACAGCACTATATAACTGTCTTCATTTAATTGAAATACTGTTAGTGGGATGATAAACCCGACAAATATTTCAATAAAAGAAGATGGAAGAAGTATGGGTTATTAAGAATATGCAGGATTAAGAGAAAAATGGAAATAACAGAAGTAAGTTCAGTCATTTACCAACGGGTCTGAGGTTTTGTGGTTAAGGAAGCCACTTGGTCCTAACATATATAACCACAGACAGGTACTCAGGTATGAGCAACTTTCAGACATTACTCATCACCATAGTTTCTATTTTAGTATCTGTGGATATTCTAAACCACAAAATTTAAAATTATCTGCCAATGATCATTCTTATACCTGAGGCAAGGCGATCCCAAATTGACTGGAAATGAAAGTAAAAACAGATTCCAGATGATAAAATGGCTACATATTTTCCCATTGTTTAGTATTTTATCATTGAACGATCAAAGCAGGTCTTTATACTCCAAAGTTAACTGGAGTATTTTGCAAAAGTGTATGAATGCAATAAACCACAATACCTTGGAAATCATGAAGTTAAATAAAGTTAGCTGACATTGTTTAAAATTGATGGAAAGACAAGTGAATTGTGTTTTTTTTAATATAAACATTTATTTTTATTATACCTCAAGTGAATTTGCTTCATAAAATTGCCATAAACATGCCATTCAACAATTCATATTATTCCATTTAACATTATCGCATGGTGCTTAAAAAAGAATGCTGATGTGTTGTTTTTTTATCAATCAAGGGAGGTAACTGCTTGATGCATACAGTCTGTGTCAATGAGCGCTAATGAAAATATGTGCATTGCATCCATTCTGTCACATGCATTAAGGAGCTGTTGTTGTAACTTATTTGTGTTTATTCTTAACATTGAATTAAATTCATTGGTTGAATTGCTTGTGATGACAGTTTTCATGAAAGAAATTTAAAAACACTGGACCTGTCAACCAAGATGGCAATACCTACTGGAGTGGACCACTTTTACTGGAACAGTATGTTTGTTGGGTTTATCGTCCCACCAACAGCATTTCAGTTATCTAGAGATGGTGTCCACTTGAAGCATATATAGTGCTGCCTTCACTGTGTAAAGCATGCCGTGAACACCTGGCATAATTCCACATCCAGTCACATTATCCTGACACCGGGCCAACCAGTCATGTAACTACCCTTACACGTGCTTCAGCGTTAACAAGGGAGCTATACCACTACCGTTTTTTACGACTTTTGTATGTCGCGGCCCTGAGTATGACTCCGTACCGGACCAGATTTTGGCATTTTGACACAAAAGGTTGGTAAGCTATACGTGAAGTTACGAGAGATTGGGTTCAATAAAAGGCTGTAAAGCATTGTTTAGTTTCGTTTAGTGTATATGTTTTCATAATAATTCAGAATTTTGAAAATGATTTGGCTGAAACTCTGGTGGACTAATTAATTAAAACTTGTAAAATAGACTGACTGAGATTTTAGTGGATTCAAATAACAGTCCATCGGGTTTTGTCGAAGACTGTGATAATGTATCAGTATTACATTGGTATAATAAAATAGTAAAATAAATATCACATCGCACAGAGGATGACAGAACAGAATGTTCATCTTTAACAAGTTATGTCAACCTCGGCAAGCACCATGGTTGACATAACTTGTCCTGGTGAACACTATGTTCTATAACCCTCTGTAGGATTCATAACCAGTTCCCAGCAAGGGTGATAACAAGAAATATTCACCCACAACAGTTAATGTCTTAATCAGCAACATCTTTTCTGTCATCCTTTCCAAATTACGAGTCATTACAAAACATCTGGTTTTGCTTATGGATCATCCATAATCTAACACCGCAAATGTTGTGGCAACTATGTAGTTTGTGAATTATATAAGCTTTGAAAGTCACAGATCTTAAAGGAACAGATTTGTTTTATTCCGAGAATCTTTTTTTAAGACCAACATGAAGGTAAACAATGTAATGTCAAAGGGTAACATTTTGAATTGCCAAATGATGTGTAAATAAGGACTTAACATGGGAAAATTATGTACCATAATTCTGAATCGCTCATGTATTCTTTAATTGTTCACAGAAAAACTTGGTCCTTCAAGGCAATAGCAAGACTTGCTTTTAAACGTGTTTCTAGTTTTGCATCAAACTTTTCAAATTAAAAAAGAAAATATTGTATAAACCTGAAAGTTGGTCTAAACAAAATTTGAAGTATACAACAAAAGCACTGCAAATACTAACACACCAATTAAACATGACACAGACATCTGAATCAAACTTAAATAATGGCACACCATGCTTCTGGGAAAGGTCACAAAGGGGGAGATAATCTAAAAGAAAAATTGGGAGTTGAAAAGGGAGATAACTCATGCATATATGTTGAACTCCTGCAAAAGAAATTTACAATAAATGGAAAATTAATAATAGCCATGCTGACTGTGTAATGATGAAAAAGGTATAGACCTGGAAGGCAGTTAGATATTTCATGTAAATTTATGAAGATGGATTGTTTTATTGTCTTTTAATGATTGATTTTTAGTGCCGACTGTCAGACAGTCTGGAATTTTAATGCTAATACATTTAGACTCAGTTCAAGAATTTCTAATTTGAAATGACAGAAAGCAGTAGCTCAATGTAATGAAATGTGGCATTGAAGAACAAATTATTACACCGGCTGGTGAAAAAATGTTACCACCCAAATGAGAGTCTTGAATTTAAGCACCATTTTTTTGGCTTATTTAGTGCATGGTTTCTATATCGTATATGTACAGATAAAGCTGTATTGATAAAAAAAAAAGAACTTGCTAAAAATACAAATTAAATGTGTTTTTTTAATGTAGCTTACAACTCAATGAAGTGTTCTACAAGGTTTGGTATGAACACAAAATGGCTATGTTGCACTCTTCTACAAATATTCTAACAGCTATTCATTGTTGAGTACTCTAAAGAACACCATAAGTTTGAATTTTCAAATGTGTTCTATGATGTCTACACTAACTGGCCTCCCATCCAGACATACAATATAAATATGGAGGGCTACAACATCAAGAACTGTGAAACAGTGATCACAAACCCTTAGGGGACCAAATGGCAGTTTTTGGAGCTGGTCTGTTACCAAGGTAACCAGATTGGTTGCCTGGCACCATGTTACTAGAGCTGGTTCCCTGGTTTGTGGTAAAGTTAACAGAACGGGCACCAAACTGTGGTTTTTGGGCTACAGCTGGGCCAGATCTATTGCCATGGTGACCAACATTACCAGGGGGACCTGCCCTAGCAACATGTGAATATCCAAAGTCCATGGGTCTGTCTGACCTTGAACTTCCTGCAAAAAAAGACAAAAGGTCATTCATGAAAGGTCATGATTCAAAGGTAACTGCATGAAAGGCGATGGCTGGAAGGTAATTGCATGAAAGGCCATAGCTGAAAGGTAATTGCATGAAAGGCCATGGCTGAAAGGTAATTTCATGAAAGAATATGGTTACAAAGTAAGTTCAGGAAAGTCCAAGGCTGAAAGGCAATTCCATGGAAGGTCATGGTTGCAAGGTAAGTTCAGGAAAGTTCAAGGCTGAAAGGTAATTCCATGGAAGGTCATGGTAGAAGGGTAGTTTCATAAAACATGATTGACAGAAAATTTCAGGAAAGGTCATGGTTGAAAGGGAACAAATCATCATGGTTGACATATAATTTCATGAAGATCATGGGTTAAAACTTTCAAACAGCTGTGTTTAAATAAAGAAGTCTGCATGTTCAAAATAAAAAAAGAATGAATATTTATAACAAGGCAAAATTTACAAATAAGTAAAAAAAAAAGTCAATGAGCTAGCTGCATTAGCCCTACAACTACAGACTCAAGGTAAGAATTTATTTATTTATTTCTCAACACTTATCCTGCAAAGCATGAATCGGGCAAACAGTGTAGGTCCTGATAGGCCAGGTGAGAGCTGTCCGATCAGGATCTACATAATTTGCTATCAAATATTGTTACCTATGAAGTAAGCAGATGCGTAAAAAACTAGTATTGATCATTTGCATAATTGTACAGCAGGCTGGCGTTATGGATGACACAAAAGAGGGTGCTAATGGGGACATCCAGGTCAGTCTGGTCAAGTAATGGCCATAAATACATCACCTAGTCAAGTATCTTCTGCCACAGGAGTGAGGGGTGAAGTGAGTGGGGGTAGATTTATACCAGAGATAGGTTTCAAGTCTGATACACATCTTCATAAATGTTCAGCGATACTTATATGAAATGGTCATAAAAAAAGATTAAACTTCACCTTAATGATAACATGGCGATATGGATAGGAAAAAGAATAAATGACCAATCTAAAAAAATACAGTTTCTATAACATGTGTTCTATTTTTTTGGTAGAGTTTATAATAATTGAAGTAATGGACAAAAATAAATATTTTTTCATATTTTGAAAAAAAAGAGTAAAAATTATACAACCCAGTGTGTTAAGACCATGCACATAGCTAAGAAGAAACTTAATCTTAGTAAAATATTCCAAATTCATAAATTCACAGGAAAAGCACAATTCACAATATATCATGATAATTTATATCCCAACAGACCAATCCAACTACAATTAAGTACCATTTGCAATGAAGTGAGAGGCTCTGTTGCTGTTTCTGTAATTATTGCTGGGGAATGATCTCATTCAAAGGTCAATTAAACACCAGATGTGTATCTAGATCTGCATCCTACAGTGTACTTTTCAAGGACGCTTAGGTAAAGAGTGAAGACCCTGATCAGACAACCTCTGCTTTGCCCTCTAATAAGGATCTACACCATTTGCTGCCAAGTCTTTACAAATAAATCATAAAGATGATAAAAAATAGATCCGGGTTTTTCTAATGGTTATTGTATGCATTTGCTGCAGGATAAGGGTCAACACCAGATGCTCTGCTGGCTGTGGGCTTATCATTCCTTCCGTCAGATGTGAGGGAAGAACAACAATAAATCTGCTTACTATTGTACTAGCAGTGTGCCATTTCACACTCAAGCTAGACCTGAGACAAAACACACTGCACCCTTATCAGACTAGCTAGATATGCTTCCACTGCAGAAAATAGTTCCAACAAAAATTGGACCTGATCAGTGCTCCAGCACATAACTGATAGGCCTTAACAGAAGTAGACTGAGCTATTGAGTTATTTCAGGAACCAGACAAACAAAAATGCAAAGAAGTAGAATGGTAATCAGTTTATAAATAGATAATAAGTATATCTACACGCACAGAGCAATTTATGGCATTTTATTATAACTGTTATAATCTTTGACATGCTATATATTAAAATGCCTTATCAGGATGAATGAAACAATAGTAAGGACATACAATCAATTAATATAGTGTAATAATGGTTACTCTATTTGTCTTGATGTTGTTGTTATTGTTTTTGTGTGTGCAAAAACATTTTTTTAATACAACACAATTTATGTTATTTCTTAAGCAAACACAATATTATGATGCCCAGTTTTTTTTTCTTTTATAATTTTTCTTACATGTTTTATCAGAATAAATTATTTGAAAAAAAAAAAAGAGTTCCAAGATGATAAGAATCCAAAACCCATTTATTCATCTCTAGACACCAGAACAAAAGCGAAAAAAACAACTAATTCAGTTTTATACCAGGACTATTCAATATGCACCATTACCATGCTTTTCTGGTTATAAATATTTATTTGTTACCTATTTTAGTTACAAACAGACAATTACTTTTAACCACATGGCAGCAAATCAAATTATAGTCATTGTAGTGACGTCCATCAATTTTTTGTTTATGATGTGGTGAAGACCTCAGACAAATATCTATTGTTTTTGTATTGTTTTTGTTACATCACACCAACACAATTATGGTCATATTTGAAACATCCAGCTAATTATTGTTGGAGGAAGACCCCAGACTTACATCTGGATAGAAGCACCGGTGTACTGCAGATATGCTGGAAAATCTCCCCACAAGAAAGTTCGCGCCCAGACCGGGACTCGAACCCATGTGATGAGGGGCTAAGGATTTTCACATTAGCAACTCCAACCGCTCAACCACAGGCACCATACTGACAAATGTCACAGTAGAACCACAGATGCACTGGAAATCAAACCCATGTTGTAAGGGATGGTTGAGTTAGAGGAATTACAAATCTTTGAAACTACTCATTAGGCTATGGAAGCCCTATTTTATGCTTATACTTCCAAATACTTTAAATGATGTAAAGCTAGAGACTAAGCATCAGATTGTGTAGATCCTGATCAGACAGCTCCTAGGAGGGAGGTAGCTGACCTGAATTAGCACTATTTGCCTACTAGGATTGGATTGTCTGTATCTACACTTTTTGCTAAAGTTTAATAAATTTGTCCTTAGCAGGTTTAGAGTAAGTCAATATTCTGCAATAATTTTTGAAGACACCATGTCAATACATTTCAGATAACCTTTGACAGATGTGTGTCTATTAGGTTCAACTTATGATAAATGTCCATAAAATTTGGTCTCTCTGTTTTAATATGAGTGATAATGAAAATACTGGTAAATGTGGCTGATGTACTAATAATTGTTTAGCTTTTTTTTTTTAAAAGTGGTCATAATCTTAGGGATTGGGATTTTCCGGCATTTTGCCGATACTGTGCAGCGACATTTCTATCATTATAGCACAGGAGCACTTATGAGGTACCCAGGGACTGAACCGGTCCTGTCCATTATACTGACACCGACGAGTTAAGCGTAATGCTGTCCCCTTAGCCCCGAGAGCAATAGCAGCCGGTCTCAGTATCTTAATTCAGTTAACTATAAACTGTTCAACATTTTTTAGAAAACTTAACAGACAAGAAAAGGCAGCAAAAGATTTTTTTTAATAGAAAAAATAAAAATGATTTTACTGAAGAAGATAATTCAATCCATTTTTGATACTTTGATTTTTTTTTCTAGCACTTTTAGAGTACATTAATCTTAACAATTCAAAATTATAAATCCAGATCAGTAAGATCCCAGTGAAAGCTGTCTGGTCAGGATTTACATTATTTGCAGCCACCTATCAGTTGATCATTCTAAATAACTGAAACTAATGATAAACAAAATTAAATACATGACAATGGCTTTATTCAAGAACTGAATTTTTTACACATGCAATAAAAACTAAAAAACTGACCTGGTATAAAGAGTTGCATCTTTGTGTCCTGTAAAGATTCTGTCAATTTATACACAAGGTCACAAGTCCAATCACTAACGTGTCAAATTGTCCACCCCAATATAAATATGTTCAAACATTCCCACCACTTCAGCACTGTGGATATCCACACAATAGATTGCTGATAACGCAAATGCCAAAATAATTCCTCTAAAATTTACTTATAAAACCTATATAATTCCTATATAATACACATAATAACCCCAGTCCAGATAGAGCAACTGTTTGAAAGGGTCAGTCTCCTGCACTATAATCCAGGTACACAAGCCGACCAGTGGACAGACAGGTGTGTCACTTCACTGACCAAGCAATAAATTTGGAGGCTCATCCACTGTGAGGCAAACTACATTTTACTGACAGCTCATCATTATGATGTAAGATTATAATAAACCCTTTACTTGCTGAAAATGCCATTCAGCCTACTACCATAAAACATAACTCACCCTAATGGTGTGGCCAGCAGGAGAAGGGTTAACCCTTACCTTGATACATCTGTTAGTCGGGTGATAGAGACAGAATGTTTAAGTGGTCCAGTTAGCTTATTTGGAAGAGTATTTGATCTGTTAGTCAAGAGTCACAGATTTGAGCTGTGGACTGGCTGCATATTTTTTTCCCTATGTTACAATGGTGCCATTCGTGGAAGACTATCATGTTGCCTGAGGTGTATTTAGCTGGGTGATAAGGAGAGAATGTGTTAGCGGTCCAGTTAGCTCAGTCGGTAGAGCATTTGCCATGTTAGCAAAGAGTCATGGATTTGAGTTTCGGACTGGCTGCACATTTTTCTCCCTGTTACAATGGCGCCATCGAGGAAGAATTTCATGTTGCCTGGGATGTATGTCGCTGGGTGATAGGGAGAGAATGTGTAAGGTTGAGAATGTGTAAGTGGTCCAGTTAGCTCAGTTGGTAGAGTTTTCGCAGTGTTAGGGAAGAGTCACAGATTTGAGTCCCAAACTGGTTACACATTTTTTCTCTGTGTTACAATGGTGCCATTCGAGGAAGACTATCATGTTGCCTGGGGTGTATGTCGCTAGGTGATAGGGAGAGAATGTGTAAGCAGTCCAGTTAGCTCAGTCAGTACAGTACATTTGCTGTGGTAGCAAAGAGTCACAGATTTGAGTACCGGACTGGCTGCACATTTTTCTCCCTATGTTACAATGGCACCAAATGTAAATGACCCCCAGTCATTATGTCATTAAGAAGAGCATGTGAGTTGCATCAAGAGCATGTTTTATGAAAATTCAAGGAAGAAATTCCAGTTGCCTATGGTGTATGTACCTGTGTGATAGAGAGAGAATGTGCAAGAGGTCCGTTCAGCTCTTTGGTAGAGCATTCACCCTGTTAGCAAAGGATCCGGGTTTGAGTCCCAGACTGCCTGCACATTTTTCTATGTTACAATAAGCTAAAAGTTTTTGCTCACTTCTTTATACATCAGTATCAGAAGGTACTGACAAAGACTTGGCAGCAAACAGTGCTGATCCTGAACAGAAAATTCCTAGTGGTAGTTGTCTGATCTCGATCGAGGCTATTTTCAGAAGTTTGATAAATTTGTGCTTATCAAGATAAGGGTTAAGGTGGTTATCCAACATATTTTTATCATATTTGTTGACACATTATATGTATCATATATATTTCTTCAAATCTGAGTGAATGATAAAAATGTCTTATTTGTTCCCTTTTAAAAAAAGAAATGTTTTTATTTACAATCAATCATTATTATTTTTATCAATGATAAAGATTTCAGAAAAATGGTTCGTCTGTTTTACATGTTTGTTTTCCAAGCCTCCCCTCAGGGAAAACAAAGTGAGATAAATCTTTACTCCCCCATAAAAAAAGATTAATAGTTTAGAGGCTATGCAAAATTACCTCCCCTGTTGGCCTAGGGCAGCATGACCTGCCAATTAGTATGCAACCAATCATGGGATGGGAATTGGAAAGACTCATCATTATGTGCAAATATTGGTGCAATGTAATCATGACCTCAGGCATCAGACAACAGGTCTGCACTATTTACTCACATCCTGCGCTGTACAAAATGATCATTAATCAAACAATGATAGATTATTCATATACCAACAGTGCAGATCCCGATCAACCTGACAAGAATCTGCATTAATTGCTTTTAATTTTCCAGCAAAAAGCCAATTTGCCCTTTTATATAGTTGCTACACAAATAACTTATATTTACTAAGTAAGTGTTATTTCAAAATGTAGCAGGAAAGGGCTTTTACCAGCTGCTGTCCACTCTAGATGTGTGCCAGTCAATCTACCCATAATAGATTGTTCAATTAATGCTGATTCAGCTAAAGTGACACATTATTCATTTTTTGAATTCACTGTGAAATATTTAAAAAATGATACATTAAAGGGATGCTTTCATTTTATTGCAAAATAAATCATGATGAGGAGACTGTTATGGTAAACATGAAGAAATACTTTAACAAGTTATGGTAAGCATCAGCCAACAATTTAACAAACTATAATAAACATTAACCAATAATTTAACAGGTTATAGTAAACATTAACCAATAATTTAACAAACTATAGTAAACATTAACCAATAATTTAACAAACTATAGTAAACATTAATCAGTAATTTAACAAGTTATGGTAAATTTCAACCAGTAATTATACAATTCTGGTTTATGTTTGCATTCAATGCATAGATAAGCAGTAAGATGCTACCTGTGTTAAAGTTACTATGTTTTTAATTTTGAAAAAAGAAATCAATGCAATTTTAAAATAAACTTAAACATTCTTATACTTGCATAACATTGCAAAGTAATCACTAACATTGGTGACATATGAGAATCAACATATAGGTACAATCAACACAGCATGGTTATCAATAAACAACATGCATCTTTTTGTGTTGCAGCAGAACTTGGACGAAAGGATCTGTGGAGCTGTGGCAAAAACCAATGCCTGAATCAATCAAAGAACTGGACAGGCACCCCCTCTGATTACAAGCACTTCCTCTGCTACTTCTGTTGAATTACCTGTGCCAATTGTTTGGTGCTGGCTTGCAACTACATTCAGATATAACAAGCTCTACTGCTACAGATTCAACAGCAAAGAGTGCAGATCCTGGTCAGACAACTCCCAACTTCAGCTAGCTCATCAGGATCTACACTATTGGCCTATGTAGGGACAGGTTAATAGTTACATGAAGTGAAGTACCAAGACTGATGTTGGGTGTCCAACTCTAGTTGTTTCCGACCTGATGGATGGTGGCATATATTAGATGTGTCAGATAGGCCTGGCTGCCTTGATTAGACTCCTACCAGACCTACATGCTGCCAACAGGTCACTGACACCTGTACAGGGCACCAGCACCAACATGGCACCACCAGGGCACTAACCCTGCACCAGCATTGTGGCTCCAGATACCCAGGGGGCCCAGTCCTTATACCCCAGCACCCTGGCCCTATGTAAGCCACTATACAGCTCATAGGCTTCTGCACTATGGTGCTTCAGCACAGCAACCAGAGTTACATCCACACAACCAGTGGTACATTGTAAATCTACCTTGTGCCACGGGTCATTAACCCTGCTGTTGTAGACGTTACTGGGTCTGGCACCAGCGTTTCCTCATATACACCATCTTCAGAACTGACATCCCTCATAGCCTGCTACTAACACAAGGATAAAAAACATAAACAAATAGTTCAGGTCCAGATTAGCCAGCTCCCGCTGGTTGTTGCCCAGTCAGGAACTGCATTTTTACTGCTAAATTTTTAGGGATATGTCAAATTGTGATTGCATAGAATTGTTATGTAAAACAATTAATTACTGATATATTTCTAAATCAGCTCTTTTTGTAACAGTCTGCAGCAAAATGATCAGTTACCTTTGAATGGGTTTGTATACCCTTATCATGCTACATATGTGGATGGCCTATACTTAAGTCTTAAGTGTGGATAGCCTATACTTAAGTCTTTAAGTGTGGATAGCCTATATTTAAGTCTTAAGTGTGGATAGCCTATATTTAAGTCTTAAGTGTGGATAGCCTATACTTAAGTCTTAAGTGTGGATAGCCTATACTTAAGTCTTAAGTTATTTGCTTATCATTCATTCAAAGGTAATTAAGACATATTTCTAAAGTCAAAGCAACAAATGGTTCACATCCTGATCTGGATCTATACCTCATGCGTAACCTGGATTAATACGGGCTAGGCTGGTTAAGAATTGGAATGTTGGCACAGATTTTGTATTGGTTTTGAATAAATGGAGCAGGATACATGGGGATGAATGACTTCAGTAGGATAAATGTGGCACTTTGATGGCAGCTTGATAAATGTAGCAGGATAAATGTGGAAGAATGACTTCAGTAGGATAAATGTGGCAGTTTGATGGCAGCTAAATAAATGTAGCAGGATAAATACTGTGGGATAAACATCAACAGGATAAATTCCACAGAGATGACTGCAGGATAAATGCAGGGCTATGACTGCAGCAGGATGGCTGCAGCAGGAAAAATGCCTTAGAGAGGTCTGCAGCAGAATAACTGCAGCAGGATATATGCCATAGAGATGACTGCAGCAGGATATATGCCATAAAGATGACTGCAGCAGGATGACTGCAGCCAAATAAATGCCATGGAGAAGACTGCAGCAGGATAAATGCCATGGAGATGACTGCAGCAGGATGACTGCAGCAGGATGACTGCAGCAGGATAAGTGCCATGGAGAAGACTGCAGCAGGATGACTGTAGCAGGATATATGTAATGTAATAGACTGCAGCAGGATGGCTGCAGCAGGATAAAAACCATGGAGAAGACTGCAGCAGGATGACTGTAGCAGGATATATGTAATGTAATAGACTGCAGCAGGATGGCTGCAGCAGGATAAATGCCATGGAGAAGACTGCAGCAGGATGACTGTAGCAGGATATATGTAATGTAATAGACTGCAGCAGGATGACTGCAGCAGGATTAATGCCATGGAGAAAATTGCAGCAGGATGACTGTAGCAGGATATATGCAATGTAATAGACTTCAGCAGGATGGCTGCAGCAGGATAAATGTCATGGAGATGACTGCAGTAGGATGACTGCAGCAGGATAAATGTCATGGAGATGACTGCAGCAGGATGACTGCAGCAGGATAAATGTCATGGAGAAGACTGCAGCAGGATGACTGTAGCAGGATATATGCAATGTAATAGACTGCAGCAGGATGGCTGCAGCAGGATAAATGCCATGGAGATGACTGCAGCAGGATGAATGCAGCAGGATAAGTGCCATGGAGAAGACTGCAGCAGGATGACTGTAGCAGGATAAATGCCATTGAGAAGACTACAGCAGGATAACTGCAGCAGTATGACTTCAGCAGGATAACTGCAACAGCATAAATGCAGTAGGCTAAATGTAGTGTGGTAAATGCAGGATAATGCAGTAGGGTAAGGCAAGCAAATTTATTCACCATCCTTGGAACAGGCTTAATCAGGCAGGAAATAACCCTATTTATGAGTAATGGTGAGTTGTTTTTTTCGGTTGTAAAATCCCCGCTGATAAGTTGAGGTAACTACAAACACAACAGGTATACAGCAAAGGATGAGGCTTTTAGAACTGAACAGCTGCTACAACTGGGGTATCTGTTATGAAAGATTACAAAGAAATGCCAAGCAGCTATGAAAAATCTTTTAAGAGAAACCCTGGAATTGAATTCCAAGGTATTTCATTAGCCATAATGTCATGACAACATATCTCATTAATTTAGTTCTAACGACAAGAACAGAAGTTTCTTTTGTTTTAAATTTATAACTGTTCACTTGCTAGATAGAACAGTACTCTACTGCAAAAGGTCTAACATCTTGTGTCATGTCTATAAATAGGACAATGTGTGCCCAAATCTGCATGGTTTATAACCAAAGGCTACAGCCAAAACAAAATATTTTTTTTTATATTAAGGAATAGTGAACTATAATTTTAAACAAGATCAGTCTTCATGAAAAAAATTTACTGGACCGACAGTGATTTAGGTGGACACAGGCCACGGACCACTGGGTTTTGTTGAAGACCATTTTAAGTAAGATTTCCCATTTCTTGTTTATAACTGGGTGGGAAAGATTTAATGGTCATATGAATTTTGAATTCAATCATTTAGATTTGGTCATTCTGAAGATTAAAATCTTAAGCTGATTAGCACAAACAAGTGTAGATCCAGATCAGTCATTCCAGCTCGACCTGCCCTGATTGCAAAACCATACTGGGCATATTGATTTTACGCTGATGCTTATTTCAAAAAGGCTGTTATTGTATTTTTCTTTTTTTTTTTGTATCGGAGTGGATGAGATTACAGTTAATAAAATTAATTTCATACTGATCCAGTTATTTGGCTGCGGACTATACTATACTGGCCATGATTTCTTGTATTTGCACAGTTTTCATAAAATATAGCTCTGCAAACTTAATATAACTGGAGCAGAAAATACAACATAAAATAACAAATAGTCAACTTATAATGTATAATTATATTTGGACTATTTACTATTCACTGCTCAATACAGACATACAAGCTGATCATATAGACAAAAGTGACAAGAATGCTAAGTCATAAAAAGGAAGATATAGAAATAAGTAATGCTACACATACAGGAAATTTCAAGCAAATGAACAAAGAATTTAAATGACCTATTTATATATTGCAAAGAATTTAACATTGGTTTTTAATAAATTCAGCCCTAACTGACACAGATCTTTGCATCCCACACACTGATTTTAAACTTATAAATCAATATTTTTTAACCAAACGGCAAAAGTTGGGACAATGCTATTTATAACAAATTAGACACCATTTACAATTAAACCTATGGTACCAGTATCTCTATTTGCAGAGAAAACAGATGGGAAGATGCAGCTCTTACCTGCTGTCACATAAGACATACTACAATAACTCATTCATATCTTTTAAAAATAGATATTTAACCTGAATCTGTCTCTTGCCATGAACAACTGACATATAACCATATTTTAATAAATTGTACTGACATAAACCATATTCGGTCTAATATTTATTGTCAGTAACATGTATGAACTATTTAAGACAGTGTCAGATTCTAAACTTGTTTGCTTCATGAACAAGATTAGAATTCTTCGTAAGTTTATTATGCTAATATTATAAATATTTAAACTTTTTAATATACTAGCTTGTTTCCAATAATAATTCACACTTTTTTAACCTAAGATAAGATTTTTTATAATTCTACTCACATATTTTAATTCTAATCTGATACTCTATTCACGATAAACTTCATTTCATGCGGCGCTGTATGGCCTATAAAGTGCCAATGTGCCGTAAATCCCAAAATACAAATAAATAAATGTAGCATAATTACATTAACAACTTCAATGCTGAAATGACTCATTTCCAGCAACTAAACCAAAACTGCTGGGTTGTCTCCTGCCAGGAACAGTGCTGAATTTGGCACCATGAAGGAAGATGTGTAATAATCCACAAGAGGATGATGCCTGCCTGCCTGGACTGAGTGGATTGAGATTGGGATTTGCCTGCATTTTTGCCAATACTGTGCAGCAACATTTCTATCATTAGGTGCCGGAGACTGAACCCGGCCAGTCCATTATAATGACATCGACAAGTCAGGCGTATTGCTGTCCCCTTTGCCCCGAGCATTAGGAGGGAAGCCACTACTACCAACTTCAAAGTCTTTGGTTTGACCTGGCCGGGGTTTGAACCCGCGACCTCCCGATCCACAATCCGATGCTGGATTGAGTGGGGTTTTGTGCTTTGTAAACCTGTCTCATGATAAATTTGTTAATAATGCATACTTATTGCTTAGTTTATTTGCTAACAATTTTATACACAAGTAACATTTTGGTAGTCACACTATATTGAATACTATGAATGTAAAGGTAACAGATAGAACTATACTGACTACATCTTCGCTTATGGTGAAAATGATTTATACATTATGAATTAAATCAAGAAAAATCCTCTGAAAAAGTACTTTTTACCCAGGATGCATTTATTTTTTAAACCACTGTTTGTTGACCTATATTCCTCATCTGTTATCCTAGGGCAGGCACCCAATCTGTCTTCCTATTATATTGGACTTGATCCGTTACGTATCTGTTTGCAAATCAGGTCTACCAGACACCAATCAGAGCCTACCAGAACAATACAGGACAAGAACAGGATACACAAGTACTGGACATAACTCATTAAAATAGAAAAACAAAAAGATGACTGTCTGTGTGCATCCATGTTCAAAACATTCAACTAGTTTCAACAGATTTCACCAGACAATGCTAGGTGAGAAATGATCAGTGCAAACAGACATGATTCTATCTAGTAGTCACCAGTTTAAGCTATCTGGTAAAGTGTGACTGAGGCTAATAGAGTCTTTAGATAAAAAAGTTCTGGTCAGAGAGCTCCCAGGACAAGCGTCAGCCTGGGCCCAAGACCATCATTTAGTTCTATATAAGTCCAAGTCCTATTTGAGAAACATGACCTTGCCATACAGGTGAGAATTCCTGCTATTTCCTGCTACACAAATGACATCTTTCTTTTTATTTTTAACTGAACTGTTAACCTTGGCATGCTCTGTTGTTTTCTTTGAACAATATCGGACAAAACTGCTGTGAATTTCTGCTGATGCCTGCTACACTATTGTCACCATTAAAAAAATTACTCTATAAGAGGCTCCACTCCCCACAGTGGTGCCAACAAATGGAACTGAAGCAAGAACTTGTGTGTGATCTTAAAACACAAGCTTCCTGTCAAGTAGCCTAAGGTTCAAAAGTCTCCAGCATTGTCTGTTTTTGTGGTGTAACATCCCACCAACAATTTTGAGAGTCATTCAGATATGTTATGCACTTGATGCCGCTGCCATACTGCCCTTACTTTGATAGCACTTTGAAAGCACTTGATATGTTCCCACATCCTGTCAAAACCATCATAAACTGGCCAACTTGTTCCAGAACTGTCTTTATAAGCTGGTTTAAGCAAAGGAAATATACCAGATTTTTAAGATTGTCACCAAAATTTTTGAGTGTCATTTATACATGTCATTCACTTGATGCCGCCGCCATACTGCCCTTACATTGAGAGCACTTGACATGTTACCACATCCTGTCAAAACCATCATAAACTGGCCAACTTGTTAAGGAACTGTCTTTATAAGCTGGTTTAAGCAAAGGAAAATAAACCAGATTTTTAAGACTGTCACCAACATTCTGAGTGTCATTCAGACATGTCATTCACTTGATGCCGCCGCCATGCTGCCCAAACTTTGATAGCACTTTGTAAGCACTTGACATGTTACCACATCCTGTCAAAACCATCATAAACTGGCCAACTTGTTAAAGAACTGTCTTTATAAGCTGGTTTAAGCAAAGGAAAATAAACCAGATTTTTAAGATTGTCACCAACATTTTTGGGTGTCATTCAGACATGTCGTTCACTTGATGCAGCCGCCATACTGCCCGAACTTTGATAGCACTTTGTAAGCACTTGGCATGTTACCACATCCTGTCAAAACCATCATGAATTGGCCAACTTATTAAAGAACTGTCTTTATGAGGTAAAATAAACATAGGAGATATACCAGACATTTTAAGACTTTGGCATTTGTTGGCCTGGAACTGACTGTTTTTGTTTTTCGATACATTGCACTGACACAACTATGGTCATTTTGTAAATGTGCAGCTGATTTTTGGTGGAGGATGAACCTGCAAATTGCCTGGTAAAACTGCCAGAACTATGTACCAAGATAGCAGACTTCCTAACATTAAACTTCTTTCCCTGCCCAAAACTCAAACTCACGACAACGAGTGACTTAGGTGTTGCAACGCAGTGACTCTAACCACTAGACCAAGGGTGCCCCTGCTGGAATTGAGCTTGGGACCTTCTTTACAAGTTTCTGGGATATATTCCACACCCATTGCACAACATCCTGGTTAGAGAAGTAGGCTGAAGGGGTCATCACATGTAAAGATATTATTTTATTTTTTCATTTTTTTACCAATCATATCCTGACCATAATTGCATTGGTTCGATGTAATAAAAACAAAAACAAATATGTGATGACACAAACTGCCCACCATACCTGTATACTCAGGTAGACTGGTGAGCGGGGAGGAACCCTTAAACATCTGACACCATTAATTACCTGGCACCAACCTTGAGAATCCAATTAACGTCTGCTGCACATCATTAACTCAATTATTACACTTCATTGTCCTCAACATTAGGTTGGCTCATTTACTTAAATAAACCATTCGAAAAAGTATTTTCTTTTATTTGAATTGAACCAAACATCTAAATAAAAAATGAATCCATTTGGTTCTGATAATAAGGCAATAACCATATCCTGTTATAAAACAGTAGTGTTTCCAGATTTATGAGTGTACCTGTGTATGTAACAATGGTATTCTAGGATAAATAAAAAAAAAATCTGCCTTGGCAAAAGACCTTTGTGGCTGAAATCTAAGCTGAATAGAATAATAATAAAATAACAGTGAATTACACACAATAATAAAATTGATCTCTCAAGAAAATTGTCATTTTTTAATATTGAAGGCAAAATTCATGAAATGTCCTACAGCTTATTTTCAGCTGACAAAAGATAACTATGACTAGTCAGACTTTTTTTTTGCAAGATAATAAACTAATGAACAATTAAGCCATTATTTCTATTATAAAAGCTTACTTCCTGTGTAGAACCAGCCCTCAGGTATAAACTACCTGGAACAATCTGTAGTAAATAGTGTATGCTATCAATGTTAAGGCAGTACTCTAATAAAATATGTTAAAAAGCACTAAAAACAAATAAAATGCCTCATAAATACCTTGAGAATACAAGTCTCCAACTCGTCCCACCATTCTAATATAGTTTGGCGGACAGGTAAGCAGGTAAGTTATGTCAATACCACTGGCTATTTCACACACTCTGACAAATACTTGTTAAAAAGCCCTTACACAGGCTGCCATAATTAGCCCTAATTTCTGTGGAACTTAAACATTGTTTGCACTACAAAAAATGTGACTGCTCACAAAAGTAGAGCCGCAAACTCATTTCCGTCCCCAGTTAAACATGTCTATTTATTTAGTCACGCAGATAAATGGAGCCATTACAGAAGTGCTGGTCTTTTTTAATTTACACATATGAAACAGTAACTACTTCTTACACCTTATCGAAAAGGGATATAATCTCTTCATTTAGTTGAAAACATTTAGACATTGGCTATATGGTAGCAGACTTGTAAAAATGTAGAACTGGACACAAAATTAACCTGTTTGTTTGTTTTTTTTGTTACATGACACAATTATGGTAAGATTGGCAATGTCCAGCTAATTGTTGGTGGAGGAAGTCCCCAGACTTAAGCCTAGGTAGAACCACCAGCACACCGCAGGTTAGCTGGAAAACCTCCCCACATAAAAGATCTTGCCCCGAAACGGGACTCGAACTTGCGCTGTAAAGGGCTGAGGAGTTACACAAAATTAACATGTCTTAAAAGTTTTTGATACTTACAGTACAACACATATTCATTCAGTTTGCAATTTCAGTCAGACACAAATCTGACTTTACTTTTAGGCTGGGGAATGGGTAACAATAACCAAATGCATAAAAGTGATTAAATAGTCATGTTAGGAAGGCTATGGCAATATCACTGAGTGAGCTTGAATCCCAGTAGGGTCAAGAATTTTCATGTGTGGAGGTATTTTGCCTTACCTGCGGTTTGCCAGTGGTTCTACCCCAAAAATTATCTGGGATATCTCTCTACCAACAATAGCTGAATGTCATAATTATTACCATTATTATGTTTGCGCAATGTACTTTAAAAACCCAGCGATGTTATCTTACAGTAAGAATGAACTCTTAGCCTGCTCAGCACCTTACAGTTAATCATATTTTACTACATTGTATTGACAGACACCAAATTCGATCTAAGTATTTTAATGTCAATAACATATACGAACTATTTATGACAGTATCAGATGCTAAGCTAGTTTGCTTTCTGAACGAGATTGGTATTCTTAATAAGTTACAATTTTTTTAAACTGTTTATTATGCTAACGTTATAAATTTTAACTGTTTTATATGTTAACCTGTTCTCACTTATAATTCACATTTTTAACCAAATAGATTTTTAATTCTACTCACATATTATAGTTTTAACCTGATTATATTCTATTGTCGTTAAATTTCAATGTATTCGGCGCCGTATGACTTATCAAGTGCCGGTGTGGCGTAAAACCCATACAAATACAAATACAAACTGACTAAACTTAGCAAATATTGTAAATCCAGAAAAGAAAGCTCAGGCAGGAAGCTATTTGATCAGTATCTGCACTATTTTCTTATACGTGACAAGTCTCTAGCAATATGCAATTTAACCTTTGCGTAGTTGTAAGAAAACAACAAAGGATTTATATTGCTTCTTGATAAATATAGCAATATATAAGTTAAGATCTAACTATGAGATGGAATCTTTAACAAAATAAATCAAGGCCTTTATTGATGTTGTTTTTAACTCGAGACATCATGCCAACAAACAATCGCTCTCAATCTGAAAAAATCAGTAAAATCAACACATTGAAACCATGCGTGTACACTCGAGACACTTCAAACAAGCATCAAACAAACATTAACTTCTCTCTGTAAACAATATTTCTATCTCCTAATTATGTCTGGAAAAAAACAACACCCAGACAATATTCAGGAAAGTATTAGAAAAGTCGCTGCACGCATTGAGAACTGATTCATGTTGGTGATAATTAAGGTAGATCCTTGTTTGTATTTAATGTTTCTCCAGTAAGTGTTCAAAGAAAATATGCTTCCTCATTCTTGACCTCCAATACTGTGATGGATTTAATCTTGAACTTATTTGTTGACAGTTCACTTTAACCTAAGACTCCGTACACTTCCTGGGTACAACCACTGCTCAGATAGATTTAACTTGGGGAAACACAGAGTTACATATATTGCTCAAGGACTTACCAGTATATTTTCACACTTGTTTCATGACTCAAATATAAGACCCTTAGAATCCATAGCCCAAATTCCTAACAACTCTACCAAGGACCCTATGATTGATCTCCACAACTACAAGTTTCAACACACCCACAATGACTAATCACCTTTGTTCCTGTGACTTTGACCTATATTTCACTACTGTTGCCATGACAGTGACCTTGACATTTGACGTACCTGAGTTAAGTATATCCAGCTCGTGGTCTATGTGGTTGTGTATGTCCCCATTCATTGTCCCATTGGGCTTGGAGCCAACTCTGAAAATAGATATCAATAAACACAATTTATTAACTTTTTCCATAGAAAATCACACAACAGCAAAAAGGACACCTAAAATTTAGCGATAAAAATCACATAGTATAAAGGTGACAACCATGGCATGGAAGTTATTGTCACTGACTTGTTATTCCCCAGCCCTGTATTATTTGGGTTCAAGCCCCAGTCAAGGTAAGAATTTACATGTGGAGCTAATGTGCCATGCACAATAGGTTCTCCTCAGAATTGTTTCTGGGGTCAACTAGCTGTAAATAAAAGCAAGAAATTGCTATTAGACTACATTTGTAATGCTGTCTATCTCAAAATAAAAACACTATAATCCAGAAGAAGAATAAGTGTGTTGTTTATTGGGTCTATCTTCCAACCAACAGTATTTGTTATTTGGAGACAGTGTCCACTTGAAGCAGATATAGTGCTGCCTTCACTGTTTATTGGGTTTATCGTCCCACCAACAGTATTTCAGTTATCTGGAGACAGTGTCCACTTGATGCAGATATAGTGCTGCCTTCACTGTGTATAGCATGCCGTGAACACCTGGCATGATACCACAATGATTCACATTATCCTGACACCATGCCAACCAATCATGGAACTACCCGTACATTGGCTTAAGCATTAGCAAATACCACTACTATTTTATTAATTTGGGTAAGTCTAGGCCCAGCAAACAAACCCAGGGCCTGCTGTAGCTGAAGAATAAGTGTGAAAGCAACTGACCTGTGTAGTTCTAGGACCAGCTGATCAGTGGCTGCTTTTATCAATCTCTGTGCTTCCTGGTGTTCCAGGCCCTTCGTCCTGGTACCATTTATACTCTCGACATAGTCGCCCACCTGTATGCCCTCGTTGTATGCCTTACTGTTGGGGTTAATCTGCAATCATATAAGCAGAAGGTTTGATTCCTGTACTATACAATAGAATATAACCGGGGGTTGTCTGAGCAAGATCTTTAATGCAGCTGGGATTCTAGAACGTACATCGAGGTACAGTTGTATGTAGTTGGTTAACAAAAAAGTTAGAATTTGTGTTTAGTGGGAGATATCTGGTCAGGATCTTTACTTTCTTTAATATACCTCAGATTCACAGATAGGAGGTCTATTTGCATAACACACAAATAAAATCTCTAAAAACTCAAACTGTTAAAAAGAAAAGCACATTAAAATTGTCATGCAATTATCTTACTATTATAGTATTAATACATAAAATATCAACACCTCTCATAAAGTGATTCCTGAATTTGAAATTTTGAAGAGAATGTAAAAAGTTTAGCTGGTTTACAAGTTATGTGCCTGTTAAACACTTATTTATAAGAATTAGGGATTGGGATTTCCTGGCATTTTGCCGATACTGTGCAGCGACATTTTTATCATTATAGCACATGGACACTTATGAAGTGCCCAGGGACTGACACCGGCTGATCCATTTTACTGACACCGATGAGTCAGGCGTAATGTTGTCCCCTTAGCCCCAAACGCTAGAAAGGAAGCCACTACTACCAACTTTAAAGTCTTTAGATTGACCTGGCCGAGGTTTGAACCCACGACCTCCCGATCCACATGCCGCCACTCTACCACCTGAGCTATTGCAGCCGGTGCTAAGCACTAGGCAAATAGCGTACAGTTTGATCTGCCTCTTGGTGGGAGCTGTCTGATTAGAATGTGCCCTATTTGCTGCAGTCTCTAAGTAGTTATATTTACAGTAACCTTTGCATGTTGTTTAATAGATTTTGTATCCCTTATTAACCCTTTACTTATTAGAAACACCATTAGGCTTGGGTTTAATTTATGTTAATGAAGGAAAGGGTGTTTCCAGCAAGTTAAAGGTAATTAATTAAGCATGCCTTGGGATAAAATCCAAGACTAAGTTTAGAGAAATCTTCTCAACTGAGACTGACAATGTGGAATCTTCAGACTGGGATGCTAAGAATGCAGAAATCTTACAACATTACAAAACAAGCTCTTAAAGATGTGCGTGTACAAAAATGCAATCTTGCACATTTTTGGATCCGACGATGAAATATAAGCCAAGATGGGACTCCCAAAAAGTAGACAGAATGATAGGCATCCGATACTGTTTAAATTCCCCTGAAGTGTTTTACGTCTTTGATAAATGTGTTTATCTTTAATTAACTGATAAAATGGAATCATTTTTCAAAATTAGAAAGTTACTGAAATTCATCCAAGATGAGTCAGTAAACTTGTCCGACAAATGGCATTCATTTATGTTTTAATTAACTAGCAATTCTATTTTCAAAAGTCCCGTCTGCCAATTTGTAACATTTGTAAAATTGCCCCAGAAAATAGAAGATTGAAAAGAAGGTTTGCAAAATTGTAATTAGTGCATGAAGTTCAGTGAAATTTAGGAATTAAGTTTTATTTAAACTTCCCAGAACCCAGAATTCATGTTGGTTTTACCTATTTGTTCTGAAAATAAACCTACACACTTATAAATTGAGAATTGTTAAGAAGTAATTTCTTAAAAAGAAGGACAAGGTATAGTCAAATTAAATAAGAATATTTAAAAACGGCAATTAAATAGTAACTGCTAAGATGGTTGAGTGGTTTGTATTTTTCGGCTATTATATCCAAGGTCGTCAACTCAAAGACCACGTAGAAATTTATTTATTTTACAAAAAAAGATTATCAGGTCAAATGCTGAATTTTAGGAATCTGTCAGAAATGAAGACAATCTGGAGAACAGGACCTTTAACCCTTTCATTCATAGTTCATGTATAGTTTTGAAAATGCACTTGACTCTGTTTTTTTTCTTTAAAAGAGAAAAAAAAGATTTTAATAAATGTATTTTCAACTTGTAATAATAGATTTAAGGCTGAACCAGTCAGCACATAAACCTTTAGTCATGCAGATTCTGCTAATAATTGTGAATGGTTTGTAAAGGCGTAACATTGCGTATACATGCAGGAAATGGTTAAAGTAATTCAGGGAAACACATCTGTATTTGTAAGATTGCAATGAGCGGTGGTACGGATGTTGTAGATTTAGGGTCGAATAAATTAAGAAAAACCCCTGCCAACAAATACATGAATAAAAGAAATGAAAAAAGATGCTGGCATACAAAAGAGTTTGTTTTTTAAATGCCTGAGCAAATCGTGCTTGGTAGACTAAGAGATAAAATCAAACTCTAGTTGAAGTCCTCAGCTACATTAAAAATAACAATTCTTTGTTTAAGAAAGATAACCTCGTTTGAAATATTTGAACAGAATAGAACATGTTTGTTTGGTGGGCTTGTCATCCCACCAACAGTATTTCAGTTATGGAGACAGTGTCCACTTGAAGCAGATATAGTGTGGCCTTCACTGTGTATAGCATGCAGTAAACACCGGGCATGATACCACACCCAGTCACATTATCCTGACACTGAGCCAACAAGTCGTAGAACAACCCTTATATTTGCTTGAGAGTAAGCAAGGGACCTATACCACTACCATTTTTGACGACTTTGGAATGTCGCGGCCTGGGATCGATGCCGGGGCCTCCCATACCTGCAGCCAATGCTCTACCAACTGCACTACCATGTGAATAGAATATTGCAGCATAGAACAGTTTTTAACATGCAGAATAGCAACAATTTTTAAAGTGCAAGATTGCAACAGTTTTTAATGTGCAGGACTCGCAACAGTTTTTAACATGCAGGATAGCAACAGTTTTTAACATGCTGGATAGCAGCAGTTTTTAAAGTGCAACAGTTTTTAAAGTGCAAGATAGCAACAGTATTTAATGTGCAGGGCTTGCAACAGTTTTTAACGTGCAGGATAAGCAACAGTTTTTAACGTGCAGAACTCGCAACAGTTTTTAACGTGCAGGATAGCAACAGTATTTAATGTGCAGGGCTCGCAACAGTTTTTAAAGTGCAAGATAGCAACAGTTTTTAATGTGCAGGACTCGCAACAGTTTTTAACGTGCAGGATAAGCAACAGTATTTAATGTGCAGGGCTCGCAACAGTTTTTAAAGTGCAAGATAGCAACAGTATTTAATGTGCAGGGCTCGCAACAATTTTTAAAGTGCAAGATAGCAACAGTTTTTAATGTGCAGGGCTCGCAACAGTTTTTAACGTGCAGGATAAGCAACAGTTTTTAAGGTGCTGGATAGCAGAAGTTTTTAAAGTCTAGGATGACAGCAGTTTTTATGGTGCATGACAGCAACAGTTTTTAATATGCAGGATAGTAAAACAAAAACTAAATGGAGACCAACAGCATGTAACATACAAGTGCATGTCCAAGCTCTGCAACAAAGTTTCCAGGCACCCCCGAGATCGGACCAATCAGAGAATGCATTTGTTTGTCTATTCACATAGCCAATTGTTATTAATTAACTGACAGCATTGTTTGTTTGATTATTGGGTTTACCATCCAATCAACATTTTTAATCAGCTGTTTTACATGATTTGTTGGTACATGTATTTATACTAAGGAAGACAAATAATGAATCCTCTGATTAATAAAACATACTGCATTTCCTAAATCTGGTTGTTCTGTTGATCAACACAATGGTTTAATAAAGAAACAAGCAAAGCAAACATAGTTTCACAATACCTAAGTTACCATAATACCATAAAATCTAAGATATGTTGCAAGAAACAAAAGGCACTTAATTTGTGGTTATTATCAGTTTTCATTCATCGGACAGTTCAATGTTTGTCCTGCGACCCCTGACCTATTGGGGTGGGCAACTTTAAAATAGAGCAACAATAATCAGCAATGATAATGCCAGTGGAATTACTATCATTGTTTTTATTGTGAAAACTTAAAGCAGTCGCAAAAATAAGAAACCATAAATCTATGTCTTCAATAATATATAATAATATAATGATGCTCTTCCTTCTGTGCTACCATAGGCTTAAAGAAAAGCTTAAAGCTTAAAGTTTACTGAATAATTGCAGGAATATAATGATTTATGCACCCCTTTACCTCTTAGCCTGATATATATATAAATTGTTCAGACTTTATAGCAAGAAACGCAGATCCAGATTAGTCAGCTCACACAGGGAACTGTCTGGACAGGATCTGCACTATCCGCTGGTAAGTCTCTGGTTAGTAGTTAAGTTACCAATAACCAATAAGTTGTGAGTAAATTACTTAGATTGTGTATTGCTTATTACTAAGTGTAGATTCATAAGGGTTAAGAACATCCTAAGTGGTCCATAAATAATCCTCTACCCCACTGTGATGGACATCTGGTCCAGCAGCCAGTCAGACAGAGCAGCTCCATATACTTAATGGAGCTGACCTTAACCTGCTACATTTTGAACAACCCACAGTTACTCTAAGCTGCTACAGTTTGAACAACCCAGTTACTCTAACCTGCTACAGTTTAAACAACTCAAAGTTACTTTAATCTGCTACAATTTGAACAACCCACAGTTACTCTAACCTGCTACAGTTTGAACAACCCACAGTTACGCTAACCTGCTACAATTTGAACAACCCACAGTTACGCTAACCTGCTACAGTTTGAACAACCCACAGTTACTCTAACCTGCTACATTTTAAACAACCCACAGTTACTCTAACCTGCTACATTTTAAACAACCCACAGTTACTCTAACCAGCTACATTTTAAACAAACACAGTTACTTTATGTTTACTCTCAAGGTGAATACATGTATGCAATAATAATCAAACTAGGCTTTCACAATTAACAACAATTCTGTTATAATCTTATAGTGTATCAAACCAAATATCTCTTCATTATACAACAAAACCAAGGCAAAGACAATCTAAATCTTATATAACAAAACCATAGCAAAAAGCAATGTAAATCTCGTACAACAAAACCATAGCAAAAAACAATGTAAATCTTGTACAACAAAACAATTGCAAAAGACAATGTACATCTTACATATCACAACAAAACCATAGCAAAAGACAATGCACATCTTATTTACATTAATTACATAGTAAATAACTTGACTAGCTATAGGACATACACAGGTACCCTCTTAAGAAGTAACACAAGATAGTTGGCAATGAATCCGTAATTGCAATTAACCATTTATGACAATTAGTGGCCAGCTACTAGTTTGACCTAGTTTGCAGGTGGCAGCTTGGATGGGCTAGTTACAGAAACCTACATGCAGATCTCACCCTATGATGCAGATTAATGATCACAATTTTTAAAAAAAAATGCAAATCCAAATCAGACAGCTGTTGTAATTTGGGTTTTTCAGCACACAACACTTAACAGGTCATACGGTGCCGAATACGATGAAGTTTAACGTAAATAGTGTATAATCTGGTTAAAATTCAAATAGGTGAGTAGAAATATAAAAATCTGTCAGGTTATGATATGCTGTATGCTGTCTGATCAGGATCTACACTATTTGCTATAAAGGTTCTAGGTTTATCTACTGTCATGTTTGTTTGCAGATAAATTCAACCAAAGAAATGAGATTTTGTACTGGTTATAAACAAAGTGTAGCATAACAAGGGTAATTAACATTTATACTATTTGCTGTATAGGTTCTAGGTTTATCTACTTTTGCAGGTAGGTTCAACCAAAGAAGTGTGACTCTGTACTGGTTATCAAGAAAGTGTATATAGCATGACAAGGATAATTAACATCTACACTTGGTGGGACAGGTCTGTCACATTTCTATCAGTTCTATCACAGTTTACAGGCTTGTTATGTCTTTATTCTCAGACAGTTGTGTGGACTAGTTGTGCTTTGTTTCACTTTCTTACATAAAGGTACGTACAGGTTGCGACTGTCTAAATATATAGCATCATTGAAGGTCAGGTGAAGCATCAGGCAAAAAAGAGAAAGTAGTTCAAAATGCATCTAAAAAAAGAAAAATGTCAAAAACGTGCCAATTTAAGGGAAAACAACAACTTTACATTACCTGTATATGATATTTTTGCGATTTCTTATTATATATTTTTCACCTACTATAACTGTATTATTATGAACAATGACTGGATGCCAACAAATTATATCACTGGGAATAAAATATTTTTTATCCCGCGTTACTGTATAACCTCACTTCTGACCTAATAATAATAACTGACACAAGGCAAGCCTATATGATTATCAAAGAGACTGAAAACTTTTAACTACATGTACCATAATATGAATTTTATCTTGTTGGGTTATAAGAAGAATAGATTGTAGTAAAAATGACTTTTTTTTCAATTTTGGATTGATGACTATTATAAAGCATATACATTTTACAAAGACATTCTACTGCTTTTTTAAGAAACTGAAAACAATTAGCTTAACAAGTGATGGCAAAATTGATTTTGTAGGCAACACTCAATGTGTGTTACAATGAGTTACAAAAGTCTATCTTAACCTTATTACCAGAGCAAGATAGTGGTTTTAAATAGCTATTGTGCACACTTTTCTTCACTGTTAGAAAATGTATCACCTTTTGGCATGCAGACTCTTGTTATATGTTAATATAACAACAAGATCTGTCCAAAGAAAGAGAGCTCCACTTTTCTCAGGGTTGGACAGAATAATTAAAATTCTAAGTTGAAAAGAGGGCATAACTCTGTCAAAACAAATTTTAGGGTTACCTCCCCTTTTGAAATGGATTTTGCTTATTATTGTAAACAGGTTTTTAAAGTTTAAAGTGACTATCTTTGACTGTTTTTGCAACACAGACCTAAACAATAAGGGTAACTGTTGCCTATGATAATGCCAACAAGATGATTTTTTTTTTTTTTCAAAAGTAGATCTAAAAACTCACCTGTTAACTATCCAAAGCTATGTTTGGCAGCCTGTACTGGATCGTGCTTACACAGAAATCATTTATATACTCCAATTAACATGAATACATAACCTGACAAGCACAACTCTCTTAAATTATTGCCAATCACATCATTTTTTATGGAATTTTTCCAAATTCCAATTATTTGCTGTCGAAAAAGATTTCTTCTTTGAAGAAACCATTCACTTCTACTTCCTGTGTATATTTTTGTATGGGAACACTAAAAAAAACCTCTCAAGTGCAGATATCACATACTGTCCCTAGCCAGTGTCTTCGAAAGTATGCAAGGGAACAGTGAATGCCACGAAAATGATTGAGTTAATTGCTGTTCACCTGTGTTCTGTATTCATAGAGAGCCTTGGTTGAGGAAGTTAACACAAAAAGTATGGAACCAACTACTTCAGATCACTACCCCACCCACTGATGAGCTCTTCAGGCAAGGAGGCTGGAAAGTATAGCCAGGTACCCAGAAACACTCAGTACCAGTCCCTGACATACCGTGAAATCATTGAGCTTCTTGAAAACGGTTGTACCAGACCCTCTTACCTTCATGGATCTCAAGCTACCAGAATCTGATATACCTGAATCACAATGAAACTGTTATCTCAGTGATAACTGCACTTGGTTTTGAGAAATAGAATGCTTTTTATTACTTTGAATCTTTTCTCAATTATGGGGAAATAGCAATGTGCAGCCATTAAATTTGATTAAAGCATGAACTTTTTAAGGTAACAACAACTGAATTACTATGCAATAAAAAAAGCAGTTAAAAATCAATGGTCTATTAACAGTATGAGCAATTTAAGTACATCCTGGATTACTTGTAAGACTACAGCAAGTTGACTGCCAAGTTAGCAAGTCCTTGTCTATACTTATACTATCCTTGAATAGAAATTATAAACTAATATCACAAAACCTTTGCATTTAAAGCATTTTGATTGGTCGAGCGCTGGTCATGTGTGCATCAAAATGTAAAGTGATATTGGCACGAGGATGTTTTCATGTGAGCAGAGAGAACATTATACTGACAATCATGTTCTTTTGATGCACGATGTTGCTATAATAAAATGGCATCTGGTGAAAGAAATCAACAGTTTGTCAGTGTGTCTGATGACGTTTTGGTAACATCAAGAGAAAATGTAACATCAAAAAGAACAAAAAGTGTAAGCTAGGTATCAGTGAATGCTTTTCTTGATTATCTTTTGAGAAAAAATGAGAGAACAGACTATGAAAAAATGAACGATGATGTAAGTATCACAGTATACCGTATCAATAATGCTTTGATTTCATAGGGTATGTGATATAACAAGTAAAGACTTAGGTTACGGCCAATATATAGTTTTATGGACCTGGCTGATGTGATAAAAGACCTTGGAGTGTGTCCATGTTCAATATCACATTACCCTATATAACTATATAGCTGACCTCAACCTAAGTACCCAGGTCCTTCAAACTATACACTGACCTCAACCTAAGTACCCAGGTCCTTAAAACTATACATTGACCTCAGAGGAGGTTACGCATGTTTAGTGTCGTGTGCAAATCACGTGATCGGAAATCCTGCCTACCGACGCCATTTATGAATGGGGCCATTAACGGTTTTATCGCTGATTTGATAAGCGAAATGGGACCTCCTACATTTCGTCATAGGTGAGTAAATATGTAAATGCCCTATCGAAACATGTAAACAACCACCACGTATTGGCATTGAGTCGCTGTTTGGCCAATTTTTTGATAATTTAACACAGAAACGAAATGCTATATTGTTTACATTACAGTTTCACAAAATAACAGAGACACTCTTTATTAAATTGTACATTAGTTACGCAAGACTTTGTCGTAAAAAATTAACACAACAATTTTCAATGTTTTTACTATCAGAAAATCTAAAAAGGCGCCTTAAGTCGTCTCAATTCTTTGTGTTATGTGCTAATTAACTTGGTCGAAATTAGCTATAAGTTCCTTTATTGAAAGGCAATGCACTTAATTTTAAATATAATGTGCATCGTTTTGATTGTTTGATTCTGTCATCATTTTTGTAGTTTTTTATGATCCAATAAATTTTTCAATAAAAAAGGTTAAAACTTTCTTTATTACTTATATTTAACTGCTTAACTACACAATGTCAGACAGCATATGCATTTTTGTTATCATGATTACATGTTTTATGTTGTTGTTGTAGGTTAATGTGATCTGAGTAAAAATGGACACCCCTATTTTGAATGTGTCTACTAGAGACACGAGAAAGTGTCTTTTCAAGTGGGCAGAACAACATGATAAAGAAAACAATACAGGCGACTGCTTGGGAAGTCTGGAATCAAGCCAATCGTCAGCAATCAGAATACGGCGTCGTACCATTGGTTTGTTCACTGGACTAATGTGTGCAATCCGTGTAAAAACGCTGATACTTGGACAGTCTCTCATTGGAATACAACACACGTCCTGTTTAACACAAAAAAACCCCCACAATTCGTCGCAATCTAACCATTTACTCGTCGATGTTACCACTCTGACCGCTATTTTAAAAATGACCGCTCTAACGTCCAGCGATCGATAATATAGTCCGAGGTTGCGTGCCGTGTGCAAAACGCGCAACCTCCTCTGCATTGACCTCAACCTAAGTCTTTATTTGTATAATAACTAATAATAAGTTAATACACAATGTGTATGCACGTGAAAGATGTGCACACAAAACCTGACTGTGGTGAAGATTTTCACAATGTTTTGTTTTTTTTACAAATATGCTTCCAGAATTAGCATGAAAGAAACAATATTAAGAATTAATCTTTTATGCTGATAAATAGGAAAATAAGAAAAGGTCCTATGAGAATTACCCTAGATATTTAGATCTGAACTACCACTAGACATACAAGTAAATGTAATAGTGAAAAACAACTCACGGACAAGACATTACACACAAAAAGGAAAATTAACAGTAACTGCCTTGGAAAAGTCAGTTGACAAAATGGCTAACTGGGGTGCTTAAACCTTATTTGTGAAGCACTCCGACCTTACACTTCTTTTCTGAAACCTGTATCAGAAAACATACAACCAGGCAACAATCATTAGATATGGTCGTGACAATGTAGAAACCCCTTATTCTTTCTGCCAAGAAGTTCAATCTGACCAGCAAGAAACACACTGCTTGGAGTTTTCACCATTGCAAGATGTGAAGTGATTTCTTTTCATGCCATTTATTGTCACCGCACATGCCCATGACATCTATATATAATTATTCCTGAAAAAGTCCTACAGATGGTACCATGTTGTTCTTTAAACAAGTGAAGTGT
Source organism: Sinonovacula constricta (assembly GCA_007844125.1). Classification (NCBI taxonomy): domain Eukaryota; kingdom Metazoa; phylum Mollusca; class Bivalvia; order Cardiida; family Solecurtidae; genus Sinonovacula; species Sinonovacula constricta. Next base: position 51,967,667 of record CM017555.1, read on the forward strand.
GGTGCTTTCATGCATTGAATTTCTGTTATTATTAAACTATGGTTAATATCAGAATTAAAATCAATTGTTGTTTAAAATGTTGCAACATCATTACATATCTCTTGAAATTGTTAATATTCCAAATGTGTGTATGATGTGTTTAATTTAAATTGCATTTGTTACGGCGATGAACTCTGGACAAGTCAAATGTCAAGTAAAATGCCAAACTCTATTCTTTTTTTTGGTTTTGGTCCTTTTCCTATGTGTCCAAAGACAATTAGTTTGAAAATCTTATGGCAGTGTTAATCTTTTAAATAACGAGGTTTTGCTGTTTCTGTTGCTGTCTGTTATAAGACAAAAATGTGCCGTTGTTGACCAGGACCTTGGTGGCAACCTTTGATGATTTGCATCGATGCTCTCTTGTATATAATGGAAATATATCTGTTTTTAAGTAGACATGCACAAAGATTAACAGAACAATGTAGAAAGTGTACCTTTCATGGTTAGTGTTATAAAAAGAAACCCATGATATATCTTTCAACAACTTTTAAAACATGTACATCGACCTCATTTCATGTATATGTAGCTGATTAACACTTCATGTAGTGACTATAGTAATATTTTTTAGCAGTTTTGTTAATAACAACAATCACCACTGCTGCAGACATATTATTTCATTTATAAGACAGCTGTTGCGATTAGATACTTAAGTAAGATTCTCAACTAGTTTTAGCAAAAAGCATACCATGAACTTTTTTATCCATTTTAGTCAAAATACAAAATGCATGTTTTTGTTACAAATATTTGCATAGGATGGCATTAATTGTGCCATTTAGGTTGGCTGATTATCCAAATTATCAACAATTATCATGTCCGGCAAGTGTTAGTTAGTTCCATGTGTAAGGTGCCAACCTAAGCTAGGAACCACATGGTACTACTAGCTCTTAACCTCTGTAACAAGAACTATTAAAGCACTGACACAAAGTGTAGGTCCAGATCCGCATGCTCCCTCTGGAAGCTGTCTGATCCAAATTTTCACTATCTGCTCCTGAGTCTCAAACAATGTATGTTATGTCTTAGAAAAAAACATTGCAGCAACACAATAATGGTCGGTGAAGCAACCTCAAGTTAGTCTGGTGAAAGAAGACCCCAGATAAGAAGAAGAACCACTTGTCCACCACAGGTCAGCTGAAAGACCACTCGGCTTTAAGTGCTATGCCCTGAAGATGTTGGTATGTTTATTGGGTTTATTGTCTCACCAACAGTATTTCAGTTATCTGGATATGGTGTCCACTTGAAGCAGATATAGTGCTGCCTTCACTGTGTTTAGCATGCCGTGAACACCTGGCATGATACCACACCCAGTCACATTATCCTTACACCAGGCCAACCAGTCGTGGAACTACCCTTATATTTGCTTGAGCGTTAGCAAGGGAGCTATACCACTACCATTTTTTTACGACTGGTATGTTCTGAGGGAGGAAGACCCCAGACAAATGTCTGGGTAGAACCACTGGTGCACCACAGGTCCCACATAAAAAGCTTTGCCGTGGCAGGACGCTAAGCAGTCAGAGCAGTTACAAATTGGTAACGCTACCACTATGCCACGGCTGCCCCCTTTAGGATAACTGACCATATTCCTCAGTTATATATAGTTATAAATCGGTTATACCTGCCAAGAGGTCCAGGGAGTATGCTTCTTACCCTTAACCTGTTAAGCACTAATTGGTCAAGCATAGACAAATAAGAAGTTCAAGAGCTGGCTAGGAGCTGGCTGACCCGGTTCTACACTATTTGCTGATTAATAATTATCAATTTATCTTTGTTATCTAAAAAAAAACAAGAGCAGACTATAAATGTTTTTTTTGTTTTTGAAATACATTGCAGTGTCCATTTATGATCATAATGGCAACAGCTCCCCTGTTATTACCAAATGTAGCATGATAAGGGCTAAGCAGAAACTGGGGAACCAGTCAATATAACTACACTGGCCACACAGACACTTCAAACAAACCCCCAGACCATACAATTACAAAAACATGCATCCCTACTTTAAAGTACCTCAAGTACAACCCACAGGTAATGTAGCATGCAGATAGGATCACATCTGGTCTTGCAATAAGTTCTAAGTAATTGCATTACTTACTGGACCTAAGTAACTTGTAACTTATATTTTTGACGTAGAATAAGCAATGATGTTGAATAAGCAACTCCATTACTTGATGGTGCCACCCTGGAGAGCGGTGCCTCTTATAGAATGCATTTTTTATGGGGACGATAGTGTAGAAGGCAATAAGAGGAATTCGCAGCTTTTCTGTAATACCTTTTTTTAGAGAACCTAGTATTCCGTTTTTTAGACAGTGTAGTTTGCAATTATAATAAGGTAGCAGGCATAAATTGACACTGGCAGCAGTTTGGCAAGGACTTTTTTAACAAAAGAGACTGAGTATGCCCATGTTAACAATGCAGCATGTAACCACAAATGTATCAGACAACAAGGAAAAAAACAAAGTTGCAGATGGTCTAGTTAAAGTCTGTCACTCTCAAATATTTATGCAATGAATCGACAATGTCACTGAGCTTTAGTTCCAAGAATAGTCATCTTCTTGTTTATTAATTGGTATATATAGCAAGGTGGGTATTGGGACTTAGTATCTCCTAGTTAAGGCCTTTTTCTTGACATATTTGTTTCTTTATTGTGTTTATTGTCCCACCAACAGTATTTTAGTTATATGGAGACAGTGTCCACTTGATGCAGATATACTGCTGCCTTCACTGTGTATAGCATGCCGTGAACACCTGACATGATACCACACCCAGTCACATTATCCTGACACCTGGCCAACCAATTATTGAACTACCCTTATATTTGCTTGAGCGTTAGCAAGGGAGCTTTACCACTACCGTTTTTAATGACTTTGGTATGTCGCAGCCCGGGATCGAACCTGGGGCCTCCCATACCTGGAGCCAACACTCTACTGATTGTGCTACCAGGTCTGTTGTTATTTGGAATACAATTTCCTTACTTGCATTTCATACAATATTCAGTAGTTAAATATAACTTTTGCAAAAGCTGTTTCTGACCATACCAGATATTAAAGCTTTAAAACAAGTGTATATGAGTGCCAACATGATCCTGATTAAAACTCAAGTCTACAGACAATCTGGAGCTTTCAAGTATTTAAAATATCTATTTTAAATCTTTCACAAACTATCTATAACCACCATTAGGTATGAAAGGTCAGTTCAGGTGAAAGACTGGTTCCAGTACAATCTCTGATCTTATCTCCCACCCTTACACCACTGGCTGTGTCACAGTCTGCAAGCCTCCTAGAGTCACCTCCCCTGGAGTGCCAAAACTTCCAAGCAGATAATTACTGGTGTTTTATTATATAACAGGGTATCTTGGCTGTAAATCATTCATTTGAGAGGGCTGTAATTTTTCTACTTTGATTATAGAAATATTTAATTTATGGGCAGAATTGGAGAGCTTAGAAAATTCTAGTAGAAGGAAGCGGAAGGGGGCTCCCTTGGCCCTAGTATCAGCTAAGTAATCTGTTCACAGCTGGCTACTCCAAAAGTTACCTTATCTTCAGCTTACATCCTTTATTCACATCCATTATCACATTACCCAGAATCCCATTTATTTACCCAAGCTAACTGTCTTCCAGATGGGTTAATTTTATGAAGGAACCTAACCCATGTCTTGATTGCTTTAATGAATGAATCATATACACAAACCGCCATGATTGCCAAGGAATGTTGGCCAAAAACAGGAAGTCGGATATTATATTTGTACCACAGCAATACCAAAGCAATCATGCACCTTCAATAAGTAATTAAATAAACGTCTATACACAGATGCTTCCCACATGTGAACAAAAGGCAAAGATGGTAACGAAGATGTTTCTTAAATCTCCAACTGGTATTTTATTGTTAAATAATCTACAAGTTGTGATAATATAGTCAAGTTTGTAAAATGTTTACTTCTCTGAAACAATGGATTAAACTTCATCACTTTGACCTTGTCTAATTAAAAGATAATTTGTAATAATATTTTCTCAACTTCTTCATAGATTTATAGTATCTACAGTAAAATCTTATTTTCTGAATGTTGGCTGGTGCACCACCAGTGAACCTCAGATATTTGTCTTTTGTTCATTTCTCACTAACACTGGGAGACAAAATATATACATAGGTAGACACTTCATTTAGAGCTCCAGGTAAGGGGCGTATCTGCGTATTTTACCCATTTAAAAAAAAAAAATACTCAAAATATTTCACTTCTGGACGTAAATGGATAAGCCCAGAATATCCAATTAACATAATGTTTTTGATAGTTGTGCATTTTTACCTATTAAATAATTTATTTTCTTACAAAAAATGATGGGTAGAGGTTATCTTAAATGACCAAATCAGTATTACAATGAAATGATGCCCTTGCATGGTTACTTAATTTAACTTTATTAAAATCCCGACAACACTTTCTTTTTACTATGCAAATGCAAAAGGCCCTATTTGAACAGTTTAAAAAATGAAGGTAAACAAATTTACTAGATAAATGAACTTTATTTTGAGTTGGCAAGATTTCAACAAGTTAAATAAGCTCTTTATCAATTATTTTATATTCCGGTTGTAAAAAAAACACAAAAAACAACACACAAAAAATGGGTTTTGCAGAAAGACATTTTTTGGCTTTGTTGACCTGTTCCCCATTGTGAGAACAGTATCATACATGGCATTCATCTAGATATCAAGCAATTTTAAAGCCATTAGGACCATCTGGCAGGTCTTCTCATATTTGGATGCCACAATGCATGGCAGGTATCAACAGTATAATTTTAATATCCCTTTGCATGCCACATTTTATTATTAGCTTGTACCAAAGCTTAGTCATCTTCTTATATCTACATGTAAAGGTGCCTAAAAATAGTGCTACAGCTGCAGCTGCAAATAGTATAGATCCTGATCAGACAGCTCCCAGCCAAAGCCAGCTGATCTGGATCTACAATTTTTGCCAAAGCCTGGTTATTCATTGCTTAGCACCAAGAGAAGATATTCTCCAATAAGTTTACCTGCAGTTTTGAATGACATTATTATCAGTCTGAAGACAGCCTGGCTTCTGTCTTGTATCAAACTGGTGACTCAACATTTCCAGGCTTTCTGACATGCATCCTTTGTTTTACTCCCAGTGCCTTATTTCTTAAAAAAAAAAACAACCTCTTTTTTAATAGCTCTTCCTTCTCCAAAATCTGGACCAATAACTGGATGTTAAAATGATGACTATGACCAAATTGCACGAAGTATAAAATATGCCATATTTTGGGGAGTCTTGCATGTTAAAACCTAACATACGCAATTCTTAGTTGTAGTCTACTGTCCCCTTCATGCTTATATTCAGCTAAATATAACAGAATAATTACAGTAATACCCAGCTTAAGGTTAAAAATGTCAAGTTACACAAAAACTGGTCAAATTTAAAATGTTTGACTAATAAAGGCCTGGTAAAGTTAAAGTTGAGTTACTTGTGTATCTGATTCTGGGTGATTGGAGTTGTCTAATTGTTTAAGTAAAGTAAGTATCCAGGTCTAATGCAGGTATTAGGGGAGCAAGGAGTGATGAGATGATACCAGGCATACAGCAGAGATCAAAGATCCCTTAATCTACGTCCCTCATCAGCTGCGAACAGGTAAGTTGACATGATAAGGAAGGTCAACATCCTGCAATATGCATTTTTTTTAACCCTTGCTTAGTTAACTGTTAAAACCTATTTTTTATAGTTATTTGGGAAGAAACAATTTCTTTTAACTTATATAAATATCTCTCAACTGCCCACTTCCTGGGTAAAACCAGTTCTCAGGTACTGGAGCGATGTGCAGTAAATATTCTTGCTCAAGGACTAACATTGCGTGGTCAGGATCAGGGATCGAATCCCGCACCCTCCTATCGGGAGTCCAACTGGACTAATTAAACTGTGGACAGCTTCACTTAATAATAACTATTGTTTCATTTTCTTCCATTTTGGCTTACAGGCAAACAAAACATAGCTTTGCTTCTAGAGACCCAGCAGCAAAAGGAGTGGACCATTATCAGATAGATCCTAGCAAAGCTGGTTGATCTAGATCTACACTTTTAGCCTTATTCTATCTATGCGGCAGTTTTGGAATCATTTTTTTATGATGCACACTGTTGCATTTAGCAGCTAAGATGGCTTTTTCTTTTAATTCTGACAATGTAACCATAAACAGTTAGAATTTTCATCTTTTCTTCTATACGATAAGTTTAAAAAAAGATTGACTAACTATATTCACTGAAATGTTTTAGCTGTAAAAAGTAAATGATTTTATCAAAATGGTCCAAGTTCTGAACAAGAGCACCCCCTATGTAAACTTACAGTATCTGTCAAATCATAAATCACCTAAAACTTTGAGAAAATCAAATTTTTCAGTCAGCAGTTTTGATGGAAAGCCAACAGATTTTTTTGCTGTAGTGGGCCTCAAGTGATGGATCATGCTTTGGAAATAATAATTCACCCTTTTAAGAAGTTTATGCATGAAAATAAGACTTTCTTTGTATTTTTATGACTTGGGTCTAAACATCTCATTTGTATAGTTTTAACAAAAGCTGTCCAAAGACAGCACTCTGCATTTTTTTCTCAGTGCTTGATAATATATAATGAACATTCTAAGTCTAAGAGGGGCATAACTCTTCCAACATTATTTTGGGCTTATCTGCCCTTTTGAAACAGTTTGAGTTAACATGTTTTCCAAATTTGAAGTAAATATCTACAAAAAAAATATCCATTATTTATTATTTCACCTCAAGTAAAATAAATGTGTCAACAATCTCAATATTGGAAAGCAATCTTAAGCACAGACACAATCAAAGGATATAGACATAAAGATAATGTACACGCCTACCTGTACCATGCTGTTTGCTGATTTAACAGGAATCAATGACCCTCAGAGCTATCTGATGCAGAAAGGCACCTTCCAGCAACAGCTCACACCGTCTTACAAATGAATGCTTCAATTCGACCAATCCTTATTTCCAAACAAATCTTATGAAATCCTCCCTGAATAATACTATTTTTCAATGTTTTTCCTGAAGAAATTAAATTAACATTTTCTAACATTGGCAATAGTCTTCGATTTACTAGAACCTTGCTTTGGAACCACTCAAAGACACACTGCAATAGAGTTTTTGTTACTTTTTATGTCTAAATCTCAATTTTTCAGACGTGAAACTTGAATCACTACGTAACCACTTGTAGTCCAGAGAATGAACGATTGCTGGGTCATGTGACCTCAACAGACCAGTGATGGGCAACCTGCTGGTTACTACGGTTACTATAACACAAGATTTTCAGACTCCTTTCCACCTGCCAGAGTAACTGTATCCATTCATAAAAGTGGGTAAACCTTCCTTGGATCTTGGCCTATCAAACTATCTTCATATCTGACATTATGTTTTATGCCTAAGCCTTCTAAACCAGGCTCCAACCTTATCTCTAAACACCACTTTGAGCCAATCTTAGGTATAACCAGGGATCTCAAACACCTCAGCATCCCTATAACCATCTTTATATTGCACCATCCCTGAAATACATGCCAGGACTGAGACTATTTCTGGTAGCGGTGGATTTAAATTTAAATCCATATCAGTTTTTACAGGAAATCTCAAATTTTTAGAAAAAAGGGTAAATAATCGGAATGAGTTAAAATGAATCAAGTTAATACTCCATTTTAAATTTGCAGTAAATTGAAGGAGTATATTATCTCCTTCCTTCTAAATTTGAATTTAATAGTGCTTAACTCATTCTAAATATTTTGCTAGTAAATACCATTTTTAAGGGGGAATCCAAATCCTAGTAGTTAGAGTCAATGACTTGTAACTCCTCAGCCCATCACTGTGTGGGTTATGTTTGTTTATTGGGTTTATTGTCCCACCATCAGTATTTCAGTTACCTGGAGACGGTGTCCACTTGAAGCAGATATGGTGATGCCTTCACCGAGTATAGCATGCCATTAACACCTGGCATGGTACCACATCCAGTCATATTATCCTGACACCGGGCCAACCAGTCGTGAAACTAGTCTAACATTTGCTTCAGCGTTAGCAAGGGAGCTATGCAACTACCATTTTTAATGACTTTGGTTATTTTGCGGCCCGGGATCGAAACCAGGCCTCCCGTTCTTGGAGACGAGGCTCTACCAACTGCGATACCAGGTCCGGTACCATGTGGGTAAGAGTTCCAGAAACAAAGTATTCTTGTGGGGAGGTTTTCAAGCTTAAGTGCACTGCGCCAGTGGTTCTTGCTCAAGGGACACAATATCGAAACAATTGTGTTTGTGCAATGTTCCACACACACACACACATACACAAAATGTCATTAAAACATGAACTGGAAATATGCCTATCTGATAACAGTTAAATACAAGTAAAACGCACATTAAAATAATGGACTATCTTTGATAAGATCTCTATTCAATAACAAAATTTGCTTTTCCAAAAATATATGGTACAAACCTTTTTGTTATCATAGTTTTATCTTTCTTTTTATATAAAAATATGCCATTAAACTAAATAAAGTAAAGCAGATCACAAAATGGAAAGATTTGCTAATAAATTCACCATAGTAACAAACAGGAAGCTTTGTCAGCTGATTCAGGTTACATAGAGGAAACAAGTGGCTTTGTGTCTTTGTTACTATTTGAATATTTTGACAAGGTGAATGACCTGTTGACAAGATCTGGAGATAGTTAATTATTTTCAATTATCTTGTGAGTACCTTTCAGCTAAGGTGAAGTGTCTATTTTTTTGTTCCTTTATCATCTCCTAACCTGTTTGGTCTTGATTGATCATTGATCAAGCATTGGCAAAAAGAGTGAGCCGACTGATCTGGATCTACATTATTTTCTGCTAAGTAAAAACTTTCATTTGGTCCTAATTAAGGGGTACTAAGACCTACACTTTTTCCTGCTAAGTAAAAACTTAATTTGGTCCTAATTAAGGGGCACCAGGACCTACACCATTTTCTGCTAAGTAAAAACTTCAATTTGGTCCTAATTAAGGGGCACCAGGACCTACACCATTTTCTGCTAAGTAAAAACTTCAATTTGGTCCTAATTTAGGGGCACCAGGACCTACGCTATTTAGTTTAGTGTTTTTCAGTTCATTATGTTGCATATGCATTAGATTGTAAGCAGACAATTAAGAATTTAGTATTTGTCCTTTAAAATACAGCATGGTAAGGCTTATCTGACAACAAGGGATCTTAAGATAAGAGTTAGGCATTGTTATGCCTGAATTGGAAGTGTTGCAAACAGAACAAAAACTGTCTGAAATTCCTTTATTTTATTACTTCCTTTAACTTGATTTTTTATATATATATTTAAATACATCACAGCAACACCATTATTCTGTTTAGTTTTGTTTTTTCGGAAATACATCACAATAATGATCATTTAAGTGACATCAAGCAATTTGGTTGAGGAAGACCCCAGACAAATGTCTGGGTAGAACCACCAGCGCACAGCAGGTCAGCTGGAAGATCTTCCCACATTAAGTCCTTTGCCTCGATTGGCACTCGCACCAATCTGTCAGGATTTACAAATGGGTGTCTATACCACGCCATGGCCGCCGCTGCAACGCATTTGACAATTAAAGGTGATGCGCTGGAGCGCAGCGCCAATATATGGAATGCTCACTGAAATTTGCACATGGAGGAAAGTTTGTTTTGCAGGCTTTCTTAACCCAATAAAATACAGGTCCTAATTCCGTAAAAGGCATTCTATTTTATTTATTCATTTTTAACTTTATTTTTGTGTGTCTGTGACTTTCAAAATAATTTTGAAAATAAACAATAAGATACTGAGAAAGAAAATTACTATCTGAATAATAACTATTTGTGTAATGCAAGCTGCTGCACATGTGCATTTCTGCTTGTACACTTAAGATTTAAGTTAATATAATAATTTTGCAACTTTTTTCATCTTGGAAAACTTATTATATGGTGTCGAGTTTTGCTTTTTGTTTTGTTTTAAACCAATCCATGGCTCTCAAGATTTATAGTATACTGAAAACTTTTAAATAAAAACATTACTTTTCAAATATGTCCGTTTACCTCTTAAACGTTTTGCTCGCCTTCAATGCTTCACATCAAGGACTTTTCTTTTCTTATAATTATTATAGTGAAGCCCAGAGATTTTGGAAGAGAAAGATTCTACACCAATGTCTGGGTATAACCATCACACACTGCAGGTCAGTTGTAAGACCTTCCCACATTAAGTTCCTTATCCTGACTGTGACCTGAAACATGTGGTGGAAGGCTGGGCAGACAGGAGTTATATGTCGAGGGCTTAACCAGTCAGCAAGGGATGCCCCTTCTGAAACTTTGGTTGTAGCAGTTATCTTGCAATATTTAAAACTTATCTGTACTTATTTTAACTTAGTTTGTACCCCTAAATAAACAGTTGACAAGGTGTAACTGTTTTGCTTAAGAGTCAAACGCAAATAGTGCAGATTCTGATCTGACAGGTCCCCTTGGTTTTTAATCAACAAGTATGTTTATGTTTGAGATACATGTTGTTTTTGAAATATTTTGCATACTTCTACCAACAAAATAAACCTCTTTTTCTTTGTTATTTCAAGAATCTTGACATTCTGTCAGCCGGTTGCAGGGACATGTTCGAGAGTAAGGAATGATAACTCTGCTTAGGAGATGGGAGACATCTACCTTGTCTAAGGGAAACAACTCTGTCTACAGATTCCCCAACAAGGTCCAGCATCATTACTTCCCTTAGTTCAGTAAAGACAAACGCAATATTAAAACACACGTCCCAGTAAAACATAAACCTAAGTTGAAGGTGTCAGAATGATACTAATCTGCAGTATTAAAAGTCAACAGAATATATTAGGATAGTTTATAAATGAATTTAATTGACTGCAGAGTTGATGGCAGTTACTGTAAAAGACTGCACAAAAATCATATTAATGATCACAAGTAAGCGTAAGCCTTGGTCTAACTCTTACTGCAGGTCGGACAGGGAACTACTTATCTCTTATCCTGCTTCATTTGTTAATTATCCATACTTAGTTCTTAGTTATTTCCTTACAACATCATACAAAAATAGATAACAATACTTCTTACTAGAGACTCAGCAGCAAATATTGCAGATCCTGATCAGACAGCTCGTAGATTTATTTTTGCCTATGATTGAACAATTTCTGCTAAATGTAAACACAACAACCTGCAGCACAGCATAGTGGTAGAGTGCCCACCCATCTGCAGGCCATGGACTTAACTCCTGGAAAGGCCAAACTTAAAAATTGGCAGTAAAGATGCTGTTGATTTATGAATTAGCATTTTAACAGATTTCTAGGTGTCTGAACTGGATAGATTCAGTCCCTTATGCGCCTAGCAAGACTTGCTCCTACCTGTAATACTCTAATAATAAGAGGTGTTGGCAGTATTGGTACGACAATAAGGCATGACTTTTTTGCCTGTTGTACTTTAGGTGCAAGTGCACAGAGACCTTCTTGAAGACACTGGCACATTTGGCTTTGAAAAGATGTGCAGATAAGTATGTGAATGGAAAATGGAATTGATGAGGAATGCAGATGTGATGGAAGGAAAAATGCTTCTTAATAAGAAAAACAGTTGAGGCAATCTAATTAGATGATTGTACGTAACAACTCTTGCAAGTAGCAGGAAATGCTATCTGTAGACAGGAAGACTAGAGCCGCCTGCTATAATAAATGTCTGCTGCATTCGTTGTCTCGAAAACAGGTGGCTCTCTCAACATGCACCATAATCAGTACAAGTTATAAAAAGCAGTTATCGGTAGGTTTTGGAAGGACATTTGATGCAAACAATCTTACAATTAAGAAGTCGCACTTCATTTGTAGCCAATCAGCAGCTATGAAAATTCAAATACCTCAACAATTTATTACAACAGAACTCCTTTCTATTTTCTATTTTTACAATGAACAAAATAGATTGATTTATTTTACTAAATTGTTTTATTTTCAACTGTGCATATGCAACAAACAACACATTCTAGCTTGACTCCTCCCCTTGTGACGACAAGTAAGAACACGTCAAGATGATTGACAGTTTGATTGACAGTTTTTTTGGGCAGATTACATGTTATTTTGGTAGGACAGGTAGAAGTGAGGTGGGGACTTCTAAGTTGGATAGAATCTATTAAGATGTTTCCATAGAAAATAGAAGCCTGCACTCGCTGAGCTGGTTTTGGTTTCTCACACTCGTCAACCATCCGGAAACTTGCAATGCTTTAACTGTGCCTTTTTTGGGTGACAAGTCATGGTCTGACATGAAAATGGTGACTTAAGATTGTCATGTCTTGGGCTTACTTAAGTTTAAGTCATGTCTTGGGCTTAAGAAGGGTTGATACAGTTGATAATTTTTTTTTTTTTTGACATACATTGCAGCGATCAACAAGCATTTGATAGTATTGCGGGCAATACAGTAGTCCCCTACCGGTCCCTCAAAAAGTTATGGGCCAGACACGATTTTGCTGCATAGTCATGCTGTGACCTTGACCTTCAAGGTATTGACCCAAATGTTTTTTTGCGACATGTCATCTCAATATGGTGATCATTTCTGTGAAATAGTTGTAAAATTTGACTTCAAATAACAAAGTTATGAGCCGGACATGATTTTGCTTCAAGGTCATGCTGTGACCTTGACCTTCAAGGTAGCGACCCAAATCTTGCTCGCGACATGTCATCTCAATATGGTGATCATTTCTGTGAAATAGTTTTAAAATCCGACTTCAAATAATGAAGTTATGGGCCGGACACAATTTTGCTTCAAGGTCATACTGTGACCTTGACCTTCAAGGTAGCGACCCAAATGTTGCGTGTGCATATTGTACACAATGCTACCTATTAACATACCAAGTTTCATGCGCCTAGCTTTAATAGTTTTTAAGTTATCAAAGGATCCAGATTTTTAGCGGACAGACAGACAGACAGACTGACGGACGAGGGGTAAACCTATAGTCCCCTCCGGTGTAAACACCGGTAGGGGACTAATTATACTCATTAAAGTAGCATCAAGCTGCTTTTGGCAGAGGAAGACCCCAGACAAATGTCTGGGTAGAAGCAACGGCACACCGCATTCCCTCATTAAGTCCTTCACCCTGAATGGGACTTACACCCACGTGGTGGAAGGCTAAGCAGTCAAAGGAGTTATAAATTGGCGACTTTACCACCAAGCCAAGGGTGCCCCCAGTATATAAATAAAACTCAAATAAGTACACTGTCCAGAATAAGTATAACAACTTGAACTATTAAGTAGTTATTAATTTAGGATTTACATAAAAATATTTTAATTAAACTATTATCCATAAAAAAAAAAGATCTTTGCCTGTGGTCTTTCTCCACCGATAATAGTTGAATATCGCAATAATGACCATAATTGCGTCGGCTGCAATGTATCTCAAAAACAACAACAAATACCATCAAATTGTTGATAGAAAACACAACAAATAAACAACATAAGGTCAAGATATGCACAGGACCTATTCCCAAGATCACAATAACAAACACCGGCATTTAAATGACCATTTGAACCAGCCCATGACCTGATTAAATGTTGGCTGACAATACAGGTAAATGTAATCAAAGTTTTGTAACTAGACTAGCCACTTAAGCAGGGCAAAATGACTTGATAAAGTCATAAATTGTGCATGTGAACAGCCCCCACAATCCAATCAAGGGCAAGTTTGATCATCTGCAAACACTAGAAAACATCTGGTTACCTTATGTAGGAGGCCTTATTCATATCCTTTAAGCCTTTAAGGTGGTATCCACAGTTTGCCTGTATCAAATACAATTTAACAAAACTTTTTCCCTATTTTGGAGACTTTGGGCTGGGGACTCTAGACATAATTTCTGTATAAATATAAATCTTGAAATACAGAGATCTTGAACAAAAATGCTGATCTTAAAGAGAAATACAGCAACTTCTGCAACAAGAAACAGACCTTTAACAGAATTAGAAGGACCTTGATGACATACAGAGACCTTGCAAAAAAAAACAGTGACCTTAGTCTACTGTAATGTATGGTCCTTAAAAAATATGCATCTTAGAGTTACCATACAGATATTTCAGAAAAAAACACAACTAAGACCTTCAATACAGATGCTTAAAGAAATACACCTTGAGACCTCTAGAAGGATTATCAGAATTAGAAGGACCTAGATGATATACAGAGTTTAATGGAGGATTCTTGAGAAATACGCATCTTAAAGTTAACTTACAGAGATTTCAGAAAAAACCAATGGAGACCTTCAATATAGATCTCTTAAATTTTAAATATAAAGACTTAAGACAAATACAAGAGACCTTGAAAAAAAAAGCAAACATAGTCAAAACACAGGGAAACTAAGATCGTAGAAACAAAGACCCTCCAAAAATTCCAACAAACACCTGCATGACTCGAGTCTCTATTGAAATGAACACCAAGAAATACGTGGCTGGGTTGTGCAGCCATAAAGGGTCCCCAGTAATACCTGGGTAAACATTGCAAACCTGTCCAGGACTTGCCCATTCCATTTTTATCCTACACATCCTCCGACAAAGTTATTCAATAGTAAACATTGTGTGCATGTACATTAACAAATATCCTACCCGCCCTGTTGAAAATCAAACCTGAAATCAACAGTAAAGTTTACCCAAGAGGGTCAGGTTGTATTGAAAGTGGGCCACAATGAGGAATAATTTCTATGGCGATACTTAAGTTTGAAGCTACTGGGAATCGGAGGGAAATAGCATAAAAGAATCTGGAGTAAACAGGAACAATTTAGGCCAAATTGTGATTTGAGCATATCAATTTATCAGAATAATACATTATGAAAGAGGCACATTGTGCCGTAAGCCCCTGTAAATCTAGGTGTTATTTTGTCATATTTTTATGAGATTTTTGCTGTTTGAAGTCCAGTTTTCTCACAATTAACGATACAGTGTCAGTCTAGTTTTATGCCAATTTTCTATCCAAAATAACACTAATTGAACTTAATTTTGTAATAACCAATACTTAAATCTAAGTCATCTGCTCGCAAATTCATACATAGAATTCAATATGAAATGATAACGATATGGCAGCAAATGGTGTAGATCTGATCAGACACATCTCTATATACTATCACGACATGGCAGCAAATGGTGTAGATCTGATCAGACACATCTCTATATACTATCACGATATGGCAGCAAATGGTGTAGAATCTGATCAGACACATCTCTATATACTATCACAACATGGCAGCAAATGGTGTAGATCTGATCAGACACATCTCTATATACTATCACGACATGGCAGCAAATGGTGTAGATTCTGATGAGACACATCTCTATATACTATCACGACATGGCAGCAAATGGTGTAGATTCTGATGAGACCCATCTCTATATACTATCACGACATGGCAGCAAATGGTGTAGATCTGATCAGACACATCTCTATATACTATCACGACATGGCAGCAAATGGTGTAGATCTGATCAGACACATCTCTATATACTATCACGACATGGCAGCAAATGGTGTAGATCTGATCAGACACATCTCTATATACTATCACGACATGGCAGCAAATGGTGTAGATCTGATCAGACACATCTCTATATACTATCACGACATGGCAGCAAATGGTGTAGATCTGATGAGACACATCTCTATATACTATCACGACATGGCAGCAAATGGTGTAGATCTGATGAGACACATCTCTATATACTATCACGATATGGCAGCAAATGGTGTAGATCTGATCAGACACATCTCTATATACTATCACGACATGGCAGCAAATGGTGTAGATCTGATCAGACATATCTCTATATACTATCACGACATGGCAGCAAATGGTGTAGATCTGATCAGACATATCTCTATATACTATCACGACATGGCAGCAAATGGTGTAGATCTGATCAGACACATCTCTATATACTATCACGACATGGCAGCAAATGGTGTAGATCTGATCAGACACATCTCTATATACTATCACGATATGGCAGCAAATGGTGTAGATCTGATCAGACACATCTCTATATACTATCACGACATGGCAGCAAATGGTGTAGATTCTGATCCGACACATCTCTATATACTATCACGACATGGCAGCAAATGGTGTAGATTCTGATCAGACACATCTCTATATACTATCACGACATGGCAGCAAATGGTGTAGATCTGATCAGACACATCTCTATATACTATCACGATATGGCAGCAAATGGTGTAGATTCTGATCAGACACATCTCTATATACTATCACGACATGGCAGCAAATGGTGTAGATCTGATGAGACACATCTCTATATACTATCACGACATGGCAGCAAATGGTGTAGATCTGATGAGACACATCTCTATATACTATCACGACATGGCAGCAAATGGTGTAGATCTGATCAGACACATCTCTATATACTATCACGACATGGCAGCAAATGGTGTAGATCTGATCAGACACATCTCTATATACTATCACGGCATGGCAGCAAATGGTGTAGATCTGATCAGACACATCTCTATATACTATCACGACATGGCAGCAAATGGTGTAGATTCTGATCCGACACATCTCTATATACTATCACGACATGGCAGCAAATGGTGTAGATTCTGATCCGACACATCTCTATATACTATCACGACATGGCAGCAAATGGTGTAGATCTGATCAGACACATCTCTATATACTATCACGACATGGCAGCAAATGGTGTAGATCTGATCAGACACATCTCTATATACGATCACGATATGGCAGCAAATGGTGTAGATCTGATCAGACACATCTCTATATACGATCACGACATGGCAGCAAATGGTGTAGATCTGAGGAGACACATCTCTATATACTATCACGATATGGCAGCAAATGGTGTAGATCTGATGAGACATATCTCTATATACTATCATGACATGGCAGCAAATGGTGTAGATTCTGATCAGACATATCTCTATATACTATCACGACATGGCAGCAAATGGTGTAGATCTGATCAGACACATCTCTATATACTATCACGACATGGCAGCAAATGGTGTAGATCTGATGAGACACATCTCTATATACTATCACGACATGGCAGCAAATGGTGTAGATCTGATGAGACACATCTCTATATACTATCACGACATGGCAGCAAATGGTGTAGATCTGATGAGACACATCTCTATATACTATCACGACATGGCAGCAAATGGTGTAGATTCTGATCAGACACATCTCTATATACTATCACGACATGGCAGCAAATGGTGTAGATTCTGATCAGACACATCTCTATATACTTTCACGACATGGCAGCAAATGGTGTAGATTCTGATCAGACACATCTATATACTATCACGACATGGCAGCAAATGGTGTAGATTCTGATCAGACACATCTCTATATACTATCACAACATGGCAGCAAATGGTGTAGATCTGATCAGACATATCTCTATATACTATCACGACATGGCAGCAAATGGTGTAGATTCTGATCAGACACATCTCTATATACTATCACGACATGGCAGCAAATGGTGTAGATCTGATGAGACACATCTCTATATACTATCACGACATGGCAGCAAATGGTGTAGATCTGATCAGACACATCTCTATATACTATCACGACATGGCAGCAAATGGTGTAGATTCTGATCAGACACATCTCTATATACTATCACGACATGGCAGCAAATGGTGTAGATCTGATGAGACACATCTCTATATACTATCACGACATGGCAGCAAATGGTGTAGATCTGATGAGACACATCTCTATATACTATCACGACATGGCAGCAAATGGTGTAGATCTGATGAGACACATCTCTATATACTATCACGACATGGCAGCAAATGGTGTAGATCAAACACATCTCTATATACTATCACGACATGGCAGCAAATGGTGTAGATCTGATCAGACACATCTCTATATACTATCACGACATGGCAGCAAATGGTGTAGATCTGATCAGACACATCTCTATATACTATCACGACATGGCAGCAAATGGTGTAGATCTGATCAGACACATCTCTATATACTATCACGACATGGCAGCAAATGGTGTAGATCTGATCAGACACATCTCTATATACTATCACGACATGGCAGCAAATGGTGTAGATCTGATGAGACACATCTCTATATACGATCACGACATGGCAGCAAATGGTGTAGATTCTGATGAGACACATCTCTATATACTATCACGACATGGCAGCAAATGGGGTAGATTCTGATCAGACACATCTCTATATACTATCACGACATGGCAGCAAATGGTGTAGATCTGATGAGACACATCTCTATATACTATCACGACATGGCAGCAAATGGGGTAGATTCTGATCAGACACATCTCTATATACTATCACGACATGGCAGCAAATGATGTAGATCTGATCAGACACATCTCTATATACTATCACGACATGGCAGCAAATGGTGTAGATTCTGATCAGACACATCTCTATATACTATCACGACATGGCAGCAAATGGTGTAGATCTGATGAGACACATCTCTATATACTATCACGACATGGCAGCAAATGGTGTAGATTCTGATCAGACACATCTCTATATACTATCACGACATGGCAGCAAATGGTGTAGATCTGATCAGACACATCTCTATATACTATCATGACATGGCAGCAAATGGTGTAGATCTGATCAGACACATCTCTATATACTATCACGACATGGCAGCAAATGGTGTAGATCTGATCAGACACATCTCTATATACTATCACGACATGGCAGCAAATGGTGTAGATCTGATGAGACACATCTCTATATACGATCACGACATGGCAGCAAATGGTGTAGATTCTGATGAGACACATCTCTATATACTATCACGACATGGCAGCAAATGGGGTAGATTCTGATCAGACACATCTCTATATACTATCACGACATGGCAGCAAATGGTGTAGATCTGATGAGACACATCTCTATATACTATCACGACATGGCAGCAAATGGGGTAGATTCTGATCAGACACATCTCTATATACTATCACGACATGGCAGCAAATGGTGTAGATCTGATCAGACACATCTCTATATACTATCACGACATGGCAGCAAATGGTGTAGATTCTGATCAGACACATCTCTATATACTATCACGACATGGCAGCAAATGGTGTAGATCTGATCAGACACATCTCTATATACTATCACGACATGGCAGCAAATGGTGTAGATTCTGATCAGACACATCTCTATATACTATCACGACATGGCAGCAAATGGTATAGATCTGATCAGACACATCTCTATATACTATCACGACATGGCAGCAAATGGTGTAGATTCTGATCAGACACATCTCTATATACTATCACGACATGGCAGCAAATGGTGTAGATTCTGATCAGACACATCTCTATATACTATCACGACATGGCAGCAAATGGTGTAGATCTGATCAGACACATCTCTATATACTATCACGACATGGCAGCAAATGGTGTAGATCTGATCAGACACATCTCTATATACTATCACGACATGGCAGCAAATGGTGTAGATTCTGATCAGACACATCTCTATATACTATCACGACATGGCAGCAAATGGTGTAGATTCTGATCAGACACATCTCTATATACTATCACGACATGGCAGCAAATGGGGTAGATTCTGATCAGACACATCTCTATATACTATCACGACATGGCAGCAAATGGTGTAGATTCTGATGAGACACATCTCTATATACTATCACGACATGGCAGCAAATGGTGTAGATTCTGATCAGACACATCTCTATATACTATCACGACATGGCAGCAAATGGTGTAGATCTGATCAGACATATCTCTATATACTATCACGACATGGCAGCATGGTGTAGATCTGATCAGACATATCTCTATATACTATCACGACATGGCAGCATGGTGTAGATCTGATCCGACATATCTCTATATACTATCACGACATGGCAGCAAATGGAGTAGATCTGATCAGACACATCTCTATATACTTTCAACTTCAAGCCGTATCAATTATGTGTGTAGCAGGTAAAAAAGTTATATACTATTTACCTCAAGCAACAATGTCTGTAGCAGGCAAAGCATTTAAATGATTCTTGAGTTACGAAATGTCAATAAACTTTCTTGGTCTTTTGTTTGTTTTGTGTTGTGTTAATTTTTGTGTGATTTTTTTTCATCAGTGAATAAGTCCTCTTTTAAACTTTGGAAAGTTCCATAATTCCGTTTAAACCCTTAACTTGCTTCATTTGTTAATGGCATGTTTTCTATTATAATTCACAAAAGATTTTAATATTTCTACTCACATATTTTAATTTTTTACCTAATTATGCTTTATTTATGTTAAAACTTTAACGAATTTGGCGTTGTATGACCTATTGAGAGTCAGTGTGCCATAAAACCAAAATATAAATCAGATATATATTTGTTAAAGGTGGTATCCGACAGTTTGCCTATGTCAAATTAATGTTACAATACCTTACCACTGTTTTGGGGGATTGAGGCATAATTTCTGCATTAACTTGTTCCTTAATATAAGTAAAGATGGTTGTGAATACTGTCTGCATTGTTAGACAGTACCAATTGCTACAAAAACACTCTAAAAGTTAAATCATTCCAGATCTATAAGCATGGTAGTGATCTCTGCTAAAATTAGATACCGATGTCAAAGTGGATTACCCTGATGACGAAATATCAGTCTCAAAAATGAGTTGTCACATGGTTTCCTAGCTAAAAATAGCGATCTCTGCAGTGTTGCTCAGATAGGAAATATGTGTTTGGATTTAGGAATGGGGTTTAATGTTTCACTGTTCACACAGATCTAGGGCATCAATGCGCAGCATTTTGAAAGACCTTGTTAGGTAACAAAAATTTATTTGGCTTTTTCAGAAAAAATATTTTGGTCCAAATTGTCGGATACCACCTATAATAACTCAAGACTTACTTTTAGTCATCTTCTTACATTCTTACACGTAAAGGTTCCTATAAATATTGAGGCAAAACTCATGATCAAAAATTGCAGATCTTGATTAGGCAACTCAAGGGGAGGCAACTGAACTGGGTCTTTTAGTTCAATATAAACATGTCCAGCCAGAGATGTTTTAAAATATGTGCTTAGCAAGCTAAGGGTTAAAATGCATTGAAAGTTAATTTTAAAGCAAAGAGAGTCGGCAGGCAAAGTTATGATACTTCTCATTCTATGCCAACTTAGCCTACATCATGCAAATACTTATGAACACAGATATCGTTTAGGCATTGAAACTCATTTCAATGAAATTGCAGAGCAAATAATCAAAGAATGCACTTGAAAGAAAGTAAAATACAGCTGCTGTAAATATAAAGACACTGAAGTAATGAGGTATTATCCCTAACAGACTGGCTTAGGGATTGCAATTATCATTTATCAAATAGGTGAACTGAGTTTTCTTTTCTATTTTTGATAAAAGGAATCATTTTCATGCTAAAAGAACCAATTAAATGTATTTTCAACATTTGATTTATACTTTAAGTAGTATATGTAAGAGTTCTAATCTTTCAATTTCTGCTTATAACATTTAATAATCATACATGAGAACTCTCCCGCTTTGGGAGGGAAATTTCCTCTTTTAAGGTTCAAAACTATTTGAAAATGATTGGTGTCTTACACATTTTCAGAAATCTTTCTACTTGGAAACAGATAATTTCCTTCTTTGTTGAATATGAAAATAACAAATCTTCCACTCTGCAAGTGAAAATCTCCCACCTTGGGAACAGAAAAAGTTCACTAGTATGAATAATTCAGTTTGAAAAATTGTCTTATTTTTTATCATGTTGCAACTATAATATACAATACATCACTGAAGCATAAGAGAATGAATGCATGAATCTGAAGTGAAAATATTTTCAGCAGAAGCAGTTTGGACTCTAAATCACAGTAGATTGGTGAACAAATCACTAGATGGGTATTCCTGGGAACGCTTTTGTGCCTGAACTCATGCAGTTTTATCAAAGGGTAATTTTGGTGAAATTAGCATTGGGAAATCATTCAAAAATAACATGATCAAGAGTTCTGGTTCTTGTTCAATTCCCTTCTACATCTAATAAAGATTCAAGTTTGGAGTAATAATGTATAAATTTTGTCCAAGACAATCTAAATTTGTAATAACTTAGAGGGATTACTTGCAAAAAGCTCGATTTATGGTTTTTGTAAACTGAAAATTTACACCTAATATTAAGGTATTGTTTATTAAATTCGTTGTATCACCAGGAGTATTTCAGTTATCTGGAGATGGTGTTTAAGATATAGTGCTGCCTACACTGCTTATAGCATGCCTTGAACACCTGGCATGATACAACACCCAGTCACATTATCCTGACACCAGGCCAACCAGTCATGCACCAACCCTTACATTTGCTTGAGTGTTTGCAAGGAAGCTATACCGCTACCATTTTTTACAACTTTTGTATGTTGCGGCCCGCGCTCAAACCTGGGGCCTCCTGTACCTAGAGCTGAACCTCTTCCAATTGTGCTACCAGGTCCGGTCACATTATGGTATCCCTGTTTCAAGTTAGGAACGAATCTATGCAATATTGTTATGCACTGGACAAGAACAACCACTGCAAACAGTGCTGCCAACAACAATGCTTACTATGTCATATGAAATGATCTCTATGTTAGCAGCCATGATTCACAGGTGGCAAACAATAAAATTAATAGTTGTTAAAGGGAAAAACACAATCTTGAAACAAAGTCTGCAACCAGCATTAGCCTTATTACTAAACATAAGCTGTCTGTAGACACAGCATGCTCCATGTGATGGTGAATATTTGATGGTTTCGAGAAATGGATCTTAACATAGGTTAACCAACACAAATGCGGATAAAAAGGACAAGACAAAGGCGGCAATTTTTTTGTCTTTAAAAGTGATCGCTAAAACAATTCAAAACAAACACCGATTATAATCTTCACCTTAGAAGCCAGCTAATTATGATAAAAATTTGTTCAATTCAGCATACACTTCCAGTTAATTGTTATGCCGTTTTGGGGGCCAAAACTCGGCACCATTTCCCTAATGAAAAAGTATATATTTTTCACTAATTTTATTTCAAAATTCACCTGTCAAACATAAATTTTTGTTCTAAAAAAAAATAAAAAATAAAAATAAAATGCTAGCAACATTTCATACAAAATGGAACATTCACACAACGTTTTCTCACTTTTAATGCCTTTGACTAGTTCCCATTCTCGCTTTTGCCATAATAAAATCCCTAAACAACATAAAAGGAACACATTTTCATCATAAGTAATATTTCCCCATCTGAAAATATTCCCCTCTTGAAAGGACCCACCACCTTTCCCTGCAAACCCCTATAATGACTGACTTCCCCACCCCACATTATTATAATTATTATACAAGTATAGCACATACTGATCAGACGTAAATAAATAGTGTAGATCGAGATGAATCAGTTACTGTTAGAAACTCTCAGATCAGTACCTGCACTTTTTGCTGCAGAGATTCCAGCAATGTCTTGTAACCTGTATTTTTAAAGCAAAATTACTTATCATGCTTAAGAAATTCTTATAAGAAGCAAATATACGAATTCAAACAAAAAAGTTTTTTTCTAACAAAAAGCAGTTGTATATTTTAGACACAGGTAAGGGGGCGACTGCAGCTGCCTTATCTAATCAGACCCAGGTGTGAAGTGTTCAATCAGCCATTCACTAAAGCTCAGCAACTTAGCAACTCAGCACTTAGCCTACCACATTTTGTATAACCAATATTAAATTAATTATTTACTAACCACCTCATGCATCAATATCCACAGAAATTCAGACACTAAGTAAGGAATTATGCAGACCTTGATCAGGAAGCTGGCTGATCTGGATCTACGCTATTTGCCTAAGCCAGATTAGTGGTTAGGCAGGCTAAGAAATAATCAGAGAGGTAAAGTGGGCCACAGATAACCCCTGTATTCAAATGATAACTCATTGCCTGATAGGTTTCTCCAATGTCACATATTCTGTCGAATTTTTTCACAAGTACCTGCAATTGAAGTAAGACAAGTAACTATCTGCAGTAAAAAGTACATATCTTTAGCGGTCAGTGGGATCTTTCTAATTTGGATTTACACTTTTTGTTGAATATGCTTAATCAATGCCTTAGAAAGTGAATGTTGGTGGTCTAGTGATTAAGGCCTTGGACTCAGGATTGGAGGATCCTGGGTTCAAACCCATTAACTGACCATATAATGTTAGTCCTTGAGCAAGACTATTTATGCACATTGCTCCAAGAACTTATTACCTGAGTATTATCTTTACCTGGGAGGTGGGCAGTCAAAGGAGTTAATATAAGTTGAAAGAACTTGTTTCCCAATTGACTATAAACAAGTAGGTTTAAATAAGAATGCCTAAGAAAGAGCTGCCTTTACTGTGACAGAACCACACCATGTCATATCCAGATAACACTGTCATACCCTTATAGCTCTTAGCCTGCGACACATGAATTTATCTGTCTTTGGGGGAGGTGTCCATCCAGGGCCATTGTTTTGTTTGTTTTTTGTTACATCTCAACAACCCAATTATAGATATCGACGATATATGCAGCTAATTATCGGTGGAGAAAGACCCCAGATCTGTCTGTGTAGAACCACTGGCACATTTCATGTTTGAAGAAGAATCTCCCCACATGAAAGATGTTACCCCACCTGGGGCTCAAACCCACACAGTGAGGCGTTGTGGAGTTACAAGTCAATGACTGTTTAGCCAGGACATCATCAACCACTTGTTAATGAATTTCTACCAATATGCCCTGCAAGTTTTTGATGTACTTGTAAGCACCTTGAAAGCAAAGGATACTAATAAATTAAGTATGGGTTATATGAAAATGAAGTATGAAAAAGGTTAAAACTTAAAACTTATTCTTAGACTAATTTGTAAACTTGAATGGGGCTGAACCTGGATTCTTCAACAGCTCCGACCAATAGTTCACCCTCAGTGCTGCAATCACTTGGTAGAAAATATCATAACTTCAGAATGACTCCTACTGTGAAACCTGAGCTGTTCTCAGAAATAAGATCAAAAATCCTTGTAAAATACACAAATCTCCCTGTTTCTGTGTGTATTTCATCAGTTTTTATTGACACAGTAGCTGGACAAACAAACCCCCCTGCTGTCAATCTTCTAGCACTTCCTGCTTCTAACATGCAATACTTGTTTCATCAGTTACATCATGTTCACCATCCAAGCCATCCATCATGATGATTGCCTTAATCATGCTACCTTTCTTAATAACTCATACTAATTAGTAAGCATCTACATGAAAAATTGCGAAACATATTGCTAGAGACTAAGCAGTACATAAGACAGATATTACTCAGACAGCCTCCCAGGGAGAGCTGAATGTTCAAATTCTACACGATTTGCCTAAGTTTGATCAATGGGGTACATTGGTGAAATGGATACTGTCTCCCTTGTTAGTTGAGTGGTATTCCAAACGGTAGGTAGGTCCTTTTAGTTGGAATGCTTGGACTTTATTGCTTGTTCTTTTGTAGATATTGCAATTACAAACAGTGAAATTTCTTACTTTTGCATAAAAGCTTAAAATCTATTTATGTACCTATAGAGATTACTAATTTAATAAATGGAAGTGTTTGTTGGTGATGGTTAGCCTGGGTATCATGAGAACGGCAGAAAATGAAAAGTCATCATACCCTCCAAAGAGTAGAAGCATAAAAACCAAGTAAAACAAATGAAAGGACTTACTTGCATTTAGGGATTATTTAGGGGAGACTATTCATTAATGTCTCTCATTCATACAAAGCGGACTAAGATTTAGAATATATAAAGGTTTTTGATATTGTTTTAGGATCAATTAGCGTGATTATTGCTTTGATATTCTTAGAATTTATATTGTTCTGTAAGAGTTCCCATTATCAATCTTCTAGTTATACCGGTGAAAGTGTTCTTAAAAATATGCACATTTAGCTCTACCTTTACTGAAATGGTCATATCCTGACACTCAAAGAAAACTTCTGGAACCACAATCACTTTAAGTTTTCTGCATATGTTTTTTATGCAGAAAACTTAAAGTAATCACAGTCAGACTGTTCAATATAGAGATGTCCAGCTATTAAGGGAGGAGGAAGAGCCCAGCCAAATGTCTAAGTAGAATCACCAATGCATAGAAATGTTAACTGGATATGACAATTTACACCACTTTAAACAGGTTTAACATATAGGAAGCTATATTAATACCAACAACTGTTGTCCAGGTACAGGAAAGTTTACTTTTATAACCAATATCACCTGCCACCACTCTTTCCATATCTTACTCTGTGCACACCGCCGCCCACCAACCAAAAAAAAAAAGAAAACATAAAAAAAACAATAACACACACCATAAACATAATAAAAATGAAAGCAGAAACTCAAACACACAATATAAATAAATTGTCCAGAACAACTCAGTTGTTTCAAAGAAACCTGATCAGCCTGACGGGATCTCAGTTTCAACTAGTGGCCTTGATTTCTTTAAATCCACAATTCAGATTACAGCATCTGGGATATCTACTTGTGATATCAAGTTCTGCAGGTATAATAAAATTATGCAGGTATGAAAGGATGCTGCTTAATACATATACTGTAGGAAGCCAGACGAAGAAAGATCAGTCTCATAAAATGTAACCCTTATCATACTATATTTAATAATTACCGAGACAAAATAAAAGTTATTTCTAACAAATGAATGCAATTGTAACAAGACATATTTCTAAATACTCAGCTGCCAATAATATAGATCCCGATCCGAAAGCTTCAAGCTGGAGCCAGCTGAAATAGATCTACACTATTTGCCCAAGTTTGGATCAATTCAAGCTTAACAGATAAAAATTAGCATATGTTTATGCAAGTAGCTGAAGGTCTGACCAATAATCCATCTTTTTTGACAGCAAACATATGAATCAGATATGGTGCTGCCCTCATTTTGCTAGCATGCCATTGACACATAACAAAATACTACACCACAGTCACGTTTTCCTGACTAACCAATGCTAGGAGTTCAGATTTATACCCCACAAAAAAAAAGAAAGAATTAAAGCTATACCTTTTTTTTTTCTTTTTTTTTTACTTTCATATGTTTTGTTGTGATTAAACCTGAGACCATTTGCACCTAGGGCCATTCCCTTACCTGTTTCATCAGGAACGTCTGATAAACACAGAAAACCATTTGTTCCTTTTTGGGGGGACTGTGTATTTGACATTGGATATTATGTTGGATATGAAATATGAAATAAATAAAAATATGGTAATTTATGCATAGAACCATGTAAATAAAATCAACAGTCATGAAATTTCAACAGTGACAAGTACGAAGAGGTAAAAAAAGTACATAATAAAAGAAGCAGTTTTCTGAATAATATTACCCAGGCCAGCTTGCAGTCCAAACATAATATATACCTAACTGACATTTAACACTTAGCCCTCTAAGCAAAGATAAATCTGGCAACCCATAAGCTATCCCAAGAAATCTCCGGAAGTAAATCAGATAATAAATCGAGACAGTGAATTGAGCTATTGTGAGAGTTGAACGGCTGGGAATTGAAAGATTATGTGCCTTGAAATATTGACAGACATAATCATTATTCAGATAAAGTAGTTCCAAAAGAATGCAATGAAGACATCAATCATATAACTGGTGACCTGGCAGGGTGAAAGACAAAATCATTAGTGAGGCAATCTTTTTGAAGAATGCAATGAAAATATTAATCATTGAAATGAAGTGTGAAAATCAGTATCTGATTTGTATCAGGGGTATACTAAGTAAGTTATGCTGAAATAATAAGGTCACACAAGGCTATCCCAGTACTTTCATCCATGAATCAAAGACATGTTGTTTTAGAAAACCAATCAATGCTACTGCAAATCGTCATTTAAAAATACATATATCGTGCAAGGGCATCTCTGAACGAATCACTGTAAATAAGCAATTGACTTCGGATGTGATTTTTTATTTCACCACACAGACATAATTGTGGTTATTATTGCAATTTTCAACACTTTGACATACTTGTGGTAATTATTGCACTGTTCAGCACACAGACATAACTGTGGTTATTATTGCAGTTTTCAGCACAGACATAATAATGGTTATAATTGCAATTTTCACCACACAGACATAATAGTGGTTATTATTGCAATTTTCAGCAAAATGACAATAGTGGTTATTATTGCAATTTTTACCACCTTGACATACTTGTGGTAATTATTGCACTGTTCAACAGACATAATAGTGGTTATTATTGCAATTTTCACCACAGACATAATTGTAGTTATTATTGCAATTTTCACCACACAGACATAATTGTGGCTATTTTTTACAATTTTTAGCTATAATTGTTAAAAGACAGATCCCACAAAGATGTCTGGGTAGAACCACCCGCCCACCACTGGTAACCTGGAAGACTCTACCAATGAAGGTTCTCGCCCTGACTTGGACTCAAACCCTTGACTAAAAGGACCAAGCCACTCGCTGAGTTAAAAGTTCGCCACTGTTTTGTTTGGCCACATACACTCTTTGTACGATCTGATACTGCAAACTAAATACCATCACTATCCAATATATTTTTCCCCTAAAATAACCATATAAAATATTGTTACCTGCACAGAGCCCATGAAATGTCCGATGATATCCTACATATTTGTAAAAAAAAAAGGGACGAAAACAACACCTGACTTGTTATAACAAACATGTATTTCCTATCTGAGCCATACTGCACAGTTTATTTGTAGATTTGGAAATACTAAACATTTAGAGTGATTTTTTTTTCTTCACAATTTTACAGTCGAACAATTACGTTGTATATAAAATGGTCCTCAATTAGACTTAAGTTTGAATGTATGCAGAAATCATACATAAATTCCCCAAAACAGTTATTAAATTATTGTTAAATTTGATAAAGGCAAACTGTCAGATACCACTTGCTCGGCATAGCCAGAGATAATTGAGGAAAATAGTGTACATTAAGATCAATGGAAAAATTTTGATAAAGATCTTCAGTATTTTCTGCCAATTATCTAGCATTATGTCAAGTAACCATTAAATGTAATTTGCTAGCAAATAACGTTTTTAATAGTTTGTTTACTGGGTTTACCATCCCACCAACAGCATTTCAGTAACCTGGAGAAGGTGACCACTTGAAGCAGATATAGTGCTGCCTTCACTGTGCATAGCATGCAGTGAACACCTGGCATGATACCACACCCACTCACATTATCCAGACATCGGGCCAACCAGTCGTAAAATTATCCTTATATTTGCTTGAGCGTTAGCAAGGGAGCTATATCACTATTACTTTAAAAACTTTGGTATGTTGCGGCCCGGGATCAAACCCGGGGCCTCCTCCCGTACTTGGAGCCGACACTCTACCAATTACGATACCCGGTCCAGTCATTTTAAATAGCTTATTAATAAATGTAGAATGATAAGGATGCATGTTCTGCAATTATGAATGACAAAGACCAGAGGCGGCAAAAAGGCAGTTATTGCAGTAGATTATCATGACAGAGACATAAACAACTACTGTATAATGATAATATAGCAGCAGGGAGAATGCAGTTGTTTTTTTTTGTGGATGCTGCAAATGTTACTTAGCCGGTTAATAACAAATGTTCAATAGTGATACAATATACACTCAACTGATCCCTCAGCTTGCTGCTTTTTTTTAAACATGTTTTTTGTTTTTGTTTTTGAGATACATCGCAGCAACCAATTATGATCATTATAGCAATGTGCAGCTGTTTTAGTAGAGGAAGACCCCAGACAAATATCTTGGTAGAACCACCGGCACAATGCAGGTCAGCTGAAAGAGGGCTTTAGGATTTGCCGGCATTTTTGCCGATGCTGTGCAGCGACATTTCTATCATTATAGAATAGGGGCACTTATGAGGTGCCCAGGGATTGAACCCATTATACTGACACCGACGAGTCAGGCGTAATGCTGTCCCCGTAACCCTGAGCGTTAGGAGGGAAGCCACTACTACCAACTTTAAAGTCTTTGGTTTGACCTGGCCGGGGTTTAAACCTGCGACCTCCCGATCTGCAAGCCGACGCTCTACCAATTGAGCTATTGTGGCCGGTCTCAGCTGAAAGACCTTCTCACAATAAATCCATTGCCCCAAATAGACTTGAACCCATGCGGTGGGAGGCTAAGCAGTCAGATAAGTTACAAATCAGTGACTCTACCACTACTGTTAAAGGTGGTAAACTGACAGTTTGGGCCGAAAATATATTCATTAAACATCACAATAACCCATTGTTATATGAACAGATCTCGCAAAATGCTGCTTATTGATGTCCTACACCTGTCTGAAAAGTGAAACATAACTTCACAATCGTCATCTCAAACATGTATTTCCTATTTGAGCCACGCTGCAATTAGCTTTTTTTAAACTAAGAAAACCATGTGACCACTTATGTCGTAACTCATCTACATCATGCACTGTGATGCCGATTTATTTTTTTTGCAGGAATCCCTATTGTTCTTACTTACAGATATGAAAAGAATGAACATTTAACGTTTAACGGGTTTTACTGCCCTAAAACTGAAAAACTGTTGAAAATTGTCAAAGCTTAAATTAAAATATGATATTTTTTTCTGCAGAAATTATGTACAAATATCCAAACAGAGGTCACATATTGTTACATACATTAGATATAGGCAAACTGTCGAATACCACCTTTAAAGATGTCAACCGACAGTTTGGGCCAAACAAATTTCCTTAAACGATCCAATAAATTACTGTTACCTGAGCAGATCCTGTGAAATACTTTTTATTGGTGTTATATGCCCATGTGAAAAGTGAAGTATAATGCCACGCTTGTCATTACATACATGTATTTCCTATCTGAGCCACGCCGCAAGTCAGATATTTTTAAACTAAAAAAAAACCTATGACCACTAATATATTAGAGATCATCCAGGTCATCCACACTCTGACAGTGATGTCTATTTTTAGCAGGAATACCAATCATCCTTATTCATAGATTTAAAAATAATGAACTTTTTGAGTAAATTTTACTTCATTAAAATTGAAAACCTTCTAAAAATTGTCTAAGGTATAATTTTCTTCAAAATTATGCACAAATACTGCAAACTGGGACCAAATATTGTTAAATGTATTTGATAAAAACAAACTGCCAGATACCACCTTTAAAACCTTAGCTAAATTTCAATTGTAGCTTCCAGAAGGATCTGGAAGATCTGGATCTCAACTGATTGCCTTATCAAAACATAAATAGCAGGGAAATAGTTAGGAATTTAAAGGCCTGTTCAACAGCAGTGCAGTCTTTTCTTTACTGATCAGCATTAAGAGAACAGTATATCTCTAGCAACTGCACTCTTGTTCAATACCAAATACTAGTAAAACTCTCAGGAGTAAATTGTGAGGTAGAAGAAATTTATACACTTATTCTGCCACTTTAAAATACAATTCATACAATTTTTGTAATTTCTGCACATCTTCATGAAAAAGTAATTAGACAAATTACTACAAACATAGAAGCAAATAGTGCAAATCCTGATAAACCAGCTTGCAGCTGGAGTGGGATTATCTGGATCCACACTATTTGCTTTTGTCTGTTCACTTTCTTCTAGCAGGTTAAGTGCAAAATGTTCAGTTTTACTTTTATAACCCTTTGCACAGCTTACTGTACCACTTCAACAGGTAGGAAAGTGAATTGTGCATGCTACTCTCATGCTCCAGGTAACAAAAGAAGATACCTGGTGCACTAAATCTGGCAAATCTACCTGCACCATCATCTTTAGTGCATATATTGCAGAATTGAGCCAACCAGGGGACAATAAATACTACATAATCAACTGAATTAAGAACAAAATCTAGCATCAGAGGAAAAGATTAACAAATCGACAAAATTTAAGTGGCCATTAATTCCAAAATAACGAATCTATTTATCGACTTTATGTTGTAGTAGTTTTTTTTAGATAAATGGCAATAGCACAATTATGTTTATAATATTATTATCATTATTATGGTTATATTATTATTATTAGAGCAACATTATGCCATTATTGGTGGAGAAAACCCCATGCAATCATCTAAGTAAAATCACTGATGCCCATTCAGCTTTAAACCCCACCCCCATTCCTCCTCCCCCCACCCACCTCCACACCTCCCAGCACACATTAAAATTCTTGCCTCTACAGAGACTAAAACCCACATGGAGAGTGTCCATGTGAGCGGAGTTCCGGGTATCATGTCAGTTTGTTCATTGTTGATTCATTAGGTTTATCATCCCACTAACACTATTTCAGTTATCTGGAAACGGTGTTCACTTGATAGTGTTGCCTTCACGATGTATAGCATGCCGTGAACACATGGCATGATACCATACCCAGTCACATTATCATGACACTGGGCCAACCAGACTGGAACTACCCTTATATTTGTTTGAGTGTTAGCAAGGGAGCTATACCACTACCATTTTTAATGACTTTGGTATGTAGCAACCCGAGATCGAACCCGGGGCCACCCGTACCCAGAGCCCACGCTGGTGTCATGTCAGATAAGACCCACTCTCTGCAATAGAGTGCTTGTTGATAACTATTAGAATGAATACCTTTTACCTTGCAATCAGAAGATTTGACATTCAAGTAATCCGAGATACATTCCAGGAATAGTTCCTGGAAATAAAGAGGATCTAAGAATCACAGGGGGAAAAAAAGGTCAAAGTATGCACAGGTGATTGAGTGAGGAGTTTCTCTGCACTCATTTAACACTTGCTGAAACAGTAATGATGTGAACATCCTACTCACTTTAACTTTTGTAACATTTTCATATAAAAAAAAGAATCTTCACCTTACAATGTACATGTGCACAGGTATTTAGACATATTGCTGGACACTAAAAATTCAACATTGCAGATTCAGATCAGACAACTCCCAGCAATAATCAGTCTGATCTTGATCTACACTATTTGACTAAATCTGAATAATTTGTGCTTTACAGGCTTAGAGTTTTTAATTGATCTGGCCTAGGACACTAGCTGGAAGCAGTCTGATCTGGATCTGAACTATTCAACTAAATCTGAATAATTTGTACTTTACAGGGTTAGAAATAACTTGATCTGGCCTAGGTAACTAGCTGGAAGCAGTCTGATCAGGATCTACACTGTTTGTTGCTATGTCTCTGACAATTTGTCCTGTTACATAAGCAGTATGTTGAATAAAATGAAGAAAGAATTGGTACAATTGTTTACAAGAGCTGTCAGTTGACATCTCACTCCACTTGATATAGAGCTGAATAATATAAATGAAATGGGTTTTGCTTATGATAGATAACAAGAGTTCAAAGTTTAAAATGAACATCTATGATAGTTGATTAAGAAAAAGACAGTCGAAGTAAGGTTAATTGACACCAATGAAAGGATCATGATAAGAGTATCCTATTTTTTGTTTTTTAAATTGGTTTATTAAATATAGCAAATTAAGTTTGAAACTATGGACAGTCGAAGTAAGGTTAATTGACAGCAACGAAAGGATCATGTTAAGAGTATCCCATTTTTTGTTGTTTTTTTTTTTAAATTGGTTTATTAAATATAGCAAATTAAGTTTGAAACTATGTAGCTTTGAAACTATGCAGCTATGAAAATATGTACCTATGACAATATGTTGTTATGAAGCTATGTAGCAATGAAACTGTGGAGCTATGAAACTAGGTAGATATTAACTGTCACTAGGATACTATGCAGTTATGAAACTATGTATTTAAGAAACTATGTAGCTATGAAACTATGTAGGTACGAAACTAATTCCAGGCAATGTAACATCTCCAACATACAAAACATACAATACATGCATATTTGCTTGTTTGTTGTTTTTTTTGTTACATCATACCGATAAAATTATAGTCATACTGGTGACGTCCAGCTAATTATTGGTGGAGAAGACCCCAGACATATGCCTGAGC
The DNA here is from genome assembly GCA_007844125.1 of Sinonovacula constricta. NCBI lineage: Eukaryota > Metazoa > Mollusca > Bivalvia > Cardiida > Solecurtidae > Sinonovacula > Sinonovacula constricta. The sequence continues at coordinate 52,001,671 of CM017555.1, forward strand.
AGAACCACTGGCGCACTGCAGGTTAGCTAGAAAACCTCCCCACATGAAAGTTCTTGCCCCGACCGGGACTCGAACCCACACGGTGAGGGGCTGGGGAGTCAAAACATTCATGATACCAGTGCATGACATAATACTTTTTATTTTGTTTTGAAATACATTACAGCGACCATTTATGATCATTATAGCAACGTCCTGCTTTTTGGTGGAAGAAGACCCAAGACATATGTCTGGGTAAAACCACAGGCGCACCACAAGTCAGCTGGTAGACCATTTCACGTCCCTGAATTGGACTCGAACCCACACGGTGAGAGGCTTAAGTCAGAGGAGTTACAAATCGGCCACTCTACCACTATGGCATGGGCACCCATAATACTATTTATTATCTGAATGAGGATTGTGTTGATGTAAAAATACAACCAGGATGATTAACGACCCTGCTTTAAATCGTCCTCCCAACTGATATGGAGCCCAGGTAGTATTGTCCCCTATAGTTAAGGGGCCCTTAACATCTCTAGCCACCCCTGTTAACCAATAAATCACACTTATTATACAATCTTGGAGAGAAATCAGTAAATGAATCTAGCAAACATAATAGGCAGGAAGCCTCCAGTCATAACATCTTCTCAAATAGCATGTATGGGTAAAACCCTTTACATGCTATATTTCATGCTAATATATAATAACTTTTATTATATTCTTTATAATGTGCTCTCATTTTTATTCGTAGGTAAAAATATGTATTGAAACAAAATTAGTAGAAAATAGTGTATATCCTGTTATGGATCTACACTAAATACATGAAAGTGTTCATTTTGTGCTTGGCAGGCTAAGAATTAATGCTGGCCCAGGGAGCTGTGTAGCTCAAGATACCCAGGAAACATAAATGTTCACTTAGCACATAAATTATACTGAAAAATAGGAATTTACACCCATCGACCTGAATCTGACATATACAGACAAACAGAAGGTCTTTTCAAATATCTACTCACTGATTTTTTTTCTCTGTTTTGAGCTGATAAACCAGCTAACAATATTTCAAACTTCTGCAAAATGCTGTCCACTTGAAGGTGATAAAGTGCTGCAATTACTGTAATAGCATGCAATGAATACCTAACTTTTCACTCTTGGTCTGGGACCAAACTCACTATCTCCAGTATCAGTTATGCAGATTGCTTTATATCTGTTACGAAAACAAAGATTGCAATCAGATATCTGGTTCGACATAAGATTAGGTGCTCATATTTCAGCATGAACACCCTGACAAACTCTTTGGCACTTCTAATCTGAGAACTCAATATTTTTACACATTGGCAATTTGTGGATATTTGTCAGCACAATGAAATAGAGGAATGCATGTTTTCGATCAGACATTGCACATGAGTTTAAGGTATTAATGCTTTGGAGTTATGTCTATTACAGTTTATTATTCCTTTGGCAAACTAAGCTGTTACTGAGTTTGTTTTTTCTGTGGAGCAAATGAATGATTTCACAGAAAGTCAATCAAGGATAAGAAGTAAGCATTGCTTAGTTTTTTTAATAATATATAAGCGTATCACATGTTGCCTTTCTTTATACTTACAAGCAAACATTACATTGCTCAGTTCAACTCATGCTTTTTAAGCATACTTAATTTTGCCTTTCTATTGTTTCAGACTCACATCCTTATATTATGATGCATCTTCGACAAAACTGTAACTAATAGCCAATATTTATGCATTCAACAGTTTTATGTTTGTCGAAGTTGGCCCATGACTTGTCAAGTGAGCGGTTGAACTGGCTTCACTGATTGGTCAATTGAATCTAACCTTTTAATTAAAATCTTGTATTATTACCCAAAACTATTTAGGAGATGTCTCATTGAAGTTGCTATGTACATTTTTTTCTTGTCTGTCATGCTGAATGAAAATATCACAAAATTGTGTGCTTTCATTTTATGAATGTCAACTTTTGCCTTGCACGAATTGATCAGATGTAGGTAGTTAGTATAGATCTAGATCAACTAGCTTCATACTTGAAGCTGTCTACTTAAACTGTTTGTTGTTTATGTTTATTGGGTTCATCGTCCCATCAACAGTATTTCAGTTATCCAGAGACAGTGTCCACTTGAAGCAGATATAAATCTGCTTTCACTGTGTATAGCATGCTGTAAACACCTGGCATGATGCCACACCCTGTCACATTATCCTGACACTGGGCCAACCAGACATGGAACTACCCTTATATTTGCTTGAGCATTAGCAAGGGTGCTATACCACTAACATATTTTACGACTTTGGTATGTTGTGGCTTGGGATTGAACCTTGGGCTTCCTGGAGCCGACGTTTTACCGATTGCGCTACCAGGTCTAGTCCAACTGTTTACTTTTGCTGCTACATGTTATTGTAACCTACGCAGGAAGAGGTTAAAAAACTGCTAATAACAACGAAAAAAACTTTGTATCATTAATTCACCAGACCTATACCCTGATTAGCAAGCTCCTGCTGGAAGCAGTCAGACTGGGATCGGCACAATTTGCTTCTTCTAGGTCTAGCAATAAGTTTTTGACTATCTTTGATTGCAAAGTTGTATGAATTAAAAATATTGAATATTAACAAATATAGGAGTTTATTGGTTAAATATGGTTTAAATATACATCCCACCAATACAATTATGGTCATATGAGCAATGTTCAGTTATTATTGTGGCAAGAAATGTCTGAGTAGAAGCACAAGTGCTTAATATATCGGCTGGAAGCCTCTGCAGCGGAAAGTTAATACCTCAATCAGGACTCAAACCAAAACAGTAAAAGGCCAAGAAGTCCTTGGATTTACAAGTCATTGTCTATTCACTTGCTGCTAGCTGCCCTCCACAGTAGGTGTCTATTGATGAAATGACAAGGGAAGGTTATAGAGTGCCTGGTGATGGGTGAGGAGGGGAGAGGGGGTGCATTCAAGACTTACATGCCTTTCTAATTATACCTGGCCTGATTGTATCAGGTAATCCATCAAGGATTAATGAGTGGAGACAGGTAGCTGAATGGCCAGAGGCTGCCCCCCCATGATCACATACATTCTGGACCTACTAGGCACCCAAGTGATCAAATGACCACTGGTCACTGTAAGACATCAACACTGACCTCTCTTACAGTCACAGAGGCCGAGTGGATGTCCAAGCATAACTTATTATTAATATATATTTGACAAGATGTAGGTACGGTTATATTGTTTCTAAATAATACAAGTGAAAGAACAAATGTGATCATACGACTATGTGATATAAGTGAAATAACAGACACCATCACCATCAACACCATTATCATCATCATCATCACCACCATTACCACCAATACTACCACAGCCACCACCATAAACATATTTTCTAACACTACTCCATCAGTACAATAAATGCCATCACTACTTCTGCAACTTCAATTAATGTCAGTCCGTCATAATAAAAAGTCTTGTACCATCCTGATTATATACCCGTCTCTATTTACAGTTTGATAATGACCCATTCTAATTCTTAATATCTTCTCACATCAACATGCAAAGGTGCCTACACATACTTCTAGTTTGTTTGATTTATTTTTTGCATTGCACCGACACAATTAGTCATATTGGCAACGTCCAGCTTATTACTGGTGGAGGAAGACCCACGACTTCTATCTGGGTGGAACCTCCAGCGCAACACAGGTTAACCAGAAAACCTCCCCAGATTGTAGTTCTCGCCCCGAACGGGACTCGTACCCACGTGGTGAGGGACTGAGGAGTTTCAAGTCAGTGAATCTAACCGGTCATCTACGGGCGCCACCATAATGCTAGACTCAGCAACGAAAAATTGTAGATCCTAATCAGATGGGCCATGGCATCTAGTCCAAGGGCTGATCAGGATCATCACTATTTGCCTGTTTTAGCCTAATCAATATGTGCCTAAATGAGATCCCCTGTTTATGGTATATTCCAAGTGAAACGACTCCGATCAGACTCCTGTATTGAATACGTTACAGAAATTATAGAAAAAACAGGCCATAACTTAAAGGTGGTATATGACAGTTTGGATTAAAATTTCTTTTCTCAAATAACCCAGTAAGTCTGTGTTACCTGAAAAGGTTCTGCAAAATGCTGTTTATTGATGTTCTAGATCAGGCATAAATTACTACTCGTCACTGCAAACAGGCATTTCCTATCCGAGCCACACTGCAGAGATAGCTATTTTTAAACTTAAAAAAAACATGTGATCTCCTACTTTTGAGATCACGTTAAATAGTCATCAGGTAATCCGCTCTGACATCGATATCTATTTTTAGAGACCACAATTGAGCTTTTTATACAACTGGAAAGAATACACATTCAGATTGTGGGATTTGGCGATTAGTTCTGTCTAACCAATTAGTTGGTGTTCAAAGTCATATTTATTAAGACAAATGTACAGGTTCATACAAAAATTATACCCAGATTCCCAAAAGCAGTGGTTTGATATTGTTACATGTATTTGATATAGGCAAACTGTTGGATACCACCTTTAAGATCTTTCTCTGCACCAAATTCTTTCCACATGTACCAGTAGACCTATATTCTCTCTATGGTGATGATTCGTGTAAATAAATGGAATAATTCACAGGTGAGAACACTACCCTGATGGAACCCTACCTAGGTGCAAAATGGTGAATCACTCAATGATAAATGATCTTTGAATGATCAATGAGACTTTTAAACCATTTTCATGCTACATTTGTGATGATGCTATACAAATATCTAGTTTCTTTTGTTAACAGTGTCAGGCAAAGATAACAAGACATATTGCTAGGATTTGCTGCAAAAGTACAGATCCTGATCAGACAGCTGCCAGTGGCCGTAGCTTGATAAATAAGTGCTTTGCAAGCTATGAGTTCAACAATATTAACAATTATTAACAAAGTTTAATCAAAACCTAGAGGAAAACAGGAATGCCTATATTATGAAAAAATCTAAAAGGGTTTTTACTTCTTTTTTTTTTCTTAAATCAAAATATTCAATATCTATATGATTTCTAAGTTTTTAATATTTACTGTTTAATATAAACTTTAAGCACATTACTTAAATGTGCAGTGGCAAAGTCTTTTACAAGAATTAACAAACAGCATGGATTAGTTTTAAACAATGAAAGTGCCAGGTGATTGAAGCCCCACATCCACTACAAGATGCTAGAACTTGAGCTAAACTATTTACTGCACATTGCTTAGGAAATAACTACAAATTAATGGAGTTTTTTTATGGCAAAGTTCCCAATATCATGGAAAAGGGTAATTTTTGTTTTGTTTTTTTTTCCTTGATAAACCTGGAACCAAAGGGATCAGTTTGATAAAACATGACCCTGTAACAAATGTATAGGACTGGAGTGACATGTTTGACATAACTCCAAGGATTAACCCAGTTAGGTTCTCCCACACTGACAGACAGGTGGTGTTGTAAAACATTGAACTCGTAACCTGTATAGAAATGAATTAAATAGGCAAAGGCAAAAAAGATAGATCCAGATCAGCTTGTTTCCACTGGGAGGTGTCTGACAGTATCTGCATTTCCTGCTGCAGTATCTAGCAGTCCATCTGATTACAAATGCATGTAATTTCTGAACAAATGACTATGGAGAAGTATGGATTTTATGGCAAATGTAGCAGGTTGCGGGCCTAAACTACATACAAATATGACAAAATTCCATGTGCTTGGCTGCACTTTCATTCAATGAGTTTGTTGTCATCGCCTTTGGACATTTTTTTCTGTAATGTTTAATGAACCTTTCTGTAATGTAAGGTCACCCACCCATAACCAACCTTCTACTCTTAGCTTGAAATGCATGAACAACATAAAGCCTAAGCAAATAGTGTAGATCCAGATCAGCCAGCTCCCAAAGAGAGCTGACTTATCAAATTATTTACTCCAACGTATCTACTACAAATATGTCTAAATTGCCTATGCATGACTGTTGTAGGCAAAAATAATCAAGGGTCAATTTGGAAAATAGCAGGCTAAGGGTTTAAACAATAAAAGGACATGAAGTGCATGTCAAATTAATTAAACAGCTTAAAAGCATGACTGCAAGCATATTTCTTGTTCTTTGACTGCTTAAATATTGACAAATGTAACACTTGTAGCTTAAAATGAGGGGAAATCATTTGCAGCATAGAAACAGAAAACCCAGCTAGCCTTCACATTTGGCAAATATATAAAAAAAAAAAAAATTTTTTTTTTTTTTTATACTTCCAAACATAATTTGATATGTTTGTTTATTGGATTTATCCTCCCATCAACAGTATTTCAGTTATTTGGAGACAATGACTTGAGTTGCCTTCACCGAGTACAGCATGCCGTGAACACATGGCATGATACCAGACCCAGTCACATTATCATGACACTGGGCCAACCAGTCATAGAACTACCTTTATATTTGCTTGAGCATTAGCAAGAGAGTTAAACCACTGACATTTTTTATTGTCACAGTCAGTGATCGAACCTGGGGCCTCCGGTACCTGGAGCCGATGCTCTACCAATTGTGCTACCAGGTCCAGTTGATTGTATATGTCCCACATAAATGTTCTCAGCCAGACCGAGACTCGAACACACATGATGAGGGTCTGAGGAGTTATAAGTCGGTTACTCCAACCGTCCACCATTGGCGGTCCTTTATCGTGGCAAATAGAACCACCCTGTCTTGGACAGGCACAGTAGTGACTGTTTCTCACACATCTGGGATCCAATTTTTGTCAGCCTACCTGCTGATGGAAATAGTCGATGATTCTTGATCACAGGAGAATCTCTGATGATGGAGACAGAAGTTGTCGAAACTGTTTAATGTAAGTTATTTCAGTAGCAGTGTTACAAGAACTTGCTATTTATGTTATATTAACCAATTAAACTGACAGTTATATGGTTAAACTTCTGTATAGGTTCTATATAACTTCTGCATAGTTTCTGCATAGGCTATTGTATAGGTCACATAAAGCTTCTGTATAGCTTCTATATAACTTCTGTTTAGTTTCTATATAACTTCTGTTTAGTTTCTGCATGGGCTATTTTTTAGGTCACATACAGTTTCTGTATAGTTTCTATATAACTTCTGTATAGTTTCTGCATGGGCTATTGTATAGGTCACATAAAGCTTCTGTATAGCTTCTATATAACTTCTGTTTAGTTTCTATATAACTTCTGTTTAGTTTCTGCATGGGCTATTTTTTAGGTCACATACAGTTTCTGTATAGTTTCTATATAACTTCTGTATAGTTTCTGCATGGGCTATTGTATAGGTCACATAGTTACAGTTTCTGTATAGTTTCTATATAACTTCTGTATAGGTTCTATATAACTTCTGCATAGTTTCTGCATAGGCTATTGTATAGGTCACATACAGTTTCTGTATAGCTTCTATATAACTTCTGTATAGTTTCTGCATGGGCTATTGTTTAGGTCACATAAAGCTTCTGTATAGCTTTTGATTGGAAAGGTGCACCTTTCTGCCTGCTGGACCAAGCTCCAAAGTATATCTCTAATCTCCAGATGATGCTGATAAGCAATTCAGGCTGGACATAAACCAATTAAGATAACACCATCATTTCTGCGATAAATCACATTCTGTTCCCATAGGTGTATTGTGTTTAGACATCAAGAAATGTGTCTTGGACCAATGCTAAATAAACTCATAAAAAAAAGAAAACAGTCCTATATTTTATGAACAAAATATTCAAGAAATAAAAAGGTTTTTTTTACCCCAGACTGGAACTGTGTCATGATAATCTACACTATTTGCTGCTCAAGTATCCAAGTATAGTCTGATATCAATACATGAAATTGTTCCAATAACTAACAATTTATAGTACGAGCACTGCTTAACTATCCAAGTATAGTCTTATATCATTAAGTCGTTACAATAACTTAGAATTTATAGTATTAGTTTATGACCAGTATATGACTATTGGCCTGTAATAAACACACCATGTTTACATGTCATGCTAGCAATTATTTTAACTTTTGCCTTTAGGAATGATAACTTTCTAGTTTAAAGTTAAAGATATTTATTATAAGTTTCAACTGATAAAGTCAGAAAATACTCAATCTGAATTTTCATTACTTTCTAATCGACTTTTCGATGCAATGGGGATTTCCACTAAACATAAAACCTTGAAGTTACACCTTGTTTTAATGACATAATATTCATTGTTTTATTATAGTGTTGTTTTTTGTTACATTGCAACAACACAATTATAGTCATATTGGCAACGTCCAGCTAATTATTGGTGGAAGAAGACCCCTAGACTTATGCCTTTATCGAACCACCAGTCCACCACAGCTTAGCTGGAAAACTCTGCACAACTGAAACTTCTCTCCCCAACAGGGACTTGAACCCATGCAGTAAGGTGTTGACGAGTTACAACTTGATGACTCTAACCCCCTTGGCCACAGGCACCCCTGCATTATTATAATTCACTTCATTATAAACTAATAAAAACAAACATAAGACAATATTGTTACTTCCTCAATGAACAAAGATTGTGGCCAAGGGGTTCCAAAATCCTGTTGCTTGATCTTAAGTAGCTATTTACAAGACATTTTAAAGGTGGGATTTGGGATTTGCTGGCATTTTTGCCAATACTGTGCAGCAACATTTCTATAATTATAGCACAGGGGCACTTATACCCGGGGACTGAACTGGACTGGTCCATTTTACTGACACCGACGAGTCAGGCGTAATGCTGTCCCCTTAGACCTGAGCGTTAGGAGGGAAGCCACTACTTCTAACTTTAAAGTCTTTGGTTTGACCCGGCAGAGGTTTGAACCCACAACCTCCCATTCCAATCCGCAAGCCGATGCTCTACCACGGGAGCTATTGAGGCCGATTTTAAAGGTGGTGTCTGTTACCTGAAAAGATCCCTTTGAAATGCTGTTCCTTGATTCCCTCCATACATATGAACATAAAGTGTAACATGCTACTCATTATAACAAACACATATTTTCTATCAGAGCGACACTGAGCAGTTAGCTATTTTTTAAACTAAGAAATCCGCCGCTATTTTTGAACTAAGAAATCCACCTGACAACTTACTTGTAAGACTACATTATACCATCATCTGGGTAATACGCTCTGACATCAATAGCTACTTTTAGCAGAAATCACTATCGAGCTTATTTACCGATTTAAAAGAAAAGAACATTAAGAGCCATTAACTTTATTATTTGAACTGTCTTACAACTAAGGAAGTGTTTAAAACCATCTTTGCCCCCTTTAAAGTTGGTATCCACAATTTGGTCCTAACATTTTTTCTCAAAAAACCAAATAAGTCATTGGTACCTGAAAAGGTCTTGCAAAATCTGTTTTTAATGCCAAAGATCTGTGTGAACAGTCAAGGATAGATCCCCACTCGTTATTGCCATCAGGCTTTTCCTATTCAAACCATGCTACAGAGATAGCTATTTTTAAACCGGGTAATCTCCTCTGATGTCGATATCTATTTTTAGCAGAGACCACTATCACGCTTGTAATAGTTGGAAAGACAACAAAGTCAGTGTTCAAAATCATCTTCATAACAACTAAAGTATGGGTTTATGCAAAAAGTATTACCAATTACCCACAATCCCCACAGTGGTGGTTAGATATTAGTATGTATATGTAATATAGCCAAACTGTCGGATATCACCCACTCAGATAGGTTGTTGTTACATTTGTTTAATATAGGCAAACTGTTGGATACCATCTTTAAGTCAACCATACATTGTTTGTATTTTCTTCAAAATTATCTATGCTGCAGTATCGAGCACTACCTTTAGCAAAAGTAACATAATTAGGTTTAAGGTAGGAGGGGCTTGCCACTGGAATTATTTCTAGCCTTGGATCTAGATTACAATATGTAGTCAGATCTTCTACTTGCTGGCTCCCAGCTGGCTCCCAGGATATATGATTGGCAGGTTAATCTATGACTGGTTCCATCTTCATTTTCCCAGACAGTGCCCCATTTATCGCATAGATTCCATCCTTACCTAGCAGAATTTATTTTGTTTGCTTATAAGCTGCATACACTGTTTGTAAGTAAGGTTGTATGAATGTGATGGGTGGTGTTACGTAATGTGCAATGTAAAGTAATGTAATGAAAGTGTAATGTAATGAATGTATTGATGGATATATGTTTATTCTAATGACAACTAAAATTTTATTTGTGATATTACTTTTGTTTTAAGTTACATCGTGCCAACACAATTATGGTGCTATTGGCAACATCCAACTAATTATTGGTGGAGGAAGACCCCAGTCTTTTGTCTTGGTAGAACCACAGACACACTGCAGGTTAGCTGGAAAGAGCCCCCTTTGTCGTATTACATCCCCTCTTTCTGTCAACAAACAGCAGTGCTTTATATTTTTAGAAATTTTAAGCAGGTTTTAAATCACCCAGAGTTTAACTAGAAACAGGAAAATATGGATAATACTTTTAGAAAATAATAGTGGAGCTAAAAGATATCAATGACCAACATCCCAGCCATCAAAATATTAAAGAGTTACCGTAGTTACTCACATAATCCTCATGATTAAGGGTGCTCACCATATGCCTATGAGGTGAAAGGCATGGTTAAACAAAACCATTGGATAATGACAAACAGCATAGCAAGTGCTGCCTTCACTAAGCATAGCAAGTGCTGCCTTCACTATGACAGCATGTCATGAACCCCACTTTAAGTCACATTTTCCATACACTTGGTACAACACTCTACTAGCCTTCTGAATTAAGGTAGCAGCATGGGTGATATAACACAATTTCCTAAAACTTTAATATGTCTCATACTTGGATTGAATCTAAGCCATCTGAACACTGAGCCAATGGTCTATCAACACGCCCACCAAGTTTAGTGTGCTGTGAGCAAAGAATCTTCATATGATATGGGATGAAAACTGGGATACAAATTCCAACGTATCTTTACTACTGATGCAGAATTTATGTTTATGTTTATTGGGTTTATCATCCCGACAACAATATTTCAGTTATCTGGAGACAGTGTTCACTAGAAGCAGATATATTGCTGCCTTCACTGTGTATAGCATGATACGACACCCACTCACATTATCTTGAAAACGGGCCACCCAGTCATGGAACTACCCTTATATTTGCTTAAGCGTTAGCAAGGGAGCTATACCACTACCATTTTTAACAACTTTGGTATATCGGACCCAGGATCAAACCCGGGGCCTCTTGTCCTTGGAGCTGATGCTCTACCAATTGTGCTACCAGGTCCGGTACCCAGCATTTACTTTGATTCATATTGTTTTATCATGTAGTCTGTACACTACATGAACCCTTATAAATGTATAATAAGTACACCAGCAAATAAGATATCTGTTTACAAACTACAGCCAATGGCTAGCAGACATTATGCTAGAAACCTACCAGCCAAAAGTGCAGATCCCAATCTAGAAAGCTTAATTTGGGAACTGGTTGATCTGGATCTACACTTTTTGCCCAAACCTGATCAAGCTAAGAGTTAAAGTTAATCTTCCTCCACCCAGCATCAACAGAATTGGAAGCTGTAGAGATGTGAATGACTTATCTACCCTTATCATGGGGGCACCAAGAAACAACTGCTAACATCACAAATCTATCAACAAAACAATCACACAATATTCTTTGACAGGTGCTTGTACACAATCCTATCGTAAATAAATGCTATATCAAGGCAGGGCGTATATATCTGTAGGTCAAGCAATCCTGACACCAAAACATAAATATACTTTCTTACATGATAACCGGTGGTATAGAAAACATAATTTTATCAGGTATGTTTTGTTATGTCAATGCTATAATTGTTTCAATGTTATTTGTGGTATTTCTTCCTTGTTGACTTGGCGTCATCACATCAGTCTCAGAGTTTCAATTTTCAGTTTTAGTTACCCAGTGAAAGTGCTACCTTGCAGGAGATATTGTGTTGCCTTTACTGTTAAAACATGGCAAGACATTTCTCTCTCTCCAGAACAACTAGAACCAGAACTTATTGTTCATTTTGTTTTTGATATACATTGTAGCCACTAATCATGATCATTATAGCAATGTCCAGCTTTTTGGTGGAGGAAGATGCCAGACAAATGTCTGGGTAGAACCACAGGTGGACCGCAAGTCAGCGGGAAAACGTTCCCACATTAAGTTCCTCGACCTTTAACTTGAAGTCACGTAGTGAGATGCTAAGCAATCAGGGAGTTTATAAATCGGCGACTCTACCACTATGCCACGAGCGTCGCCCCTTCCCAAAAAATACATTGACTATTAATTTTGCTGTTATTTTTCTGTTAGCATGGACCAAAACAATTATATTTGCATTGTCCAGACACTTTTGGTGAAAGTAGAACCACTGGCACCCTACAGATCAGCCTGAAGGTCTTATCCACACGAAAGTTGTCACCTTGACTGGGACTCAAAACCGAAGGTCTGAGGGGTTTCAGTCTGTGACCCTTACCACACAGCCGCGGTTAGTAACCGCTAGGAACTTATCTGATAATCTGAGTATATTCAAGGGCTCCAGGACCATCTAGAGGACCATGGACTCTGAAAAGGTTTGGACCAGAGACCTCAGACTATCTAATGCAACATCTGAACAATTCTGATTTTTGCAGCCCACCCGCCACCCCCACCCACCCCCAAGTTTTTCAATGCTATTAATAATGTTGTTTCCTTCATAAAGAACCCAGTGAAGAGTTTTCCCCATAATTTTAAATCTTTATTAAAACCTACCATTTCCTCAGAATTTCACAAGTTCTGTGTTATTTTCTAAGATAAAGTCTTGATCTAATCACACCTGCTCTGAACCAATCTCTTAACTCTTTACCTGCTGGAAACACCATTAGGGTGGGGAATGTTTTATGTTCATGGTGTTTCCAGAAGCCACCCTAATAGGGTTTCCAGCAAGTAAAGGTTTAATTGGCTTTTCTAGGCAACTCCTACAAATCTTAACCTTCATAAAAATACTTTCACAAAAAACTTATTATGGACACACAAAGACGCCTAGATATTTTCTGATAAGACTCAGTATCCAATAGTGCCGATTCTGATTAAACAGCTTTCTGCAGAAGCTGAATGAGATGGAATCAAAATGCTCGCCTGATCATGACAAATTCATGCTTTGCAAACTACAAATGAACTTTCTTCCTGTAAATGTTGAATGGCTTTATTAAAAGATTTAAATTCACAGCTCTACATCTTAATTGACATCTGTGAGACTGAGACTCGAAATCTGTCAATCAATAATAAATGGACTATTGTCCCAAACCCATAAAATCTATAACATAATCCAAGTTAAACTCCTCTGACTTAGCCTCTCACCTTGTGGACTCAAGTCCCTTTTGGGGTGAAGGACTAAATATGGGAAGGTCCCCCAGATGACTTGCGAAGCACCAGTGGTTCTACCCAGACATTTGTCTGAGATCTTCCCCCACAAGAAAACTGGATGTTGCTATAATGATCATAACTGGTCGCTGCGATGTAATTCAAAAACAAAACAAACAAACAACTTTGGTTATTCTGTGTTTATTTTTGGGATAGTAAGTACGGCATTGTCTTCATGTTCAGGTATTTATCAAAAAAACTTTTTGTTCCATGATCCAATTCTTGATGGAACACCTGCGACTTGAAAACATGTTCAGCCAACTAAGCAGTACAACTACATGTGTATCACAGTAGCACAAGCTCTCATCATTCATATTTTAAACATAAAAAATGGAACATTTCATGATTCAAAGTTTTCTTCAAAACAACATAAATACAGATTAGCTGAGGTAAAGGATATGGAGAAACTCAAAATTTGCACTTCATAATTGTATATTTAAATAATTTGCATCATTATTGAGCAAGTATGTGTACTGTTTATGATAATGAATAATTTGGCGATATGCTGGGTTGATGAGCTTAAAATTGATAAAAAATACTTGAAAACCATCAGAAAGGTTTTCATTTACGCAACCGAAAGACAAGACATTTCTTCAAGGACACCAAGTTCTTACATACATGTAATATTGTGATTAAAGGCAATATTTTATTCCATTTAATTATAACAAAACTTTACAAAATTTGGCCAACTATGACCAAATCACTACAATATATTGCAATCCTGGAAATATTTCAACCAAGGATCAGTTCGAATTATCTGGTGGCATAGATGTTGTGATTAAAAATTGGTTTTTAGACTGGTGCGCATGCGCCAGTCTTAAGTAACGATGCTGTGAACTCAGCGACGTGCCGTTTTTAACATCGGGTGTATCATTGCGACCACGAGAGCGTATTCAAGTAGTTGTGCGGCATAAGAAGTAGTGCGTTTTTAGAAAACACAAATATTACGAAGGAATGCGAACCTTTGTAAGGAAATGCGACAAATAAAAACAAAGAAACAATGTAATGTTGTTTTCCGAACAAATATGAAAGGATATTAAAAGAACGATTACAAACAAATCAGTCACGTGACAAGCGGGAGATAGCGTTGGTCGTCATTTTGGATAGATCGGAGTGCTTTTGAACGAGTTTCTGCTCAGCTTTCAAGGTCCGTAAATAAGTTGGCAAATATTTATGTTAATGCATTGTTGCGATCGACGTAAAAATTAGGATTGTAACTGTTTCAGTCTCTTAAGTTACGTGGGCCTTGTGCATTTCATTGTTGACACTACTTCAGTTGTGGCGGAAGCTGATCATAACTGCATTAGAACTAGAAGGTTTTTTATCGTTAACTTCAGATAATGCATTTTTCGTAACGTTTGTGGTGTGTTGTTAGTTTAATAAGCTTTAGACTGGTGCGCATGCGCCAGTCTTAAGTAACGATGCTGTGAACTCAGCGACGTGCGGTTTTTAACATCGGGTGTATCATTGCGACCACGAGAGCGTATTCAAGTAGTTGTGCGGCATAAGAAGTAGTGCGTTTTTAGAAAACACAAATATTACGAAGGAATGCGAACCTTTGTAAGGAAATGCGACAAATAAAAACAAGGAAACAATGTAATGTTGTTTTTCGAACAAATATGAAAGGATATTAAAAGAACGATTACAAACAAATCAGTCACGTGACAAGCGGGAGATAGCGTTGGTCGTCATTTTGGATAGATCGGAGTGCTTTTGAACGAGTTTCTGCTCAGCTTTCAAGGTCCGTAAATAAGTTGGCAAATATTTATGTTAATGCATTGTTGCGATCGACGTAAAAATTAGGATTGTAACTGTTTCAGTCTCTTAAGTTACGTGGGCCTTGTGCATTTCATTGTTGACACTACTTCAGTTGTGGCGGAAGCTGATCATAACTGCATTAGAACTAGAAGGTTTTTTATCGTTAACTTCAGATAATGCATTTTTCGTAACGTTTGTGGTGTGTTGTTAGTTTAATAAGCTAACTGACTTCGGCATTTTTTGTCTTGAAATCTAGACCTAAATACAGGAGGCTACGATTATAAACAAATCAGTCACGTGACCAAAATTGCGGGAAAATCTAGTGTGGGTTGCCATTTTTGTAAGCTTTTGTGGATTGAGAGTTTCCTAAGCAATATTAAGGTAGCAGTGACATCCATTGGTGGAATGTATGTTACATATGTACATATATGTTACAATACTGATGACCGCAACCGTTCACGTAACCTTCATGCTGTGCTACTGTTGACAATCACTGTACTTCTATTGCATGAACCAATTACAACAGCCAGGTTAATGGTCATCACCACGGTACTGTATACTCAGGGATTTCAATAGCTTTCACTTTTGTTGAGAATTTCTTTGACAATTTTCAAGGGGTCATGATCAGATTGACACAAGTCAAATCATGTGTTCACGAACTTAACTAATTGTAAAATTGCTTTAACTTCATTTCCATATATTTACAAGGGTCCAATTAGTATTTACTTCATTTTTTAAATACTTTACATACTACATTTATGGTTATTCTTGCAAAATTTGACCACTTATTCTGCGCTTCTGCATCAAAATGACCCCCAACCTAAGATTTAGGTGAGGTAAAAACTGGAAAACCTCAATTTTCCTTGCATCAAAATGCAAATATCTGGATCTGTTAAAATCCCTGAATATACTGAATTATTTGCTAATGTTGTTGATAGTGACTGTCAGGTACAAACGAAAAGAACATACATGTAGTTTCATATGTTTCGAGTTATGATATCTGTGCAGGAAAAGTTTGATTCTTTTGTTCTTCTCCACCTCTCTTTTGTTCATCTTCAAATGTTTTTCAAAGTTTTTTTATATTAAATTCTTATATGAAAACTACTAATTGCTGTTCATTGCTCCCCTATGAAAGCCAATGTAAGACCATCAACAGCAATCTTTCCAATTCCATAATGTGCATTTCGCCGTTCAAGACATCTTGATTACTCCCTTGGAACTACGCTTTCAACCGGCGCGCCAGTCTTCCAACGCTTTCGGCGCTTTGATTATGATAGAAATATGTCTACTGGCTTTGTTTGTTTGTTTGTTTTTGTTACATCGCACCAACATAGTTATGGTCATATTGGCAACAACCAGCTAATTATTGGTGGAGGAAGACCCAAGACTGGGTAGAACCACCGGCGCACACGAATAGCTGGAAAACCTACCCTCATGAAAGCTCTTGCCCTGACCGGAAATCAAATTCATGCTGTAAGCCAGTGTGAGGGGCTGAGGAGTTTATGTCTACTGGCTTTAGGACAGATTCTTAAAGATGGTAACCTACAGTTTGTCTGTGTGAAATACAATAACATCATCATACCCCTTTTAAACCTCATTTGTCAGACAGCACAAATCATGGAATAAATAGCACTAAATGTTCATTATTTTAGAATATTTAAAAGAAAACACAATCAAGACTGTTAACAATAGATACTGACAGAGCAATTACCAGGTCTCATGGTTTCGTAGTTTAAAGATAGCTGACTGCAGAATGACTCAGATAGATAATACAAGTTTTACATAAAAAATGTTGTGTTATGATCTTCTTTGTAAATAGATGTCAACATGGACAACTGTTTTCTGCTGGATCTTTTTGGGTAACAATAGTTTATTTAGTTTGAGGGAAAAAAAACTTGGTCCAAACTATCTGCCATGCACGAATTGATCATGTTTAGGCAAATAGTGTATATCCCGATCAGCCAGTAACATACTGTAACTATAAACTACATATGTATTTCAGGTCTGCAACAATCAGAATGTCTGTCAAATTACTGACTGGAAAATGAAGAAGGACATGAAACCATGTTTTAAGAAAAGTGGACCTTTTTTATTTTCTAATCATTCTAAACAGCATGTCTTCATTATAAACAGCCATAAATATTCATGCTCCTCAAAATATTATCTCTAAAGCCTGAAATATGATTCTGTGTGTTTACAAGAAAGCTCATGTAACTGAGATTAGGCAAGATATTATACACAAACATTGCTACCCTCCTAGAGAGATGAGCCACAGTTCCATAACACTTATAGGCATCTATTACTACCAGAACAGCAACAAATCATAAGTCAACTGACAGGCAAAAAATAGTTTCTACAGTAACTGACAGGCAAAAGTAAATCAGAAGTCAACTGACTGGCAACAAATTGTTAATACAGTAACTGACAGGCAAAAACAGATCATAAGCCAAATGCAAGGAAAAACAAAAAAAAGTATCACAGGTTTTAATGAAGTGGGAGGGGAAGAAACAGATCTGCTGGAATTAAAAACAGCACCAGTTTATTTTTGTTGTCTTAAAATACATCGAAACTACTCAATTGTGGTCATTACAGTACTGTCCAGCTTTTTGATTGGAGGAAAACCCAAAAAAAATGTCTGGCTAGAACCACTGGCTGCAGATCAGCTGGAAGAATTCCCAAGGTTAGGTAATTTGACTCAACTGGGACTCGAACCCACGCCATGACAGGCTGAGCCATCAGAAGAGTTTTGTCTTAATATTCTGACTTAGTACTAAATAGTCCCTCCCATAGTTCCTTTAAAAACAAATCAGAAATAACCAACAAGATGTAAAACTTTGGAAGTAAATGGTTTCTGTCTGAACAGGATCTTTACAATAAATGTCTAAATCTATAAATATATCTTGGTGCCTTTGCATGAATTTGAAAACAATAAGGGACTTAAAATTAGTATGAGCTATAAATAGAATGTAGCTGGGCTACCAGATATAAATCTGCTAACATCCTCAACAAAGTGCTTCTGTTTCTCAATCAGTGTGTCAGGGTGGGTGAGGAAGCAACAGGTGCAGTCTCCATTCAGCATGCCAATTACTTAGGCAGATAATCTCAGTTAGTTAACCCTTAACCCTTTAAGCACAAATCAGCAAACATTGGCAAATAATGTACATCCAGATTAGACAGTTCCAGCTGGAGGCTCTCTGATCAGGATCTGCACTATTTGTTGCTGAATGTCTAGGAATATGTCTGGTTATCTACCTATGTTGTTGAAAAAGATGTAAAAATGTAATATGCATTAATAATAACAAATGTAGCAGTTGAAGTAGTATCTTAATTAGATAATCCAGTGTGTAATGGTCTATCACAAGCAAAGGGAAACTGAATTGTGAAACAGTATGGGTCAGTGCCTACTGTACTGCAGCCAGCATGGACAACAGCACTCATTTGGTTTAGAGATACATTGCACCAACACATTTATGATCATATAGACAAAGTCCACCTAGTTTGGGTGTAGGAACCACCAGGGTCAAGTATGAGTAGAACCACTGGCATCCAGAATGTACACAGAAAGACCTCCCCTATTGAAAGTTCAAAACCCAACCAGATGGGATGGGATTTGCCTGCATTTTTGCCAATACTGTGCAGTGACATTTCTATTATTATAGCACAGGTGCACTTATGAGGTGCCCAGGGACTGAACCCGGCTGGTCCATTATACTGAATCAACGAGTCAGGGGTAATGCTGTCCCCTTAGCCCCAAGTGTTGGGAGGGAAGCCACTACTACCAACTTTGAAGTCTTTGGTTTGACCCGGCCTGGGTTTGAACCCACGACCTCCTGTCCGCAAGCCGACGCTCTACCACCTGAGCTATTGCCGCTGGTAAACGCGACCAGGATTTTAATCCATGTGGTGAAGGAACGAGGAGTTTTAAGTCGGCAACTCAAATCTACTGGCCATGAACGACAACACACTAGTCTTACATTCAGAGGAATGTTCGTTGATTAATGGTGGAGAAAAAGCATGAACGACAGCAATCACAGATTTATAGCCAGAGTAAATAAACAGTTCTTTACAGTATGTTTTTTTTAGCATACAACATTACATAACCAGATGCAAATCTTAAATCCTAATTCATTTTTGATTTTCTAAACATTCCTTCAACTTGGATGTGATGAACATGATATAATTGTCACTCTCAAGTTCATGTTCTAATGTTTAAATTTTATAAGTATTTTTTTTAACAATAATCATAGCAGTAGGGTGGAATCACCAACTGGTAACGCATCTAATTCATTAGTTTTTATGACTCCAGGCCCAGGCGAAAAACCTAACCTAAAGAGGTCTTCCATCTCACCTGACCTAAGCCAGTGGTTCTAGCCAAACATATCCACCAATGGACATCGCCATAATAACAGTAACTGCATCAATTAGTGGTATTTCTTTGTATGTCTTGTTTCCTATACATGTAGTTCTTCGCAAAAATTAAAGATTGTTAAGCAATAAATGTAGCAGTAGGGTTAGGCAGACAAAAGGTGTTGAAAATATTTCATTCAATCCTTGATAATCCCAGCCCTGGAGGAGAGCAGAATAGAGGACCTGGTATCTAGAAACAATATGTTCAGGTGGGAAACATAAACATGTGTTGATTGTTGTGGCCATTAGCTGGGAACTTAATGTCTTTGATAGCATTTCCAGACCTCCCTCCACTTCCAGTAGAGTGGTACCAAACATTGCTTCTCCGGCAACATAGTTTTCTGAAGGGAATGTTGTTTTTTCAAGTTACATCAAAGTGACACATGTTTGGTCATTATAACAAAGTCTAGCTATCATTGGTGGAGGAAAACCCTTGACATGTCTGGGTAGAACCACCGGCTAACTACAGATCAGCTGGAAGATCTCCCAACATAAAAGTGTTTGCTTGAACGGGGCTCGAACCTAAAGGGTGAATGGACATGGAGTCAGAGATCTGACAAGTTGCAAACTACCTACTAAGCTATTGGTAACCAAGAGATTAAGTAAAGAAAATAGTTTTGACATACATACAATTAAACATGTAAATAATGACTAAAATAATTATCAAAAATCATTTTCTAGATTTTAAGCTTTAAAATAGATACTTTAAGTTAAAGTTAACCCTTTTAATGCATACATATGCCATTTTATGCCTTGAACAAACCATAATGAGGCTTATTTTTTGAGGAAACATAAAATACTGGCAAATGATTAAGCGAGGAAGTACATTAAATGCTCAAACAGCATGTATTTCTTCTACTCTTTGGCACAAAAAAGACATTTTTGTCACAAAGTTCTGGTATTATACGCTTCTTCTTGTGAAAACCATACCAAAAAAAGCCTCAAACTATTAATAAGACAATCAGCTGTTGTGGGTAGTTTGACTGACACCACTTTTTGTGTTTTCAGACAGGAGAGTAGTAAACAGTAAATCAGTACCAAGACAGTGGGTAGGGGAAGATGGGTACCATGTCAACACATATACAGACAACCATTTTGTCAGGAATGGTGTAATGGAGGATTAACTGGAATAAATGTTCAAGGTATCTCAGAAAGAAAAGCATAGAACATGCCAAGAAGTGGAAGAAACCCATTTTGGTATACACACAGTAGCTTTTGGTTTTGATGCAATGAAACATAGTGATGAAACCTGAAAATGTGACGAATGTAGAATGATCTTTAGGTTTTGATGCAAGAAACAAAATGATGAAACCTGAAAATCTGACAAATGTAGTGATCTTTAAAGTGATTGCACCATATTTAAATGGTGTGGTATCATAATCATTTCTAAATTTCATTGTATCAAGCTAAATAAAGGGAGAGTTAATTTTAATTGAGATTGAGGGTAGTGTCCTTTAATATGCGATAATCTTCCGGCTGACCTACAGTGTATGGGTGGTTCTACCAAGACTTATGTCAAGTCCTTCCTCTACTAAAATATATATAAACAATGCTTTAATAACCATAGTTGTGTCACTACAATTTATTGTTTGTTTATTGTGTTTATTGTCCCACCAACAGTATTTCAGTTATCTGGAGACGGTGTCCACTTAAAACAGATATTGTGCTGCCTTTACTATGTATAGCTGGCCGTGAACAGATGGCATGATACCACATCCAGTCACATTATCCTGACACCAAGCCATCCAGTTTTGGAACTACCCTGATATTTGCTGCAGCGTTAGCAAGGGAGCTATACCACTACCATTTTTTACGACTTTGGTATGCCGTGGTCTGGCATCGGATCCGAGCCTCCCATACCTGGAGCCGACATTCTACCGATTGCACTACCATGGCCAGTCGCACTATAATTTATCTTAAATAAAGGTACCGCTGTCTAAAGTGCAAGTAAAAACTAACTTCCTAAACAGAAAACCCAAGACACAATCAATAGGCATGATTTCTAACACATAGCCTTAATTTTGCCTTCAGAGTGGACCTGTTTTGATCATCAAGTATTTGTTGTAACACCTGATAAAAGTTTACCCAAACTCATTGATACTAAAAAGATGATCTGTGAATGAAGATCGTGAATCACCCGACTGATGATGGCATGATCAGATAGACAAAGGAGCACATTTTGTTTTATCATTATTAATAGGGGTATAGCGTGTGGGTGGTTGTGAGAGTGGGGGTGTTTTATGTTTAATGAGAGTGGGGGTATTTTATGTTTAATCTCCTCACACTGATAAACCTAAAAGTACTGGAAAGACCTGTACAGATTGACATCAATGATAATTTGAAAATATAAAATACTGCTACAGGTAGAGACCTTGGATGAAGATATATTGTCCACTTGTTTGTGGCCTCTAAATTCATGTCTGTCAAGACTTTAACTCATCGTTTGATAAGTGCAAATTTATTGATGCAAAAAATGCAAATTCAGATCAGCCAACTCCCACTAATAGGTGTCTGATTTGCTGAAGTCTGTTGCAAAATGTCACGTAGTCATACACTGGACCTGGTAGCGCAATCGTAGAGCTTTGGCTCGAAGTTCTGGAGGTCTCGGTTTCAATACTGGGACTCGACATAAGAAAGTTGTTAAAAATTGTAGTGGTATAACTCCCTTGCTAACACTCAAGCAAATATAAGAGTAGTTCCATGAGTGGTTGGCCCAGTGTCAGGATAATGTGACTGGGTGTGATATCATGCCAGGTGTTCAAGACATGTTATACACAGTGAAGGCAGCACTATAACAGCTTCAAGTGAACACTGTCTCCAGATAACTTAAATATTGTTGTTGGGACAACGACAAATATATTTTGGCATATAGTTGTAAGACATTAATAAGATTTTGTAATTTATGTTTTGCCTTAAATTAACCTAAAAATAAACATAGCATGACAAGGGCTAGGCAATATCCTGTGTGGTATGTGCTCTAGCATTAAGTTTGACACAATGAGAAGGAATGATTCTGGGTGAGATCAAAATACAAACCTTGAATCAACCTAAATTACTAAATTTAGACAAGAGTCATATATTACCTTAAAGGATTAAAGGTGGCTTCCAACAATTCCGACCAGATTTATTGTATTTGAGGTTTTACGGCACACCAACACTTAAGATGTCATACGGCGCCAAATACAATGAAGTTTAATGCCAATAGGGATAGGTTAAAATTCAAATAGGTGAGGACCAGATTTATTTTTCCTCAAACAGCCATATAAGATATTGTTACCTGAAAAGATCGCGCTAAATGCTGCTTAACGATGTACTACATCTATGTTCAAGTATAGTGTAATGCTCCACTTGTCATGGCAAATATGTATTTCCTATCTGAGTCACTGCACAGTTAGCTATATTTAAACTAAGAAAATCAAGTGATTGTTTACTTTTGAGATCAAGTTATATAATCATCCAGGTAATCCGCTCTGATGTTGGTGTCTATTTATAGCAGAAATCCCAATTATGCTTATTTATAGATTTGAGAGAATTCACATACAGAGCAATTTATTTCGTGAGTTGTACTGTCTTACAGTTCTGGTAATGCTCATCATCTCAGACTCATCTGTTTTAAGCTAAAGTATGAGTGTATGCAGATATTAAGCTGAAATTCCATAAAACTGAGGTAAGATAATGTTATATGCATTTGATACAAGCAAATTGTCCGAATGCTCAAGCAAATACAAGGGTAGTTCCACGATTGGTTTGCCCCAGTGTCAGGATAATGTGACTGGGTGTGGTATCATGCCAGGTGCTCATGGCATGCTAAACAAAGTGATGACAGCACTCTGTCTGCTTCAAGTGAACATCGCTCCAGATAATTGAAATACTGTTGGTGGGATGATAATCCCAATAAATAAGCAAACTGTCCGATTCCACTTTTAATATAGCCTACAGCCTATAATAAGTCTCAGCAGGCTAAGCATGATTTGACCAGGCCTTGGTGAATAGTGTGGATCCAGATCAGTTCAACTAGTCTCTTCTATCATGTTCTGTGTTTACACTGTCTTCAAGCCCAATAACATTTATCACTTTAATGATGACTTATCAAACGAGTAGTTGATAATTCTTGCATTTAGTTTGCACAGATGTGCAGAGGTGCAATCTCATTATAGAGACCAGATAAAATATATTTTCTAACTATGATAAACATTGTATCATTAACTGATAATTATCACATAGTTTGCAGGTAAAGGTTGTGATCTCATTATAAACAGTACAGGTGTATCGAAACTATTAAACATACAAAGGAATAAAACCAAAATGCTCCATTAGTTATGATGGGGGAAATGACACACTTTACAATGATATGAACCAGATATTGGAATTTATTTCATAAAAAAATGACCAGATAGCAAATTCTCAGCAGGTGTTTATGCTATGGCAGCAACACATTATCTCCCCCACCATCACGAGGTCACTGATAACTGGCCTAGTTATTATTGATAGGTGTTGCCTCACTGTAACATATGGCCCACAACTGTTCTAAAGCCTGACAGGCTTATCAGCAAACAGGCTGCCTGCCAATCAATGGTGGGGTAACCATCAGGTAACAGAAATAAAGGTGTGGGCAAGTATTACAAAAATATTACACACAAAATGTCTGGAATTCATCTCAAAACCCAGCATCCATTTCTGAAATAATCACAGTTTACAATAACATACTAAATGGTTTGTTTATTGGGTTTATCGTCCCACCAACAGTATTTAACTTATCTGGAGATAGTGTCCAATTGGAATAGATACAGTGCTGCCTTCACTGTGTATAGCATGTCCTGATCACCTTGCATGATACCATACTCAGTTCCGATATCCTTACACCAGGCTGACCTGTCTTGGAACTACCATTACATTTGCAAGAGATCTAAACCACTACATTTTTTCAAAGACGTTCAATAAACCATACCCTTGGATCAAACCTCCAGCCTCCCAAATCCTGAGCTGAAGATCTACTGATTGCATCACCAGATCCAGTTATAAACTAGAAGGTCCTCATAGGCAAATTTTAACCCTGATCATACCACATTTCTTAATTATCAATCCCTTATTCTTAATTAATTCTTAGTTATTTGCTTGCCAATGCATGCATAGGAAAACACACCTATTGACAAAACTTGGATGCAAAAAAGCTTTCAATCTTGATCAGACAGCTCACAGCAAGATCTGGATCTATGCTATTTGCCTAAACCAGATCAATTTCCAGCTTAGCAGAGTAAGAATTAAACTTTACAAAACACACATAAATGATCAGAATTAAGAAACATTTATTATTAATATTTGTTAATGTCCTTATATGCGTTCACTTTTCTTTCTAAGGGGAAAAAGTCAAAAACTCTGCTCTAACAAGATTTTTTGTACTTCCTTAAATGTGTGCATTATCCAAAATATCCATTATTGTTAAATTATAAGAAAATATCCATTTTGTTAACATTAAGAAAAACTCAACATATTTAGCAGTGGTGAAAGATATACAGCCCACTATCTCCACAGACATTCTTTACTACAGATAAACTTTGATTGCTCAATTTTGTTCGGAGTGCTGCAAACATATTGACATAATTTTATCTGGGGTAAAAGTAAGGAAATGTGTGCGAGATTTGTGCCAATTTTAAAACAAATGCTTTCAACAAATGTTTATAATAATTGGTAAAGAAATACTTAACTGAAAATGCATGATACACTTACAACTGAAAATATCTATTCAAATATTTTTACATCAACATATCCATGAAAATTTATTATTCATAGGCGAGATAATGACATTTTACTTTATAATAGACAATTATTAAATCAAATCCAACATTTATCTGAGCACCAAAATAGAACATTTTTTAAGCCCTTAGAAACCTATATATAATTTCTTGTTCATCTACTGTGCTTGTGTGTATGCATTTTTGCTAATGAGACTTTCATTTTTTTTTTCCTCATTCATAGCAAAGTCCTATTCATTTTTCCACAAGATAAATATTCCGGTAAAAACAGTAAGACATCACAGATTTGAAAGCTCTCCAAGAAACTGTAGTGGGAAGATTAAGGATAATTATACAGTAGGATCCTGTGGTGGGGCAGACTAACAGCGCTTGTTTTATGCTGGCATGTTTTTGCTTTCAAACGTTTTATATAATATATAATATACAGTTCTTATGCGTGTGCTTTACTATTTGAGCTTCTATGTGATATGATAAGTGGACGAATGCTTAAAGTTGCCGACTTGTAACTCCTCAGCCCCTCACCGTATGGGTTTGAGTCCCGGTTTGGGTAAGAACTTTCATGTGGGGAGGTTTTCCAGTTAATGTGCAGTGTGCTGGTGGTTTTGTTTTTGTTTTTCGTTTTTTAAATAAATTGCAGCGAAGAATTATGATCATTATAGTGACATCCAGCTATTTTGGTGGAGGAAGTTGCTAAACAAATGTCTGGATAGTCCCCGGGTCAGCTGAAACTTTCCCACATTAAGTCCTTCGCCTTAAATGGGACTCAAACCCATGCCGTGAGAGGCTAAGCAGTCAGAGGAGTTACAAATTGGCGACTCTACCACTATGCCACAAGCGACTCCTCCCGATGGTTCTACCCAAATATATGTCTGGGGTCGTCTTCCACTAATAATTAGTTGAATGTCACCAATATGACAATAATTATGTTGGTGCTAAGAAACAAACGAATAAAAAAAAATTAATTCCTAGCAAGGCATCAATGATCGATCAATTGGAGAAGTTCCCCAGCCATGTGCCATGTAAGTCTCTGTCATGATAGGTATGAAACAGATACTTGGAAACAAATTTCACCTCACACACTTGATTAAATTAAACATTACAGACAGCTGACAGCTACGAACAACACATGTTCTGCTAAGCACAAACTGATTAAATGTTATATAAAAAGAGTAGATCCTGGTCAGTCAGCTTCCTGCTAAAAACTGTCCAATAAGGCTCTTCACTTGTTTGCTGTTGGGTCTCTAGCAATATATATTGTTGCTAATACATGAAGAAGTGAAATAATAATTTACAATGAGTATGGGTAATTCACAAATGTAAAATACTAGGAGCTAACTTAAATCTGGCTGATCAAGGCCTACACTTTATCTTATATATTTTCACCCTTTAAAGATGGTATCCGCCAGTTTGCCAATATCTAATACATGTAACAACATCTTAACCCTATTCTGAAGAATTAAGGTAATAACTGCTGCTAAAACTAATACTTTAGTTTAAGTAAAGGCTGTTTATAACATTCTCTCAATTGTTAGACTGTGCAAATCATGAAATAAATCGCATTAAAAGTCCAGTATTTCCAAATTTATAAATAAGCATGATGGGGGTTTCAGCTGAAAAAATATATATCGACATTAGAGCAGATTACCCAGATGATCATTTAAGGTTATCTCAAAGGTATGTGGTCACGTATGTTTGCTTTATTCTTTAAAAAATAGCTATTTGTGCATTATGGCACAGAAAGGAAATACATTTTTAAAATGGCAAATTTGGTGTTATGCTATACTATTCACATGGACGCAGGGCACCAATTAACAGCATATTGTGGGATCTTTTCAGGTAACAATTATTTATTTAGATGCATGAGAGAAAAACAATTAGTCAAAAATGTCCAGATACCACTTATAAGTGCATTTAATTTGAGCTGTCTGATCTCCCTGCACTATTTGCTGCCAAGGTTAGAAATGTGACTGCCAAGTTACCATTGCAACTCATTGAAAGCAAATATTTTGTATGGGTACAAATATTATTTATGGGTACCTCAATAATGCCACGGGTAACTTGTTTTAAGTAGATATAAACAGAAGTATAAATTAGGAATAAACAACAAAACCAAGCAGGTGATAATGGGACATCCCTGTGGAATTCATAGAAGAGGGTTATGACAACAGGTATCTCTAAGCCTGCTAAATACAAATTGATCAGGCTTAGACAAATAGTGAGTCCTTAACAGTCACCTTTTTTCAAGGAACTGTCTGATCAGAATCTGTCCTATCTGCTGCAGTCTTAGTAATATAATTGCTATTTTGCATTAATCTTCCAACAAATAACCAAAATTATGTGGCTCAAACGTGAGTGTGGCATGACAGGATTTAAGTGACATTGATGAAAGGTGCCATAGAAACCAGTGGTGCCAGGAGGACTGCAGGTTTAGGGAAGCTGACATATCCCAGAACTGGATGCTGCAAGTGGCACATTCAGATTGTTAACCAATGCGTCATACATACAGCCATAGATACATAAACAACCACCAGCCAAAATATATCCTCTGTGTGTATATATATATTCTCTTTCTCAAGGATATTTTGTTTATCATACGTAGTTTTGTTACGTGTTTCATTAGGCAACAATACATTTATTGCTAGTATCATTTTAGCATATCCCATAAAAGTCCAGTTACAATTATTTACATAATATAAGGGTAGTTCCACAACTGGTCCGCCAGGGATTAGCCGGCATTTTTGCCGTTACTGTGCAGTGACATTTCTATTATTATAGCACAGGGGCACTTATGAGGTGCCCAGGGACTGAACCCAGGCGGTCCATTATACTGATACCAACGAGTCAGTCGTAATGTTGTTCCCTTAGCCCCGAGCATTAGGAGGGAAGCCACTACTACCAACTTTAAATCTTTGGTTTGACCCGACCGGGGTTTGTACCCATGTCCTCCCGATCCGCAAGCCAATGCTCTACCACCTGAGCTATGATCAGCCAGGTGTCAGAACAATGTGACTGGGTGCTGTATCATGACAAGAGTTCAGAGCATACAAAGTGAAGGCAGCACTATATCTGTTTCAAGTAGAAAATGTCTTCAGATAAATGAACTCTGGGATTGTGGGGCGATAAATCCAACAAACGCACAATGAAATTACTCTAATAAGAAAATATGACTCTGATGAGCACTGGAAAAAAAAATTAAAATTTCAAAGGACACAGGTCAAAGGAATTCACATCCAGTTTCTTAAAAAGGTTACAACAAAACTGTGGCGAGACATAAATTCAAAATGGAGCAAACCCAACAGATGTTGCCTTGGAACCGTCAAGATTGAAAAGAGTAGTGAACAATATAAGGGTGGAAAGCCACCATAACAATAAGATACCTATCACGGTATATACCACATAGTATGGTACATATTGCGGTACATTATGTAAGATGATGACTTCAGGATTTGTTTCCACAAATATCATACTGGTTATCAGGACATTTTCAAATAAAACTGAAGCTAAGTAATAAATTCATTACCACTCCAAAGGCAAACTGCACTTGGCCAGGCAGCTAGCAGTTGACAGCAAGAAAGATGGAGAAGTCTGCAGAATTTCTAGAACGTGACATCCAGCTTATATTGACAGAGGAAGGCCCTAGATATGATATAACTAGAACTGGCAACACAGGTCTGTTGGCATACCTCCCCAAATAATATTCTGGCGCTAGATCAGACTCAAACCCATAAGGTGAGGAGGAGAATGAGGTGTTACCAAATATGTGACTTTTCATGACTAGGACATGGGCATCACATCAAATCATAAACAATGGCCCTGCCCAATTAGACTGCCAATTAGTGTTATCAACATATTTAACACTGTAAGAAGGAACAATGTCAACATTCCTGGGATAACAATGACCACCCAGGGGCCATAACTGTGTCAGGTAAATATCTGCCTGTGAGAAGATATAACCTGGTAATGACCGAAGAAAACAACCTCTGACACAAAACACAAGGTAATGGGCCTCCATAATACTGCAAACACACTGGGCAATGTATATATGCCAACATTTTCAGCATCCATACCAAAGAGCACTATCTGATTGGTGTTTCTACTGGCAGATAGTGTGGTGTTGCAGGCAGGCAGGTGAGTATCAGCTGACTGTAGTCTGGCACAGGTACATAAACACCACATGATCAGAGAGTCCCTGCCAATGATGCCAGTTAAATACTTCCATACTTACTTTCCCATAATAACTCTCAGCACTCTAGTATCATGCACTTGAAATACTCTGCAATAAATTTTACTCCCTTGCTCAATTCATACAAGAGCCCATGAATACACAAATTATGCCACATTTGTTAATAACTAGTACTTTATTCTTAGTTTTTCGCCAAAAACTCCATGCATAGGTAACAATGTGTACTGATAATAACAACAAATAGTTTAGATCTAGATCAGACAGCACCCTGCATGAGATGACAAATCAGGATCTATGCTATTTGTCTAAGTCTGAACATGTTTGCCTCAGCAGGCTGAAACTTAAGTGAAATGTAGGTAGGCAGCAGTGTTATACAAGCTGAATCTTGAAGGCATGCTAGCTCTAACATCAGAGATGATCTGGATCTACATTATTTGTCCAAGTCTGAACATTTCTTGTTTAGCAGGCTGAAAGTTAAGTAAAATGTTGGCAGGCGGAAGTGTTAACTCAGGGTATACTAGAAGGCCTTGTAGCTCTAACATCACTGGTGACCTGGATGTACACCATTTGCACGAGTCTGATAAATTAGAGCTTAGCAGACTAAAAGAGACCTTTCATCACTTGATTATATAGACTTACCATAGAAAACATGTCGATGCTCAGGTGATGTGGGTGAGCAAGCGACTAAACATTCCAATGAATCTACAAGAAAAGTTTTGTTTGTGTTTATTGAGTTTATCATCCCACCAACAGCATTTCAGTTATCTGGAGATGGTGTCCAATTGAAGCAGACATAGTGCTGCTGTCACTGTGTATAGCATGATGTTAATACTTGGCATGATACCACACCCAGTCACATTGTTCTGAAACAAGGCCAACCTGTCATGGAACTACCCTTATATTTGCTTGAGTGTTAGCAAGGAAGCTATACCACGACAATTTTTAACAACTTTGGTATGTCGCGGCCTGTGATTGAACATGTGGCCTCCAGAACCTGGAGCAGACGCTCTACCGATTGCACTACAATTTTTAACAACTTTGGTATGTTGCTGCCTGGGATTGAACCTGGCACCTCTAGTACCTGGAGCCAATGCTCTACAGATTGCACTACCATTTTTAACAACTTTGGTATGTCGCAGCCTGGGATTGAACCTGCCGCCTCCAGGACCTGGAGCCAATGCTCTACCGATTGCACTACCATTTTTAACAACTTTGGTATGTTGCGGCCCATTGAACCCTGGGCCTCCCAAACATGAAGCTGATGCTCTACAGATTGTGCTAACATGTCTGGTACAAGAAAAGTCATTGATGCAAAGTATATAGGACCATGTAAAAAAATAAGTTAATAGTTTAAAGTAGTATTTTCTGCCAGGTTTGCAGACTATAATGCTACCGAATTAGGACATTAATATCCTGGTTCAAAACATCTGCAAAAAATCCAATGTGCAAATTTCATTGAGCCCTCTTCATATAGATGTCACTCCAAAAAAGACGATATGATCATAATCACTGGTCTTTGGTATGGTACGGTCATTAGGAACGTAACAAATGTACTGAATATTTAGATGAAATAATTACCGACATAAAATACTTTATGACTGCATGCAAAAAAGTTGCATAGCATGAATTAATCAGGCTTTGGCAAAACAGCATCGATCCAAATCAGTCCACAATATACACAAATTACATCCCTATCAAAACATCTTTATACCTGGCATTCAATTTCTAGCAAATATTAAAGACTGTACAATATTATTAAACTTGTGTCATTACCAAATGAAGATTGGTAAGAGCTGAGCACTAGTAATAGTTATACTCTCCCTGGGGATCTGTAGCAGGTCTGCACAGATGGTAAGCACTGGGTCATTATGTAACCAGCCCATGACTGGCCCAGTTGGGGATCAAGCCAGCTTCCTGAAGACCAGAGTAAAAAGTGCTCTAGTGACAGCTGTGCCTCCCACCGTGGTTCTATCTTTATCATAAGCCCTTCCATGCTATAGTAGTTAATTTATAACCTGTAAAAAAATTCTTAGTTCGAAATACTGTTGGTGGGATGATAAACCCAAAAAACAAATTCTGGCTGTTTGATGAACATCTGCATGCAATCATGATGAAAGTGCTGCAAGCACTGTGGTATTCAATATTTAACTAAAGTAGGCACGTTTTGAGACCGTATAAAATGTTGCAGATCAACTGCCATTATCTGTTTTTGTATGACTGACCCTGCCTTCT
Source organism: Sinonovacula constricta (assembly GCA_007844125.1). Classification (NCBI taxonomy): domain Eukaryota; kingdom Metazoa; phylum Mollusca; class Bivalvia; order Cardiida; family Solecurtidae; genus Sinonovacula; species Sinonovacula constricta. The sequence continues at coordinate 52,033,370 of CM017555.1, forward strand.
TAAACTGTACAACTCTACTATCAAGTGGTGCATATAAGAAGAATGTTAACGGTCAAGAAGCAAAGTTGGTGACTTTATCATAAGAGAGTTTGTCATTGTTGCTCTATGATGGTTTCATCACATGTAACTGATGCTGTATTTCTACACTCTCTGGCCTTGGCAGCTTATTTATAAATCTTAATTTCATTTAGTGTTATATTTTAAAATTATATAGTTAAGCAGGCTGGACATACTACTGTAAACATTTAATTATATTTGCTACTTCAGGATTTTAACTTTATTACTCTCCTTTTTGTTTCACATCCTATCATGGAAATACGTAGAACTACTTTTTGTTACGCTGTAGGTGGAGATAGTATTTAATTGTCAGGTCGACAGCTTCATGGGTGAAGCATTAATACTTCATTTACTGTTTGAAACATGTGAACTTTTTCTGAGGCCAAAATGGAAGATTTCAACTTGCAAAGTGGGAGATTTGTTATTTTAATATATGCAAAGAAGAAAGTTTCCAAATAGGGAGATTTCTGAAAATGTGTACAAGAACCCTCATTTCCAAGTAATTTTGAACCTTAAAAGTGGGAGTCTCCCTCCCAATGTGGGAGAGTTCACGTGTATGCTGATTACACAGTGTATACAAAAAGTGACATTGCCAGAGACTCAACAGCAAATAGTGTAGTCAGAGACTCAACAGCAACTAGTGTAGTCAGAGACTCAACAGCAAATAGTGTAGTCAGAGACTCAACAGCAAATAGGGTAGCCAGAGACTCAACAGCAAATAGTGTAAAAACTGATCAGCAAGGAGCTGGTTGACCTGGATCTCTGCTATTTGCCTTGGCCTGATTCATTTATGCTTAACAGGTTAAAAGTTATGACTATCTGGATGTTGCATGAGACAAAAAGGTTAACATCAGTTCACTACTCAATGAAACACATGTACAAATTTATGTTTATTACATATGCATCCCTTGACAGTCAGTCCCACGGCTGGTTGAACACACAGGTAACAAGGATTCGCAGCAGGAATAAATATGATACAGCCTAGTGAAAAAACATAGTGCTTATAACTTGCACAACAGTGGGATGTTTTTTCAACCCTTAACATGCCACATATTTTTGTCACACTGTAATGGCACAATTATGGTCTGAAGTCCAATTAATTATTGGTGAAAGAAGACACATCTCTGGGTGAAACAACAGGCGCACTACCTGTCAGCTGGAAGACCTTCCCACATGGAATGTCCAGCCCGACCAGGACTTGAACCCACAAAGCGAGGGGCTAAGGGGATAACTGCTGGGAGCTGTCTGATCAGGGTCTGCACTTTTTTTGCTGCTGAGTCTCCAGCAACAATGTGTTGACCCTGTCAAGAATTTTTTAAACAGGAACTGAGATTTCGTATGGGTCATTAACAAGTATAGCAATCTAAGAGTTATTAATGTAGGCCCCAATCCAACAGTTCCCAACAGGAGCTAGCACATCTAATCTATACTTTTTGCCTAGGCCTGGTCAATCTGTGCAAAACATAGTTTGGAAAAAACAGAAATATAAAAAAAAATAACCCAAAGGGATAAGTATAATTATAACAAACTAAAGAACTGCTTGGCTTCACACACAAAATATCATCAATGAGTGTTTTCCAGAATGTCTAGCAAGATGCTGCAATTCAAAAGTACAAGACAGTGATCTTCTTGAGAATGTTGAAAGTTTAAACAAGATACACGTCAACTCAACTTGCAAAGCACAAATCTCCAAACTTCAGCAAAAAGTCTAGACCCAGATTAGCCATTGAATGATGGCGACTATCTCTTCAGGATCTGCACTATTTGCAGCAGGGTCTCTGGTAAGATGGCTGGTTCTGTTTACATGTAATTATCAGACATGAAACTTTAAGCATTTTATATCATTTGTAAACAAATATGGTAGGTTAGGTGTGTATGATGTGGATGGAACCCAAGCTGAAGATATTTGGCTGCCATGAGTCATGATCAGATAGCTACAGAGGCTGCTGGCTGTCTACGGGCTCCAGGCATCTCCTGCTGGGGTGGGGGGACTCCCTGCCTATCTGCTGACTGTAACACAGTTTGTTGGGTTTATTGTCCCACCAACAATATTTCAGTTATCTGGAGACAGTCCACTTAAAGCATATATAGTGCTGCCTTCACTGTGTATAGCATGCCGTGAACACCTGGCACGGTACCACACCCAGTCGCATTATCCTGACACCGGGCCAACCATTCGTGGAACTTCCCTTATATTTGCTTGAGCTTTAGCAAGGAAGCCACACCACTACCGTCACGATCCCAGGATCCAACCCGGGGCTTCCCATACATGGAGCCGATGCTCTATTGATTGCGCTACCAGGTCCGGTGTAACACACAGTACACACTAGTTCTCTTCAACTATATTTTGTTTAATAAGACTTTTGTTTTGCTACATTTATTGACAAAATCTGATTTATTTACAATGATAATTTATGGTGAAAGACATTAAGACAGCAAATAGTGCAGATCCTGAAAGAGAAGACCTATTTTATTTTGAAATAAGTCTCAAAAATAAATTAACTTTTGCAATATAGTAATAGTAATACAGTTAATTATAATTTGCAATTAATCAAGTATTTCAGTTTTTCTGAGATAAAGATATATGATACAATCATTATACATGTTTGCAGTCAGCAAAATTGCAACAAGACACCTGAATTTAAAGCAAAAGCATTTCTTTTTTTAAAAAGGGAGACAAAAACACCTTTTTTCTGTCTGTTACGTCAAGAGTGTATTTTTTTTCAGATGTCTATTGTAGAAATATGAGGAGTGGAATACTTCTTGATGGCATCCTACAGCACATTTATAAATTAATACAAAATGATCCCTTTTTAATCTCTGTTGTTGCAGTGCAGTTCATCCTTGTTCTTTGATCTCCACAACTGTTTCGAATTATCAATGTAGGTCTACAGATGCATGCTGATAAAGAGAGTTGATAAGCATATATATGTAAATATTAATTAGTGCTTTATCTAATTAATAAAATGATACCATACCAGAATCAAAGTCAGTCAATGATTTGCCAGTCTAACATAAATTGATCAGGCTTAGCAGGGCTTTTTTTTCCCATCTTTCGAAGGAGCTGTTTACTTTACATCAGGGTTTTATAACTCCCCTTTAAGAAAGGAATCATGCTATTTTCCCCCAAATTATTGGGCATGGGCCCTTTCCCCTGGCAGTGAAAACAAGCCTTGCTTTGACAAAAAGGGTAGTACCAGATTAGTCAGCCTCCACTGTGAACTGTCTGATCAGAATCTACACTATTGGCTGCTATCAATAAGTCTTGCTCATAATGAGTGAAGTTGTTAGTAAACAATACTATGATTTAAAAATGGTTTGTTTTTTGGGGGTATTTTTTTATCACACTGACACAGTTATGGTCATATTGGCAAAGTCCAGCTAATAATAAGACCCCCAGACTTAGACTTATGTCTGGATAGAACAACTGTAGCACCACAGGTTAGCTGAAAAACCTTCCCACATTAATGTTCTCAGCCAATCTGGGACTCGAACTCACATAGTGATGGGCTGAGGAGTTACCTGTTGGTGACTTTGACCAGATCGACCATGTGCGCCCAATTTAAATATAAATATAAATTTAAATAGTTATTCGCTAATATAACAGGCCATGAGTGACGGTGCCAGATGGATAATTTACTCAGCAGTTATACAGCAGCTATACAGCAGGAGCACAGACATGAAAGCAGTAGTGACGGCCATCTGGATTCTTTGATGATCAGACCTGGTGCACCCTCTAATGCAATTACCTTTAGTCATTTAACTTTCGATGGCTTATTAATTTCCACAAGTGGGTGAGTGTAAATTGGGTAGCAACACTTCCATAAAGAGAGTATGCACACAACCTTCAAATTCCTCTTCACAAATTGTCAAAACTTATAATGCAAATATGTGGCTGATCAAACAATTTGAGGTGTGTTAAAGTTGTCACCAAGAACATTTTGAGAAAATGGTGTCAAATTTCAACATTGATCAAAGCAAGGTCTCACATCAGTTGACACACACACACAAATATGTATGTTTATTTCAATTAGACCTACGTCAGAAACTATTGACCTGTCATTCTGAAAAAATGTTAATGATCAACATAATTTTTTAATTTAATTTGACAAATACAGGAATGTAATGTGTATTTATTTAATTGATTTAACTAAAGAGATTTCACAAAACATATTCACCTTCCATTTTATTTTAACACATAATTTCAACAACAGTAGGAGCTCAATAGCAGAGATGTAAATTAAGCAGAGAAATAGTGTGTTGTTGTAGATTTAATTGGATTTAACATTGTATGAACAACTGTTTAAATTCAATCGCCTAAAAATGAAGGAAAGATAAAATCACCTTGTCCTGCATTGTTAGCATTTAAATTCAGTATAAATCTTAAAGGTAGTAACTGACAGTTTGGTCAAAAAATAAAAATCTCAAATAACCAAATAAGTCATTGGTACCTGAAAAGGTCTTGCAAAATGCTGTTCAATGATGCCAAAAGTCTGTGTGAACAGTAAAGGATAAATCTGCATTTTTCATTGCAAACAGGTGTTTCGTATCGGAGCCATGCTGCAGATATAACTTTTTTTAAACTGAGAAAACCAAGTGGCCACTTACTTATATATAGTCTTCTGGGTAACCATTATATAAAATATGTACATTACATCATCATCTGGGTAATGCGCTCTGACCACGATATCTATTTTTAGCAGAGACCACAATCCAGCTTTTAGAGGTGGAAAGACTGAACATTTAGATTAATTTTTTCACGATGAGTACAGCCTAACAATAAAGTAAGTGTTCAAAACCGTCTATATAATGACTAAATTACCAAATTCTCCAAAGCAGTGGTTAGATATTGGCATGTATTTTAATGTAGACAAACTTTGTGATCCCACCTTTAAACATTATTTAAAATGAGATTAATTTTAAAGCAATCAAATGATCAATAATTGATCGAGGATCCAACCCAGGTAAACACCAATTATACCTCTGGTATTTAAACTCTTAGCCTGCTAAGCACGAACTAATCAGACTTTGGCAAATGACGTGGATCCAGATCAGCCAACTCACATGGTGGAGCTACGGACCAGGAACTACTTTTTTGCTGTAAAGTCTCCAGAATTTTGTCTTGGTAACTTTTATGGAAAACTTGTGTTAGCAAAAATAAAAATTAAAGATTTTGTGTTTCTTATAATACATGAAGAAAGATACAGGGTAGCCGATAAGTATTGACCATCTGTCTAAAAGGACAGTAGGGGGGCCTTTAATTGGAGAAGATAATTACAAACATGGGCTCAAATTACACATTTCTACAGACGCTTGTACTACTGTTCCAGGTGTAACAGGCTACCACACCCACCTATTTATATCTAGGTCAATTGGGTTAATTGGCCCAAACAAGAGAAATTGGGTCATTTGCATTCCTAGGGTAAATTATTGTCTTGTACAAGGATAATTATAGATTTTCAGTCTTTCAAATGATCAAGTCATACACATTATTCTTTGATTGAAGAAATATTTATTACATTAGTCACCCATGTGATTTGATGGACCGACATCTATTTACGGAATTTTGCCAGTAAAACAGCATTTAAAATAGTTTATGAAGGCTGGTAAAGGTTCCTCCGATAACATATCCAGCAATGTTGATCATCTGGCAATAAAATTTGTTATAAAATATAATGTGATAAGATATAGTAAGATAAAAAAATAATATAACAATAAAATACTACTACAATAACAAGGGTATACAACCAAATCTTTAAATGTCATCCATACTTTAAATGATTTTGCATTTTTTAAGACTTTAAAGGTAAAAACAAAATTTTGCAGCCAGAAAAAAAAATAATGGAGCCAGGCCAGCAAAACAAATCTCTCTTTTTAAGCCTTAGCTATGTAATTATACATAATTTTATAAATCCATTGCACTGCCACAAATACATGGTCAAGCTAGTGACATCATTTGATTATTGATGAAAAAAGCTGGTCACAAATAACATAAGAGAACACAGTCACCACAAACAAGCTGGCAGACATCCCCCACATTTAAGCTTTTACCCAGTTTGTTTTTTTCACCTTTAATGGAAAGGTGGCACGGCCATTCAAGAGGGGAAGATTGCCTGTTCAAAAACCATACAGGGAATGTACTGTATGTCATTTTTATTTTTTTTTATTTTTTTATGTGTTAGATAAACTAAGTTTAGTTAGACAGTTTAGTTTTTGTTTGTTGTCTATTTGTTTAACTGCTATTTTTGCAAAAATAAAGCATGTTGATCCCAAATGAACATTAAAAAATCACTGTCACCCAAATTGGAACATGATTCTGCAGGATGAGGGGCAAGAGACTGGACATGTGAATAAAATGATAATTTTTCATACATTACATTGACAAAATTATAGTCATACTAGTGTTTTTATTGTTCAGGGTAGACCTTAGACAAATTACTGGATAGAACCACAGGCACCTCAACAGATCAGCTGGAACACCTCTCATCATAAAATTTCCCACCTGGCTCAAAGATGTAAAGAGGGCTGAATCAAAGACCTGAAGGGTTGAGGTATTACAATTCAGGGACTTAACGCTTAGCCATGGGTCCCAGCCCTCAGTGGCAAGTCTGTAAGAATGCTAATATTGTTTGTTTATTTGTTTATTGGGTTTATCGTCCCACCAACAGTATGCTAATATTGAAAATCTTATTGCAAAGATGGGAAACAATATAACCGAGAAATAGGTAATTGGGAGCCCGCTAACTAAATTACTTTTACATTTTACAGCCAGGTGATAAAACCACTCACAACAGGGAAAAAACACACATAAAAACCACACCTACCCTCAAAGAACCCCATACACGTGCACTAAAATATGAGCACATTCTTATGGACACATGTACATACATACATACACAGGTAAATCGTTAGAACATATATCAAACTGAAATTTACATTAACATTTGATAGTAACCAGTCAAATACATGTATGGTTAGATCACTTTATTCAATATCAAGTCCTGGTATGGCCAAGTCTATAACAATCACAGTGTTTATTTTGTCAACATGGGTCCAGGGTGAGGTCGTGCAGTGAAAGAGATCAGTAATAACAGATGTCTTATACAAACATTATCATACACAGTCTACCACTGACAAATGGGCCAAAGTGAACACTTGTATACAGACCTAATAACATGGCACCATTTGTCACAACATTTTATAACAATATTACCATGATACAAAGTTACTTAACTTTATTATCACAATTTTATGTCATAGATCACCTAACAGGCAACACATAGCCTGCTAAGCACACATTGATCAAACTTAGGTAAATAATGAAGATCCAAATCAGTCACTTTTCACTGGAAGCTGTCTGATCAGGATATGCACTAGTTGCTGCCAAACCTTCATTAATATATCTACCTATGGATTGTAGCTTAAGAAAATTATCAAGAAACATAGGTGCAGTTTAGTTTAAATCAAATTATCAAGAACATATGCAAATTGAAGATTAAAGCTTATTATCAAAAAAAAGGTTCAAAGTAGTTTTAAGCAAATTATCATGAATTTAGGCACAGTGAAGTTTTAAGCAAATTATCAAAAACAGGCACATTATAGTTTTAATAAAATAATCAAGATCATTGGCACATAGTAGTTTTAAGCAAATTATGAAATACAAAGGTACATTGTAGTTTTAAGCAAATTATCAAAAACATAAAAGCATTGTAGTTTTAAGCAAATTATCAAGAGTTTAGAATATATTAACTTTATTACAAATCCAACAGGATACATGTTAATTTATCTTTCCTCTTGCATTATTATATAACTTGTCAATCATCTCACAGACTCACACATCACTAAAAACTTAACCTTCTCTGTCATAGAAAAGCAAAAGATGTGACATAAAACATATAGCAAATTAACAAAATCAAGAACAGAATTGTTTTTTTTTGGGGGGGGGGCATGTTTTGATGACCAATATTGAAGCCACATTCCCAATTGCAAAAAGCTTGTCCTTTTCCAATCTTACGGAGATAAGTCCCAATGCAAAGAATAAAAAATATTGTAATTTACACCAGTGATAAAATCAACGCCATAACAGACTAATTCAGTTACATGAAAAATAAATATTTGATTATTATTTTTATTGGATATATATAATACAGTTTGCATTTTTCCCAATTTTGTCTAAAACGACAAGCAAAAATCCCAATTCTGGGGGGCTCGGGTTATGTTCCCAAAAGGGAAGAGAAAAAACCCTGCCACAGGCACTTCACTAAAAAGGCAAAAAAAAGGCTAGCTACAAGGATAAAGATATACCCGATGGTCAAAAACATGCATTATGGGGCATGTTTAAATACCACTGCAGACTGTATGTATTTAATTATACACATGGCATAAGTCTATAAATACAATCTTTTGATAAACTGATTACCAAACATATCAGTTTTCAAATTTAATTGCATATCAAATAATTGCCATTTAATCATGTTTTCAATGATAACATCTAGTATGTTTTGTTTAAACAATACCAGGGTACCAATCTATACAAAGCGATAAAATCAATTCATATCATAGAATTGATCTCAGTATTAATATGGCTCAAAAGATCAATGAAGAAATGCCTATTTAATTTCTTACACTGTAACTGTACACATGTGCATACAGATAATGTGTTGGTTCTAAAAATAAAATTTTATTTTGTGACATCACCCTTTGCATCTGCTACACATACATACCAAGCCAATGAATGGCATATGCATGTATGCAACGGGATAATCTTACTCACTGTACCTTAAAATAGAGACCAATTAAAAAACCAGGATATATTCTAAATAGGATGGGTAAACCTCAAATAAATTTAACTCTATAAAATGAATAAAAAAATAAATATTTACGACTATGTAAAATCAAAAAATTTTAAAATAAAATTAAAGTCATGTGCATAGATATAAATTCCTTTTTTATTTTTTTTTATTCAGCAGTATAAGGATAAGTATGGCAGTTTTAGGAACATACTATTAAATCATTGCATTGTCTTTATTCCAGATGAGGGCAGAAGGTATAACGATTAGAGACATATTTTAAGGTAGTGATTTACAATGTGTCATTTCTGACAAACAAACCAGTTTACCACTATCAGTATAAGTTATCATGTTTTTTTATACACAACTGATATACACCTCACAGACCCTTCATTCAATAGTTGTGTGATATCTGATTATTGTAAAGGCCTTTAATCTCATTAAGCATTTAAATTCTATTATGACCACTGGTATGATTTTACAAACGTGTTCAGAACTTGAGAAATTTTAATCCACTTAACAGGTTTTATATTAAATTTAACAAGGCCTTGAAAATATCTTCACACATTACTAACCACAACGTAAGTCTAACTATGAAAGTTTTATGTAACTTTTATTAAAACAAAGAGAGTTACATATGCATTTGTTAACATTTTTCAGCACAGGACTAAAGGGGCATATATTTTTGGTATGACTACAATTACCTTTAGGTTTTTATATTTATTTATATCCTATTAAGAATCAGTTGGTTCATTTAAATCCTTTCTGTTATAAAACTAAATAATGTTTTTTTCTGTGCTTGTTTTCAAGACTTTAACTAAAACTTATATACAATTTTTGAATGTATGATACTTCTGACTGAAACAAGTCTACACGAACAATTATTCAACCAATAAATTATGCACTTATCCAATGTACATTTTTAATAAACATAAATGTAGAAATTATAATAGATGAAATAAGTCAAAATTTCTAATGTCACCAATACGTTAATGCCATCAGAGGAAGTAAAATAGTAACTTTAGAAATTGAGACATTATCTGCTTGACAGCATCCTGTCTATGCTCAGCATCCACTGAAAAGGGGGGGGGGGGTTAAAAGTTTGTCATTGGGAAACATAAAGTAGCAAAACATTCGATGGTCTTACATGGTAAATTCGATTTTCGTACATAGGTATGCACACATTTCGTCATTTTACGTGACTCACAACCTGATTTACACTGAACAGTGTTACTTTCATGTAAAAGATTGGGGTCAAAGGTGAACCAACTTGTAGAACTCACAGCACCTGGATTGGAACTGGTATTAAGTTGTAAAAACTACTGTCAACAGAAAAGTATGAAACGTGAAATCTTACCTTAGCAATTCGAATCGGTTCGTTAAATTCCCGACCGCCTTGGAGTCTTAATCCCCAAGGGATTCCACCTTTTAAAGTCACCGTAAACACCATCCTACTTCACCGAAACCGCCATGAAGTTTACCTGAAAGTTCGGATGGGTTGTGTATACCGCTCGTTTTCGACACAGAGTATGAAGCGCAACTTGAAATATTTGGAATCTCATGAAAGTGCTTTGAACGCTAGATAAGTTTTAAAAACCCCATTGATGTAACAGAATTGAAGGTATTTCTCAAAATAAGTTGTTCTAATAAATTTTAAACTACAGCAAAATCGACTTTAGCAAGTATTAAACTTTGCCTTTCGGGTCTCTTTCAACATTTTTTAATGAATTGTTCATGCTCGAATATGTTTTAAATATGTAAAAATCATATATTTCTTTGGGGATCTGTAATAACCTTTTAATTATGGCAAGAAAAAGACATTGCTAGCTAAGAAAATTACCCGGATTATTTTTAAGGTGTTCTTAAAACGCGCATTAATTAGTGCGTAGTAATATCTGTCATTCGGTATTCTAGATAGTGTACTTCCGGTGTCATGGCAGCGCACATGTCAAATGTGAAGTTTTAGCCTACAGTTGGGAGATTTTTAGATTTGCAGTGATATACCCGATAAATATGGGTAGGCATTTACATATTTTATATTCATGTGAACTTTTCTAACCATGACATGCATTGTTACACTGTTAGTGTATCTGATTGCATAGTAAAATAAATTATGTCTAATTAGATTCTTAATTTTCATGCTTAATTTGTTGTTTAATATGACAATTAGCTATCTTCGTTGGTGAAAGCCCAAGCATATTTAGAATACAATGTCCTCTTTAGTCATTGATAGATCATATGACAGTGGGCTTACTGGGAACCGTTTTGCAGTTTAGTTTGGTCATGGTGGTCATTTTCAAAAGCAGTAGTTTAGAATACAGTTAATAACTCATTCCTTTAAGGTCATTGTATGACATTCCTTGAAGTAACAGAAACTGAAAAGTGAATTTTCAACAGGATTCAAACCTCAGACCTATCAAATTCTAGTGGATCACTCTACTAACCGAGCTATAGATGTGCCAATGACTCCAACTACATAGCTCCCTCATTACACATCCCTCGTTCTACTCTACAGCACCATTGCATATCACATCACAAACAGACTTCAGCAGTGGGCAATGGAATTTAACATAACAGGACATGGTTTTCTGTGGAACATTATCTCTTCTTTAAACATGGTTTAGTGTGGAACATTATCTCTTTAAACATGATTCACTATGGAGCATTGTCTCTGCTCTGTACATGTTTCACTATGAAGCATTGTCATTGCTCTGTACATAGTTCACTAAGGAACATTGCCGCCTCATTATGGAGCATTGTCTCTGCTCTGCTTATGGTTCAATATGGAGCACAGTATCTCCTTTGAACATGGCTTACTATGGAGCATTGTCATGTTTTTTTTATATACACATCCTTTTTCATCAAATTTTTTTAAGTTAAAAAATATATATGCTGTATATTTGCTTATATGTAAACTTTATAGCAACTCCTCAAGCACTGCCCAATGGAGCACTTTATTTTTTAAATTTTATCTATTTAGATACACCAGTTGTCAAGAATATGAGACCAAACTGTTTGCCTACAATGTTGATTGTGAGAACTGTCCCCATGAAGAATAAACTTAAACAACCAAAGAAAAATTTTCATCACTCAAACTGTTTGGACTTGATTTTCTTTGGTTACAATTGTTCATTGAGTTCAAAACTATGTAAAGGTATACTTTTGTCTTCACTTTCAATGTTGTTGTTTTTAGTTTTTATTTTTATTAAATTATTACATAAGTTACGGCTGTAACTTTGAAAATAAAATCTTCTACTCAAAAACTATAAGAGCTAGAGCCTTGATATTTGATACTCATCATGTTCCTATAGTGGCCTTGCAGTGACTGTGTTTTAAAAAAGCCAGGTGAGTGTTTTTTTAGCTCACCATAAAATGCTGTACGCACTGTTATTTTTTTGTGATGTTCCTCTGGTACTTACCAATTATCATGTCACATGGTAAGGATATGTCCAACACAGTTTGCAAATGACGAATGGGCAATTATGGGTCAAAGAAACATATAGGCACTTAAAAACAACATAAACACAGTTAAAATAACATTCAAATACTCATACTGTTAAATTTAGACTCGGCAATGTAATCTTTATGATTAATAAGGGCAGACATCTCCGCCTGGGATTAAAGGATAGATTTTTTCCTTTCAAATGGAATACTAAAGAGGATGAAATTTATGGAATTCTAGCCACTGACAAATATATATCCCTCATGATTCTCCATTTTTTTGGTGAAATTACAATGCTTTAATAATGATAAGGTTATCCTAAAATCCACTTATATCTTTCTTTCATATTTCAAGAAAAATATATCTTGTTTTGTATATTATCATATATAATTAGCAAAGCCCAGCCTGCTATCAATTTTTATGGGAGTGGTTTTGCGATTCTGACCAATCATGATGATCTTCACTTCGACAGTTCGACATAGACCTGCACTATTGTATATGTTGTTTGTATTGCGTGTGTGTATATCATGTACATGGATGGCCAGACATGTGGTTTTTAAATCAATTTCAAACTACAGGTGTGCGACTTTTCAGTCACAAAAAATGATTGTACATGCACGATTTTGTGCCTCAAAACACAGTCACTGACCTGATATTGAGATTGTTCAAAGAACATATAAAGCCACATAATAAAAATGGCCACACACTTAGCCAGGTTTGTGGCCTTTTTTATAATGTGGCTTTATAAGAAAAATTAGAAAATCTTCTTGTCAGAAATACAAAAGCTGGAGCCCTGATATTTAATACACATGATCCTTGGATAGGCCTGTATCAAAATTGTTTAAAAACATTGATCTGTCAAAAACAGTGCAGCAATGGGCATTGCCATTTTCCCTATAGTTTTTGGTTATATAGGATAGTCCCGATACCTTTGACAATCTTATTGTCAGAAACCACAAGAGCTAGAACTTTCATATTTGTTATCCATGTTCCTTGAGTATCAAAACTGTATCCTTGCTAATTTTAGCTAATTTTTGGCACTCAGGTAAGCGATATAGGGCCATCATGGCTCTCTTGTTTTTGGACTTTGAATGATCAAAACTGGTTGTGTCTCCTATCATTTGGATTTTTGTTATTATGTTTTAAATAGTAAGAATACATTTTAAATAGCTCTAGTTGTAGTCTAGTGATAAGCTGTAATGATCCATTACAAATTTGTCTGGTTTCCCAGTGTGACAGCAAACTCCTGCACTCATACAACGGAAGATAAGAAGCAGCTATTTATCATTATAAGAATAGCATTTTATAATTGTATAGATTTGGTAATCAAACAGAAAAAATGCTAGAACAGTGATATTAGTAACACTAAATACTAGGCCTGCAGAACAGCTATTTACATATTTTCATCATATGAAAAAATCAGTACCATTCATTATCCCATCAGTGAAAATTGCCATAAAAAGTCAGTTCACACTTTTGAATTTTTGTTTTTCATACTTTTCTAGTGTTTTTTTGTCTAATTAATTTAAATAAAGATTGTTTAAACATGTTGGTTTCATTTATTAAATTAATTTTAAGAAATCATGCTCCAAAACAATTTTTGCAGTAAGACTATTTCTAAGAGGGCTTGTAGAGACGATATCAGAGCTTGATTTATATGCAAGAAAAGATATTATATTTTTATTTTTTTATTATTTTGTATTAACTAAAGGCATATTAAGCCCTAAGGCTTCCCCCGTATTAAATTTTTGCATTCATATTTAAATGGATTTTTCATCCTATTATAGTATTCAATTATGTTACATTTACAAAGGAATGGGTAGTGGAGAATGTTATGGATAAATGATGGAAAAATAGACAAAGCAATTTTGATATCAGTCTTAGATTTAAACTTGCAGGAAAATGTGGTATTATCCTAACGACATCTATATTCCCCCAATAAAAATTGTTTTAGCAAAATCTTAGGTACCAATAAACATTATTCTACACTGTATACACATTTAAATCATCTGTATATTGTTGACAGCTTCATTGCAGCATTTATCTCTTTGATAATATCACTGACAATTTGCTGTTGATTCAATTTTATATTGACAAGAATAAAAACAACAGAGTTTCTTTGAATAAATACCTTTCAGTTTGATTTGTAATATTTTGATGTTTACTTATAATTGTTAGTGTGTCAAAATAATTTTACTTAGTTTTTTAATCAAAATACTATTGTTTGTGAGAAAAAAATATTTTAGTTTATATAGAAGTTTATAGAGAAGTACTTGGTTTATGACATAACTTCAGAAGCATAAATTGTCCATGCATTTAAAAAGAAAATTTCCAACTTTCACCAATGTGACAAGTCTAATTTGAGTATTTCATTACAAAAACTTAGTTTAAACGTAAAACTTTCATTACTAAATCTTAAAGGTGGTATCCAGAAGTTTGGTCCAAAAATATTTTTATTACACATCATAATTAACCATTGTTACCTGATCAGATCTCAGAAACTGTTGTTTGTTGATGTCCTACACCTGTCTGAAAAGTGAACCATTACATCACAATTGTCATTTTAAGCATGTATTTCGTATCTGAGATACGCTGCACAGCTAGCTATTTTTAAAAGTAAGAAAACCATGTGATCACTTACGTTTTAGCACACCCACTTCTGCTGTGACGTCAATGTCTATTTTTAGCAGGAATCCCAATCACTGTTATTTATAGATTTGAAAAGAATAAATTTTAGTTTTCATTACCAAGTTTTACTTCCCTAAAATGGAGATACTGTTAAAAATTGTCAAAGCTTAGACTAAAATATTATTTTTTCTGCAGAAAGTATGTACAAATACCCCAGACAGAGGTCAGATATTGTTATGTATATTGGATAAAGGCAAACTGTTTGATACCACCTTTAAGCCTAGATAACATATATTAGATATAGGCAAACTGTCGGATACCACCTTTAATACAGAAGTAGTAATAAAAGTAGTCTTCACTTAAAGAAGACTGTTGCTGTAGTCAGTTATCATTTTAAAATACCGATACCCAAGGACTGGTTTGCTATCATTACATGTAAAAGTGATGTATTTAACACAATATCACCTTTTACAGTAGGCTGAAAATGGACAGAAGACTGAAGCCAGTTTTGGGGTGCCCATGGCTGAGCGGTTAGAGCCACTGACTTGTAATTCTTCAGTTATTCACTGCGTGGGTTTGAGTCCCGGTCTCTGCGGGAACTTTTGTGTAGGAAGGTTTTCCCGCTAAGTGTGGTGTACAGGTGGTTCTACCCACTTGACAGTCTGGGGGTCTGTCGTCCTCCTCCTCCAATAATTTGCTGCGAGTCGCCAATATGACAATAATTTATATGATTGCGATGTAACAAAAAACAGACAAAGTATCTTGTTTCCTTGAAGCTAGTATCAAATCAATAAAATTTGAAGCATGAAAACTAATATGATATGAACCCTGGCATAGTTCTTTGATTTTAAGCAGTTCTTTGAATCATTTGCCTGAGGAAATCAGTGTTAAACATAAAGAAGTGACCAATCGCAATTATATCGGCCTGAGCCACCAGTCTCAGCTATCAGTAACCAAGCAGAAACAAAACTCGATGACAAGCCTTTGTTAATGGTTTTTCAAACACTATTCTGAAGATAAGTGTGTCTATTGTCATCATCATGTATTGTAAAATTATTGTTTGTGAATATTTCAAATAGAAGACTTTAATATTGGCGTGACTGTCAAGAAATAATTTAATAGAAGTATTTTTTTATGTCTTTAACAACTGCTACCATGGTTGATTAATAATTGCAACTTTATGTAGACCAGACTTGGTAGCGCAATTGGTAAAGCATCGGCTTTATGTAAGGGATGACCCGGCTTCAATCCCAGAAAGCTATATACCAAAATTGTAAAAAATGGTAGTGGTATAGCTCCCCTTGCTAACGCTTAAACAAATATAAGGGTAGTTCCACGACTGGTTGGCCCCGTGTCGGGATAATGTGACCGGGTATGGTATCATGTCATGTGTTCACAGCATGCTATACATGGTGAAGCAGCACTATATCTGTTTCAAGTGACACCGTCTCCAGATAACTGAAATTCTGTTGATGGGACGATAAACCCAACAAACAAACAACTGTCTGTAATGAAGATTGATAGTTGGATTGATCTAGCCTCCTCATTGAGGATTGACGACTAAATGATTGCAAGTAAAGGCAAAATAAATCAGAAGCGGCATATTGTTATGTAACAACTTAATAGTACTGTGTAGGTTAGCAAACCTCTGCTGAACAAGGCTTATATATTATCTGGAATGCTTAATGGGCTTGTCATTTTATAGTGGCTACCTCCCTTTGGTAAAAGAACTGCAGAATCTAGCCTCGAGAATTCCTGATTTGGATGACATTATCCCTTAACTATTAAAAATACATTGTGTTACCTCTGTGGTCAAAGGTATTTTTTTAGTCTGTTATGAGCATGTAAAAAATGTATGTTGTTTAATGAGACAATGAGTGAACATGCTTGGGTATTGTTATGAAAATTAGCGAAAGTTAGGAGATAACTTACACAGGTTTTTCATTTTGAAAATGCAGAAGACAGTTCCCTCCATCAGTATCATAGACTATAAAGCAAAAACAAAACAAACATTTTTCAAACTGCTTCTCTTTATATTTCATTTTGTTTTCTTTAATTTTCTAAAGAGTATAACTCTTTTACTTCAGTGGAATAGACATATAGTTGCCATATAAAGCCATTTTGATATGTTTCTCTTCCAAAATTATGTTTGAAAACAGCTTTTTTGTCTCAGAAATTTAAAAACAAGTTGCACTGAGAAGCCTTTATTTTGGATAAAATGAGCCTTTATAAGACCTCCTTTTTTCCAAGGTTGCTTGGATGAAAGCCTGGTATATCTTTTTTTTTCTGTGAATTATGTTATCTAAACATACAGTTTTCTACACATAACATTTTCTTTGCATATAGTTTTTTATACATAACACTTTCTATACATAATGATTTCTGTACATAACATTTTCTGTATATAATGTCTTTAAAACCTAACATTTTCTTTACATACAGTTTTTTATACACAACACTTTCTATACATAATGATTTCTGTACATAACATTTTCTGTATATAATGTCTTCAAAACCTAACATTTTCTTTACATAAGTTTTTTATACATAACATTTTCTATACATAATGTCTTCAAAACAAAGCACTTTCTAAACGTAACATTTTCTGTGCATTCAGGATTCTATGACACCATTTTTTATGTTCTATGTTCAGTTTTTTTATACATAACAATATTCTATACATAATGTCTTCTATATATTACATTTTCTATTCATACTGTTTTCTATGCATAACATTTTCTATACTTAATGTTTTCTCTACATAACATTTTCTATACATGATATCTTCTATATATAACATTTTCTATACATAATGTTTTCTATACATAACATTTTCAACATAAAACAATTTCTATACATGATATATTTTAAACATATTATTTCTATACATAACATTTTCTATACATAACTTTTTCTATACATAATATTTTCTATACATGATATTTTTTATAACATTTTCTGTACATAACATTTTCTATAGATGATATCTTCCATACATAATGTCTTCTATCATAACATTTTCTATACATTACATTTTAAATATATAATGACTTCTATCCCTGATATTTTGACCAAATTACTTTTTAATATTGTTTTGTTCAAGAAGATGCATGATAATGGTTAAGTTTGTTGACTTAATCCTGTCAGTGAGAGTATTTTTGTGCCACTTATCGCTAGGGTGATCCTTCCTCCCACTCTCTCCAGGGCCCTGACATTTTACTTGAATTGTCATAAATATTCATATCCGCGAACAACCATTTACATAACTTACAAAAAGTCTAGATCTACAGTTCCACAGGGATCTAAATTATTTCTTCTTTATGATTCCTAGTGCACTTATCCATATATTCATGGAAATGATCCTAAGGAAATTTAAAGACAAAATTGTGTTGACTGAGATGTCTAGGTTTTGTGGTTTTGTTTGTAAATTTCATAACTGAATTTTATAGACCTGAATATAAGTTTTGTGCAAAGAGCTGTTCAAATTGTATATAAGGTTTTGATTTTTTTTTTCATATCTTTCATTCCGTCTGTCCGCATTCAGTCGGTCAAAGGTTTGTCTGTCTGCGTTCAGGCTGTCAACATTTTTGTCTGGAGCACATGAAGCTCAGATAGATCTGGAAGAGTAGAAGTTCAGTGCACAATGATTTTTAACTCTAAGTATGTTAACTTAGTTATCCCTCTTTGTTTCTTAATTATATACTGGAAAATAAAATAAAATACTGGACAGATTTGTTTAAAATTTCAAGTATATGTGTCTGGTGGTGGCTTGAAGGTTGCATGAATCTTGATGAGAAAAAGTGCAGGTTGCAAGAATTGTAACTGTACAGATACTAAGTAAGAATCATCTCCCTTGGCTTATTTTATTTATGTCCTGAAAAAAATTGCTTTAAATTTGAAATATATGTTTCTGGTGGTGGATTGAAGGTTGAATGGATCTTGATGTGTAGAAGTGCAGTGTGCAAGAAGCATTTATAACTCTACTTATATATTTTTAGTTACCTCCCTTTAGACCTGCTTGTCTGGAGAATGATTTAATAAATACTGCATTTAATGATATGTTCTCTTTGTGCAAACATACCTTGTGATTAGTAGAAGTGCAATACAAATGAATTATACTTCAATAATTTGTTTCATCTCCCTGTGTTTTTTTGTGTTGTTGTTTTGGTCCTTAAAATTCTTAACTGATTATCTCCCAACAGGCATTCTGCTGGATTGACTCCCTACTGACATTCTGACTGATTGACTCACTACTGGCATTCTGTCTAATTGACTCCACACCTGACAGTCTGACTGAGTGACTCCCTACTGACATTCTGACTGATTGAATCACTACTGGCATTCTGACTGATCGACTCCCCACAGACATTCTGACTGAGTGACTCCCTACTAACATTCTGACTGATTGACTCCCAACTGATATTCTGTCTAATTGACTCCACACCTGACAGTCTGACTGATTGACTCCCCACTGACATTCTGACTGATTGACTCCTCATTGTACCATCTGACTGATTGACTTCCCACTGACATTCTGACTGATTGACTCCTCATCTTACCATCTGACTCATTGACTCCCTACTGATATTCCTACTCATTATCAGAATAGAAGTTTATTTATTCAACTTGAACATATAACAGTTCATCGTTGATCATAAACACAAAATATAAACTGACTGAGTGACTCCCAGCTGATATTCTGACCAACTGACCCCCAACCTGACAGTCTTACTGATTATCTCTCCACTGACATTCGTACTGATTGGCTTCCCACTTTACCATCTGACTGATTGACTCCCTACTGACATTGTTAGTGATTATATCTCCACTGACATTCTGACTGATTGACTCCCCAATTACATTCTGACTGAATAACTCCCTACCGACAGTCTTGACTTGTTGACTCCCAATAACATTATTACTGATTGACTCCCCACTTACATTCTTATTGTCTGACACTCTTAACTGATTGACTCTCCACTGACACTCTTGACTGATTGACTTCCCCTCGGCAGTATAACTGAATGACTTCTCTTTGCAGCAATAGCTAAGCAAGAGGCTTTAGCCATATTCGTATGAATCTCAAGACAACCTTTCAAGTAGAAAGGCTCTCTGTAAATCCTTACCATTTCATTTCAGTGGGACAATTTCATTGAAATGCTCAGCCTCTCAGTCAGTACAAGGAGGTCTGGAGGCTTCATATTGATTTGTGTTTTATGTGAGTGGGCTGAGTTTTGTCATACCGTAACTATTGTCGACTGCAGTCAGTAGGCTCACAGGCTGGACACTGGTCACTGCAGCAAGCTTCAGACAAGGAGTTAGTTACACGCCCATTCATGGGCATTCTGTGGTTTAAAAAGTGCTCCTCGGATAACATTGTACACTTGGCACAGAGAGTTAACAGGATGGCTACCAACTCGTGCGCTGTGAAAGGTAATAGATTGATTTCTACCGTCTTTGTAAAGTTAACATGAAGCAGAATGATCGAGAGGAAATCAACAAGCTCCCATGGGAACAAATCCAATTTGATAAACCTGTTTACTGAAACACTGATGCTGTATGAAACTGTTGAAAAGTGGGGCAATCAGTGGATTTGTTTTATTAATTATAAATGAAATTGTTGGATTGTTTTGTTGATTTTTATTTATTTTGATATTTGTGAAACTTACAGCAAACAATGAATTCGTTTTGGTTTTTATTTAAATGTTTCAAACAAATCCACAATTTTTATAATTATATTGAACAAATTTTTGGATGTGTTTGAAAAAGGTGAGAGCAGTTAGGGGTTGGATTCATAAGACTATCTAGAACTTGTAAAAGTGACTTAGTCACAGTGTATGAAATAAGCATTCATTAAACTTTAGCTGAATAAAGCAAGTGTTGTATACCGCAATAAATGATGGATAAAAATGGTATCCCTGATCACTAGATTACATGCTGTCAATCAAAAGACTGTCAAATATAACGTGTCATGACTCTTATTGTTTCCTTTGTTTATTGAGTTTATCGTCCCACCAATAGTATTTCATTTATCTGGAGACGGTTCGTTTCCTTTTTTTTTATTTTTAAAATTTGAAGCTTAGCAAACCAGGATGCTCGGAACTTTGCTTGTAGGAAATATACAGCATCAGTCTGCGGCAGTCAGTGACATTATACTGATTCAATTGAAAAGTGGCACATCAGTTTAACTTATAAAACTGTCAGTAAACTGGGATTTCCACAAAATATGGAAACATAGAATCTGTTAATAAAATCATATTTTTGTTATTCAGCACAATTTACTTACTGAAAAACCATCATAAAAGTGTTACCTGATCTATACATTTGTGGCCTTCAAGTTGGGGGCGGATCCAGAAAATTTTGATGTCATTGGAGGGGGTATGAATCAAGATCCATTCAACTTTATCGTAGTAAATACTGGATATATATATGCATTAACGGACCCTGACTTGGACCTAGGCAGTCAACAAACAAAATTTACTTTAAAAGCGTAGTATTTTTTAAGCTTACATGTATGTGTTTTCACAACTCTACTTCGACCAGGTTGGTGGGGGGGATGCATCCCCCTACCTCCTCCCCCCACACACACACACATCCACCACAACCCTGGATCCATCCCTGCTTCAAGTAAACCATACAGTGTTTTTTCCAGTCCTATTTCTGGCTCAAATTTTGGGTACCCCTTTAATAACCAATATAAAAAGGGTGCACCTGTGGCGGAATGGGAAGAGTTGCTAACTTGTAAACCCTCACCACATGGACCGACCACAATAGCTCAGGTGGTAAATTGTTGGCTTGCAGATCGGGAGGTGGTGGGTTCAAACCCCTTAGCCGGGCCTAACCAGAGACTTTAAAGTTGGTGGTAGTGGCTTCCCTCCTAATGCTCGGGGCTAAGGGGACAACATTACGCCTGACTCGTCGGTGTCAGTATAATGGACCGGCCGGGTTCAGTCCCTGGGCACCTTATAAGAGCCCCTGTGCTATAATGATAGAAATGTCACTGCACAGTATCGGCAAAAATGCCAGCTAATCCCAATCCCATCCCTCACCACATGGGTTTTAGACCTAGTAGGGGCAAGAACTAGTTTGTAGACGTTTTACCGATAGCCTATGGTAAGCTGGTGGTTTTACCCAGACATTAGTCTGATCCACCTATAATTAACTGGACGTCGTCAATGTGACCGACTGTAATTGTGTCAAACAAAAAAATCTTTCTTTCTAACATGGTACATCCAAAATTAAAACATACATTACTAGAGACTGCAGCTAAAAGTGGAAGCTGGCTGATCTAGATCTATTCTATTTGCCTAAGTTTAAGCAATTTTTGCTGGATAAGAGATAATGATTTAATAACTATGCCTGCAGTCCTTAATCTGTCATGTTACATGAAACATATCCCTAGTTAGTTATTACTTTGAAAGCTTTGTATTCATCTCCTGGTAATATTTCCCCAGATGCCAGTATTGTGTTATGATCAGAGTTATTTATTACCAGTATTAGCGGTATTCTAAACTGAATATGTTCGCTAATCCCTTAAGAATTTCGTCAAGAACAAAGAGCTTTTGTTAAAAATATCACTTAACAAAATTATACATTTTTAATGAAAATTTGTTGTATTGATTTTGTAGAATGTTGGACAATTTCCTTTTATTCTTTTATTTCAGCAGTTTTCAATATTCACAAACGGACACAAAAGTCATTATTCTTGCCTGAGGCAAATCTAATTACCAAAAATATAATTTTAACTAAAAAAATTTAAACATTAAAAAAAATTATTAAAAGTGCAGCATGTGGGGTTTGTTTCAGTCAGCTCAGTTACAAATAATGTACCTGTAAGCACTTGACCTTGTAGGCAGGTGCACTTTTATTGTCATTAATAATATTCATGCTGTAATATATAGGATTATAATTGTGTTTCTATTAATGATGCACCAGTGGTTCTACCAAGACATGTGTCTTGGGTCTTTCTCCACCATAAAGCTGGACATTGCTATAATGATTGTAAATGGCTGCTGCAGTATATTTAAAAAAATACAAACAATACAAACAAATTTACTTAACCTGAATACCCCAACCTTTTTTTAAGAACTGTCCAAGGAGTTACTTTTCAACTTTTCTAAGATACTAAACATCCATTTCAGAGGTTAACAAATAAGTCATTTGCAAAATTTTAATGAGCTTCAATTTCATGCATCTATAATAATCATATGACTCTCCTCTTTAGCTTTCTTTAATTTTGTCTTTTTGTTGACTTATTGACAGAACGCAATTTCCAAAACAAAACAAGTTGCCACATATTGATTGCTAAAATAGTTCCAGATGATATATTATTGTGTTGTGCATTTCTCTTCTCTCTGTCATTTGTGGTGGGAAACTAAAATTAAAAACGTCCTGAAATTCATTGCGTAAAAAAGGATTGATTAACTGTGTGATTAAGTGAAGTGCATATTTCAGTGATAATGACAGGTTGCTAGAAAAATAGATAGAAAATTTTTATGTGAAGAAAACATTTCTTTTACAAAAACTGGCTTCTTTTTGGGTCTCTAGAAAAGAAATAAATAGCTCTGTTAAGCATTCACCTGTACATATACAAGGAAAAATATAGAATCATTCCTAAGTGAGAGTGGGACTTTTTTCAAATGTTTGTTATGCCAACGTATGTCTATTCACAACGACAGGCCGCAATAGCTCAGGTGGTAGAGTGTCGGCTTGCGGATCAGGTCGAGGGTTCGAACCCTGGCCGGGTCAAACCAAAGACTGGAAAGTTGGTAGAAGTGGCTTTCCTCCTTACGCTTGGGGCTAAGGGGACAGCATTATGCCTGACTCATCGGTGTCAGTATCATGGGCCGGCTGGGTACAGTCCCTAGGCACCTCATAAGTGCCCCTATGCTGTAATGATAGAAATGTCGCTGCACAGTATCGGTGCAAAAATGCCGGCTAATCCCATCCCATCTCTATTCACAACCTCAGTATATTAATATTGCTTTTCAACCCTAAGCAGTGTACATTATCATCACTATCTCCATTCATTTCCATCACCAAACAAATAAAACAACAAAAAACAACAATGGATAGAGAAGTTGAGATCGTAAACTTGCTACTTGTGTGGTCCAGCGGGGCAGGATTCCAGGAAATGCATTTTGACATGTACCTGGACCAAAATTTATTCCACTGAATGACTTCATTTAATTGAATTCATAAAGATATTGTTTTGTCTAACATATCAAAACATGTTTCCAGATGTGTGCCTGCTGTTGGAGGGACTGAAAGGTGTCAGCAGTCCAGAGGACCGAAATAAAGCACTTGAGAATATTCTCAACGCATTTCTTGCCCCAGAAAATGGTAAACCATAAACAATATAGCTACTTCTATCATTACTACTTATACTACTATTTCTACTACTACTGCTTAATTACAAAAAGTGTTGTTTTTTACTTTTGCATAAAAATGAGCACTGAATCAAAGTACTTCAGGGAGCATGTTATATACCCCTGATATATATTGATGATTTTTGAACTGTCATGTTATTATCATAAATATTAACATACATATCAAGGAGTACAAACATAAAAACTGAGTAATCCAAATAAAAGGACCTTCTACCATAAAGGGAGTTTTAATGAATGACTATTCACATATGTTTCTAATTTTCAGAGGAAATGACAGAGGACTTAGCCGCAACTTTCACAGAGAAGGGCCTTCTTGATGACCTAGTTGCTATAGCAGCGGATCCAGCTCACACCACTATTGTTGCTCAGATACTAGCAGAAGTTGCAAAGGAAGGTGAGTAATCCATTTTTGAATTCAGTGTGTTAGCCTGAAATACAGTGTTACTGTCTCACACAAATGCTGCCGACCTAACAATTTAAGATTATCCCTGTCTCTGGAGATACAAAAAAAGTAGTTCTATGAATTTCAATGATAGGAGGTGACAACAAAAGGCAGAATCACACAGTTAACATGCTGCAGCAGTAAAAATCATTCAAATAGTTACCTAAGCACGTAGGGCCAGTTGAAATCAAAGTAAGTGCAAATGTGATTGTAAAATATAACACCAAATGAACATCAAATTTTTAAATAAAGTTACCTCAAAAATACATAGAAAAAAGCAAAACAAGTAAAATTGATCAAAAGAAAAAAGACTTTGCTCTTTATACAAGTGATCATGGTAACTGTACTTTGTTCATTTGTATTAAATTTTCATCAAACCATGCTATACGTAAGTTATCAAAACTGCAGTGTTACAAAAATGTTCCTGATTGTATATAGGCTAGATAATAGACACACACCTTTTAAACACCTGCTATTGTTTCAGAGTCTGTACGTGAGACATGTGTGGAGAAAGGCTTTGTGCCTGTGTTTCTGCGCATTTTGGAGCAGAATGAGGATCTGCAAGCAACCACACAGGCATGCCGGGCACTTGGCAACATGTGCTTTGACAATGGTCAGTACACACTCTGTAAATCTTAGAACTGTCGTCTGCTAATTTATTTCAATACTTTAGAAAGATAAAAGGCAATAAACAGCGCAAGTTGTGCTATGTAAGAAATAATTATCTGGGGTCTTCCTCCACCAAAATGTCGCTATAATGATCATTATTCGTCACTGCGATGTATCACACACAAAAAAAAACACAAAAACACAAACCCTTTTTTAAACCTATTAAGACAAAATTCTTATATTTGTTTATATTGATACAAGGTTGCATTTTATTTCTCCAAATGAGTCTAGAAAAATAGTAATAAAATGTGAACTTACACCGAAATCAGCAAATTTTCTTTTTCTTTCATGCATATTTTAGGTTATTTTATTTTAATGATCTATTTCCAGCAAGTATATTTCCTACTTGTAGCACCTCTGCATTTTTTTATTCCCCCCTAGGTACATCAACCAAATAAGTCAGTGATATGACAAAATGTATACACAAAGTAGTTCCAATGTTTGTACATTTATTTTAACACCTTTGCCAAAATTTTAACAGAAAACAATGATAATGTATTTCCAACAAATCATATGATATTGAAATATAAAAATTATATTACTATAACACCGAAATAGTAAAAACCATTTCTACAATAGCCAAAGTCAAAATTTGATGCTGGGAATATTTTTTGTTACTTTCACTGCAGTGAAAAATAACACCTAAAACATTTCACTGATGTTATTTTCATTAATAACATAGATATTTCACCAAAAAGCATGACAGACAAGGCCTATCCTTTTCTTTAATTATTAATCTTTCTACAATTTATTTTGTCAAATAAGTGCTTAAAGGATGGTGCATTCTTCTGTCTGACACTTTTTATTTATTTATAGAAAAGAAATTCATTTTCAGTTTCACTGCCTATAAAATTAGCTTCCCATTCAATTAATGTAATTGCTCCTGCTTTCATTGCACTTATTAATTAAATTAGAATTAAATTCACTTCATAAGTGATTTTCCATGAGAAGGTGTAGAATCTTTTG
The DNA here is from genome assembly GCA_007844125.1 of Sinonovacula constricta. Classification (NCBI taxonomy): domain Eukaryota; kingdom Metazoa; phylum Mollusca; class Bivalvia; order Cardiida; family Solecurtidae; genus Sinonovacula; species Sinonovacula constricta. The sequence goes on from CM017555.1 coordinate 52,059,752, forward strand.
AATTTGTGTATGTTTTTTTTATTTCATGCCATTTAACAAAATAACAAAAAATAAATTCAAATTTAATTAGTTTTTTTTATATTTTCTTCTTTATTGCATTAACGAAATTAAACTTTACTTTCTGTAGCATAAAAGTCTACTGCATATGTTTGTTTTTTGCTCAATATCATTGAAAGTATGAGGAAACTGCTGGTATTAAAAGATCATTTTTTTGTCTTCCCAATCTTCAGTCTGTTAACGAATCTTGCAAACATTCCCGAATGCACTTGCCAAGAAATGTGTAAGCTTTCCTTGAATAAGCCAACAATATGAGCCAAGAATATCCAAATGTCATGAATCTCCATAGCAACACTGTCAATCCCTTAGGCAACTTTTTTTTTTTTCACTAATCCTAGTTTTCTACTTTAGTTAATAACCTGTATTGAATCCATTTATAAATTTCATAATTTTATACTATAAAATGACAATAATTTAATAATTTATCAGTTAAACATATTGAAACTTGCTACATTGGGTTATTGTTTGTGCTTGCTTCATAATAAGTGTTTGTCCTTGAGAAAATATGGATGATTGAGAAAAAAATGAATTATTAATATTGTCTTTTTTATTTGTCTTTTATATTGTTATGAAGTGTTTTAGTGGATAATATGATGTAGAAATATCCAACATTTTGTGAAACTAGAGAAGGAAGAAAATCTTCTGCTTGCTGAAAGAGTGTTAAAGGAATATTTATTCTTAACATAAACCTTTTGATTTCTTATTGAAGTCAACATTATCCTCCCAACTTCTTTACATAAACATGATCTTTTAAATAGGACAAGAGAATTACTTTTTGTTAATAGCTCCATTTTTCGATGAAATAACATTGCGCCATTGTCATGACCAGGGGTGCGGATATCCCATGCCTGACTTGCCCGACATGGGAAATTTCATTGACAGACATTGAAATTTTTAATCTAATTTGTCTATGGACAAGTTAATATTTTTGTTGTGTTATGGTTTTCATATCAAGAAGTTATTTTAAAAGTTAATTTCTTTTAAACCCATAAAACATGGTGGTGATGAATATTATGAATGTCCGGCTGATGTATTTGAAAAGATCATGTGAAATGTGTCGTAAATAAAAAATAATCAGCATCTATCCAAGTTGATTACTTGTATGTGCAATGCATAGTGAATGGGTGCATTTCCTATAGAATTTCAATAAATATAAAAAAAAATAAATACAAGTGGAATTTTGTGAAGGACAAGTAGATTTTTAAAGCCAACTTACCCGTGGACAGGTAGAAAAAATAAGAATTTCCACTCTCACTGGTTATGACCCTTTGTTGTATTATGGTTAACCTTTTCATTGAGGTCCGTTTCTTGAAAAGTATCAGAGATATTCAATTAAAACTTGGAATACATGTTCACCATCAAAAGGGAAACCATTTTCAAAGAGGCAGGTAACCTTAACATTAATTCTGGCAGAGTTATGCCCCTTTTAAAATCAGAATTTTCTGTTTTGGCTAAGGTTTTTGCCAAGTCCATTTCTTGAAAACGATCGCAAACATAAAGCGGTTTCCGAAAGTTTGCCTATATCTGATATATGTATCAATATCGGACCTCTTTTTGAGGTACTTGGGCATAGTTTCTCTAGATTAACATACTTTAGTCTTAATTTGACACTTTTCAACAGTTCCTCAATTTTGGACCAGTAAAACTCGTTAATCAACACTTACAATGTTCCCTCTTTTCAAATCTTTAGATAAAAACAATTGGGTTTTCTGCTAATAATAGACATCTATGTCACAGTGGATGACGTGGATGAGCAACAACATAAGTGGTCACCTGGTTGTCTTTGTTTAGAAATAACTAACTGTGCAGCGTGACTCTGATAGGAAATTCATGTTTGTAATAACAAGTATGCCTTTATGGTTCACTTTTGTCAGACAAGTGTAGGACATCAATAAACACCATTTTGCAAGATCTGTTTAGGTAACAATAGTTTATTAAGATGTTAAATGAAAATATGTTTTTCTTATTTATTTTTTTCTCTTGGAAACCATCAACAAATTATCTTCTTACTTGAAATACTTGTTTATTTTTTAAAACCAGAACCCATTTCAATACGGCAGGTATCACTTAAGTTACTGTACAGATTCCAAATTTTATTGGTTCCTGTATTTTTATTAAGATTAGAAACAGCGTAAATTATACTATCCAGCAGTGACAAAAAGTTGAGCGTTATGTCCCTGTAAGGTTGAAATATGGTAGTGTCTTCCTGCTGACATCAGTGTGGAGGTGGTTCTACCCTGACATCTGAACTAGGATCTGTTCTCATCAATAGTAAATAGATTTCACTATTGTGATTATAATTTTATTGCTTTTTTGTTTTGGGGGATGAAAAATAGCTCCTGTCCACATTTTTTTTACATGTCATTCATTATTCAAAATCATTACACTTACTCACCTTTATTCCGATTTCAATGTCTCAATTGTTTACATTTAATCTGATTTAGATTGATTTTCTAACATTTGTCTCAAAAGTACTTTTTTCTTTCTACCGATATTTATGCTGTCTGCAGATATTTATGTACAGCAGAATTAAATATTCCCCAACAGCTGCAGACATTTATATTGTCTCTTAATCTGTATATGGATTTTTACTAGTGCCAGAAAAAGTATATTTGTACTAACTTGCAAATGTCTTGTATTATGAGTGTTAGAGAGAGAGACAGAGAAGGAGGAAGAGATGTCTGCCTTTTGAAAATTCTCAGGACTAAGAGTGGGCGATGACTTTATATGTTCATGTTTGTGCATTTTTTACATTGAGTGGGCAGTTGGGGAATTATTAATTATAAATAAAACAGAAAAGTTTTCTTTAAAGCCATCATTAAAAAAGGCAGACAAAGAAAATTTGTTTTATAAGTGCTCCAGAGGTTGTTTGCACATCTGCAAATTGTTTTTGCAGTGTATTTTATTGTTTCCATGTTGTCATAATACTTAAGTAAATTTCTGTTTTGAAATAATTGCATTTGCAGTAGGCTGCTTTGTTTTATTTGTTGTTGTTTTTGTGTGAATAATTATATAGGGTAGGACTGTGCATTGAGACCGGACCTAGTAGCGCAATCGGTGAAGCGCCAGTTCCAGGTACAAGAGGCCCCGGGTTCGATCCCAGGCTGCGACATACCTAAGTCGTTGCTAATGCTCAAGCAAATATAAGAGTAGTTCCATAAATGGTCGGCCTGGTATCAGGATAATGTGACTGGGTGTCTTGTCATGCCAGGTGTTCATGGCTTGCTATACACAGCGAAGGCAGCACTATATCTGCTTCGAGTGGACACTGTCGTCAAAATACAGAATGGTAGTGGTATAGTACCTTGCTAACGCTCAAGCAAATATAAGGGTAGTTCCATGACTGGTTTGCCAGGTGTCAGGATATCATGTTAACAATATGCTATACACAGTGAAGGCATCACTATATCTGCTTCAAGTGGACACCATCTCCTGAGGACTGAAATACTGTTGGTGGGATGATTAACCCAATAATCAAACAAATGGTTTGCAATGGTTGTCAGCATCCATTGGAAAACATCAACTTACTGTAACTGTAAAATTATAAATGCTGAGGCACATCATGTTTATACATCCTTTCTAAACAGTACAATGATTGGCTCGAAAGTGACATAAAACATTGAATACATTAAATGTGAAGTGAGGATTGTGCGGTTCTTTGTGTCATATACAAATGGTAAAACTGTAATCAAGCTACTTTAACCTATGGAAGGCTTAAATAATTAAATAGGCTTGCATTTTGTTTAATATAACCTACAGTCATTAAGGAAAAAGCATGATAAAACTAATTTAGTTTCTATTATATTAAAACACCCTGCTTTCAATAAACTGTTTTTGCTGCAATTTTGCTTTACTATGTGTCTGCTATTAAAATAAGGACAACCTCAGATGTAAGAAGCCTTAAACAAAGACAGAATACTGTACTGACTTGGCTGCATTTTCATTACCATCTAAGCATTTGCTGGACTGAATGATTCTCTTAATGGGGTATTAAATCTTTTACAACAATTTTATGTTTACCATAAACTTCATACTTAATGCCCCTTCTCTAATAAACATCCCCCTCATCGATTTTCAGATAAAAAATGAAAGAACTATTTAAAAACATGTTTGTAAAATAAGACTCCTTACTCACCAGCGGTCCACATAAAGTCTTCAATAATCCGATAATCCTATGAATAACAGTGTTAACTTTACTTTTAACTAAATTAAACTTAACTACTTAAACTTGTAAAAATACAGGTAACTGAATTTTAAATAACGCCACCTTTTCGGAAATTGTAACACCCCCAGGGCATTAAATACAAAGTTTACGGTATATTTTAGCTATCTGCAAATAGTGCCAGCTCCTTACTGGGAGCCGGCTGATCAGGATCAACATTGTCTAGACACCTTTACATGTTGATGTAGGAAGATGACTAAGAATTAGTATGGCTATTTTAACAAAATGATAAGGTTTAAGATACTTTTAGTTATCACATAACCTACCATGCGAGCTTGAGGTAACACTCATGTGTTATATTTGGTAACTCACTAGTTAGTTATCGTAGTGTGACATCATTAAGTATGTGTAGTGTATATGCCATTTCCTGATCTCTCTGTTGTTGCTGTTTTATGCATTTTGTTGGACAATTTCATTTTAATTAATAAAAAAATAACATTTTTGTTATGGTATAAATAATCTCTTCCCTTTAATGGAAATTGGTGGAGTAAAGAGTGAAACTATTTTGTCAGCGAATTCTCCCAAACTGAATTACACTAGTCAAGGCCGACTGTTCATACAATAAAAAGATAATGCATTGTAAACAAAAAACAGATGATGTTTTTAGTTCTGTGATAAATAGAATCTAATATTCATGTTCATTAGATACTGAAAATATTAAACTCATCTAAAATGATACAAAATTTGGCAACCTCATTATATATAATTTTATCCAACTCGTTAAAACCAGCCGCAATAGCTCAGGTGGTAGAGCGTCGGCTTGTGGATCGGGAGGTCGTGGGTGCGAACCACGGCCGGGTCAAACCAAAGACTTTAAAGTTGGTAGTAGTGGCTTCCCTCCTAATGCTCGGGGCTAAGGGGACAGCATTACGCCTGACTCGTCGGTGTCAGTATTATAGTCCGGCCGGGTTCAGTCCCTGGACATCTCATAAGTGCCCCTGTGCTGTAATGATAGAAATGTCGCTGCGCAGTATCGGCAAAAATGCTAATCCCAATCCCATCCCAACTTGTTTAATAGTTTCAGTATCTAATTATATATCACTCATATCAGTTCTTCTATATACTGGATATTAAAGCATAGATAGTGGAAATTAATGTGAAAACACTCAGGCAGGAGCTCCCGTCACAAAGCACTTAGAGTTGCCCATTGTTATTCCTGAGCCCTGCATGGGTTAGAGTCACCGTCTCAACAACAACTTTCATAGAGGGAAGTCTTCCAGCTGACCTGCGGTGCAACAGTTGTTCTATCTAGACATATGTCTGGGGTCTTACCACAATAATAATTAGCTGGATGTCACAAATATGACTATTACGGTGTTGATGCACTGTAAAATGAAAACAAACAAAATCTCTGACATGATGAGTGTTAAGCTCTGAAAATCCTTTTGAAGATTCCTTACAACATTGATAGGCTGATAGCTAGGAAGACATACAAGAACTAATATCAGGTACCTTGATTGACATGTTGATGGGATAAATCTCTTTGAACTATGACCTAGATGTTGGAACTTATCCTGGAGAGAAGGTGATTTGTAGAGTTTCTGCCAATCAAATAATGCTTAAAAATACATTAATGCACCTAAAATCAAAATTGTTTCACACTTCTAAAGATTCTGTTTGACAGTTTTTATTTATTTTATTTTTTTCTTTCTAAAATAATAACCATTCCTAATATGACAATATTATAGATGTATAAAAAAAATAAAAAAAATATATTCAAGCAATGTTTATTTGTTACAAACCAACAAAAAAGACTATGGAAGCCAACATGCAGAAATTGCCAAGACTAAGATTTGAACCAGTGACTAATAATCTAGAGTGAAACATCATTACTGTTGGTGTATTATCTTCATGGACAGTGGGGTGCCCATGGCATAGTCCTAGAGTCCCCGATGTGTCACTCCTGTAACTGCTTAACCTCTCACTGCGTGTATCTCTCAGCTGCAGTCCCGGTGTGCCTGGGGTTCTACCTAGACATTTGTCTGGCATCTTTCTTCGCAAATTGATAGACATGGCTGTAATGACCATAATGTGTTACTATTGTGTATTTTAAAAACAAGTCCGTGATCTACTGATTAAGACATTTGACTCCGGATCTGAGGGTCTCATGTTCGAACCCTAAAACTGACAACGTAATGTTAATCCTTGAGCAAGACTATTTACTGCACATTGCTCCTGGTATTCAGTACTTGAGAACTGGTTTTACACAGAAAGAGGACAATCGAGAGAGATTAATATTAGTTAAAAGAACTTATGTCCTAAAAGACTGTAAATAAATAGGTTTAAACTTGAAAAAACTTCTCCTGGAGGAAAAACATACCAAAATATAAGGCTGTTTATCTGCTACTTTTATTAAAAACCTCTTAATCTGCTACTTTTATTAAAAACCTCTTAATCTGCTACTTTCATTAAAAACCTCTTAGTCTGCTACTAATTTGCTGCTTTCATTAAAAACCTCTTAATCTGCTACTTTTATTAAAAACCTCTTAATCTGCTACTTTCATTAAAAACCTCTTAGTCTGCTACTAATTTGCTACTTTCATTAAAAACCTCTTAATCTGCTACTTTCATTAAAAACCTCTTAGTCTGCTACTTTCATTAAAAACCTCTTAGTCTGCTACTTTCATTAAAAACCTCTTAGTCTGCTACTTTCATTAAAAACCTCTTAGTCTGCTACTTTCATTAAAAACCTCTTAGTCTGCTACTTTCATTAAAAACCTCTTAATAAACATAAATACTCCATATAGATGACAGTAATGGTGTATGATATACCATCTGACAGTATATCATGGTATTGCATTCACAGTTCGGTTCACGGTATGCTTTTCAACCTCATGGTACTAATTCGTTAGTTAAAAATCATGCCCAGAGTTCTGGACACAATACAATATTCATAATTACTTCCTGTAATGTTAATTTGTATCACAATATATACCATAACATGTGGTACATACTGTGATACATGTCAAATCGTTATGGTGGCATATGGCATTCCACCCCTACTGGACCTAGATGACAGAAAGCACATTACAAACATTTTGTCTACAATTTTGTCATCCTAAGTAGATCTGAACCCAAAACTGCTGAGCTGGAATTGCTCATTCTTAAGCAAAAGATCTAGATCCTGATCACAGTGTTGCTGTGGCATAGTGGGAGAGTCGCCGATCTGTAACTCCTCTTACTGCTTAGCCTCTTAACGCACGGGTTCAAGTCCCGTTTGGCGTGAAGGACTTAATATTAGATACATCGGTGGTTTTACCCAGACGTGTGTCTGGGGTCTTCCTCCACCAAAAAGGTTGGACGTTGTTATAATGATCATAAATGGTCGCTCCGATGTATTTCCAAAACAAAACAGACAGATTCTGATCACTGCTGAGTCTCTAAACAACAAGTAAATGTCATTGTTAGCAGTTGGTTTTGTAATGCTTATAGTTAGCATGATAAAAGCTAATATGGCTGCAGAACAAATGAACATAAATTATTGCTTCATCAATGCTTAATCAATGCTTCATAAATGCTTCATCTTCATTTATTAACTGTGAATTGATTCTCCTGACAAGTAAATATCACTAGTAATTGCTTAAAAGCCTGTTGTGTATCATCAGTACATTTTTAATCAGTGTCAGCAGATTACCTTTGTGGGGATTGTTGTGGTGACATTGAAAATATTTCAGTTTCCATCAGTAGTCGTTGTTGGAACAAGTCCAGGATGATGATTGTGTCCAATGTTTCCAATATTCTTCGTTGCAGTTGTTTGTTACACACTGTAGACTTGCCTAGGACAGTTTGTCTGTCGTTTATCTCCTTTACCTACTTCATTTGTTTTTACTCATCTTAATTCCTTGAAATTTGCTAACAAAGGCATCAGTAAATAACAACATATATTCCAACAGACCTAGCAGCAGACAATGTAGGTTTTGATCAGACACCTCCCAGTGGGAGCTAGCTATTACTATTTGGTTAAACCCGGTTCAATGTGGAAATTTATTTGCCATTTCAGTCTCATATCTCATAAGCTGCATAACATACATCATCAGAGGAACTATTTCCTGCTAAGTGTGTTGGAAAACATCCAGTTTTTTAGTGATGTTAGCTGAGCGGGATCTAAACTATTTGCTTAAACCCGGTCCAATGCGGAAATATAATTGCCAATCCAGTTACATAACCTGCATAACATATATCATCAAGAGGAACTATTTGCTGCTAAGTGTGTAGGAATACGTCCAGTTATTTAGTGATGTTAGCTGAGCGGGATCTGTACTATTTGCTTAAACCCGGTCCAATGCGGAAATATAATTGCCAATCCAGTTACATAACCTGCATAACATATATCATCAAGAGGAACTATTTGCTGCTAAGTGTGTAGGAATACGTCCAGTTATTTAGTGATGTTAGCTGATCTGGATCTATACCATTTGCTTAAACCTAGTCAATTTGAGCTCATCTGGCTAAGTGCTAACCCTTAGCTTGCTACATTTATTAATAACCCATACTTATTCTTAGTCACATTCTTATAATGACATGCAAAGATGCCTAGTCCCATATTGCTAGAGATTCAGCAGCAAATAGTACTTATCCTGATCAGAGATCTCTAAGCAGGGAACAGACTGATCTGGATATCTTTAAGTTGTATAAATACATATTTTTGCAAGCTGAAGGTTCAGCATCATTCTGTCCTAGCATTGTCTGGCAGCACTTTCACTTTACTGCCATGTTTACCTTCAAGACAAAGATTTTGTGTGAAAATTACTGTTCATGTGTCACAAACTGATCCTCAGAATGTTCTTTATAGGACTATAAAGCCAGGGAAGACTGCATCATAGGCTCTCATGGGGACATTGGCCTTATGCACAATACCTTGGGGAGTTAACAACAGGAATTTGTCTCGTTTGTCTTCGTTTTGCTTTAGACATTTGCTTTATGAATATTCATAAACCCTTAGAATGCTACATTGAAAATAACTTACACTGAAATATAAGGGTAGTTCCACGACTGGTTGACCCGGTGTCAGGATAATGTGACTGGGTGTGGTATCATGCCATTTGTTCACGGCATGCTTTACACAGTGAAGGCAGCACTATATCTGCTTCATGTGGACACTGTCTCCAGATAACTGAAATACTGTTGATGGGATGATAAACCCAACAAACAAACATAATTTACACTAAACTCTTTGTGGCTTACAACTAAATGCTATATGAACATAATGCTTGAGAATAGTAGCAAAAAGTACATATCCTTATCTGATGGCTGCCAGCAGGAGGAACTATTTGCTGCTAAGTGTGTAGGAATACGTCCAGTTATTTAGTGATGTTAGCCAATCTGAATCTATACTTTTTTTGCATACTTCTTAGTGAATAGTGCCCAGCAGGCTAAATGTTGAGATGGGTTTTAATGTTGTGAGAAGGCAAATTCACAATTATTTTTTTTGTAAACAAAAAAAATCAATTTAAAAAAGATCAAAAAAGACTATGGCTGTTCTTCTAAATTTGCTTGTGTGTCTTCATAACGTGTAACACAAATTCTGTAAATAACCATGTTCTTCCAATAATGCTTGTGTAAAACTTAAATCACATTTATAAGTTTTTTATAAGTCATATAAATGCCAGCCAGCTAGCATCAAAAACAGGCATTTACTAGATTGTTCTCTCTTATCAGCGTGTCATTGTTATAAATTATCAACACAATGACAGTATTTGCTAAAATCAAGCCTTTATTTGCTTGGAACTCGTCAACCGTTCCGTAATTCAAGTTGGGGCAATTGTTGCAATAACGCACATGGCAACATGTTTGATGTTGCAATTTTTATTTGAGATTCCTGCTTCTTCTGGAAAATGTACATTAACCGTAACAAACCATTTTTCAAAAGTCAGAAAAAGGAAGATCAGTCTGTGTGTACATACACAGCAGTTGCCTGCCCTTGCTGAATGGTGGCTAACAGGTTATTCCTGATGTATAAATAAGGCTTGCCTTTAATCCATGGATTCTGAAACTGAGTCATCATGCAGGATTCTCTCCCATGCCCAAATGCCACTACTAAACACTAATTTTGTTGATTTCTTGTGATCGCATCACATTGCCATACAATCACTTAGCCGAAGTCAATAGTAGAGACAAATGTAAACGAATATTTCCAATCATTTCAAAACTTTTTTCTTTTTTTTCAACAAAAAAGAACTAATGACCATGTCATGGCAAGCAACACAAAGCAATGTACTTTTTTAAATAATATCTTTACAGATTATATAAAATAAAAATACTTTAATAATACAATTTATACAAACAGATTTGAAGCTAAGCACAAAAATGTAATGGTCGTTATTTTTTATCAGTTATCAGAGGAAGAGCCATGCACATGTCAGAATATTGTTGTTTTTGTAAAAGTATTTTATTTACATCTGTTATTTATAAATCCAGTTTTAAAATGTCTGTGCTGTTTATAAATCAAAAGTAGTAATAATGGAAGTATATTCAAGTTTATAATATTAAGTCCATAACAGAAAAAAACGGATATAGAATAAAAATGTCATTTTACACTGAAGTTTTCAATACGATAATATATTAAGACCCATACCCAAATTTAAAAAAAAACAAAAACATATTGGACTTGCCTGTCAGCACTTGCACTGGACACTTCAGTGTAAAATAACCTATAATAATTGCTATAGTTTTGGGTGTCACATGCAGTTTGACACAACTTGCCTTTGCCAATCCTGTTTCATAACTGCATAACATATGCATCAAGAGGAACTATTTGCTGCTAAGTGTGTAGGAATACAACCAGTTATTTAGTTATGTTAGTAGCTGGGAAAGGGTCCGTACATATTTTTACCTGATGCATTATGAAAATGTGGGTGCGCTAGTGGCGTAGAGGTAGAGTCAGTGACTTGTAATCCTCTGACTGCTTAGCCGCTCTTCGCATGGGTTCGAGTCCCGTTCCTGGCAAAGTATTTAATGTGGGAAGGTCTTCCACTTGACCTTTGTTCCTGGCAGTTCTGTTCAGACATTTGTTTGGGGTCTTCCTCCACCAAGTAGCTGGATGTCACTATAATGATCATAAATGATTTGCTGCAATGTATTTATAAACAACGCAGAAAACAAGACAATTGTGTTTGTCCCTTATATTACTAAAATAGAAAGACAGTACTGTTTCTAGAGCGCCAAGTGAAATCAGTTGTGCTTAAATGTATTGTTTATGGTTCTATTTTAAATATGTCACAGCAACACTTAAGTGTTGTTCAGCTGATGTTGCTGAAGGAAGACTCGGTGGGGAAACATCCACCCACCAGACTGCAAGTCAGCTTTAATACCTAGTTTCCTCCAGACTGGGTCTCAATCCCACCTCTCTCTGGGCTAAGGAGTGAAAAATTGTTGTTAGTTGACAACTTAATGTAAGTCTGCAATCTACCATTAAGCCACACTGTTGTGTAAGGAACAAATATGTTCAGGTTAAAATAGGGCAGAAAAATATAGCACATTTAGTCATAAGAAAGTTTAAGGTTTGTACAAAGGACCCAATTCAACTTTTTTTTCTCAGGCTGCATTTGATCTTTTTTTTTCTCAGGCTGCATTTGATCTCTTTTTTTCTCTTTTAAACCATTGAAAAAATGCAAAAATGAATGTTAATATTTGTATATTGTGTTTCTTATCATCAATACAGCATTATTTTAACATGATTTTAAAAATCAATTTATATAATTAAAATACAAATGTAGCTTGATACATGTACATTTCATTATTGGTTGAACCTTTGTGAGCATTTTGTGTTAATAAAATAGAAATTCCCTCATTGCTACATCTAACTTGTAGAAATATAACCTCCAAAGTATGACTTAATTCTTAGTCTACATGATGGTTTGATAATGTCGTATGACAATGGTGAGAGCTTTATGAGTGGTAAGTGGAGCTTTAATCCGACAATATTAAAATGGAAAAATATGAAAATTTCAGCACTTGATGTCAGGAGGGACCTTTTTAGCATACCATCCCATTGATTAAGTTTAGCCATCAAAGCAAATTGTTGAGTTGTGGAGTTAGTTATGACTAAAAATAGACTGCCGCAAAAGTTATCCTGTGATATATTTCTGATAGCTCAGGTGGTAGAGTGTCGGCTTGCGGATCGGGAGGTCGTGGGATCGAACCCCGGCCGGGTCAAACCAATGACTCTAAAGTTGGTAGTAGTGGCTTCGCTCCTAACACTCGGGGCTAAGGGGACAGCATTACGCCTGACTCGTCGGTGTCAGTATAATGGACTGGCCAGGTTCAGTCCCTGGGCACCTTATAAGTGCCCCTGTGCTATAATGATAGAAATGTCGCTGCACAGTATGGGCAAAAATGCCGGCTAATCCCATCCTAATCCCAGGCTTAGACAAATAGTGTAGTTCCATATATTCTGCTGAGAGTTTCTTCTGATCAGGATCTGCACTATACACTACAGAGTAGCTAGCGATATATTGTGAACTTTGCCGTGCGTCTGAACTCTCTCGCTTTTGGAGCGAGACTCCCACTTTTAAGGTTCAAATTTACTTGAAAATGAGGGGTGTTTTGCACATTTTAAGAAATCTCCCTGTTTGGAAACAAATAACTTTCTTGTATGTTTATATGAATAAAACAAGTCTCCCACTTTCTTGTTTGTTTATATGAATAAAACAAGCCTTCCACTTTGGAAGTGAAAATCTCCCACTTTGGCCTCAGAAAAGTTCACATGTATGCTCTGCATGTAGTTTGTTAGCAGAAATCTAGGATTTTTATATTGCTCAATAATAAATGTGGCATGATAGGGGCTAGCTTTCTATGGTGAAAGTTGATCAATAGGCTCCTATATCCAGTATGTTATCAGCCGACCATGGGAACAGGTCCAGCTTAAACCTGTGCCTGCTAAGCACAACTCTTTCAAAATTAGGCAAGTTCATTAGATCCAGTTCAGATCTTTCAAATTATAAGAAAAGTTTTAACTCAGATCAGATTGTACTTGCTTTTTCTTGTGTGTTTTTTTCAAATACATCGTAGCATTACTGTTATGGTTATTGAAGCTACATCCAGCTATTTAAGTGGAGGAAAACGTAAACAAAATATTTGGCTAAAACCACCGGTGCACTGCAGGTCAGCTGGAAGACATTCCTACATTTAGTCCTTTTGCCTCACATGGGATTCAATCCCAACTTAAGAGGCTAAGCAGTCAGAGGAGTTACAAGTCAGCGAGTTGACCACTATGCAACAAGCTCCCTGTTTAGGCTTTTGCTTGCTGTATAGAACCAGATTAATCAACTACCCATTGTAAGCTATTAGATCAGTATATTTATATACTCTTTGCTACTTTGTCTATTCAAATATGCCTTAATACCATTGCATGAAATTGTTGGCAAAGAATTAACAATTTTTTTTAGTAGGGGTTATTCAAAAAGCTTGGCTGGCCAGATAGGACCAATCGCAGACATATACTGAGCAATCACAGACACAGACCAATTATAAACACAGACAAACTAGTCTTGCTTCCGTGATTGCTTATCACTCCAGAACCTTGTGTGATTGACATTGTCTGTGAATTTTCCAATATACTTTCTCCATTTCAGTGAACAACAACGATTGTGCAGTAATAAATTTGGCCCTGGACACAATGATTTAAGGGTATCACATGCTGTATAAATGGCTTTCTGTTTTCTTTAGGAGAATGGATATTATTATTTCTATGCCCCATTTTCGAAAAGGCAATGACCCTTCCAGAACTGTGACAACATGTTATTATCCTTTCTGTTGTTTTTTGTTTTGTTTTGTTTTTTGTTTTTACATCCCACCGACAAAGTTAAAGTGTATTGTCCAGCTAATTATTAGTGGAGAAATGCCCCAGACTTATGCCTAGGTAGAACCACCGGCGCACCTCTACCACTGGCACACCGCAGGGTAGCTGGAAAACCTCCCCACATGAAAGTTCTTGACCTGACCAGGACTCAAACCCATGCAGTGAGGGGCTGAGGAGTTTCACGTCATCGACTCTGAGGTAAACCACGGCACCCCAATCCTTTCTGTCATTCAAGCTATAAGCATCACATCAACCCATAGCCTGCAAATAGCACACATTGGTCAGGCTTAGACAAAGGAGTTAATGGGGGAAGGTCTTTTAGCTGACTTGCGGTGTGCCGGTGGTTCTACCGAGACATTTGTCTGGTGTCTTCCTCCACCAAAAAGCAATGTATTTCAAAAACAAACAAAACAAAACAGTGATCAGCCACATCCTGCTTTAAGCAGTCTCATCAGAATCTATAATATTTGCTGCTAAGCGTCTTTTTCTATTTTCCTTTTTTCCGAAAATATAAGAAAATGACAAAGAATGGGTAACTAACCAGATGAAGCATTATAAGGGCTTAATATAAGCTTTGTCAATTGACTAATTGACTGGTCTGAGAATGTTCAGACTTTCCTTAATTGTGGTATTCGACTGTTTGAAGCCTTTTTTTTTTCCTCATGCAACCAGTTAAGTTATTTTTACTTGAAAAGATGCCAATAATACTATTTTTTGGTGCCCTGCATCCATGCACAAAGGAAAACATAACACTAAAAATGTCATTATAAAAATGTATATCCATTCCAAGTTACGCAGATTCTTTTAAGCTAAGAAAGATAACCATGTGACTCCTTACTTTTGAGATGAAGTTATATGATCATCCCGATAATCATCTCTGATGTCACTTACTAGTTTTAGCTGAAATCCTCATCGTTCTTATTTAAAGATTTGGAAATAAAACACATTTAAAGCGATATATTTCATGGTTTTTACTGTCTAGCAATTGAGGTAATGTTATAAACAGCCTTTACTGTGCAACAACATGCAGCAACTATGTACAAAATCCCCCAGAACAAGGTAACATTTTGTTAAATGTATTAGATACAGGCAAACTTTATGATACCACTTTTAACTCTATCCTGATATTGTGAAGGCAAACTTCGGACTAGTTTAGCGGAGTCCAGCACCTACTCAAATATTGGGATACACTTTACAATCCAATTAATGCTGCATTATTAGCCATTACAAAATCTGACAAATTTACCATCAAACTTTATGCACAAATAATTAAGACAAATGGCTCGAGACTCTAAAACAAATAGTGCAGATCCTGATCAGACTAATTCCATCAGGAGCTGGCTGATCTGCAACCTTAGGCTCGCCATTTTTTACTAAGCAGATTAAGTTAACAACTTATTGATAAACTCGCAATACAATTTCGCCTAAATGTTGAGTACTTCTCATGTTCTAAAACAATGAATGGTGTAGGCGGAGAGTTTCTTCCTTCTATGACTCCATTGTTTGTTGAATTTTTATCTCACATCATAGTTGCAACACGTGTCTCATACAGTGATATTCCATTGAAAAGTGATTCCCAGTCTTCCTTCTGTTTAATTCTCTTTCTGGTGCCTTCTTGGAATACTAATTACCGGCTTGCATGTGAACGTCTCCTGCATTAGAATATGTCAGAAAAAATGAAGAGTCATTGTATCAGGCTTTTATGCTGCTTAGTCACTAAGTTAAAGAACTTTCGTGAGTGTCAAAAACAGTTTTAACTAAGCATCGGCTAAATAAAAATTGACAAGACTGTGAATTGTCTAGATTGGGAGGGGATTGATTAGAATCTGTACTTTTTGCAAGATCTTGAAAGAGATCTTTTTATTTAAAAAATATTTAACTTATTCATTTTCATTTATGTTTCACAGGTGAAATATGTGAAGCCAGATTTAGACCCTTTATTTTAATTCTCAACTGAGGGGGTGCCTGTGGCTGGGCGGTAATAGTTGCTGATGTGTAAATCCTCAGCTTTGAAGCGCTTGGGTTTGAGTCCTGGTCGAGGTGTGTGGGGAAGTTTTTCCAGCTGGCCTGCAATGCACCAGTAGTTTTATCCAGGCATAGGTCTGCAGACTTCCTCCACCAGTGATTTGCTGAACGTTGTCGCCAATGTGACCAGATTTGTGTCGATGCAAAGTAACAAAAACAACAACATAATTTTTAACTGACATTTAAACTGAAGTCATTCTAAGTCCAAAGAAAGTGACTGCATTAAATATAATGAACTGACACTGTAATAGAGTACCATGGGGATCATAAATGAAAAAAAATTCAAAGGTTAGCAATATGTGCAAACACTATCCCCTCAAAACTAACAGATAGCCTGCAATCAGTTTTAGTTCCTAATGATGTTTTTTTTACAATCTTTGCTTTGATAAATGCATGAAATAACCCATTATGACAATGTCTGGTAAGTTAGCCTAAAAGAAGACATTGATGGAAAGGCAGCACATTAGTGTGGGAAGAAAGAGAAATAACTGTAAACAAGTCTGAAGACTAAATACAGGAGTATCAACTGTATGAATAGTACATTGTAAAAGACCATATATAAACATGATATAATTGAGAAGAAAGGAAAATGAAATATAACCCTTTGCTGGGAAAAACATTCACCCAATTAACATTATACATACCTCACTTTGATAGTGTTTCCAGCAAGTAAATGGTATATTAACTAAATGTGACATGTTGATACAGTAACCATGACAATTTTATGAAGCAGATACTTTAACGATCTATAAAAGTCACATAAAACTTAAAATGCGGTTTTCAAGGTGGTATCCAGTAGACTAGTCCAAAGATTTTTTTTCTCAAATAACCTCATAAATCATTGTTATCTGAAATGGTTCCTGTAAAATGCTGTTCATTGATGCCATGGTGAACCTGCACATTTTCAGTATAATCTATATTATAAATATATGTCGCTAACTATTACCCCTGTTTTGGGGAATTTGCAAATAATAATTATGATTGGTTTTTAAGCTAACAATGCAGTATAGGCAGTTAAAGGAATTGTTAATTTGTGATATTACTCGAGATTTGTCTGATTTATTTTTTATGGCATCAGTAAACAGCATTTCCCATGACTGGTATAAAAAACTTATTCTGATGTTATTGAAAAAAATAAATATTTGGTCCTCTCTGTTGGATTCTACCTTTAAGTCTCGCTAGTTCCTCTCTCACAGTTTGCCTTCTTTGGTTCATATTTATCCAGTTAGAAAAAATGTATTATGGTATCAATAAGAATCTTGAATCTAAGGCATTGATATTTTTCCGCTCAGTTACTTGATCAGAAGGGTTTCACAAGATTGGTACTTCTGAGAAAACTTATAGTTGATGTCATTATCTGTAATGTCTAGTCATGAACTGACAACTTGTCCAGCGGGGTATGTCAGCTGGCAGAGGATGTTGGTTTCTCACACAGAGATGGATACTGTCTTGCACACACTCATCAGTTACTGTGCTACAGTAAATAATGCTGTCTCAATCAAAGCGCTGAAAAGTGCTGTTTGGACTCTGAAAGTTTTATATTGCAAAAACATTAAAGACTTTAAATTTTTGTGGTAAACAACATGGCCCATAAATTTTTATGTGGTAACAACATGGTCCACAATGCCTGTTACCATAGGTCACTAGAAGATTATTTTTACTTAAATCAGTGGCAAAATTTACAGATCTACAAATAATTAAAGTAAAATACATCAATTTTAAACAGATTAAATAAGACGATGTTACAAGTGCAAGAAAAACATTGTTTCATTTATAATACAGGGTAAAATAAAAATAAGGTCTTCTGGAAAAAAAAAATTAATAATTTTACTATCTTCTGTGAATAGTCATCAGCTTGTGAACATCAAAAAGTCATTCGCTTGTGTAAATTGGTAATGGTGTCCATGTTAAAATGGTTCTTATGATTAAAACATGTCAAGTAATGTAATGCGTTTCCATAATAATGTTTGTTTGTTGGATTTATTGTCCCACCAACAGTATTTCAGTTGTCTGGAGACGGTGTCCACTTAAAGCAGATATGGTGCTGCTTTCACTGTGACTAGCATGGTATGATACCACACCCAGTCACATTATCCTGACACTGGGCTAACCAGTCATGGAACTACCCTTTAATTTGCTTAAGCGTTAGCAAGGAAGCTATGCCACTACCATTTTTAAAGAATTTGATATGTTAAGGCCCGGAATCGAACCCGGGGCATCCAATACCAGGATGTTAATAATTCTGTTTAACAATTTGCTTACCATGTGCGTGAGTGTACAGTGTGTACAGGACAGAGACCAGACAGATAGATGCCTTGGATAGCTGTCTAGACATTCATGTCATATCCAGTAAAAGCCAGATCATTACCAGAAATGGATGGTCTTACCATTACATTCCAAACATTTAGTACCTATTTAGATCATTCTTTACAAATTATGTTGTGATGCATCTTTAAACCTTTTCCTGCATGAATACACCATTTTACGCCTTTACAAACCATTCATAATCATTAGCAGAATCTGCATGACTAAGGGTTTATATGTAGACAGTTTGGGCCTTCAATCTATTATTACAAGTTGAACATAAAATTTATTAAAATCCTTTTATCTCTTTTAAAGCAAAAAAACAAAGTCAAGTGAATTTTCAAAATTAAATATGAACTATGAATGGAAGGGTTAAAAGCAAAGCTCGGCAAATCAACTCCCAAAATATAAAATATATTGTTTACAAACCGTTCAGGCTGTGATTACAATATACATTGTTTTCAAACCCTTAAGGCTATGATTACAATATATTGTTCACAAACCCTTAAGGCTATGATTATAATACTTTGTTTACAAACCCTTAAGGCTATGATTATAATACATTGTTTACAAACCCTTAAGGCTATGATTATAATATATTGTTTACAAACCCTTAAGGCTATGATTATAATGCATTGTTTACAAACCCTTAAGGCTATGATTATAATATATTGTTTACAAACCCTTAAGGCTATGATTATAATGCATTGTTTACAAACCCTTAAGGCTATGATTATAATACATTGTTTACAAACCCTTAAGGCTATGATTATAATACATTGTATCAAAACCCTTAAGGCTATGATTACAATATACATTGTTTACAAACACTATTTTAAGGTTTAAAAACAATGTATTGTAATCATAGCCTCAAGGGTTTGTAAACGACGTATTTTATAATTATGGGGAGTTTAAATGGCACATTGATACTTGATTCAGTGCTGAATTTATTAAGGTTTAATGTAAATAAAGTATTCTCCGGTTAAAATTAAATTATGAGAGTTAAAATATAAAAAATCTTCAGAGTAAAATAAATTTTTCTATAATTAAATACAAGTAAGAATAATAGTTAAAATGTTTACTATAAAATGTCATATCGGCCTGTAGTGCTTGTTATTATCTAGATACATCATAATTAATTTATGATTTATACATGTAATTAAGAAATTTGTTATTGCTCGTTGGATAATTCATATTACAGCCGATGCCTAGAAATTGAAGATGCTGGCTGGGCACTTGGTTCAGTTTGGCCATCGCTATAAATAGCTGCCATTCAGTATTGTTATTGTGATAAAAATCAATATCTGTATTATATATTCCTATATATTTCATTGTATGGCAGTGAAATCGACACTTCCATTAATTTAGGTGTCAGGTATGCTGGTATCTGCCATCTCTAATGGAAATTTTAGCATTCTTTTACAGCCAAGTACAATAGTTTTATATTGTATTGTGACAGTATTGAGAGATGGCGCTGGTGGTGTAAAGAACAGTATTGCACTAGATCTGTCACAATAATCTTGACTTAATTGAGTATAACAACAATTACTGTCTATTCATTAGCTGTTACTTTATTTAATTAATTACCCAGTAACATATTTAATTGTCTTTTATTGGGGCTAGAGGTTTGTTTTTTTATTTGTTTATTTGTTTTAGTTAGTTAGTAAGTTAGTTAGTTAGTTAGTTAGTCTGTTAGTTAGTCTGTTAGTTTGTTAGCTAGCTAGTTAGTTAATCAGTTGGTTTGTTAATTTGTTGTTTGTTTGTTTGTACAGCCAGTCATTCATTCATTCATTGTTAATTATCATATTTATTTTAGGAATCATTTATATAACAAGTAAAACAAATTTAAAAGTTATTTATTTATTTATTTATCTATCTATCCATCCATCCATCCATCCATCCATCCATCCAGTCAGTCAGTCAGTCAACCAGTCAGTCAACCAGTCAGTCAGCAAGTCATTCATTTATTTATTCATTCATTCATTTTTAATTATCATATTTATTTTAGGAATCGAATGCAGTGACAAGTAAAACAAATTTAAAAGTCATTAATAAAAATGATAAAGTCTATTGATTTGCAACTGAACATTGTCATTGGTTAATGTGCACTCCTAAAGAGTCTTATACATGTAAGTCATTAAAGCCATTTAATATATCTTTTCCCAACACAAATATATTACTTTATCACATAACTTGACATGTTTTCATTAAGTAACACTTATTGATTATTTTCGATAACCCACAAGTTAGTTATCAAGTCACAAATGGTTGTTGGCATGACATTGTTTCCAGCTATGGCCTCGCTTCCTGTACTTTAATTCCCTTACTGTAAATTTTAATTGAAAGCTATATTTTACAAAAACACGGATTTGTTGTTAATGTGATATAAAGAATCCAACATTTATATTCATTGAATACTAAAAATATTAAACTAGTTGGAGAGTACCGTTCATGGCGAAGGACTTAATGTGGGAAAATCTTCCAGCTGACTTGCGGTGGGCCGGTGGTTCTACCCAGACATGTGTGGGGTCTTCCTCCACCAAAATAGCTGGATGTTGCTATAATGATTATAATTGTTCGCTGCAATGTATTTCAAAAAATAAAAAATAAAAATAAACTAGTTGGATAAAACAGTACAAAACTTGCCAGAGCTTGTTTCATATAATTTCATTCAACACATAAATATGTAATCTATGTTGTCATTTAATTCATCCTATAAGGATTGTTACGTATATTTCCTTTGATAGACATTGGACTTTGGTTCCTTAAATCCATTTTCACATGAGCAGGATGCTACAACCATTTATTTTTCTCTGGTCATGTAGGTTCTTAATTCAAAAAGTTAATTTCACTTATCAACCATTTTTGTGTAGTTTTCCTGAACGAAATAATACCCCGTTTCTAAACACTATGTGGACATTATTTTTCAATGACATCACTGCTTTTGTCATAACTTATCCAAGAAAACATCAGCGCTTTGACATTTTTGGATTTAAATAGATTGGTTTTCATTTCATTGCTTGGATTTGAGAAACCCATCAGGAAGTGTAAGGTTAGAGTTCTATAAAACGGGGTTAAGCACCCCAATGGGCCAATATTGCCGACTGACAGTTCCAAGGCGGTAACTGTCGAGTTTCCTCTTTTCGTTAAATGACTCACCACAAATTTATTCTTACTTTTCTTACTTGGCTTGCATGTCATACCATTGTCTTGTGCCTTTCAGAGATTGGTATATTTTGCATTGCTTATAAGACTTTGTCATATGTTCTTATTTTGTATTCAGAGAACACTCATGTCACGTCCTCTATTAGCACAAACAATACAAAAAGAACACAGACTGGTTTCATTTCTAAAAGCATGAGAAGTTCTGTATTGTTTCATTCCCAGCAGTCTGTACAAGGAACCAGCCACTTATTGTGTCTAGATAATTATCGTCAGGAGAGAACTTGGCAACAGATTGATGCCTTGATGAAACTAGCTTCCCCGGTTTTCTTGGAAGATATGTTCATTTGCTTAAACAAAAAGATTTACAGTTTGTTCTTGACATTTTCAGGACTATTTATCTGGTTGACATTGTTATGCTGATTTTAAGACGGGTTTAAACTAAATTAAAACATTTTTAAGCAAGGGAATTGCAGAGGGTGGTGTATGTTACTGTCATGTACTTGGGATTTAGGCGACTTGGTCACACTTGGTAAAATGTGCGGGGTTTTTTTTTCCAACAAAATTTTGTTGAACCACAAGGAATAATGAAATAAAATGTTACCTTTGATCAGTATTATATATGAGCATGCTTGCCTTTTAAAGGCTGTGTTTGTTTTTAGGTTGGGGAAAGAACAGGAAACAAGTTCATGACTATTAAAGCATGTTGTTTTTCTAAAAAGACAGGATATCCTCAATAAAGACAGTTCATGTGTATTTATGACACATTCGGAAAAGAAAAACAAGAAGAAACAACACCATTTGTTTTATGTTACAAAGTCATGACCCTGTGATTAAGCAAAGATACACTTTGGGGCCCTCAGGGATCATACAGGCACCATTGATTGGTCTGTCTTGCCTGACTTTCTCCCATTTAATCACACCACTGGTTCAAGCATTATAAGACTATTCTAGTAAACCTCCAGAAAAGATCATAGATGTTTGATCAGACCTGGTAGCTCAATTGTTAGAGCATCAGCTCCAAGTACGGGAGGCCCCGGGTTTGATCCTGGGCAGCGACATTCTAAAGTTGTTAAAAATGCTAGTGGTATAGCTCCCTTGCTAAAGCTCAAGCAAATATAAGAGTAGTTCCACAACTGGTTGGCCTGGTTTCAGGATTACGTGACTGGGTGTGGTATCATGGCAGTTGTTCACGGCATGCTGTACACAATGAAGGCAGCACTATATCTGCTTCATGTGGACACCGTCTCCAGATCACTGAAATACTTTTGGTGGGACATAAACCCAATAAACAGACATGGATGTTTGAGATCTAAGGTGTCATAAAATACATGCATTCTATTGCTGTAGTCTGTAGTTAGGATTTATGAAAATGCCAGATACATCGTCCTTGCCAGCTGTACTTGTGTCTTGAATATTATACGGACTTAAAACTTAACATTATTTAATGAACTGCATTATTATTATTACGTTCTTTTGATCTCACATAGTGTTGTTGTTTGTTGACATTATGTCAGTTGAATTAAAGAATCGAACCTAAGAAGTTGTATTTCTTATCAATTTGTGAAAACTTATATTCCTGTTATTACTTGCTGCACTAATAATTATTGCTTGCTACTGTTTACACCCGAAATTACCTATTTTAAAAGACCCGCCAACACACTGTAGAGCCTATATGTGTTTCTTAATTTTGCCAGAAAAGTCATTTATTGCATATGTAGACAAGTCCTGTGTACGAAGTTTAGCAAATAAGGAATAATTTGTGATGTGCTCTTTTCTCTTTTTTTTTTTGTCAGATAATGTCCCAGATAATCCTTTGACTGATTTCATCCTTTTTGTTTGCTAAAATAAATTATTTTAAGTTTATAATTCTGGTAAATTTGTTAATTAATTGTAAATATTTATTGTTATGTTTGATTATTTTCGCATGTCTTTATAAATGTATATAGCTATTTTTCTATATCATTTTTTTATTAAGTTTGTTTTTTAAATGTTTATATAATTGTGTATTCTTGTACTTGTTCCTTTCAAAATGTCCATAACTTATAATGTTTAAAGTTTTTTATCTTGTTTGTTTTATAATGTCAATATAAATGTATATTGCTTATTTGTTGTTGTTTTTGTTGTGTTTTTTTTTAATATACACAGAGCATTGGTCTAAAGTGCCATTCAAAGTGTCCATTAAACATCTGAGAAGTACATGTACTAAAATATTAAAGCAGGTCTACGAATAAGATAGAGGTGGAATCCGACAGTTTACCTATACCAAATGCTTGTAACAAAATCTTCCACAGTTTCTGGAAATTTCTGCACAATTTCTTCATAATATCTGCATAAATTCATACTTCAGTATGAGTAAAGACAATTTTGAACACGACCTATATTTGAGATAGTACACAATGCGATAAAATAACTCTTAATATTCCATCTTTTCAAATCTATAAAAAAAAAAAGCACAAAACTGACGTCAGCGCAGACTACCCAGATGATGATATAACGCAGTCTCAAAAGTTAGATGTCACATGGTTTTCTTAGTTTAAAAATAGCTCCCTCTGCAGCATGGCTGATAGAAAATACCTATTTGTAATGACAATTGGGGTGTAATGTTTCACTTTTCACACAGACCTAGAGCATTACTGAACAGCATTTTGCAGGACCTGTTCAGTTAACAATAAAATAAAAATATTTTGTCTAACCTGTCGGATACCACCTTTATGCTGCTATCAAGACAATGGTAGACGCTGGCTATGGATCTTTTATTATTGCAGAGGAATAATTAAATTATTATACATCATTATAAATTAAATAAGTGTATATTTTCAGACTGCAGTCGGGACGTAGTGGATGATAACAATGGTATCCCCATACTGCTGGGTCTGCTGAAGACATTGCTGGACACCAAGGACCCAGAGGTGGAAAAACTGAGAACCATCGCCACAGGCTTCCTGCTTAATCTCACAAACAGCAACGGTATGTTTAAACTTATCTTGAATTTTGTCTGTTCAAGCATTTAGCCATTGTAATTGTTATGTTAAAATCCGCTAACATAAAAAGACCCATGGCTGAGCAGTTAGAGTTGTCAATTCCTCTGCCCCTCACCGCATGGGTTTGAGTCCCACTATGGGCAAGAACTTTCATGTTCGAAGGTTTTCCAGCTAAGCTGGTATGCCGGTGGGGTGTTCCTCCACCAGCTGGACACCACCAGTGGGACCATAAATGTTTTGGTGTGATATAAAAAAAAATTGGACCATAAATGTTTCGGTGCAATATTACAAACAAAAAACAAAAAAAAACATAAACAGTATTTAATGCCGGAGTAAATTTGCTTGTCAGTACCTGTAAACCCATGAGAGATACCTACCATGGATGCAGAATGTCTACAGTGGCCATATAGTGTCCCTGCACTATATTTATATATTATTTCCAGGCTGTTTGGGTCAAAGTAAAACTGTTTTGCAGAATTAAAACATTTCTTCACATTGATTTGATTAGAAATTTGCCACACCATAGCCATGCCTTAAACATATTCAAATGCTTTTCTGATATCAAAAATTAAAAATATGTCTTGCCACCACCCTAACAAGTTTTGACTGCTGGGTATAGGCTAGAGTCTAGTTAGACATTTCTTTAGAAACTGGAAGCCAAAACGAGCGCAGCGAGTGCAGCTTCTATTTTCAGTGGAAATCTCTTTATAGATTCTCTCCTGCTTAAAAGTCCCCGCCTCACTTCTACCTGTTCTACCAAAATGATATGTAATCAGCCCCATAAAACTGTCAATCAAACTGTCAATCATTTTGACATGATGTCACAAGGGAGGAGTCAAGCCAGAATGTGTGGTTTGTTGCACATGCGCTGTTGAAAATAAAACCATTTAGTAAAACAGATCTAAGGCGGGCATATTGTAGTCAAACCATCTGTCCATCAGTCTGTCTGTCCGATATTTTATGTATGCTCAATAACTCTGTCTTTCCAGCTTGGATTTAAATATAACTTGGCAGAAATGTCAAACTCATGAAGACGACGTATTGCACACAAGATTCAGGTCTGTTACTCGAAGGTCAAGGTCATACAGGTCAAAGTCATAAACCCTGGTAGTGTAATGGTGGTCGTGTCCGCTCAGTAACTCTTGTCATTTCTTGAGGGATTCTGAAATAACCTGGCGGAAATGTCAAACACATGAAGATGATGTGTCGCGCACAAGACCCAGGTCGGTTGCTTGAAGTTCACACTTACAGGTCAAAGTCATAAACCCTGGTAGTGCACTGGTGTTCATGTCCGCTCAGTAACTCTGTCATTTTTTGAGGGATTTTGAAATAACCTGACAGAAATGTCAAACACA
Organism: Sinonovacula constricta; assembly: GCA_007844125.1. Classification (NCBI taxonomy): domain Eukaryota; kingdom Metazoa; phylum Mollusca; class Bivalvia; order Cardiida; family Solecurtidae; genus Sinonovacula; species Sinonovacula constricta. The sequence goes on from CM017555.1 coordinate 52,085,660, forward strand.
TGAAGACAACGTGTTGCGCAAGAACCAGCATATTCAGACAATGAGACCCGGTTTCGAAGCCCTTAGACCTATCATGATAGTGCATTTGCCTATTGAAAACAAGTGTTAGGAGGTAAAAAATTCAATATGGTTATAAAGATAAGTCTAATGCTATTGTCTTTTTAATAAGTCGAATATCTCCATGACAATTACAAAAATTTACTTTACTGGACATGACTTCAGAGGCATACGTCTGTTTACAACGACATTTTTTTTCGTTTCAATCTGCTTATTTACAGTCTGGTTTTTCTCCATGTCATAGCAGTGCCTTTTCTGAAATATGCATCCTGGAATTGATTGTTAGTTATTAACGCAAGATTTATCAAATTAATTAGGCAATTTCCATAATTTTCCATATAAATAGCTTAAAACCAAAAAAAAAAAAAAAACAAATTCAAGAATTTCTGTAAAAAGAAGGGGAAATATTGATTAATTACATTTCCATCCTTTCCTTCAAGCTTTCTGCTAGGCCTGCTTGGTCATTTTTTTCTCTTTTATACTAAAATCTATTGCTGTCCCTATTAATAACCCATTCTCATTCATAGTTATTTTCTAGTAACTATATTCTAAGGTTACTACACTTAATTTATTACTTAAAAACTTAATGTTTCTGTAGTTTTATTAACCAGGTTTTTCTGGTTATTAGATTAGAGTATGTTATTGGGTGAGCAGGCGGGAGTTTAGGCAGGCGTCAACATTTCATTAAGTTTTTTGTCAAAGTTGTATTTTTCTAAGTAACTGTTCAAGGTAGAGCTTTGAAACTTAACATAGTTATCTGTCATCACAGTAGCAACTATCAGGACAAGTTTTGTAATCCCTGACTGTATTTTTCCAAAGTAATGCCCCTTTTTCACTTAGAATTTTCATTTTTCAAGTTTTTTGTTTTAGTTGTCTTTTTCTCAGTTACCATTCTTTTCTTTAAAGAGCTTTGAAACTTAACATATATTCACACAAGTGTCCATTTAATAAGAACATTTACTATTGTCTTAGAACCATGGCCCTACCTCAAAGGTTAAGGTCACACCTAAGGTATAAAGTATAAAAAAAATACCAAAATGTAGCTTCCAGAGTTAAGTTCAGTACTTAAAAAAGTTACCTCAGCTTAGATGCATAAAAGAATGTGCCCCTCATTGAAGAGAGTTTTGCATCCAAGAATCATGGCTCTGCCTCAACTGTCAAGGTCACACTTAAGAGTTCAAAGGTCAAAATTTGTGCAAATTTATAGTTTCTGGAGCCTAACTTTCCAACAAATGAAGGGATTTCATCCACATTACATAGAATTGTTAATCTTAACATAAAATGAAAACCTGGTTTCGTCCCATGGCGATGTTTCTTCTTATACATTGCAACTGGCACAATTTTTTTATTTAAATTTCAAGATAACTTTTGTTATGACTTTGACAGGTTTCAGCTAACACCTCATCAGTTTATTTCAATTTACTTATTTTTAAATTCGTGTACTGCATTTTTAACATGTATTGGAATCACATTGCTTTGTCCAGAGATATTATGGTTTTAAAGCCCCTTGCTTTCTAGTCCACTCATACCCTTATTATAAGGTTACACAATGCTAAGCCGCTAATGTTCTACCCTCTGGAATGATACTACTTAAATAACCTTCAATACTGGAGAGCTGGTAATTCATAATTGGTGTATAAACCTATGGAGGATTGTTGTCCATACTTGGAGCTAAGCATAGAATAATTGATGACCAATTAAGACTACAGTATAGAACAATTGATATGCCTTTACTATGCATATTTTTTATGGAGGGGTAGTAAGTGGTGGCTAATAGATGTAAACATCCAAGTTATTTTCTGAACATTCTTCACAATACATATGACATTGTGCAAACACAAATTCTATATGTTTTGATAGATAGTCAAAGCAGTGATTTCCCAAAGCTCAGGATATCAGACATAATCATAAATCTTGATATAGACATAACTATAAATTGTGATGTCAGACATAATCAATGAGTCTTGATATCAAGCTAAATAGGAAGTCAAAAATGGGATACATTGATTGAAGAAAATGGAAGAATTGTAAATATTGGAATAAAGATTGGATGCTCGAATTCTTTGTACATGCTTCCATGAACTGCTTAGCTTGCTGAATCCTTTCTCAGATAAAATTTGCTTAAACTCAAATTTTGACTCTATTTGAAATCTATAAGTAACATAATGTAAGAATTCCTTATTGCTATATACCATTAATATGGCAAGGTTAAGGTATTTTCCGATCACAAAGTACTGAGCATTCTTAGCTGGTTACCATGTCATTGGATGCACACAGTTACTGTAAAAATAGAAGTCGGGTACCAATGCTGGGGTGTATTACAGATGAAAGGGATTTATTTATTGACAGGTCAGTGAAGAACAAAAATTGAATAATCAGAAGAAGTTTGTCATGCTATACACAGTGAAGGCAGCACTTTTTCTGCTTCAAGTGGACACCACCTCTAAATAAGTGATGTACAATTGGCGGGATGTTTAACCCAACAAACATGTTAGACGTTAATTATGTACAAATATTTAGTTTGTCTAACATTATTCCACATTTAAGTTTGTTTCTTTTTTCATTATATTGCCAAGAAGATTTTATACTCATCGTTTAAAATAGGTTTCGATTTAAAACTTTATTTTGACATTCTGATGTGATTTTGCCTTTAAATTATGACAAAGATTTATCTTGTATTTTTGTATTTTTTTTTTTTTTTTATATAAGATATTGCACTTTTTACTGTTTAAAATATAAACATCTTTTTTCACTCTCACATATATGATGGATAAAATATTTTGAGGCAAATAAAAGTGTGCATTTTACCTTGGTCCAATCAATAAACTAAATCGCTTCCTATGGAAATAAAATAAATTTATAAAATAATTAAATGCATTGAAAAGTGAAATTTTGTTTTTGCAAAAGCATGCATACTCCTCACACCCACCATCTTTCCCCCCAATCCCACCACCCCCAATCCAACCACCCCCACCCCCTCAATCTGACCACCCCCACTCCTACCATCATCCAAAACACACTTTATAAAATTACTAGTGAAATTCTACGTAATACTGGTGAAAATTCCCAGTGGAAGAGCTTATAGAACAGAAATGCACTTTGTTACTACCTGAGTACTGGTTCTACCCAAGAAGTGAGCAGAAGTAAGAGATTTGTAAAAATTGGAAGAATTTGTTTTCCAATTTTCACTTTAACAAATAGATTTAAATAAATTACTGAACAACCTTTTCAGTTTTTTTTAACCAACATATGCATTGGTAATGCGTCTATCACTTAAACTGCAACTGCAATATTATGTGCAGATCTTGATCGGATTATCCCAGTCAAAACCTGATCAATTTATGCTTAAGAGGCTAACAGAGCTAAAAGATAAAAAGTAAAGAATTTAGATCACATTTTGCAGGAATTTAGAACTATGCCTTCAAGACATGACAGCACTGACTCGAAAACACATTTCTCAGTAATTAATTTGTTTACTAATTCCAAAAAATTTAATTTGAAATCTCATTTCCTTTCAACATAATATTGTTTGATAACATTTTATCATTTAACAGCAGCTGCAGAATAAGATTGTTGTCTTAATGTCCCTCTTCTTCTTTAACATCTTCTAGAAGCTTTCATGTTCTCAACACTTAATTAGGTAATCTGTGGAATGATTTTTGCTGGAGGGTAAAATTGTTTAGAAGTTAAAATTTTGCAACGTATTTTCAATTATATTCACTTTCTATTAGCTCATCGGCTTCTTAGTAAAAAATTATTTAAGCTGGAAGCTGTCTAGTCTGCTTTTTTTTCTTTTGAATCTCTGGGATTATTTGCAAGCATGTAGTTGCAAGCAAAAAACTTAGATTGTTAGCTCAAATTTCCGAAGGTAGCTTATATCACAAATCTCTTAGTGACTCAGGCATTCTGTCCCTTTCTCAAAACCATCAAAGATGTTCACTTAAGTGAAGGAATACTTGTTCACTATCAAAAGGGGATCCCCTTTTAAAAAGGCCTGTAGCCACCTTTATCAACTTAGAATTTTCATTATACACTCCAGCAATGTGAAAAGTAGAGCGCATTGTCTATGGGCAGCTCTTGTATGCATTATTAAGGAATGAGTTAGCATTCTGGGGTTTTTAATAAGGCATTTTAATTGGTAATAATTGCTAATTAGTAGCCAGTTTTGTATATCATTAGGTGCTAGATGATCTTTATTTTGTTTACATTGAGGCAGATAACTATATGTGCTCTTTGCTTGATTGGAATGGGTTTTCTTTGTTACACTGACACAATGATGGTGATATTGAAGACATCCAGCTAATTATTTGTAGAGATAGACCCCTGTCATACATCCGGGTAGAACTACCAGGCCTCGCAGGTCAGTTATAAGACTTTTCCATGTGAAAGTTCCCACCCTGTCCTGGACACGGAACTCCCATGGTTATGGGCTGAGGAGTCGGTGACAATTGCCTGATCAAAATGTAACTTAACATTGGAAAGTTTTCCAGCTGACTTGGGATGCGCTGGTGGTTCTACCCAGACATTTGTCTGGGGTCTTCTTCCCCCAAATAGCTGGATTCCGCTATAATGATCATAATTGGTCACTGCAATGTATTTCAAAATCAAAAACATATCAAACTGTAAATACCTCATTGTGATGGCATAATAATATGCCGAACAATTTTTATATAAAAATACATTGATGAACTTCATCACTTAAATAACATTTAATCAACATATCCCCTCCCAAGAAGTCCCTCTTGTTTGGGTTCCAGTCTTGTTTGGGCTGAAAACCGATGTGACATGGTCTTTTAACTTACCAGCAGTGCTCTGTTAGTTCTATCCAGACATTCCTCTTCCACAGAAAATTGAGTGACATCACTATGATCTTAGCTAATTCATTGCTATGTATTTTGCACACAAAAAAAGAAAAAAAAGAAAAAATGTTACCATTGCAGAGGTGCTGCAGCAGAAGGCTATAGATGGGGGTTCCCTAGACCTGATGGCCGGATACCTGCAAAAGTTCCAGGAGAACGAGGGACTCTGTAACATGGTCCTTGTCACCATCACCAGCCTCACAGACTCAGGTATGTACTACAGTCAAGTGATATAAATGAATGCCTACTTCTGATATCATGTGCACAGGGATGGTTTTTATCTGTCTACCATAACACCATTCATAAAAGTCCTACCTGAAAATTCATTGTTCCTAAAAACCTTGATGATACTGATGTACCATTAAATGTTGCCATTTATTCACCTAATTCTGCCATAACTTTGTTTGACATTCCAAAAAGGCACAGAATGAGTGGTTGTATCAAGCCATTGTCCATTTAAAGGTAGATTTTCAATGGAACGCTGTTCAGTTGCAGGTTTTTAGACCATACAGCGTTTTATACTCATTATTTGCTCAAAAGTTTTGGCTGGATAAAATTCTCTCTGATAGTGAAACAATTAACTTTTACATCAGTGGTGTCAAATTTTACCATGTTGTGTATATTTTCAGCAGAAAAAGAATTGGCAATTTAACATTTATTTGCAATTGATAAAGGATTCAATACTGGTTAAGGCCCTTTCAATTTATTTGATTTAGGCTATTAATAAGCATCAAAATGAGCACAATTTTACATGATTGTACTTCAACAGCAATGAAATTAGGGCAGCACTCTTGGTTGAATGATAGAGTTGTGGTCTTGTATCTCCTTGGACTGCTTGCCTCTCAGACTGTGTGGGTTTGATGTGGGAAGGTCTTCCAGCTGATGTGCAGGGAGCCTGTGGCTCTTTCCAGTCAATGGGGTGAAAAGGAAATTGTCTCCCTTGTTAGATAATATCCAAGGTACTCCAAATAGTACATAGGTCCTTTTAGTTGGAATTTTTGGATTTTATTGCCTGTTCTTTTGCAGATGGTGCAATTAATAACAATGGAATTTCTTTCTTTAAAATAAATATAAGCTTTGAATCCATTTAAATACTTATAAAGATATTTTATTTAAACAAGAAAATGGAAGTGTTTCTTGGCGATCTTTAACCTGGGTATCAGAAGAAAGGCATAAAAGTCACTCCAAAAAGTACAAGCATAAAAACCAAATAATCCCAATAAAAAACCTACTTGCTTGTATGGATTATACAGAGGAGACTATTCACTAATTTCTCTCATTGTGTAATATCTTTCACCATCAAAATAGCTGGAGGTTGCTAAAATGACCTTCATTATGCTGCTGCGGAGGCGAGGGGTGAGGGGGTGCAGATAATGGTGCGGGGGCAGTAATGAATCAAGATCCATTCAACTTTATTGCAGTAAATACTAGATGTATATAATACACAGTAAGGGACCCTAACTTCAATCTAAGCAATAAACACAACAAACAAAATTTACCTTAAAAGCTAAGTATTTTTAAAGCTTACACCTCCACCCACAGAATTTTCTGGATTCGCCCTGTGCTATCCAACTGTATCTGCACTGTATCAAAAGACCAGACCAAACCAAACCAGACCCATGCTACAATGGACTAAATTGGTATATTCACCATGTGTTAAGAATATTAATGTGACATCCAGGTCCCAGGAGCATTGGTCTCAAACTTTCACTGACAATTACTGTCAAGCTGTCTCCCACCATCCTGCTGTAACCCTGCTGGAACCAATTTTAGGGTGGGGTTGGTGGGGTCTGTTTGTATATTTACCCTTTTTGCTCATGCATTGGCCATTTTACACATTTGTTTACACATTTGTGAAGCAAGGATAATTATCAATCTTATCTTTAGTAGAATCTCCACTACTTAGGGTTTATTTGTTGACTGGTTTGACCATGGATTCACTATAAAATGATGAAACATATGTGTATTAGAAATACTCTAAACTGTTGTAAAGAAAATAATAAAATAGGTCAAGTTTCAAAATCATAAATACATACTATGAATGATAGGGTTAATAGGATGAATGGTATTTCAAATTGTACTGGATTACCAAGATTAGTGGGTTGGTCACATGCTAATTTAGTGGGTTGGTCACATGCTAATTTAGTGGGTTGGTCACATGCTAAGTTAGTGGTAATTTAGTGGGTTGGTCACATGCTGATTTATGGGTTGGTCACATGCTAATTAAGTGTGTTGGTCACATGCTAATTTAGTGGGTTGGTCAAATGCTAATTTAGTGGGTTGGTCACATGCTTATTTAGTGGTAATTTAGTGGGTTGGTCACATGCTGATTTAGTGCATTGGTCACATGCTAATCAAGTGGGTTGGTCACATGCTAATTTAGTGGGTTGGTCACATGCTAATTTAGTGGGTTGGTCACATGCTAATATCACTCCACCTGGAATTGTCACTCATTTTGGAGAAATTTATTTATTGGCCTGGAATGCATGAATTGATTAGGCTTAGTGTAGATCTAGATCAGCCAACTGTCACAGTGTGTCTTCTTACCTTCCTTCACCTTACAAAGATTTTGTGCTACTAATTGTAACTTAGGCACAAAGTATATTAATAATATTAATATATTTATTATTATTATTATTATTATTATTATTATTATTATATCATGTTTTAATGGCACTTTTATCATAATAAATGTGCTAAAAAAAATATGGCAGAAACATATATCATAAAAGCAGCAACAAAACGGACAAATATAAAATGTAAAAAATAAATTGTTATGTAATTAACTTAAAAGTAAAATATATTTGTGTTGTCTAAAACATTAAGATAATTAAATAGTTATGAAAAAAATAGCATCAATAAAATCAATATTGAAAAAAGACATACTCAGTTGTGTGAAAGTAAAACATAAATGGGAGCTATATTTATGTAATGTCTGTCTATTTGCTTGTCTCTCCATCTGTCAATAGTCGTCCATACTATTTCTTGGTTACCGTTGGTCAGTTTTAAATGAAACTTTACAGGGTACCAGACCTGGTAGGGCAGTCAGTAGAGCGTCAGCTCCAGGTACAGGAGGCCCCGGGTTCGATCCCAGGCCGCGACATACCAAAGTCATTAAAAATGGTAGTGGTACCTTGCTAATACTCAAGCAAATATAAGGGTAGTTCCACCACTAGTTGGCCCAGTGTCAGGATAATATAACTGGGTGTGGTATCATGCCAGGTGTTCACGGCATGCTATACACAGTAAAAGCAGAACTATATCTGCTTCAAGTGGATACCGTCTCCATATAACTAAAATGCTGTTGGTGGGACAATTAGCCCAGCAAACAAACAAACAAACTTAACAGGTCTAGTAAGTTTCATGCGTAGTTGTGCATATTGTTGGAACATCATGACTGCCTTAATGTTTTACCCTTTGTTTTATTTTTTTAAATATTTTGTTCTGAAATATATTTTATACGAACAATTTTTTGTTTGTTAGAATGAATCTTTCATTGAACATCAAGACTTTCTCTTCTATGGTTACAGTTACTTTAGCAAAGCAGTATCAGGAAGTATGTGTCATCTTTGATGATAATTTTTGTAAAATAACTTAAGCATGGAAAAGGAATATGACATGCAAATATTATGCCACCTAATATTATACACATTAAGGATGGTTAATTTCCAATTTCAATTAGAACCAACTTTGCATGCAATCTTCTAATGTAGCTCCTCTCTATTCCCAAGTTGAAAAACATTTCTCAGCTTATGAAGGCGTAAATGGCTTGAGGAGGTGTCTGGAAATGTGTAAATGTGAAAATTGTCTGAAGTTTCTCTCCCGAGTTATAAATGCTGATGAGTGTATTTAACAGATTCTGTAACTCTTAAACTATACTTTTTCAGATAGTGAATATCATGATCCTAAAAATTCCAATATGGCTGATCTGACTATATTATTTGCCTTTGGTCAATTCATGCTTAACAGGCTGAGCATTCATTATATATAATAGATTTGCATTTTTTGTGTTTATAATTATATTTATTTATCTAGATGGTCCTTTTTTTTTTTATGATGCCACAAAATAAGAGCTTCGAGCTGTTAAGCCTATTATGCTTAACTATTAAAAGCCTGGTGTGGACATGATTTTAGGGCCAACATGCCATTTGGACATCAGCACCCACATATTATCAAAATAAGACCAATTTTCTATCTGAATCCACACATTTATGCTAATGATTTTTAGCTGGCACTGCTGCATTCATTTTTTTTTCTTTTGCATAAGATCTTTTTTACCATAAATATTATTTTTTTAAAAATTTGATAAATTAATGAAGATTGGGTAGTATAATCTTGTTCACATACCATTTCAGCTTAATAACAAATTTAAATGCAAAAAATTAACAAAGATGGAAATATATGTTTATTTGTAGAATTTTTATTAGCATTTTGTCTAATAAAAATATCCTCATTATTGCAACTGATTTAAAGAAAAATGGTCTTCCAAATAAATCTTCAATTCTTTCTAGCCTCATCAAACGTCAATAAGACAAATGATAACCAAAGTCAATCAGACCAGTATCATACATGTGAACTCTACCACTTTTGGAGGGAGACACCCTATTTTAAGGTTCAAAATTTTTTGAAAATGAGGGCGTGTTTTACACATTTTTAGAAATCTCCCTACTTGGAAACAGATAACTAACTTCCTTCTTTGTTTAAATGAAAATAACAAATCTCCCCATTTGGTCTCAGAAAAAGTTCCCATGTATGCAATATTCTATCATAACCTACACACTTAAAGATCTATTGCTGGTAAAGCATATCTGAAAACAAGGCCTTTACTTCCAAGTCTGTATTGCTGTAGGATGTTGATTTCTGCCAATTTCAGAATAGCGTTCAACTTTTTTTTTTTATCTGTGATATGTTTCAAGAATTTAATATCCCATTTACTGGGTTTCCTTCACTTGTGTAGGCAACGATTAGATAATTGAATTGAGGCATGTAGGGAATATGTTATAATTACTCTGAGAATATAATGTTTGGTTTCATGCTCCAGAAATTTCAGAGAATGTTTGTTTGTTTATTGGGTTTATCATCCCACAGTATTTCAGTTATCTGGAGACGGTGTCCACTTGAAGCAGTTATAGTGCTGCCTTCACTGTGTATAGCATGCCGTGAACACCTGGCATGATACCACACCCAGTCACATTATCCTGACACTGGGCCAACCAGTCGTGGAACTACCCTTATATTTGCTTGAACGTTAGCAAGGGAGCTATACCACTACCATTTTTAACGACTTTGGTATGTCGAGGCCCGGGATCGAACCCGAGGCCTCCCGTACCTGGAGCCGACGCTCTATCGATTGCGCTACCAGGTCCGGTCAGAGAATGTGTTGTATTTTGGGTTAAACAGCACATATTAGCTTGATGGGTCATAGGGTATCGAAAGGTGTTGCTTTTATTTAGTGGTGGAACCAGAGCCTTTACCTATATTTTATCAAACACATGTAAAGATAGCATTCCTATGTTTGTGGGTGTTTGGAAATTATATTGGGGAGCTTATAGTTGCTGCATTGTCCATTCGTCTGTCCTTCCGTCAGTCCGTCCATCAGTCCGTCTGTCCATCCTGCATTCATGTCCGGTCCATTACTTGGTTATTTGAAGTCACATTTCAGAATGATTTGACAGAATTGATCATCATATCTAGACAACGTGTTGCGCGCAAGATTTGGGTCGTTACCTTGAAGGTCTCAGAATGACCTTGAAGCAAAAGCATATCTAGTCTATAACTTTGTTATTTATAGTTGGATTTTAAAATTATTTCACAGAAACGATCACCATATCAATAAGACATGTCACACGCAAAATTATGTCTTCGACGGTCTCTTGTTTCCTTACAATATATAAATACAATCAGTTGATCTAACTCCTGATCTAAGGAGCACTTGCGATATGGAATACAAGATACAAAGATACAAAATACACAGACTGATCTGGAATATTATATCTCACTGTAGAAATACAAAGGAAAATGGGTAATAACACAAAGTGACATTTACCATATTTTTGTTAATTGTGTATTTTTATTATCTTAATAATTTAATTTTGATCTTTGGAAAACTAGTGCATATTGTCATTTTAAATAGATATATTTAAAATGGAGAAAGGAAAAACTAAACAGCATTTTATAATTTGAAAAAGTAAAATATTTATGATTAAAGGTGGGAATTAATGTGGGCCTCTATGTGAGCATGCTACAAACCTGGTGTTAGGAACAATTAGCGATTATACATTAACATGTAAAGTATTTTTCTCGCATATTTGTCAAACATGTATGTCATCATGATGCAATACCATGTGAAACATGTTAAATTCAAATGCCAATTATTTTAAACAATGCTGTCAGACTGGTTGCAAGTGTTGAATTATTAAAATATCATCTCTGACATCTGTTATATTTGTTTTTCATTTTAAGAATGTAGCAGAACTCCATTAGAATTGTCATTTAGGTATTTATCATGTGGTACTATTAAAAATTCAAATACATGTATTGACTTTGCCCATTGATTCTTAAAAAATTTGTTTTGGACTTTCAACATTTGTTAATAGCCCATGCCCAAATTATTTTTATGCTATCTCCTGCCATTATGTTGCATTAAATTCAATTAAAGGAAATCTTTATGCTGCTGCAGAAGTTGTTGAGTGTTTCAGAAAATAAAATTGGTGGATATTGTGTTGAAAATTATAACAAATCTCCAGCAAAGGAGATTATGGACAAAATTCCACCATTCTTAGTGTCAATGAGAGACATTTATGAGTTGTCTCCCCTGAATAATCCCTAAATACAAGTAGATCCTTTCATTTGTTTTAATTGGTTGGTTTTTATGCTTGTGCTCTTTGGAAAGTATGTTGATTTTTCTGCCACTCTTGTGATACTTAGGTTAACCATCATCAACAAAAACGTCCATTTTCTCTTTTAAATAACACATCTCCATAAGTATTTAAATGGATTTTAAGCTTTCATTTATGCAAAAGTTACAAATTTTTCTGTTTGCAATTGCAATATCTACAAAGGAACACACAATAAGGTCCAAGAATTCCAACTCAAATTACTTACCGGTACCTACTGTTTGAAAAACCTCAGATATAAACTAAGAAGGGAGACAATTTCCATTTCACCGATGTATATGTACTTCATTGTCATGCATTTTTAATACATTTTGTTTTTAAAACTATATTATTTTTTGTCACCAGAGATGGTCATTATAGTGACATCCAGCTTTTTAAGTGGAGGGAGACCCCAAACATGTGTGTGGATAGAAGGACTGGCACACTGCAGGTCAGCAAGGAAATCTCCCACATTAAGTCCTTCTTCCTGAATGGGCCACAAACCCACACTGAGGGAGGCTAAGCAATCATAGGAGTTTAAAGTCATCTACCACTATGCCAAGGGCAACCCTTTCTTAGATCCACAATGCTCTGTGTTTGTATGTCTGGTGGCTTCATAACAAATTATCAGTCATTCCCAGTCTTTCACAGTCATGGGTTTCAGCCACCGAAGGGCAATGGGATTTCAATCATTTTGCTTTCAAGCTGGCTTGTTTGGTATTGCTGAAAAATGTTCTAAAAAAATTATTAAATTAAAATCTCATTGATTCAAATTGCTTCTGTGTTTGTTTTAGAGATCTGCAAGACTGCCCTATTGTCATCATCACTCTGTGCCACCCTGGTCGACTTCCTGCGGTCTCCCTTCTCAGAGGTCCACTATGAGTCTGTCATAGAACTTCTGGTCACACTCGCAGAATGGGGTAAGTCCCTGAACTTTTGTTTGTTTTTGTTTTTAAAATACATTCTAGCCACTAATCATAGTAATTAGAGCAATGTTCTTTTATTTTGGTGTATGAAGACCCCAGACAAATGTCTAGGTGGAACCACCTGTGCACATAGGTCTGTGGGAAGACCTTCCCACATTAAGTTCTTCAACCCTTACAGGACTCAAACCCATTCCTTGACAGGCTAAGCAGTCAGAATTTACAGTCAGCTGCACTGCCACTATGCCATGGTGCAAGGTGACATCATTTCATCTGATTACCTTGATTTTGTGCTTTGATTGGTCAAGTGCATTTTTTTTTCCATAAAATTTAAAAATGATCCTAACCCGTTATGTTGAGAATATTTATAAGAAGAAAAGACAATTTCTTTTTGAATACCAGTATTGAAGATTATACAAATTTTATTTTGTTGTCTTTCCAGGCATGTTAGTATTTAGAAACAATAAGTACAGATTTTATAAAATAATGTTTTTTTTTCATTTTTGATAGGGGCACTTAAAATGTTTTGCTTCAGAATTTTCAGTCCAAAATGTGAACTCTCCCACTTTTGGAGGAAGACTCAATCTTTTTTTAGGTTCAACATTATTTAAAAATAAGGGGTGTTTAACACATTTTCAGAAATCTCCCTACTTGGAAACTGATAATTTCCTTCTTTGTTTATGTGAAAATAACAAATCTCCCACTTTACAAGTGAAAATCTCCCACTTTGGCCTCAGAAAAAAGTTTACCTGTATGCTTTGCCTACTGGCAATATGACTCAAGTAATACCATTTTCTTTTCTAAACTCTATGTAGACATAATTTTTCAATGACGTCACTACTTTCGTCATGACTTATAGAAAATATCAGCGCTTGGACATTTTGTATTCAAATAGATCGTTTTTCTTTTCATTGCTTGCATTTGAGAAACTTGTCAGGAAGTGCGAGGTTGGAGCTCTTTAAAACCGGTTTAAGCACCCCAGTCAGTCCATAATGCCGACTGACCGTTCCAAGGGGTAACTGTCGGGTTTGCTCTTTTTGTTAAATGACTCATCACAAATTTGTTCTTACTTTTTGCTTGGCTTGCATGTGAAATACCTTTGTTCTGTGCCTTTTCAGAGTTTGGTATATGTTGCAATGCTCATAGGACTTTGTCATATATTCTTACCAATGCCATCAATAAAATTGACTGCACAAAACCATAAGATGATAAATGATAGATCATGTGTATTTTTCTCCCCTTTGTAGATGAGGTGAAGGACCAATTAGCGGAGACAGAGTTAAGCTCTTACTTGATCAAGATGACAGAATCAAGCATCCAGGAGGACTCAGATCTGATTGACGATGATCAGACAAGGGTCAAAATGGCATCCGACCTCCTCATACTGTTGCTCACAGGAGGTGAGGGTTTTTTTTCTTATTGATATAACTTACATGCTGTTTGACTTGTGATCTCAGTACTTAAATTACATTTAACGATAGATTTCTCCATGTTCAATGATAACCTTGGAGCTTTTCAGTAAATTTAAAACTAAATTATGTCTTAAGCTCCATGTCAGTGACCTGAACAAATATTCAAATTAAACTTAAATTTTATTTATGTGTAGCCATGTATACATGTAACATACATGTAAGCTAATAAAATTAACCTCAAATTAATTTTAAAAAATCTGGAAATAAAGTAAATCAATGGAAATGTATGGACAATTTGTTATGCTTATTTAATGTGTGTTTGAAATATTCATTTTAACAGTCAAAAAAGTTAAAAAACACATATATATGATGACTACAGGTAACATTATTTGTGTATCATATGGTCCATATGTAACATAATGAGAAAAATGTACAGCCAATTCTTGACTCGAACCAGGGACCATTCGCTTACAGCATGAATGCTCTGCCACTGAGCTTACACATTCTGTCACTATCAACTTGTTATATACATTCAGGGCAACCTGAAATTCATCCTCAAATTTCCACATACCGCTTACTCTTAAAACAACTTTCAAGCACACTCCAGCATTTGTACAGTAACAATTATGAGTTATTTAAGTTGGGCACAAATTTAACATATAAAGAGAACAATGTGCAGCCAGTCTGGGACTCAAACCCTCTACCGTTCAATAACAGGCGAATGCTTTACTGAGTCAAACCAGATCGCTTTCACATTCTTTCCCTTAGCCTTAGCCAGCTTCACATTCATCCTCTTCTATAAATATATATTTAATTTTTTATTCCAAATATGCTGTCAATGTCAGTTCCATAACAATATTTATAGAGGATATTTGTTCATCTTGGTTTATGATCATATTTTATTTCACTAGTGGTCATAGAAAAATACATTTTGACAAATGATTTATTTCGTTGTTAAACTATGATAAAATATTTATCACTTTTTCACCGAAAAAGTATGAAATAGAAAATTTACGTAAAGATTCATCTTATTCAGCCCTATCTGACCTGATAAGTGGCGGTGTGCCATAAAACCCAAAATACAAACTACAAATGCATGAAAGAAAAAGTGGTTTTGTAACATATCATGATTAAAAATTGGTTTGTTTTCTTTGTTAACTCTATGCCTGAATTGATCAAATTTAGCAACAATTAGTGTAACTGTTGCTGGGAGCAGTCTGATCAGCATCTGCACTGTTTGACCCTGAATTACTAGCAATCTTTATGACATGTAAGATTTTGCATAAAGTGAGCAAATAAATAGGAATTAAGTTTGAATTATTAACCGTTTACACCATTTGTTCCATTAACATAAGACTTACCTCACCCTTATGGTGTCTCCAGCAAGTATAAAGTAGATGTAGCATGATATTGGTTAAGAAGTAAAAATACATTCAACTGCTTTATAACCTTTACGAATTCAGAGAAGAGCATGGAGACGCTGTTTGCCGATGGGAAAGGTGAGATATTTGCTGCAGCCCTTCGCTGGCTCGACAGTTCTCTGGAGCATCTACAGCTGTCCGGAGCACTGGCGATAGGCAATTTTGCCAGAAGTGGTATGTACTGACAATTGTTTGAACACCAGCTTTTGTTCAATAATTACAAAATAACAAAAGAATCAGCAGCTGGTCCTAGATTCAAGTTAATGGCAAATGTCTTCTGGAATAGTTAACTTTATTTCTAAACATAGCATTCCTTTGTCTTAATGAAAGGATATAATTACATATATTCCAAAGAATTTGCTGTTCTGTTCTTTCTGTCTTTTAAGCCTTTGTCTGTAATTGTTCTTTTTCAAGATATTTTTAGATCTTACCTTTGGCTTTTATAGTTTTGCCAAAAAGAATTATCCTTTTGTAAAAAAAAAAATCAATTTTGTTTCTTTCTTTAAAAAACAAACATCAAAACAATACACTAGATACTCTTCAGAAAAAAAAACCCGAACATCTAAGGTACTATACATACCACCTGTTACAATCAATACATCTTTTGTATGTTTTTATGATAACAGACGAACACTGTCGTTTCCTGGTGAAGCAGGGAGTAGTAAAGCATCTGCTGTCACTTATCAAACCAGTGTATGGTGAGAGCAAACCCACCCTGGAGCACGCAGCCCTCAGCGCCCTCAGGAATCTTGCCATACCTGGTAATGATAATAGGGGTTAAACTTTGAACCTTAATCACATTCTTTTATTGATAAACAGTAAAATAACTTCTGCAGTCCAAGGTTTCAGAATACTTTTTAGATGGCATTTACATGTATCCTTTAGTTCAATACTAGGTTTTCTCTGTAAAATATAAGTCTAAATAGGCCCACATAGAATGTGTCTTTTTAAATCTCAAATGAAGAGCCATTAAAAAGGTTCCCATAGATGAAAGTGTTGTTTGAACTCTCAAATGGAAGATCATTCAAAATGACCGGGTAGAACCACTGGCACACAGCAAGTCAGCTAGAAGACCTTCCAACAGTAAGTCTTTCGCCCCAAAAGGGGCTCAAACCCATGTGGTTGTCTTTTGTATGGTCCTATAATGCATTTATTGAGACTTCAAAAATACAATAAAAATAAAAACAAGTGCATTATTTTAGTTGTGATGCATGTGGCAATCAGTCCATGTATTCAAAGCTTTGTTGCTTACCTTCATTTGGAGTACCGCATAGTTTTCTGTTGTTATTTAGGGCTACATCTATTTAAAGAAATAAACATTTTTTCATTGTATTTCTTACAATATTTATATTCTAACTGAATTAAAAAAAAATTTTTTTACGGCATTATGTGAGTCAAAGATTCCTGTCGGGGTCAACAATGTTCAATATGCATATAGGGCAAGAACTTATTTAACAAATGATAGGCCGGCCCTGTGCACATTGTTGCATGATGACTGGACTGTATACTGCTGTGCAATAGAAGAGGGTGTGATTTATGCTGAAGCAGTTATAGGGAGCATTGTATCATTTTCCTCCCTTCTGTATGTTGCAGCCTCCAATAAAGCAGCTTTGATAGACGAGGGTGTGATAGATGCTGTACTAGTCATGGCAGAAAATGAGATGCTGGCAGTTACCTTCAAGATGCTAGGGGTCCTGCGGATGTTGGTCGATGGACAGGGTGGGTAACCAGGGTTACAAATTAGTATTTATTTTAATCAATTTTTTATGTAATTTGCATTGACACATTCATGGTCATTATATGACATCAAACTATTGTTGATTAAAGAAGACAAACAGACAGTATCTGGGTAGATCTGCTAGCGCAACCGCACCAAGGGTCTGCTGGTAGACCCTCCTCTCATGAAAGCTTGGCTTCAACTTAAATTTGCACAACATGAGTAGAGCTAAAACAGACAACAAGCTTCATTTTGAATGTCAACAAAGGACTCCTTGTATATACATGTATGTTTAATTGCAGAATCTCTATCAATTTGTTTAGACTCCATCTGCTAAAAATAAAAGATTGCGGATGACATAATGTTGATTCACTGCAAAATATTGATTGATAGTATCAGACCACAAACTCAAAAAATATTATTTTGTTGATAGCTTAGTCAAGTCACACTCCAGTCTGGAATCATGCAATATAACACAAAATTAAGCCATGACTAATATATTTGAACTAAAGATTTTTATATCTAAAACATGACATAAAAAGTAGGAAAAATGGTGTACATGACATGTATTTTATTAAAAACTATATTTGGGTGTTAAGATCATTATGCTTTAGTAGGGTATAGAACCAATACATGGACAGCAACTATGTAGGTGGAAATGTTTAGCTTGGAATGCTCCTTCACTTTGATTCACAATTCACACACTGCATACAATATTGTTTTAGAAAATAATAATGTTGCTGGTATGTATTTTAAATGAATAAATTTTATTAAAAGTTACTTAAATGGTTATTTATTAGAATTAAGATATTTTTAACTGTTCTGATTGATAACTATTTTTATATGACCTCTTGTACCATTATGTGTTTATTAGCATTTTTAACACAACTAGTTTTGTGGGGTTTTTTAATTGACTTTCTTTATATACATAAAACTGTGTGTCATGAGGAGATAAGTTAAACATTAATATCAATATCTGATAACTCAATGTAGGAGTGACAATGTACACAGGGTTGTCATTAGGAGGCGGCTGGCGGCCGATTTGACCGCCTCAAAGGAAAATCGGGCCGCCTCAAATTTGAAGAAAAAAATGAAAATCGGTCAAGAGCATGCCCCCGGACCCCCCTAGCAGCGCTTTGTGCCTTTGACGCTTGCATTGCCTAGCCTCCTCAAAAGTTAATTGAGCCTGCTCAAAATATTTCTAGTGACAACCCTGTGTACATTGTGTAGTTTTTCTAATTATTGAGAGGTGACCGTGGCGTACTATTGATTCATTCTATTTATATTATTTGGCAACATTAAACTGGCATTTTTGGATATTTGCTGGCTTCTATAAATTAGTTAACAGTTTACAAACTGTTTAAAAAAAAAGATTTCCATGTGTGTGTTCATGTAAAACCAAACAATCTCTGGTTTTGCGATTACATTGTTGCAGTCATAGAAATTAGGATTGAAATTTACAAGCACGTCAGGCTAGTAAGTAAGCAATTTTCACTAACCTGAAAGAAAATTCACTAGTCTGAATTAAATTCTGTTTTAATTTACAAATAAATCTGAAAAACTAAGATAAATATAGAAAAAAACACCATTTAAATATCATTCACCAGGCAACTTCAGAGTATTTTTTCCCGGGTTTTGCACCAGAAACATATTTCAGTTTCATTTTCTCTGCCATTTTGTTCTGTGGCCCAGCTGATTTTAATTTGGTATAAAACATTATTTACCATGAGGGAACCAGAATATTGCATGGTTCCTGCGCATTAAACATATTATCGGTTTAGTGGGCATAACACCTTTATGGTACAAGCGACAGCTTGTTGAATGAAATAAGCAGCTCAAAAGTTTGTTTACAAATTGTAAATGAAATTATAATGATTGTTCAACAATCTGGATCTTCAAAGCCGTCGGGCTAGTAAATTGGGATCTTTTACTAGCCTGAGAGAAAATCTACAAATTTTTGCTGTCTGGCTAGCGCTAATTTCGACCACTGTTTTTGAAATTTAATGAGTGCCTGTTCAATGTTTATTGCTCTACATTGATGAGATGTGCGAAGGATTTATATACATTTTAATGTTTTGATCCAGAGAATGCAGCCATCCGACTAGGTCAGGATCGAGAGTTTGTCATACGACTCGTGGAGTGGAGTGCCTGTGAGGAGCATCCCGGAGTCAAAGGTAGGGCTATCCTGGAATCAAATAATTTATCAATGTATTGTCACTTTTTTTTTTATGCATTATTGATACCAATTATAAGATATTGATGATAATATTGATATTCAATAGTCGTATATATTATCCAGTTTATATCTACCCATAAGGGTAAGAAAAAGTGCCCATTAGGGTAGGAATATGTTCATTGTGTTGCTATGATGTATCTCGGAAACAAAATTATCCATTTAGCAAACACATTCATAATTATCCAATGACACTTTCTGACTGCATTTTCTTGTTAATGTTCTCACTTTATATTAGTTTAAGGGGGAAAATATTTCGCTAGAATTTCTATCCTACTACCCAGCAACCTTATATGAGAAGATGTTTAGAATGGCATTCATTGTCAAACATTGTTTTTGTCACCCTGCCAATAGAACTCCTGCTTACCTTTTATCTCCTACAAAACATTATTTGGTCAGCCCTTGGTAAGCAGTGTAGATCTTGATCAGCCAACTCCCTCTAAAACTGTCTGATCACATTCTATACCAATTGCTGCCAAGTCATTAATATGTATAATGAGAGACATTAGTGAATAGACTCCCCTTAATAATCCCTCAATGCAAGTAGGTCCTTTCGTTTTTTTTAAACAGTTCTTATGCTTGTGCTCTTTAGCGTGTATGTTGACTTTTCTGGCTTTTCTTATGATAGGCAGGTTAACCATCATCAACAAACACTTCTGTTTTCTATTTTAAATAACATATCTCTAAGTATTTAAGAAATTTCACTGTCTGTAAATGCAATATCTACAAAAGAACAAGCGATAAAGTCCAAGAATTCCAACTAAAAAGACCTACGTACTGTTTGGAATACCTCGGATATTAACTAACAAGGGAGTCAATTTCCATTTCACAAATGTACCCCATTAGCTTTGCATGTCCTTGTGAACAAATTACTTAGTAACTGCATAGGTTAATAACTCATAGCCATCTTATTTACAAATTTACCTATGCAATTTGCTACTAAGTCATTGGGAATATTGAGATAGAGCTTTGGCTCTAAGTACGGGAGGCCCCGGGTTTGATCGGCCACAATAGCTCAGGTGGTAGAGCGTCGGCTTGCAGATCGGGAGGTCGTGGGTTCGAACCCCGGCCAGGTCAAACCAAAGACTTTAAAGTTGGTAGTAGTGGCTTCCCTCCTAACGCTCGGGCTTAGGGGACAGCATTACGTCTGACTTGTCGGTGTCAGTATAATGGACTGGCCGGGTTCAGTCCCTGGGCACCTAATAAGTGCCCCTATGCTATAATGATAGAAATGTCGCTGCGCAATAGCGGCAAAAATGCCGGCTAATCCCATCCCATCCCTGATCCAGAGTTCGTGACATGCCAAAGTTGTAAAAAATGGCAGTGGTATAGCTCCCTTGCTGACGCTCAAGCAAATATAAGAGTAGTTCCACAACTTATTTTTATTTATTTATTAAAGATTTTTATGGTAAAAACAAGAACTTATGCAGCCAAAAATGGATGAAGACTTCAGGGCCTGCTTAACATGTTTGAATTTTCTTATGCTTAAAATTTCATGTTTTCAGGAGAGTCTACACGTCTCCTTTCCTGGATTGTGAAGAATGCACGAACAGCTGAGGTGATGAGGAACATTGTTCGTGCCGAGGCCATACCCCACCTGGTCTCCATGACAACCTCGGAACATGTGGTGATGCAGAATGAGGCTCTGATAGCTCTCACATTGATAGCATCAACAGTATTAGGTGACTTGGCTCGACACATTTTATATTTCTTTCTTTTTTTAAACTTACACTTTCCAAGTTGTTGACAAAATAAAAAAAAGCTATTTTCAAAATAAACATTTATTTTTTTAAGAAGCTTACCTTTGTTTATTTTATACATATGTATATTGTAAAAAGTTTTAAAAAAAGTTATAAAAAATCTTTCTAATCTTTAATAAAAAAATAAGATATTACTTGACAGTGCTGACAGGTCCCAGCGACTTTAAAATAACGCAGTTCAACTGTACCTGTAACCCAAGTTGTCTGTCCTGTCTCTAGCTGATGCAGCTCTGCCCCTTAAACAAAGTGAATTGTCTGAAGTTCTGCTGTCACTGCTGAAGAATGAGGCCACACTTCCAGAGATCATCTGTAACTCCCTGACCCTTGTCAAAACCGTCTGTGCTGCAGGTTAGTACACACATTACCCCACATGTACACACACTAACATTTTGATACACATAAACACACAATGCAAGAGATCATCTAAAACTCTTTACTGGACCTGGTTGCCCAGTCGGTAGAGCGTCGGCTCCGGGTATGGGATGCCCCGGGTTAGATCCCGGGCTGCAACATACCAAAGTCGATAAAAATGGTAGTGGTATAGCTCCCTTGCTAGTATTCAAGCAAATATAAGGGTAGTTCCACAACTGGTTGACCTGGTGTCAGAATAATGTGACTGGGTGTGCTATCATGCCATGTGCTATACACAGTGAAGGCAGCACTAAATCTGCTTCATGTGGACACCGTCTCCAGAAAACAGAAATACCGTTGGTGGGATGATAAACCCAATAAACAAAAAACATCTTTAACTCCCTGACACTTGTCAAAACCATCTGCTCTGCAGGTAAGTACTTACTACCCCACATGTGCACAAACTGACACTTTGATACACATCAATACACACTGTCATTGACCATCTATAACTCTCTGACCCTTGTCAAAACCATTTGCTTTGCAAGTTAGTACACACACTACCCCACATGTGTACATGCATGTACCCACATAGACACACACTTCCCCACATGTGTACATGCATATACCCACATAGACACACACTACCCCACATGTGTACATGCATGTACCCACATAGACACACACTACCCCACATGTGTACATGCATGTACCCACATAGACACACACTACCCCACATGTGTACATGCATATACCCACATAGACACACACTACCCCACATGTGTACATGCATATACCCACATAGACACACACTACCCCACATGTGTACATGCATGTACCCACATAGACACACACTGCCTGAGATCCCTTGTAACTCACTGACCACTTGCTCTGCAGGTTTTAACACACATAAAAACAATAAATAAAATGTTCAGTGTTGTTTTTCGTCTGTAGATGTCTTTCTTTGTTGTCCACTTTCTTGCTTTAAACTAGTAAGGTTAAACTACTTCAACTTGTGGTTTTGAATAAGCAAAATCTTTAGCAAAGCCAATCTCCTCACTTAGTTGTCTATAACATAATTCCTCACTTTCACCCATTGTTTGATTTAGTATTTAAAGTAAAGAGTATTTTATTTTCATTATGTTGCTTTTTGTTGTTACTGATCAAGCACCATTCTGGCTGTACCACAATTTTTCTTTAAATGTTATGTTCTTAAGCCTTCTCACTCACCAAGTTTTGTTGTTTTTTCAGTTTTTTTAGACCGTAAAGATTTTTAAAGCAGATTGATTTTTGTGGCTATTTTTAAAGCATGTCTTGTTAAATGTCTTGTTAAATGTTTGACATACTCAAAAGACGCACCTTTTTTTTTTCTCTGGCCAATGATTTGAAGAATGTGCACCTTGTGCATAATATTCTATCCTACAACAGCATAAAACGTATGTTTACGCAAAAAGAAGGATTGTACTGTGCATTGTTTTCAGATATATTGCAGGATATACCAATGACTACACCTGCATTGTTTTCGTCTCATGATTAACTTTGATCTATTTTTGTGTTTATACAGTTTCACTCAAATTTATTTCATGCTCGTGTTACCAAACCTGGTAGCACAATTGTTAGAGCAGGTTTGATGCTGGGCCTCAACCTACAAAAAAAATTACAATGTTAGTTGTATATCCCTTGCTAATGCTCAAGCTAATATAAGGGTATTTCCACAACTTGTTGGCCCGGGTGTCAGGATAATGTGACTGGGTGTAGTATCATACCAGGTGTTCACAGCATGCTATGCACAGTGAAGGCAGCGCTTTATCTGCTTCCAGTGGAGACCGTCTCCAGATAACTGAAATATTGTTGGTGGGACGATAAAACCAGCAAATCATGCTGGTGCATGTAGTTTCAAAATAACTTAATAAATCCTCCAGGAAGTGTTTATGGCACTTAATTTACTAAGGTTTTAAATAATAAATAAAATAAACAACAAAGGCAATTATCTTTGATACAAGTTAATAGCAGCATAATAAAAAAAATTACACTTTTGTATTTTATTTTTTCATAATTAACATTCAAGTAAACCGGACCTGGTAGCGCAACCAGTGTGGGTTCGACTCCAGGTATGGGAGGCCTCGGGTTCGATCTCGCACCATATCGTTTAAAATAGCAGTGGTATAGCTTCCTTGCTATCTATCAAGCAAATATAATGGTAGTTCCACGACTGGTTCGCCTGGTGTCAGGATAACATGACTGGGTGTGGTATCATGTCAGGTGTTCACGGCATGCTATACACATTGAAAGCAGCACCATATCTGCTTCAAGTGGACACCGTCTCCAGATAACTGAAATACTGTTGGTGGGATGATAAACCCAATAAGCATTCAAATAAAAGTTCTTAAATGGAAATAGATTTCGGTTATTGTGTGGTATATCACCATGTTGTGCATTGTGTATTGTTCAGATAGATGCCTTGCAACATAATGCCTTGTTCTGCAATACATCATGCACAAATCTATATATTTTTCCTAACTATTAGGCTACTTTAAATACTTTAACACATACAAAAAATATTTAAAATTATAAGTCCACAAAAAATACCAAGGTTCAAATAGTAACATTGTTTTTTTTTTACTTTGATATAAGTTGAGCCATCAGTATCGAGTAAGCATGTTGTTGTTTTTATTAAATACAGACATTGATAAATTAATAAATAATTAAACATAGGGATTCTAGGCAAGTCAGAATCCTAAATTGGAATTCTTTGACCACTTTTAATAATTCAGAAATATTGAATTAAGTTCTCTTCAAAGCTTCGAATTGACACTTCACATTTTCTATTGTCTAAGCTGAAACATTTCAAAGCCAATTCTTCAAAAACTTAAATTGAGCTAAAATAACAGAGTATGTTCCAAATTAAGAGTCAGAACAAAAATGGAGCATAAGAGAGTGCTTCCTTATTCATTATTGGTATAAATAGTTTCCATGTGATGTCATAGGCACTGATAAGACTGGAAATATGTGCTTTTATTTTTCAGTCTATTTTACTGCATTTTGTATCAAATTTAAGAGCTTTTATGAAGTTTTTTAAATATCAAAGTTACATTTTGATAGTTCAAAAGGTAAAAAAATACAACCAGAAAGGATTATATTTTGATAGTTTAAAAGGTAAAAAAATACAACCAAAAAAGATACACTGTTCATTTTGATTAAGGTTGAGCCAATAATTTTATTTATTTATGTATATTTATTCTTTGTGCATTTATCAATTAAAAAAGGTATTTTAAAAATATGAATTTCAAGAGCTTTCTTATGGTGTTTAGCTGTTAATTTTTGGGCCACAAATAAGGAAATTACAAGGAAAAAAAATACGCTTCTATACAATTCATCTGAAAATCCCTTGAAGCTGCCATCGAGGATGGCTGCCAAGATAAGGGATCTTCACTGATGTGGAAACTATCAATATGTTTCAGTTTCACTATTCTAAATAAACTATGTATTTCCTGTTTCTGCAGAAATCAAAATGCTTGATTTTTATACTATAATCTGTCTTTTATTTTGCTTAGAATACTTAAAAGTTAATTATTGTGTGTGGGTGTGCCAAGAGTTTACCAGGCTGTTGTGTCTATTTCAGCCTCCCCTGACCAACCCCAGTCTCTCCCATGTAGGCTCCTTGCCTGCACTGGCCTTGTTTCCTACCTGGGAAGTATGTAACAACTCTCCCCATTGGATGTCCCTTGCATTCAGTTTTGTTACAGTACTCCTTGTTGGATGTTGCCTTTCATTCAGTTTTGTTACAGTACTCCTTGTTGGGTGTTGCCTTTCATTCAGTTTTGTTACAGTACTCCTCATTGGATGTCACTTTTTTAGTCTTTTATTGTTACAGCACTTTTCATTGGAGGTTGCCAGTTTAGTTATGCTATGTAACAGAAGTCTCCATTGTTGTCACTTTTCACTCTATTTTATTACTGTATTCCTGATTGAATGTTGCATTTCAGTCTGTTGTTACATTCTGTATTCTTCACTGGATGTTGCTTTTTATTCTGTATTGTAACAGTATTCTTCATTGGATGTTGCCTTACATCCTTTTTTTCTAGTAGTACTGGTGTTCTTTTTTTTTCAGTGGATGCTTTCTTTCATCATATTGTGTTACAAATTTTATCATTGCCTGTTTTATTGTGATTTTGACTATGTAACAACACTTCTCATTGGATATTGTCTTCTTATCTCTTATGTCACAGCATACATTATTCAACGTTTCCTGTTTTGTCCTGATTTGGGGGGCGGGCGCAATTAAACTGGTTTTGTATGTTATCAAATGTTGTTTTATTTTTACCATTTTGTATCTTTTTTTTTTGCTAAACTTCCTCAATTGATTGTCTTTTAGTAAGATCTTTCACTCATTAAATATAGTATTTCTGTCTTTGTATTATTTTGTGACTTGTTGTTTGAGCATTTTTTATTTACATTTCATTTTCTTGTTTCAAGTATAGCTCTTGGCCCACTTTACTCTTTTGATCAGGCTTAGGCAGATCATAGAGATCCTGATCAACTTGCTTCCACTGGGAGTTGCCTCCACTGGGAGTTGCCTGTTCAGCATCAACACTATTTGCATCTAAGTTCCGACTAAAGCATCTAGTAACCTTTGCTAGAATTTTTTTGCCAATAAGTGAGAATTTAGCATTAGGCATAAACAATCGTCCCAAGCTGACAGTTGTTAAAGCTCAGCTGTCTTCATTTAAATAAGTCCTTTTGTTGAGTGTTCAATAATGGCTCAAACCCAAGCAATAGACCTGGTAGTACAATTGGTAGACCATTGGCTCCAGGTACAGGAGGCCCCCAAATTCAATCCTGGGCAGCAACATACCAAAGTCGTTGCTCCCTTACTAACACTCGAGCAGTTATAAGGGTGGTTCCTTGACTGGTCGGCCCTTTGTCAGGATAATGTGACTGTGTGTGGTACCATGCCAGGTGTTCATGGCATAATATACACAGAAAAGGCATGTAAATCTCCTTCAAGTGGACATCTCCAGATAATTGAAACCCTGTTGGTCAGACAATAAATCCAACATTCTTCTTATCTGTCTGTGAACAGTATTGATTATATAAAATGTAATTAAAAGTGATAAATTAATATATAACACTACTGGTTGGCCCCGAGTCAGGTTGGCTCCGAGTCTGGTTAATCCATTGGATGTGTTTCATGCCAGGTGTTCATGGCATGCTTTACACTATGAAGGCAGCCGTATGTCTGCTTCAAAATTACACTTTTTTCAGATAACTGAAATACTATTACTGGAACTATAAACCCAACAAATTAACCAACAAATTGAGCAAAGAAATCTTGATTACCTTTTTTTGTGTTGTGAGTCACCTTGCGTCCTGTTGGCTTGATTATAAATTTTTTCATTGCAGAAACAGGGACTAAGCATTATCATGAACAGTGTACATTTTGTGCACAGATTAAACAAGTAGTGAGTAAGTTGTAAGCACAAGTGGGCATGTGATGTTGAAAGCACCACCAGTTTGTTGTGTAAAAGTTGGTGCAGAATAAAAGTGAAAACTGGTATACAACACTTTGCCTTTAGCACATTCATGTGATGATAGCATACCTCTGTCTGAGAGTGTTTTGGAATGGGGTGCATTGGAGAAATGGAAATTGTCTCCCTTGTTAGTTAATATCTGAGGTATTCCAAACAGTAGGTAGGTCCTTTTAGTTGAAATTCTTGGACTTTATCGCCTGTTCTTTTGTAGATATTGCTATTAGAAACAGTGAAATTTCTTACTTTTGCATAAATATAAGCTTGTTATCCATTTACATACTTATAAAGATTTGTTATTTTAAAAAGAAAATGGAAGTGTTTGTTGATGATGGTTAACCTGGGTATCACAAGAAAGGCAGAAAAGTCAACATACACTCCAAAAAAAAAGAGTAAAACAAATGAAAGGACCTACTTGCATTTAAGGATTGTTCAGGGGAGACTATCCATTAATGTCTCTCATTATGTCCTTTTCATATTCTTGTCTTTAGTTTAGACGATTTTTTGACAACTTTAAACAGTTAGAAAGTGAAAACATCGAAACTATTAATATATATATTTATTATAACTTATCTTTCTAAACAATGTATAAACGCTACTTCGCAGCCCCTCACCGCGTGGGTTTGAGTCCCGGTCAGGACGAGAACTTTCACTTGAGGTGGTCTTCCAGCTGTCCTTTAGTGTTATCATGGTTCTTGGGTCTTCCTTTACCCCTCATTAGCTGGATACCAGTTTGACCTTAATTGTTTCAGTGCAATGCAAAACAAATTCTTAGCCACTCACTGCATGGGTTCGAGTCCCGTTGGACTTAATGTTGGGAGGTCTTCCAGCTGACTTGCGTGTGCTGGTGGTTCTTCCCAGACATTTGTCTGGTGTTTTCCTCCATCAAATAGCTGGATGTCACTAATGATCCTAATTAGCTGCAAAAATAAGACAAAAATAAAACAACAAAAAAACATCACTCTATTCAGTGTATTGCTTTTATGAATTGCGTACTTTGTCCTTAGGAGGGTTTGGGCAATAACAAATGTTTGTTGCTTTCTGCTATGCCTATGTATCACTCTAAGGAAATGTAATACATGTATTCAAAAAACGAAAAAAAAACATTCTATTAACCATATTTAAAATACAATCTGTTCAAATACGTTGTCATTCCCTAATGAAGTGCTGCTTTGTTTGATCTGGCATAATCACTTTGAAAACCCCCCATTCTATTAACTATATTTAAAATACAATCTGTTCAAATATGTTGTCATTCCCTAATGGAGTGCTGCTTTGTTTGATCTGGCATAATCACTTTGATTTATATCTCTTTCTTATCCTACCAATTTGGAACTCTTTAATAATAGCAGTAAATATTATCAAACAGCTCATTGCGGCGAACTGTCTGATCAGTAACTACACTATTATCTGCTTCTATATCCAGTACATCTTACTGTCTTTTCTTGACGTTGTTTATAAATAATGAGAATTTATTGTTGGTTATTAACAACTATACCAAGATAAAAGTTAAGTAGAAACTCAAGAAGATACTTCTGCAAAATCTGTGGATTGTTTACCCAACTATTTCTGCTACAGGTAACCTCCGGGATGAGCTTGTCACTTCGGGCCTTGCTGAGATGGTGAAACAACTGGTATCCCATGATGATGAGAAGGTTAGAGAGGCTGCCCAAGCGGTGATGGGATACATAGATGAGGTTCCCCAGGGGGACAGGTGATGTCATTCGGCACATAGATTCCCCCACACCCACCCAGCCACTCACCAATTCTCACAGAACCAATTCATGGCATGAGATCATTAACAAGATTCAGATGATTTCAAAACATTTGATTGGTTAGATTTAAATTTAATTTTTTTAAATTTGACCAATCATATGCTTGAAAATGGTTTCAGACTCTAGCTCTAGCCCGTGATGTCTGTTGCTACCATGTGACATCCATCCAGGACTCTCACAGTCAGCCAGGAATCCATGTTCAACCATTGCAACCCTGGTGTTCAGGTGGATTGGATGGCAAGGATCATCCACCATGTTTGTTGTGTTCACTCTCCGACATCTGGGAACTGGATTGACACACCCATATCGTATGCCTGGTGTGAAATGCACCTGATCTTTTACGTGTGCTTTCAGAGTGGAATATTTGCAATGTACAGCTGCTTATTGGAAAATGTATGTTTTATTTAGTATGAGAATCACATGTATAAATTACAACATAAGGATGAACATGAATTGCATGGTATATGACCCTGAGACCACTTGATTGCCAGCCATTTGTGAACATGTTGCCTGTGTTATGTATCCACCCAACATATTCCTGATGTGTTAACAAACCTGATGGTGGTATACTATGATACATTTGGTGTGCATTCAGTTTGGACTGTATTCTGCTTACAGTCGCCTATGGAAGCCTGTTTGTGTCACATACTTGTCTGAATTGAATCATACGCTACTCAAGAAAAACCATGGTTCTAACCTAGATGGGACCTCGTAGCATATCATAACAGAATGTAAATGGTTTGTTAATACTGATCGCATGTTAGGTGTACATCTCTACTGATGATATAAAGTGGATGCAAAAATGGCAGAAAGCCTTGTGTGATTTCTGTACAAGATACTAGTGTATGGTATTTATATGCATGGTCAGACTGTAACATTCACCAGTGTTTTCATAGTATTCTTGTAAATGCTCAAAGTGTATTATTAACACTGTTTGTCATTCCTATATTAAAGTAGGGGTATCTCAAGCGTCATTTTATGCGAGTATATCACTAGTTGCACACATGTATTGTAGAAATATATTTCTATTTTTAACTAATAAAGTTTAAGCATTTATGTATGCAAGAAAGCTGTTAGAACGAAGTTATTGGTAAGCATGAATGGGTTTATTAGAACTTATATTGCAATCTAAATCAAATTGTTTCAAATTTTATACTTTGACTTTCTCTTGAGTATTTTTACAGTTTGTTTGAGATGGAAGTGAAAATGTATACATTGTTAATATCTATTTATGAGATAGGACTATGTATGGACTGCCCCAACCCTTTTCTGTTTATTGTCGAGATTTCATACAGTTTACTTTAATCATTATTACACTATGCATGCAATCTTTTTTCAATATTTCTCTGTTGCAAGAAGTAACTGTGTTAAGTGCAGTATTGTAGGTTTTAGTTTTGTTATTTGTCACTGAAAAGTGAGATTGGTTTTCTACTTTTTATTATTTATTTACTGTTGTCCCTATTATATGAGATTCTACTGTGATCTGTCACTGCCACTTCTATTATTGAGCCGAGTTCCAATTAAGACATACAGTGTACATACTTCACTGTTGGCCTGCTATTTGCAAGCATGAGTTGAACCAAGGCAAAAAGTGTACAGCCAGCGCCCTCTTGGAGCTGTTGGCAGCGCTGCCTGAGAGAGATTTACTTTTATTTGCTTTGGGTTTTTACCAATGTATTTTGTTCCATATGCATGAAGTTGTAAGCAGATAACAAAGAATTAAGTACTGGTAATTATAGAATTGAGCAGATAAGAGTGGGGAGATACAGGGAGAATCCAGCAAAGGGTTCCAGTATCATTGCAAATGATTGTATTTTATAAACATTAAAAAAAAAAACATAATTTTTTTGTTGAAACCAAGTTAAGAGTATGACTTCCTAAGCATAAATAAAAGCTCAAACATTAATGTAAAACAAAATTATAAGGGAAAACACAATTTCAAACCAACATTGGCAGTCACAGAAGCAAGAATTTCTACTTCTTAAAGCAATAATAACTTTCGCAGGCACATTATTTTACATTCTCCTTAAAAAATTTAAAGCGGTTACTTTTAAAAATAATTCTAAAAAGCAAAACTTTTAAAAAGAAATGTCAATATATATATTAATATGCTGTAAGTTGGCTAGCAAGTGCACATGGAAGAAAAAGAGACAAAAATGTTAAAGTAGCATAAAACCAATTTTCGAAGATGTTCTTTTTTTGTATGAATCCAAACAAGGACATTTTGTGTGGCAGTCCAATATTCTGTTGACTGCGACACAAAGTCTTAGTACATACATACATGTTTAACCCTTTATTCTATAGATACACCTTTTTTGCATGGGCGAAAAGTGTAGATCCAGATCAGCTGGCACATCCTTGCCATCTGATCAGGACATTCACCGTTCGCTTATTTATTCATAAGGTTATTTCTGACCTAGATGCAACAAGTGCAGATCCAGATCAGACTGCACAGATCTACACTTATAGCACACACATAAAAACGCATATATATAAGTAAAGGGTTAATGTAGTCATAATATTGATTGCAAAATTACAAACGACCTTCCACATAACCTATGACCCGTTTCAACCTGTGGTTATAAGTTTATTTGGCAATGCCAAAGTGGTCGATTGCATACAGTCGCTATTATTTTGGTCAAACTGCTGTGCCATATCCTCCTCGTCTGAAATTTTTCTGTACTGATTACCTTTTTTCTGCGGGAGTTAGTTTGGCTTTTATGACGACAGTGAACAGTTATTTATTTATACCTTTGTATGCGGTGCCAAAGCATTTGTATTTTCTTACGTTTATACAACTGTAATTTGCAATTTAAATGCATGATTTGCATGTTTGGAGTGTTTGTTTATTGATTGCATGATTTTCTTTTAATACTTTTATGCAAGAGCCATGCAAATTGAAAATCTGCTTGTTTCTCAATGGTCATAATTGTCGGCATGTTTAACTCATTTTTGTACCTGTCATATTTGAACAGAACTTTCTCCATTTAAACATTGGCAGTAGATAAATGCCGGTTAAGATAATTAACTGTTCTGATTTTCTTGCAAAAGTGTATGCTAACTATAGTGTTTGTATTTTATATGCTTTTTTTTGACTGATTATGCATATTTATTTATTGACTGATTTATTGATGTGTTCATAAACCAGATTTAGTTTGACATATGTTGCTTTGGTTTTATTTAACTTATCGGTGTTAAATTTAATAACACTTATATAATTTGAGACAAGGTTAATTCCTTTAAATAATGGAAATATTTTTATTTACCACATGATTCTCCTTGTTTTCCATTCAGCACACCTGTTAAATATTTTCTTATATTACACTAGTGTAATATAGCTTTTAGGTTGATGACGTCAAATGCAGATCGTCTCATACCACTATTTCACCATGTATTGTTAAATTTCATAAAGTCATATATTGGAAATTAGGCAATTAAAACCATGTGATAAAAAAGAATCTGACACGTGTTGTCATTTAATACAAACATTTACCAAACTCGTCCAGGAAAAATGATTGTAACCTTGATATAGGCTCGCTTACTATTACTTTTCATGAACTTGTTTAATGAATGTTTGTATTAAATGACAACTAATGTCAGATCCTCTATGCATGTTTTACCCCAAGATATGAATAGTATTAGGCTATATTGTAATCATATCCATCTGTTAATAAATAATTATTTCTCTTACTTTATTATGCTAAGCATACATGTGAACTTTTTCTGAGGTCAAAGTGGGAGATTTGTTATTTTCATAAAAACAAAGAAAGAAATTATCCGAAGAAAGAAATTATCTGTTTCCAAGGAGGGAGATTTCTAGAAAAAATGTGTAAAACACCCCTCATTTTCAAATAATTTTGAACCTCAAAAGTGGAAGACTCCCTCCAAAAGTGGGAGAGTTCACATGTATGGCTAAGGATGAACTCATTAGCAAACGATGTAGATCAAGACCAGCCATCCAGCTTGGTTTAGCCTGAATAAGATGCCCACTAACTGCTTCTGAGAAGCAATATATATTGTTACCTGTACGTAGTTGTAAGCAAATAACTAAAACTGTATTGGTTTAAATGATAAGAATTATAAAACAATGAAATAAATGAAACTGATAGTATGAAATTATGAAATAACTGATAGTATGAAATAAATGTAACTGATAGTATGAAATAATAACTGATAGTATGAAATAAATGTAACTGATAGTATGAAATAATGAAATAAATGTAACTGATAGTAAGAAATAATAAAACAAATGTAACTAATAGTATAAAATAATGAAACAAATGTAACTGATAGTATGAAATATTGAAACAAATGTAACTGATAGTATGAAATAATGAAACAAATGTAACTGATAGTATGAAATAATGAAACAAATGTAACTGTATGAAATGAAATAAATATAGCCAATCATAAGTTATGAAATGAAATTGATATGGCCAAAAAATATAATTAAATATTACCGCTACTATGAAATAAATGTAGCCAATCATGAAATAAATTTATCCAAAAGTATGCAACAATGGAATAAATATAACCAGTCACATGGAATAATGAAATAAATATAAGTAAAACAGGTGCAAAATAATGAAATAAAATATTAAGAAATATTGTTATTATGAATGAAATAATGATATAAACATACTCAATAAAATAAAACTTTGTTGGTGTTTTTGTTACCTATCCCTTTTGATATTGTTCTCATACCATTTTGTCTCAGTTAGGTTTAGTGTTTGTTTTTATTCAGAAAATTGTTTAAATGACAAAAGTGTAAATGACATGTACATAGAACATTGTTAATTTTTAAAAAAAATAGTCTAAGGACTTTTTCAGTAATTTCTATATCACAGAATTACAGATAATTTCTTAATATGTATAAAAAGAGCTTAATAAGATTGTACAGATTTTAATTCTGTAAAAAAGTGTACCTCCTGCAATTTGACATACAATCCAAAAATGGCTAGAAAATTGGTCGAAAATCTTAGACTGAATATATAAAACGAATTAATTATTGGAGCAATTCTGCAGCTTTTCCTTCTTTTTTTCCTGCAGTCCTTTTTGTGATAATTCATAAAAATCACTGCTACTACACATTTCTTTGCTTTTTTGGCTGTAGACATGACAGTTTCATTGACAGAACCCACCCTATTTATTCATAGAAGTACATTGTATTAAACTCTATACACAAATAAACAGTCAAAGCATCTTTGTCTTTTTTTTTTTATTTACCAATACTGTTTAGAAAACATTAAAGGTGGTATCCGACAGTTTGAACCAAAAGTATTTTCAATACTATTTTATGTTACCTGAACAGATCTCGCAAAATGCTATTGTTGTCCTACACCTGTCTGAAAAGTGAACCATAATGCCAGTCGTCATTTCAAACATGTATTTCCTATCTGAGCCACGCTGCACAATTGGCTTTTTTTAAACTAAGAAAACCAAATGACCACTTATGTTTTAGCTCATCTAGGTCATCCACTGTGACGGTTATGTCTATTTTTAGCAGGAATCCCAATCATTCTTATTGTAGATTTGAAAAGAATGAACATTAAAGTGTTGATTAATGATTTTTACTGCCCTAAAATTGAGATACTTGAGCTTGGACTTAAGTATGATTTTTTTTCAGCAGAAAGTATGTACTAATACCCCAAACAGAGGTCAGATATTGTTACATGTGTTAGATATATTCAAACTGTTGGATACCACCTTTAACAAATCTTTTAACATCCAAACATCAATAACAACTTTCAACATAATATAAATAAATACTTTTTAACCAAAAAAAATAAAGAAATATCTTACTACTTACACAGAAAAACTAATAATAAGCCAATCAAAATATCTATCAACAAATATGCACACAGTAAACATTACTTCAAACTGCTATCTCTAGCCTCTAAACTTTGATTAGCCTCCAAACTGCTTTCTTTTGTCCATTATATATATGGACAGTGACATCACTAAATATTAGTTACCTCTTTACTATGGCACTTCACACCTGGCTAATTTAGACAATCTGTGCTTCCGCATAGTAAAATAGAAATAGAGCAGATAGACACGGGCATTACCACCTTTGTGTAGAACATTATATTATCAGCAATATTTGGAAGTAGTCCATTCCCATAATCCTTTGAGCACTGATTGTGGTATGCTGACACATTGCCTCTAGTCTCCAAACTAAGCAGTTATATATTTTTAAACTATGAAAACCTCATGACTGCTTACTTTTCATATTACATATCATGATCATCCAGGTAATCAGCTCAGATGTCGGTAAATATTTTTAGCCAAAATCCCCATTGTGTTTATTTACAGATTTGGAAATACTGGACATTTCAAGTGATATATTTATAATTTATATTGCCAAAGGATTGAGGTAATCTTATAAACAGCCTTTACTAGTTCATGCAGCAATTAAGC
Source organism: Sinonovacula constricta (assembly GCA_007844125.1). Taxonomy (NCBI): domain Eukaryota; kingdom Metazoa; phylum Mollusca; class Bivalvia; order Cardiida; family Solecurtidae; genus Sinonovacula; species Sinonovacula constricta. The sequence continues at coordinate 52,120,991 of CM017555.1, forward strand.
ACAAATTCCCCATAACCGAGGTTAAGATGTTGTCAAATGTATTAGATATGGGCAAACCTTAAGATACCACCTTTAAACAATATAAAAAATCATAGTACCATTACTTAAAAAAGAATGTGTTCTGGCAGTTATGTTTTAATGCACAATATTAGGAAATCAAGGAATTGTGTGTAGATGGATTTTTCCTTTTTAACCCCAGAATACCAAAGGACCATAACTTGTAATGGATACATTTTAATCTGTGCACACAACCACAGACAATACCAAGCGTTTTTCATGAATTTCCAACTTGCAGTTCAGAAGAAGCTGTTTCTGGTGGACTCACTAACAATAAACACCTGGAATACTTCAGACCCATCACTATGTCAGGGCAATAACAACAAAAAATAATCCTTAACAAAAAAAATATACAAAAAAAATATGTTCATTTTTGTATGTTGTCGACAAGCAAACAATAAGTAAGGAAGTAACGTTGCGTCACTTATGCACAGGAGGCATATGTTAAGTTGTATCATAATTCGTGTACATGAGGTAATCTGTCAGCTGTCTAGGGAGTTGGAGTTTGTCCAGGTGGCGTAACTTGACCACGCCCACACTTTGCCGGACTGCCTGACGACACAAGAACTTCAAGTCCCTGGGATGACCTGCACTCAGAGTAATAATGACATATTTCCAGTTTAAACATATGTGAAATGTTTTGTTTCTTGTTGTTTGTTGCATCACACAGACACAATTATAGCCATATTGGCAACTTCAAGCAAAAATTTGGTGGAGGAAGACCCCAGACCTTTACCTGGGTTAAACCACCAACACACCACAGTTTAGCTAAAAAATCTCCCCACATGAAAGTTCTCAATCCAACTAGGACTCAAACCAATGTGGTTAGAGGCTGAGGAGTTGCAAATCAGCGAAAAACCACTCGACCACGTACCTCATGTGAAACAGATAGATTTTAACAATAATAAAGGAGGAATTCAGGTAAGAAACTACTAACAGACATCGGCATCAGACATTTTAAGAACAGTTCATTTATAAAAAATCAATTTCACAAGGTTAAATAGTTAACAGGCTTTAGATGTGTATAACTGATGCTAATAAATAATGAATAAACTCTTGTTCAATGAAATGGCTGACAAAGTAAAGGGCAAAAATTGTGTACCCTCGTACTAGCAAATTTCATCCAAACTGAGCAGTACTTGAGTACTTAATTTGGCCCTTACTACAAGTGACCTACTTTCCCAGAACTGGAGCAGTTTCCATGTGCCGGATGTAGCCGAGGGAACCAAGGAGCGTGGGGATTGATCAAAGTTGTTCTTCATGTAGGGGTTGGCCCCAAAGTCCAGTAATAGGGAAACGATCTGCTGGTCCTGCTGACGGGCTGCCACATGTAGCGGCGTGTTTAAGATCTTTACACTGTTTACATTGCAGCCTACAACAGACATAACTTGCTAAAATACTTTTGCATGGTTGCATAGTTTTGATTTTCAATCTTACATAAGAAGTCAATAAGTTCAAAAGGACTTTGATCAAACTGTTATTACAAAAATTTAGAGGCTTGTTTCAAATTAACAAAACATTGTTTTGCAGATATCATACAAGACATATGTCACTGTGTGTTTAAACACAATAAATGGAATATAACTTTGCCATCATTCTTTGTATCTATTTAATCAACCACTGAAAACATACAACAAATCATGACTTTTTTGTGCTGAAATACATCACAACACAATTATGGTCAATGTATTGTTGTTGGTGGATCAGCACCTCAAACAGGTGTTGGGGTAAAACCATGAGCCCATCACAGGCCAGCTTGACATGAAACTTCCTGTCCAGACTGAGGTTTGATTGAATGCAGTAAGGGGTCGTGAGGTCAAAGATGTTTAAAATTGTTTCTGACATATTGTTACCCTGTTCAGACATTATAGCACCCTGTGCTGACAAACTGGTTCCCCGTCTGACATACCTGCTCGGAGAAGCACCCTGACACAGTTGACACTCAACTTGTAGACTGCTGCATGGAGTGGGGTACCGAAGTGGCAGTCGGTGTGATTGAGGTTGGCTCCCGCAGCCACTAGGAGTTCAGCACATCGCCACTGGTCTGTAATATAACGGGAACCAGTTGGTCAACAATACCTTGAATATTAGTTATGAGTGTTTGTTACAATTGTTCTTCACTATTCAAATTTATAAATGAAATTATGGGAGTAATGACATGATTGTTAAGTAAGTAAATTTTCACAAACTGATCTGTATGTGTGCAATCTGTCCAGCACTGATCCACTGAACTGTGTTGCATGGACAGTGGGTGTTAGACACTCTAACTGCTTGCTTCCTACGCCAGAAACTATGACAAGCAAAGAAGAAACCTAAACTAAAGACCAGATAGACAGTCTACTTTGTAAGATGTGGCAAGAAAGTTTTTTTTAAAATATGAGCTGTACATGCATCCATACATTCAGCAATCAAATTTATGCTTAAGTTAAAGTTTAACCTCTTTTTCCCCCATTAGAACTTAACCAGGAAGACAATTTTAAAAAAAAGATTCTTTTTCTCCTTGCTTGTGATTAAGAGAAAGATGATACATTTAAAACAAGTAAAACGTTGACACTCTAAATTTTGCATGAATTGATCAGGCCTAGGCCTAGTATTTACTGTGATAAAGTTGAATGGCTCTTGAACACCACCCCCACCCCCACCCCTACTGTACCCACCCACCAAAATTTTCTGGATCTGCCCCTAGTTGGTAGCTGTTTGATCAGAATCTGCACTATTCGCTATTAAGTCTTAAGCAAAATGTTTAGATACAATTGCAAGAAGAAGTAAGAAGATTGCTATGAATTAGAATGGGTTATTGACAAAATGTATCATGGTAAAGGTTCTATGTTGCACAGGGTCGTTAGCTACTTCTGAAATGCTGACAAAGGGGTCCAGAATCTATTAACAAATTCTTATCAATTAAGAGAAGATCAAACAGTAAACCTGTACTTGGTCAATGCTAAAACAATAACAGGGCATGTTTGGAGTATTTATTATGTCTAGCTGTTGTTTTAAAGCAGTGTAAATACAGTTAAGATGGGCTGTAATTGATTCATCTTTTTGCATATCAATAATATTAATATATCAATTATATATCTTATTATTGGTACAATTTCCCTTCCGATAAAATATGTTGCTTCAGACTTTTTCCTTGTTCATTTTTTTTCTTTTGTTTGACTCTGAATTATGTTTTCCAACTTTACCCAGAGCTTTCTGACTGAACATAGCTATAAATGGTACGAGTTTAACATTGAAATTGTATAGTGCTGCCATTTCCAGCAAAAAATATTTTTTGTTGTCTTGCAAAAGATATTGATATTTTATAATGGTAATAAATAATCAATCTGCAAAAAAATATTTAAGTCAGTGGCAGCCCAATAGTTAAGCATCTGTACAGTAAGCTCAATGACAGCCCAATAGTTAAGCATCTGTGCAGTAAGCTCAATGACTGCCCAATAGTTAAGCATCTGTGCAGTAAGCTCAATGACAGCCCAATAGTTAAGCATCTGTACAGTAAGCTCAATGACAGCCCAATAGTTAAGCATCTGTACAGTTAGCTCAATGACAGCCCAATAGTTAAGCATCTGTACAGTTAGCTCAATTATAGCCCAATAGTTAAGCATCTGTACAGCAAGCTCAATGACAGCCCAATGGTTAAGCATCTGTACAGTTAGCTCAATTATAGCCCAATAGTTAAGCATCTGTACAGCAAGCTCAATGACAGCCCAATAGTTATGCATCTGTGCAGTAAGCTCAATGACAGCCCAATAGTTACGCATCTGTACAGTTAGCTCAATGACAGCCCAATTGTAAAGCATCTATGCAGTAAGCTCAATGACAGCCCAATTGTAAAGCATCTATGCAGTAAGCTCAATGACAGCCCAATAGTTAAGCATCTGTACAGTTAGCTCAATGACAGCCCAATAGTTAAGCATATGTACAGTTAGCTCAATGACAGCCCAATAGTTAAGCATCTGTATAGTAAGCTCAATGACAGCCCAATAGTTAAGCATCTGTGCAGTAAGCTCAATAACAGCCCAATAGTTAAGCATCTGTACAGTTAGCTCAATGACAGCCCAATATTTAAGCATCTGTGAAGTAAGCTCAATGACAGCCCAATAGTTAAGCATTTGTACAGTTAGTTCAATGACAGCCCAATAGTTAAGCATCTGTACAGCAAGCTCAATGAAAGCCTAATGGTTAAGCATCTGTGCAGTAAGCTCAATGACAGCCCAATAGTTAAGTATCTGTACAGTTAGCTCAATGACAGCCCAATAGTAAAGCATCTGTGCAGTAAGCTCAATGACAGACCAATAGTTAAGCATCTGTACAGTTAGCTCAATGACAGCCCAATGGTTAAGCATCTGTCCAGTAAGCTCTGTGTCAAGTGACAATTGCAACATGTTTATTTCAGATACCTCATGACACTCTGGCTAACCACTATACTATTTATGAATTATGCACATAAAATTTATTCTGCTATGCATAAGTTGGTGATGTACTACATTGTTGGGCTCTAGGTGGCTAAAAATAGCTTCAAAAAGCATTGCAATGGATGTAATTATCAAAAACGTATTCAAAAAAAAAATAAGTAATGAGCAGTGATATTTTAAGTTCAATATTTGTGGTGGTCAAATAACATTTACGCATATGTGCCAAAGTTAAAAAAAAATAATTAAAATACTGTGTCTATGTTGCTGTAACATGACGAAATTTCTCAGATTTTATGCAATTCTATGGATTTTTCTTTTTCTTTTCTTCAAATGAGTTAAAGTGTCTTTAAAGAAAAGGCCCATGTTTTCTTTTTTCTTTTGTTACATAGCACTAACATAACTAAGGACACATTGGCAACATTCACTACTTTATGATGGAGGAAGACCCTAGACTTAAGGCTGGGTAAAACCACCAGCACAACGCAGGTGAGCTAGAAAACCTTCCCACCAGGACTTAAACCCAAGCGATGCAGGGCTGAGGAGCAACATTGTACTTACACAACTGATGATATCCAGCTAATTATTGGTGAGAATCTAGGACAGTTGCCCCCCCGGACGTTTGCCCCCCGGACGTTTGCCCCCCTATTTGTGAAGGGCGGACGTTTGCCCCCCAGCTGAAATTACAAGGCGGACGTTTGCCCCCCAGCTGAAATTACAAGGCGGACGTTTGCCCCCTCTACTAAAATGTCAAGGCGGAAATTGCCCTCCCTTTCTTCTCAAACTCTGTATCCCGCCTGTAAATGTCTTCCCGCCATATTAGAAACATACACAAACGGTACTACATGGTGCTACAGTACATGAAATGTGTTAGGTGTAACAAAATTTTCTATAATTTTTTTCATAGGACTGGAATTAAGTAAAAGTTACAATCTAGTTTGCCTTCATATCTTTACATCGCATCAGGTTCCGAGACAATTTACCCGTTCTAAAACTCTCGCCGTCGAACCCGCAAGACTTCGGCTTTAACAGGTTGTTTGCTACACATTTCCCGCGATCGCTTGCCACTCATGCGTAGAGTGTCACAAACAGGTTAATTGTCAATCAACTGGTAGGCCTAGATCCATTTAAAACACTTTGATTAATCAAAATTAGTTTGCAAAATTCACGTATTGTAGGCATAATTTCGTCTGAAAAACTATCAGTTATAACTGTGCCATTGCATGATAAACTGCGTCGCTGAGCACATTCCCAAGTGATGGTTGTCTTAGGCGACTTCTTCTTAGTGTAGGCAAAACCATCGTAACACAGCTTTGTGGCCCCTCTTTTCGTAGAAATGAACTCCATGATGATTGAGCACAGATGTACATTATGATTCAAGAGTCCATCATATTTAAAGGACTGTGCTTACAGTTTGCATTTTGAGACGTGATAACGTGACAAATAAACACAATTTGTGACATTCCTTTAATTGAATCTCCTGGATTTAATTCGGCCAATCAAAGAAACCGTCGCGTATAATTTAATGCAATACAGTTAATTGTTTATAATTAAATACAATCATGTTAATCGCCGTTAATTGGCATTCTCTGTGAAATTAGTAATGCAAAGAAACCGCCGCGTATAACTGAACGCATTACAGCTAATTGTTTATAATTAAGTACAAGGATGTTAATCGCCGTTTTTTACATTCTTTGTAAAATTAATGAAATTGACAGATTGATTTTTTTGAAAGTCCGCCCTTACGTTATGGGGGGGGGGGCAAAAGTCCGCCCTCAAGTTTTGTTGAGGGGGCAAACGTCCGGCTTTGAAAATCGGCAGGGGGGCAAAAGTCCGGCTCTGAAAAACGACAGGGGGGCAAACGTCCGGCCTGCATTTAAAAGAGGGCAAACGTCCGGGGGGCAAATGTCCGGGGGGGCAAATGTCCGTACACCTATTGGTGAAGGAAGACCCTAGGCATATGTCTGAGAAGAACCACATGAAGGTTTTCACCATGACCGTGACTCGAATCCATGAGGCAAAGAGCAGAGGATTTACAAGTTGGCAACTGTAACCGCTCAGCCACAGATGCCACCTTCAGCAACTGTAACCGCTCAGCCACAGATGCCACCTCCAGCAACTGTAACCGCTCAGCCACAGATGCCACCTCCAGCAACTGTAACTGCTCAGCCACAGGTGCCATTTTCGGCAGCTGTAACCGCTCAGCCACAGGTGCCACCTACAGCAGCTGTAACCGCTCAGCCACAGGTGCCACCTCCGGCAGCTGTAACCGCTCAACCACAGGTACCACCTACAGCAGCTGTAACCGCTCAGCCACAGGTGCCACCTACAGCAGCTGTAACCGCTCAGCCACAGGTGCCACCTCCGGCAGCTGTAACCACTCAGCCACAGGTGCCACCTACAGCAGCTGTAACCGCTCAGCCACAGGTGCCACCTCCGGCAGCTGTAACCGCTCAGCCACAGGTGCCACCTCCGGCAACTGTAACCGCTCAGCCACAGGTGCTACCTCTGTCAAATGTAACCGCTCAGCCACAGGTGCGACCTCCTTTCTTTTTTCTTCAAATAAGTTCAAAATTCACCTTAAGAAAGGACCCATGCCAGTTCATCAACCTCTTTAAAAATGCCCCTACAACAATTTAATAAAAATGTCTTTTTGCTCAAAAGCACAGTAAACTTAAGATCCCAACCTCTGAGGACTGCCTCATGAAGAGGCGATGATAGTAACAAGGTAGGGTTGACAAATGCGCCATTCTCTAACAGGATCCGCACACACTCCTCACTACCACTGGAACAGGCATCACACAGAGGTGTGGCGCCATCTATGTTGCGCCCATTCACCTACAAATTATCAATTATGTATTGTTACTGTTCTCTTCACAGAGATTAGATGATGGTGGTCCCCCTACACTTTAATTTCTGATGATTGTTACCACTACTGTAAAATATCAGACATTATCTCTTCAAAATAATGTATAGTGACTCTTCTTTTTAAGTAGACATTTCACTTTTTTCTTGTATTGCATTCAATACCATAATAAAATCAACCATTTTTTTATTAAACCACAGCAAAGAATCAAATCAAAACTGTATATTCTTGATAAAACATGCAACACTTTTTATGTCAAAGTCAGATAAAAAAACACTATTATCATTCTCCTATACTACAGATTTATATCATTACCTCTGGTACAGGCACACATGACCCAAAATGGGCACAGAAAACACCAGTTTATTTATTAGAATTATTTAAAATTAAGCAATTTTATTTGTTACATGGCAATCAGCCATAAATAAGTGCTTGATCTAAGCTCAGTAAATAAAAAATAAATAAAAATCACCTTATTATAGCAAGTTTAATTACTATTTTTCATTGATTAAGATAGTTTTAAACTGTTTATTTTTGTTAAACATCCATTTTTTGCATTTGAGTTCATGAAATTCATAGTTTTAAACTGTTTATTTTTGTTAAACATCCATTTTTTGCATTTGAGTTCATGAAATTCTCTACATTGCATTAAAAAATCAGAAAATAATTAGATACATGTACCATAAAAATCAAAAAATATTAAGTCTTCAAATAAAGACAGAAGCAGCTATCATTAAATCAAAACACAAAAACCATAACAGAACCTCTTAATTCAGACCATCAATGGACTAAGGCAAGCGTATCATTAAATCAAAACACAAAAACCATAACAGACCCTCTTAATTCAGACCATCAATGGACTTAGGCAAGAACTTTTTTTATTACTTCTAATTGTTGTGTATTGACCACACGGCAGACGATGTTGAACATTTGGCAAAGGTTTTATACATGTTGTTGATTGGAGTGGTCTACCTTAGTACTAAAATAAATTGTGCACTGTTACCACGTGTTTGTTATTTAAGCAATCCAGCTTTAATTAAAAATATATAAACCTAACCCAACTAAAGGGTAACACTAATAATAATGCCTAAAATCTTGTTTATTTGTTTATTCTTTTACCTGTGCTCCTGCTTCTATCAATATTTGTACACACTCTTCCTTCCCATAGAAGCATGCTTCATGTAGAGGCTGGACAAAATCAAAGTTACAGTGATTTGCTGACACGCCCTCTGCCAGGAGACGTCGCACCAGGTGGGTATCGCCAACTCTACAAGCTTCATGGAGAGGGTATGTGTCTGCAAATGTATTCAGTTAACAGTGATGTAAAACGACTCTGAATCAGTAAGCTAACTTTGCAATGCTTCTGATTCCCCTCACCTACCAGTTAATACAACACAGCACCGGACCTGGTAACGCAATCGGTAGAGCGTCGGCTCCAGGTATGGGAGGCCCCGCGTTCGATCCCAGGCCGCGACATACCAAAGTTGTTAAAACTGGTAGTGGTGTAGCTCCCTTGCTAACTTTCAAGCAAATATAAGGGTAGTTCCAATACCGGTTGGCCTGGTGTCCGGATAATGTAACTGGGTGTGGTATCATGCCAGGTGTTTACAGCATGCTATACACAGTGAAAGCAGCACTATACTTGCTTCAAGTGGACACCGTCTCCAGATAACTGAAATACTGTTGGTGAGATGATAAACCCAATAAACAAACTTAATACAGCACAATTTTTGAAGGACATCATGTTCATAAAATCAATTAACAAAATAAACATAGACTTTTATTTATTAACAGCAGGTAAACTCTTTCTTTTATGACAAAAAATGCATTTTCAGAAATATCCTCAACATGAATATTAAGGAGTTAAAACAACATATGGCAAATTAAAAACTGCAATATTCATAAATACACCTGCAGTTCTATTGATATAAAGACATGTTCCTGCACCATTTATACTATATTTATACCATATATTTAGACACTGTACTTTGAGACAGCCTATTTTTTAAGCTAAATAACTATTTTTCATTCCTCCCATGTTTGGGACATTCTATACACCTGTGGCTCTATTGATTGGCAAGACATGTGTCTGGGTTCTTCTTCCACCTTGTTAACTCAATGTATTGGGACATTCTACGCTTTGAGACTCAATTTTTCTGCATTTTTTGTTCTGTTTCTCTAAGTTTTTCACTCACAAGAAAATATTTTCTCTCTGATCCTAAAAATTGGGTGACATAACTGCTGAAAGTGAGAGCTAAAGTCCACATTGTAAAAGACATTCTTATCTGAGCAGTAACACCACCAGTGGTTACGTGCATACATGTGAACTCTCTCGCCTTTGGAGGGAGGCTGCTGGCTCCCTCCTTTAATGTTCAAAATTTTTTAAAATGAGGGGTGTTTTACACATTTTCAAAAATCTCCCTACTTGAAAACTGAAAACTTTCTTCTTTGTTTATGTAAAAATAAAAAATCTCCCACTTTGTAAGTGAAAATCTCCCACTTTGACCTCAAAGTTCACAGGTATGCTCAAGTGTTTATTGATTTCCCCCATGCCACAAGTTCAAGCTGCTGGTTTCTATTTTGGAAAGGTGTACTTTTTGGGGCACTAGTTAAGATTTTCTTGGTACTCAGCTTTGGTAAAATGAAAAGCTCATAAAATGTGTTGTTGTTTTTTTTTGCATGTCATTTGTCAATTTTTCATTTTAAGTTCCAGACACATTATCACTGGTTGGTTATTGTTATCTTAAGAGCGAACATTGATAATTTTATAACCATTTACTGTCATACAATCTTTCAATTCCTTCTATCACTGATGGTCAAAGAAAAAAAGAATATTTATATAAATATACAAGTGAATCAACTTTCAACTTCAACTTTGTACTGCCAAAAGTCAATACTGACTACATAAGGCAGGCGCAAGTCCTGAACATTGACAATTTAAGACTAATAAAGATTAATAATTTAAAACTAATAAAGAGGACTCGAGGTAAGTTTTCAAAATTTGAATATATAAATCATTAAGTAAAGTCTTTTTACATTCATAACCACATGTAATTGTCTGTCTAATCTACCTTTATATAAGAACAATGACATTTGGTCCTACAAGATTTCGGAAATCTGAAAAAGAAAATAATTATTAATGGTACGATCTTATTTTGGGCAAAAATAATAAAAGTATGCAAAAAAAGATCAAGCACATTATGACGTATTATCAATACAAAAATATAAAAATTGGTATAACCATTAACTTCAATGCAAATCTACAAACATTCAACTCAAGTTGTTGCCATTTAATATGACTTAATTTAATTTATATGATATGCAGTTTAATGTGATGCGGCAGTTTTATGTCCGGGTTTTTTTGTTGTTGTTTTTTTTCATAAAATGGGGCGTTTGAGATGTGGTACGTTATTGCAGTGGTACGGTTTGTTATACAACAGTAGATCTACAGTACAGCGAAAGTCGGGTAAAGGACAGCTGTTTATTAATGCATCTAAAAGACTTATGCATCGCGTATAGCTGTACTACGAAATGACACTGTTAACTGACAAATAATTTTTTTGACAAAAAAAAATGACAACTCGTACCTTTGTATACGTCCATTAGACATTCCTACCTTTTCATTAAAGAGCTCCAATGACATTTGCGCGGGAAAATTTAATCTGGCTTTCTTGGCGCTAATAGATCGGAATAGATATTATTGTTTTATTGTCTCGTGTGTGTAAAGGCTACAGAAGAGACAAGTAACCTGCACGTATTAATTAAGAAATGTGTGTGAGAGAGACAGAAACAGAGAGAAAGAGGAGAGAAACCACAACCTGTATTGTTAAAGAGTAAAAATTACGAAAAATCACTCTAAATGATAATTCTTCCGAAATCTACAAATAATCTCTTTGCTTAAATAGATATCGACGTTAGATATAATTTCCCGGATGGTGATATAACGTCATCGCAAAAAGTAAGTGGTCACGAGGTTTCCTTAGCTTTAAATAGCTAACTGTATAGCATGTTCCAGACATGCTATACATGTTTGTAATGACGAATGGAGTGTTGTGCTTTACTTTTAATCAATAAGCATCATTTCGTGAAATCTGTTCTTATATTTAAGTGAACTTAGCTGATAGCACCAGATTGAAAAGATGTAAGTAATTTTGAACACGATAAAATATAAACTAGTGAAGTTATTATTTTGCTTGGCTATTTCTTTCTCTCTTTTTTTAAATGATCGTTAACAAGAGTCGTACAGTTGCTTATCTATGTTCATTATAGAATACCATGAAGAATCATCACTTTAGCATAGTGGCGTGTCGAGTGCTCGTCCAGATATTACACATGAAGTAATTAATGTTGCTGGATACAAATAAACGCCTTAAACACTTATACAAGTTTGTATCATAGTACGTATACAACATAAGATAGTTCTGTATCAATTGTGTATACATTGTTTGTTTCACAGTAGGGCCTTCAATATAATACAATTCTGCATCTATTGTTTATATATTGTTTGTTTCACAGAAGGGCCTACAATATAATATAGTTATGTATCAATTGTTTATATATTGTTTGTTTCACAGTAGGGCCTACAATATAATACAGTTCTCTATCAATTGTTTATATATTGTTTGTTTCACAGTACAATATAATATAGTTCTTTATCAGTTGTTTATACATTGTTTGCGTCTCATTTAATAAGATGTAAGTACATTTATCAGGGGCGTAGGGCTCTAGGCATGGTATTATGTGTACGCATGGCCGCTAGAGGGGAGAGGAGGGGCGGGATTGGGTGCATGCCCCCCTAGCAAATTTGTGTTTCCAGATCGTAGCTGGCTTCTGCTGAGATTTCGGTTTCATGATATAAAGTTCTAGATTTTAGGTTAAATGTTATGTTACAGACATTTAAATATTAAAATAAGAGTCGTACTTAATCATAAAATTTATTTATTTTCCATAGAGAAGCTATTCATACACTAGGTGTTATTGTCCCGAAGACGTTGTGATTTAAAATACAAGAGTATAAAACTTGCTCCTTACTAAATGTACAGATAAGTTATTAAAACGATTTAGAAATTCGTTTTTATGTTGTATATAATTAATTGCATTAATTGTACACCTTACCCCTAACAAGGCAAAATTTTTATTGCAGATTTAATAATTCTTTGCGGACAATGTGTACGCAACTGCGTATTCTGCGTAGAGGTAGCTACGCTCCTGTTGATTACATTACATCCGACCGGTTTTGCTGTGCATCCTTCAACGGGAGCAGAACTGTTTCGAGACGAGACAATGAGACATAGCAGTCTTGTCTAAGACCTAGTATAATTCTTCCCGTCTTGCTCTGGAAATGGAAAAATGCAAACAACGAGGGCATGTGTCAGTTGGAATTAAACGTATTAGCTTATGGCTTCCACATAATGGGCAGATCCAAAGTTTCAGCTTTAAATCATGCGGGCATGCCTGTCAGTAAAAAAGGTGAATGTATATGTCGGACGTGACTGAGAGAAAACAGCACTTTAGCTATTTAATAAAATGATGTTCAATTGTAATTGCGTTAATTTACTACTTGGACTAAATTCGACACCTTTGTACGAGAATCCACTGTGCGTAAGTTCAATATGTGGTGTACCTGTTTGCACGCACGCGGCGTTCATGGTTTTTTTTTAACTATAAATAATTCAACCTTGGGGCATATTCAACCTTGGAAGGCTCAAAATGCTGACGTGTCTTTGTTTTAACACGCCTCACTTGAAAGATAAGTACATGCGTGACGACATGTGTACCGATAATTCATAGTCATAGCTATGTTTATTATAACGTTACAATGTGTTTATAAATTTTATAGATGTATACACTCGGGTTTAAATCGCGTAATATTCCGATATTGCCATAGGAACTTAAGCTTTAATTCTAATAAATATATGTGATAAAATATAAAATATTTGAAAAATATTGTTAAATATTTTAAAAGATAATAAACTCATCACCCCCTCACCCCGTGCGTGCGTGCGTGTGTGTGTGTGTTGGGGGGGGGGGGGGGGGTTGCGTTCCAGCTAACCTCCGATGGTTCTACCAAGGCATAAGTCTGGGGTCTTCCTCCATCAATAATAAGATGGACGTCGCCAATATGACTATAATTGTGTTTGTGCGATGTAACAAAAAAAAGCACAAAAAAGCAACAACAAAAAACTATAATAAGAAAAGAAAGACATAACGAATATAGAAAACATACTAAAAATGAAACGGTTAGTCGCACCCCGTGCGAGCAAAAGGCTATGAGGGGCGCCCGTGGTGTAGAGGTAGAGTCGCCGATTTGTAACTCCTCTGACTGCTTAGTCTCTCATCGCGTGGGTTCGAGTCCCGTTCGGGGCGAAGGACTAAATGTGGGGAGGTCTTCCAGTTGACTTGCGGTGCGCCGGTGGTTCTACCCAGACATTTGTCTAGGGTCTTTCTCCACCATAGAGCTGGACGTTGCTTTAATGATCATAACTGGTCGCTGCAATGTATTTCAAAAGCAAAACAAGGCTAGGAAGCCAGGATTCGACATGTACACATATTGCCACTACGTTATCTTACACTGTTGACTTTAATTCACACCCGTTGTCACGAAAAAAAAAAAAGATGGCAACAAATTTAATTCTTATGTATGATGCCACACGTTATCTGTAATATTCAGTGACATGTGGTAAATAACGTTACATGTACATGTATTTTCGTACAGTGTATCTCTTGCTTCAACAAGTATTTGAAGTGCTTAATTTGCAACCAGTGGGAGAACTATACATAGTCTTGTTGATGAGTTGAAAAAAGGAGCCGTAGCTGTCAAATGCGAGTGGTCCTGGTCCAGGCCTGTAGCTATCTATACACATGCAATAGCCTACCGTATACATCTTAATCCTCTACAATAGTTTCAAAACTTTTCCATTGTTTTAAAAGAAATGTGAAAGTTTTCACGCATTTATTAAAATGCAAGTTGTTTACAGAGGCATTTCTTCCTGCAAATTTTGCAGCCGTTTGATCTTCGTAGTATTTACCAACTTAGTTGTTTAAACATGTCTCCATTATACACCATACAAAGACTAGTAAGTTTTCTTGGTAACCTAATTGCAGATATGCATGGACGTGTATTCAGGTTTGGCCGAAATCAGATTTAAATGAAGTGGCCTGCCTTCGGTGGGGGATCTAGAATTTTAGCAATCGTAAAACTTCGGGTATTTCCGTATGGTTCGTAAAATACACCTCGTACATAGCTCTAGAATACACCAAAGTGCGTCGCCTGAGTTATGAAACAGTGTCCGTTCGCGAGAAAGTAACAAATTATATATATATCATTTAGTTGAGTATATCTTGCAATAACAACGATTTTTTTATCAATACAATCTATATGATTTATGGAAAATTGAAAAGTCAACATTAAATACCCAGTATTAAAACTAAGACACACAAAGTAGATCCAAGATGGCGCCTTATTATGTCAGAGGTCTCTTGCATAGCATAAAGGCCGAGGTGATCAGATTGGAATTTTAGGAGAGGGTTGAGCGGGGGCTGCGTTGAGTAAGCTCCCTTCTTAATCCGTCCATGATCATGGTAAATCAAACACGATTTATCAATACAGGGTCTGGTGTATATGTGGCGGGATCTGTAAGAATAAGGAGTTTATGCTACTCACGACACTCAGCTAGGATAAGATCTTGATCTATTTTTACGCCTAATTAATATATATAATTTTGTTTGATAACGCCGTTCTTACCTGGTCGTGGATATTTATGGTAGGTGTTTGTGGCATGGATAAATATAACTACAAGTCATGGTTTAAAGGCGGTATCCGACACTTTGGACCAAAAATATTTTCATTAAACATCATAATAAACCATTGTTACCTGATCAGATCCCGCAAAATGCTGTTTAAGCTATTGATGTCCTACACCTGTTTGAAAAGTGATCCATAACGCCTCACTCGTAATTTAAAACATGGAAATACGTTTGTAACGACGAATGGAGTGTTATGCTTTACTTTTCACATGGATTTAAGGCATCAATAAACAGCATTCCGCGGGATCTTTTCTGGCCACATTAATTTATTTGGATGTTTGTTAGGGAAAAATAGTCCGAACTGTTGGATACCACTAAAAGCACTTACAAGGATACTTCTATGACTGGTCGGCCAGGTGTCAGGACTATGACTATTTGTGGACTCATCTCAGGTTTTCGCATGCTGTTCGGCGAAGGCAGGTCTATATCTGCTTTGAGTGAACAACATCTACTGATGCTAATGGTAAAACGATAAACTCAACAGACACTCGGTACCCCAAACTCGTTTAAAGGCGGTATCCGACAGTTTGAATCAAAAAGATTTTCATTAAACACCATTATAAGCGATTATTACCAAAACAGATCTCGCAAAATGCAGTTTATTGATGTCATACACCTGGAAAGTGAGCCATAACGCCACAGTCGTCATTTCAGACATGTTTCCCATCCGAACCACGCTAGAGTTGGCTGTTTTTAAACTAAGAAAACCACGTGACCACGTGTTTTAGCTTATTCACGTCATCCGCTATTTTTAGCAGAAATCCCAATTGCTTTTATTTATAGATTTGAAAAGAATTAACTTTTTAAGTGTTGATAACAAAGATAAGTTATTGTTACATATATCAGAGATTGGCAAAGTGTCGGACACCACCTTTAGGCGATTTTTGTTGTTGAGTAATTGCACTCTAAAATACAATTATCTTTTAAGGCTCATCGGTGAAAAATGAGTTATTATTTTACGTTAAGGTAATTTAGAGGTGACATGGAAATTGTGTTGCCCTAAGTTCATGTATTTGCGGATAAGACGAAGACGAATAGCTATTATTTCTGCTACATATACCAGACATTCCGATACTGTAGATCTGTGAACAGGTAGGAACGTTCAACCATGCCAGCTGGAAGCAGTCCGCACAATTGTTGGGTGATTTAGCGCGTATGTCTAGAAACTCAACAGCTTTACAACGACATACCAACATCTACTGCCAAAAACCATTAACTCTGCCTGTTTTGAATTGACCCAGCTTAGGCAATTAGTGTAGATCTGGTATGAACTGACCAGGCTAAGGCAAATAAGTTACACTCAGCACAGATAAGGCTTGGGCAAATAGTTTAGATCCAGATCAGGAGCCGTATGTCAGGGTTTGTCCTATTTGCGGCAGTCTCAAGCAACGTTTTGTTCTTTGTCCATGCACTTTGTATACAGAATTGTTAATACTTTGTCTAAAGGCATACATGAATCTTGAAAAGAATAGTTCAGGTGTATTTCAATATTGACTTGTTTACCGAGAGGAGCAATGTTGCGTTGTGCTCAAGAAAAAAAAACAACCCGCAGACTGCTCGGCCTTGATTGTGCGATTTTGAATGTCAAAACTGACACTGCTGAGTCTGCATTTATGCAGATTTATTTTTTTAAATACACCGCAGATACCAATAGTGGTCATTATAGCGATGTGCATTTTTTGTGGGTGAAGGAAGACTTCCAGACTTTCTGGGTATAATCACTGGCACCACGGCAGGAAGACCTTGTCGCATTAAGCCTTTCAATTCGAACAACGGGACTCGTTCAACATGGTGTGAAGCTCAGCATCAGAAATTTGGGTCTCTACCACTACTCCAAGGAATGCCAGCTAAACACTGAGAGCCGATCCTCATTCGAGGAAAATGTTATTTTAACATTAACACCATAGTTACATTCTTTGTAGAAAAAAAACACTCAAAAATTTTATGCAATATTTGTCTAAGCATATTTGCTTTTGTTTTATCTTAAAAAGTATGGGACAGGAGACAGAAAAAATAACAATATACAATTATTTTAAAAGTTTATTGTTTGACATACAGGACATTGATCAGGGGTGTCTCCCTGAAGCTGAGGCTTGTGTTATATGGTATCTAAATACACATTCTGCCCCAGACCATCCCAACACATGCATGCGCAGGAGTTCTAAATTAACCACTGATAGAAAAGCAAGAAAAGAGTGCCAGTAATAAAACCAATCTATGAGAAATGAAACTCTGCTGGACTAGTGACGAAGCTAAGTTTGATTGTATTGGGAAATTCACAACAGAAAATTAAATATATCACCATGAACTCATGGATTTTACAGTGACAACATTCTTCACTTAACATTCAAAGTCTAGCCAGCCATCCAGTAGGTAGTCCTCTACAACAAGAACAAAGAAAACATCATCAATCACACTATCAACACACACGTTTTGGTACAGGAGTAGTTGCGGTAGTACATGACTAATTAATATTGCCTTCACAACATAATTAGAGGTATTGTGTATACATATATATGTCAAGTTATGACCCATAAAATTCAAGGAATCCTGGAGTTTAATACATTATAAGTTAAATTCTTAAACATGTGATCATAAACTGTATAGTAATTGACAAAACATTTCCTACACAAGTGTTAATTCTGTAAGTGACCCCACATTTCCCCCCCACCACAGTTGCACAGCCCAGCACTGAGTGGCTTGATGTTCAAATCCCTGGCGTCCAGTCATGCTGCGGGTGTTCCGCACCACTCCAGATGGTTGTGAAGAATGTTATGTCACCTTGAAGGCTGCTGCACAGCTTACAAATCAAACTCAAGACCCATGCCCAGCTTGTGGCCACCACTGTTGAAGTTCTTGGCCTCTACCATGGATGACAGGGTTAGCTTCACACCTGAAACACACACACACAGCTGTAGCTCCAGTCAAACCTTGGGTTCTATACTTAAACCATAGTGGGTTAATCACTTAGCAATACAAAATTTTAAATATTTACAAAGAACATCAGACAAATGTTACTAGATATATTGCTTGTGGTTTTTAAGACAAATAGTGCAGATCCAGATTATAGTGCCACACAGTGGAAGTGGACAGAACGGCTCTTTGTCTCATCAATGCTCAGCAGGTTTAGAGTTAAGCCAATAACTTCCTATAAAATAGATTCATAGGACCAGTATGATACACGCCTGTTTTTAGAAATACTTGAGTCCAAAATCCTGGCATTAACGGGAAGAGTTGAGATCTGGAACATGCCACTGCTTTGGGTCTGAAGTACGCCCAGATATTGATGGTGGAGGAAAACACTAAACAAATATCTGGGTAGAACCACTATCCCTCTGCAGAGAAGCTGGAGCCTCCAAACTTGACTTTCCGCAATGAGGCCTCAAACTTTTCCAGCTAGTGACAATAAAGGAGTTACCACTATCTAAGATCTAAGCAGACTCTTAACCGGCCGCAATAGCTCAAGTGGTAGAGCGTCGGCTTGCAGAATGAGAGGTTGCGGGTTCAAGGTTCAAACCCCAGCCGGGTCAAACTAAAGACTTTAAAGTTGGTAGTAGTAGCTTCCCTCTTAAGGCTCGGAGCTAAGGGGACAGCAGTACGCCTGACTTGTCGGTGTCAGTATGATGAACCAGCCAGGTTCAGTCCCTGGGCACCTCATAAGAGCCCCTGTGCTGTAATGATAAGAAATGTCACTGCACTTTATCGGCAAAAATGTCGACAAATCCCATCCCTAGGCAGACTCTACCAACTTAGCTGTGGAGTTGTGAACAAGGAGATCTTAACTATTTTTTTAAAGTACACTAACCAAATGCTCTACAATAAGGTGCCATGTTGCAACTTATTTCACTACATGCACAAGTTGTAGATATTAGTACAAGAAAACCTTTAATGTATGTTCAGGTGTGACTGAAACAAACAATTACCTGGCCTCAAGACCTGGGCGTAGCTGAATCCAACCTGGCCACCAGAGTTCACCTTGGCCTGAAAGATGATAGGAACAATTTAATTAGTAATGTTGGTATAAATACAAACTACATCATGCATAGTACGACATCATAACTAATTAAACAAGAATGACATACAAAGGATGCTTACTTACTTTCTATCCACATGTTCATTTAAAAGCATGAGACTTTGAACACTATGTGACTAGTCAGGGTAGTGCAATTTGTACAGCACTAGCTTTAGATTCAAGCCCCTTCAGTGACATACCAAACAAGGGTAGCTGAATGATGTGACTGGGTGTAGTATAGTTTATGTCAGGTGAAATGATCAAAACCTTTCTTTTCTGAATGACTATTCAGCATACTGTAATTTAATTTTAAGTTAAAAATATCTGCACAAGTGTTTGTTCAACAGGTGCAACTTCTGACAAGACAAAATAAATCCAAAACAACATAATCATCTAAAAACACTGAAATGTCCTAGTGGGTAGTTATGTGCAACTTCTGACAAGACAAAATAAATCCAAAACAACAATCATCTAAAAACACTGAAATGTCCTAGTGGGTAGTTATGTGCAACTTCTGACAAGACAAAATAAATCCAAAACAACATAATTATCTAAAAACACTGAAATGTCCTAGTGGGTAGTTATATGCAACTTCTGACAAGACAAAATAAATCCAAAACAACATAATTATCTAAAAACACTGAAATGTCCTAGTGGGTAGTTATATGCAACTTCTGACAAGACAAAATAAATCCAAAACAACATAATCATCTAAAAACACTGACTTGTCCTAGTGGGTAGTTATATGCAACTTCTGACAAGACAAAATAAATCCAAAACAACATAATCATCTAAAAACACTGAAATGTCCTAGTGGGTAGTTATATGCAACTTCTGACAAGACAAAATAAATCCAAAACAACATAATTATCTAAAAACACTGAAATGTCCTAGTGGGTAGTTATATGCAACTTCTGACAAGACAAAATAAATCCAAAACAACATAATTATCTAAAAACACTGAAATGTCCTAGTGGGTAGTTATATGCAACTTCTGACAAGACAAAATAAATCCAAAACAACATAATCATCTAAAAACACTGACATGTCCTAGTGGGCAGTTTATCAGTTACAATGACTGGTTTACAATGACTAGAACCCAATAAGCAGGTGACAATGTCTGTTATTCAATACTCAGAGATTATCCAATGATAAACTCTCACCCTGCTGAGCACTTAGGCAATTTATACAAATAAAGAGTAGCCAGCCCCTGCTGGGAGCTGTCTGATCACAACCTAAACTATTTGCTTCTGAGTCTCTAGCAACATGTGTAGGCATTTTTTAATTTTTGATGTAAGAAGATGACTAAAAATTAGTATGGATTATTAACAAATACATCATAATAGGAGCATGCACAGGATCGTAACTGAGAAGTAACAAGCTGGATATGTGGGCCAGCTGTATCAGGTGACCAGAAGGAATGATCTCTGAGACAATCCCCAGGTATGTCTGGTAACCTTCACATTACTGTAGCACCCTTGCAGAGAGCTCACACCTCCAATAGAATGTGAACCTATCCAGAGTGCAACCCCTCTTACATAGGTCTGGCAATGTGCATGCATTACAGACAATACTGTCATTTTAATTCATTTATCAAAGGGTCAACCTGTATAAACATTAGGAAAATAAATGTCATGCATTATTGTTGCTGTATTAGTATCATTTACAGATGTATGAAATGATATAGCTAACTTAAGTACAGTAAATAGTCTCGTATACAACTGCCTTATGGCTAGACATTTAATTTTAGACCATGCCTCTAGCCAATTCAAATGATGTGACTTCAAGATCAACAAGACAAAACAAGTATTTCGAGTGAATTTACCGGTAAACTATTCATCAAAAACCATTTCATAATAGGAAGTTACAAATATTCTAAAAATTGCCTTTAATGATAGGAAAAACAATAAATAATTCAATCAATGCTATCTGATTGATCAGAATTTACTAAGTTAATGATCAGAATTTACTAAGTTATTTGTAATAAACTTTTACATGAAAATGACATGAAAGCCATTTTCAAAGTAAGATAAGTTTGTCATATTTATTTAGCACCACTGCAAAAGTCCAACATTCATTAAAATGCGAACCGATAAATGATGCAGGCAAAAATCAAAGCCACACACACTATATGTTAAAACATTTTGTATGAAAAAGAAAAAAGAGTAAACCCACATGTCATATGATGATATTTTATTCAATGAATGTATCAAGAAACTAAAAATTAATGATCTAACAAGAGACTGGCTGTATAAATATGGAACAAGAGCTAGACCGGATGATCCACTTTTCTCAGCATTTGATATTGTTTGCAATCACTAACCTTAACAAAAAAATAACGGACAAAGACAATTCCGGTTGAAAAAGGGCTACAACTGTGCCAAAATGAATTTTTAAGTTATCCTGCCCTTTTGAAAGGGGATCTGCTTTTGATAGAGCTCTAGTTTTGAAGCGAATATCTGACAGCTTTTGAGAAACAGGCCTTTAAAAATAGATAAAACAATGCCAATGAGAGTAGCTAAAAATGTATAATACATATTGGTATTTATCAACAAAAAAAATTGTTAAAATTACCCTATAACTACTGATGCAATCCAGATGTCATTTTTTCACCGGCATGGATATGTTAAATTAAAACTCACTCTTTCAGCTGAACATCTAATTTCAGATAATGCCAACAACCATTTTCAAATGAAATGGACAAAAGACAAAGCCAGCTAAACTAGACATGTTTTGAAGAAAAGAAATCCCTCGTGAAAGATGATATGGCATCTAACAATTCTCTTTATTTCTCCACTGATGGTAAAAATCAGTCTGATTATGGCATCTAACAATTCTCTTTATTTCTCCACTGATGGTAAAAAACAGTCTTTGATTATTTAAAAGGAATGGTGTAAGAAACTTACAAATGACAATGACATGAAAGCCATTTTCTATATAAAGTAAGGTTTATGGTATTTATTTAGCACCACTGCAAAAGTCCAACATTAAGTACAATGCGAACCGATAAATGATGCAGACTATTAATGGAGCCACAAACACCATTATTGGTCAAATAAAACCCTGACCAGGTTCAGCAAAGAAAAAGCAGGAACACAATGCCAATAAATGTGATTGATTAAAGACTTGAGTGACGCATATCTGGAATGAAAATAATTAATTTTCAATCAAGTCCACATTAGTTGGAGGCCCTTGTGCAATGCAACTTACAGAGAGGGTGGAGTCACTATCCAGGTTGTATTTGGCTGCGAGCCCGAAGCGTGTATTGTTGGTGCCAGCAGTCCAGGCCAGGGACACACCAGTCTCCAAGTTCTTGTTCACCTTCTGGTGGACAGATCCACCAAACTCTGTGGCATCATTGCTGCATAACAAACATACAGTGCATTCTGAATGTGCCAAGAAAACAAATAATCACTCAATAAAAATGCTGGGCTAAATGTATTTCTAGAACCCTATTTTTAAGATAAAATCATTGAAAAACCTAACTTAGTACTGTTCTAGAGGTCTTCATTTCACCCGTGTAAAACAATTTCAGAACAATATTAACAGGAAATTTCTCCCTAACTGCTTTATAACGTAGGCAATAGATGTAATGAAATGTGGAAAACACTGTGACAATATCAAAGATGGCCAAAAATTAGCTGAAAAGGCTTTTAAACTGCCCAAACAAGACTTTTTATAATTGTTTTCTATAATGTTAACAGCAATGCATTGGGTTTATTATCCCGCCATAAAATTTGATGTTCACTTAAAGAATATTATAGCTGCATTCACTTTGAATATCTTGTAATACACAGTGATACAACAAGTCACCTTATTTTGACACTGGGCCAACAAGTGGTGGAAGTACCCTTATATTTGCCTGCCCATAAACATGGAAGCTACCATTTTTTTTTTTACTTTGGAATATCCATCTAATGTCTGAGCATGACGTCTTAATTTTACTGGTAGATTTAACAACTAAGGTTCTACTTATAAAGCTCTAGAAGCCCACTTACACGTTGGTATGTAGAGTAAAGTCACCAGCCTGGTATCCGATGGCAAAGTTGCTTTTGGTCAGCTTGCTCTTAGAGGTATCAAAGCCAGCCTGGTAACCCAGCAAGTAGCCATTGTAACTGAAATAGACATTAAAGCCCTAAAAATATTTTCCTTTAGATTGCTACAGAGTATACAAATATTACAGTTACAGATAACTGTTACTAGTATGAACTAGTACTTACTTATTAAATGTTTAATTTGAATATGCACTTTGGCCAAAGATATTCCTATCACAAAAGAATCAAATACATGACTAACATTTCTTAAATAAACAGCCTATAAAAATTGAAAACTTCATTCCTAAAGAAACCAAAATAGTTCTTCTTCGAGCATTTCATGTGATTAACCCTCACTGTGTGGGTTCTAGACTCCACATGGGCAAGAACATTTATGAGGAAAAGTTTTCCAGCTAACCTGCTGTGCGATATAAGTGTGATATATATATATATATATATATATATATATATAAAAAAAAAAGTGATAAACTCACAACACTAGAGACACCAAGACAGACTTACCCTAGCACAGCTGCTCCATTAACGGTTGGTCCGGAGAAATCAAAGTTAACATCACAGTTCAGGTTCACATACTCGTGTTTGTAGGCAGTCTTCACCTGGCCACTCTTCTTGCTGCCAGAACAAAATAAAATCACATCATAAGTTCTCTGCCTTCCTCTATCAGAAGAATTAAAGAGCAGTAAAAGATCAATTTTCTCTTAAGATGTACACAAACACACAGAAAAATATATCAAAATCATGAAGTTAAACTAAAAAAAATCAAATACAGGTTTACCCTTTATCCTATAAAACATTATCTTCTTACCATGCAATGGCAGTAAAAAATAACTATCTCTTAGCCTTCTTAGTATCACTTGATCCCACGGAGGAAAGAAAAAGATTTGACCTTGATTAGTCAGCTGCGGGGAGCTGTCTGATAAAGATCTACACTTTTTTATGCCTAGACTCTTCAAATGTCTTGTCACTGCATTATGTTCTTAGCAAAAAAAAGCCTCCTATAGCCCCATACCATCCTACAGATGATTGTGACAGAACCCCATAAAAATAAATGCAACAGGCTAAGAGCTATATGTACAGTGCGTTAACATACCCTGTCTGGGGAGCGAATGTTGTATCAAAGGTAAGTTTAAGTCCATCCACCAACTGGTCTTCAATGGTGATCTCTGTGTTCAACTCATTTTCAGTAGTCCACTTCTCCTTGAAGGACAGACCTAGCATTTCACAAACAACTAATTGATAAAATCAACAGAAAACAAGACACTGGGTCAAGACAACAACCTTGTCCTAAAATCGTATCTTGTGTAAAAATTTCAGGGATAAATTATAAAAAAAAATAATAAAAATACATCTTTGCATAAATCAATAGAATACATTTCATTTTTCAAAACTCCACTATTGATCATTATCAGCATACAAATGTGATTTTCAGTTAAGAACAAAAAAAAACAACAACATAAATGTTAAAATTATTAAATGGTATTTTTCATGTCAGGGGTTCACAGAATGGTTGGTATGGTGTTTTCATGTCAGGGGTTCATAGAAGGCTTGGTATGGTATTAACCATGTCTGGGGTTCACAGAATGCTTGGTATGGTGTTATTATGTCAGGCTTCAAAGAACGCTTGACATGGTATACTTATTTTCTCACTTATAAGATGTGAATTTTTAAAGTGTGGGGCTTGTCTTATAGGCGGGGTCTAGTGACCTGCAAAAAAGTTTTCATATTGTTTTGGGGCGAAAATAAATTGTAAATAAATGACCCAAAGTGCCATCATTATTGACCGTCAATAATTTACCTGGACCTGTGAAGTCTCTCGTTCAACGATTAATTGTCTCACATCTGCATGAAACATGGCTTAATATCCGTTAGTAAACACTGAAACAAACTTTCAACTTCAGTCTGCCAAATACACCAAGCTCTAATTTACTTGGTGTTCCTGTGTAGACATGCCTCATTACACAGGTCAAGTTCACCGACTATGAGATAAGCTGTTGTCAAGGCCATATCAATCAGAGCAGTTGACACCGACGGTGTGAACAATGTGTTTTTATTAGCAGCTGCCAATTACATTTCTCCATGAAATTATTGAATGGCGACATTTACACAAGGACAACGCACTGTTTCCCGATATATTGTGTACTGTCATGCCAGACTTGGTAACATAGATCAAAGAAATGTCATGATGCCATGCACTACAGGATGTTCATGCAGCTGAAACTATATGCATCCCACAATGTGTGAAAATTACAGTCTCTGCTTACCAATTAACCCTTTTGTTGAGACAGCATGACTGGTCGACACTCCACATTTATTCGCCTTGTCTTATAAGTAGGAGGACTGTCTTACAAGCGAATAGTCTTATAAGTGAAAAAGCAAGGTAAGTCATGTCAGAGGTCCCCAAAATGCTTGGTATGGTATTATTTATGTAAGGGGTTCACAGAAGGCTTGGTACCGTGTTATTCACATCAGGGTTTCACAGAAGGCTTGGTATGGTATTATTCATGTCAGGGGTTCATAGAAACCTTTCATGGTAAATTCAACATGGATACCAGAACAATTGATAGTTTGACATGGAACATAAAGACCCAAAAACAATATAATTATACAGACTACTTCAAAAACAGTAAAGGCAGTAAATACACCATCATAGCTGGTACGCTCTTATGCTTCTTATGCTTCAGCACAAATTTACCATGCTCAGGTAAAAAGTGTACATACATATCAGCCACCAGCAACGTTTTTTGCTGTTTTGTACTTGAAAATACATCTTGTTATCTATTGACTGAAGTTGTCAGGAGACAACTAAAATTGAGCTATAACCAAATGTAGCATTATAAGGGAAAAGATAATCGCATACATACCATAGTCGCTACATTTGTACTCAGTTGTAAGGTCCCCAGACAGCTTGTTTGTCTCAGAGTTCTGGCTCCCCTTGGTGGTAAACTTCACACCATTCTCAGTTTTTGTCTTCACTTCAATCTTGTTAAATCCATAGTCTAAAAAGGAAATAGAAACAAGACGTTAAGTGTTCTTCATTTCTTACTATAAATATAAATAAAATTGTACAAGTTCTCAAACAATACTTTGTTATAAATACAATAGTGATAAGGCAACTAGTAAACAATATATAACTCATATACTTTACATTTAACAGGATCTTGTATATTATTGAAGACATCACTGTAACAACTGTTGCAACTAGAAAACGACACCCACATACATGCATGCACTTAATATGTTCTAAGAAAAGAATACAAATAATCTAATCTGAGTAGCTACAATTAAATGAACAAGAAATATTTAATTTTGATCAGACTGTCATACTCACTGTAAGCTTTTTCAAACAAGTCCTTTGCTGATTTTCCTAAGTCTGAGTATGATGGTGGGGCCATTTTCTGTCTGAAAGAGTAAATAATAAAAATAAAGAAATAAACTACACAAAACTAACAAATGTTGTTTGGGATGGGATTAGGATTGGCAGACGTTTTTTACCGATACTGTGCAGCAACATTTCTATCATTATAGCACAGGGGCACTTATGAGGTACACAGGGACTGAACCTGGCAGGTCCATTATACTGACACCGACGAGACAGGCGTAATGTGGTCTCCTTAGCCCCGAGCGTTAGGAGGGAAGCCACTACTACCAACTTTTCAATCTATTGTTTGACCCAGCCGGGTTTGAACCCACGAACTCCTGATCTGAAAGCAGAGGCTCTGTTATTTGCAGATCAGAATCCAGATCAAATCACAGACAGTGATCAAAGAAAAGAAACCGACAAACCTTTAATTCATTTTTTTTCAACTTAAGAATGGTCTTGCCTTTATATAAAACTATGCTTGCAGAGGGTTCGACGTTAACTTTTTTGAGAGCTGGACCAGTGGTCCAGTGACTTAGAAAACTTACTAGACCTGACCTAAACTGGACTAGACCAAAATGTAAAACGCATAATACACATACAAGACATACTTAAATCAAATTGTTATATGAGTTCAAGCATCGTCTTGCAATTACACACCAATATAACTAAGTATGCGACATTTATGACTAGAAATTAGTATGAAACTCAACATTCTAATAATGCAACTTAGGTATGATAATACTTAATTTCTACCAGACCTGGTAGCGCAATCGGTAGAGCGTCTGCTACGGTACGGGAGGCCCCGGGTTCGTTCCCGGGCTGTGACATACCAAAGTCGTTAAAATGGTAGTGGTATAGCTCCCTCGCTAACGCTCAAGCAAATATAAGGGTAGTTCCACAACTGGTTGGCCCAGTGTCAGGATAATGTGAGTGGGTGTGGTATCATGCCAGGTGTTCACGGCATGCTATACACAGTGAAGGCAGCACTATAACTGCTTCAAGTGGACACCGTCTCCAGATAACTGAAATACTGTTGGTGGGACGATAAACCCAATAAACAAACAAACTTAATTTCTAGTCTAATATAGGTATCATAAATTGGTAATTATATGACTAGAAAGTTAAGTATGACCATACCTATATGACGAGACGTTTTTACACAACTGAACAGGCTAGGCTTACATGATTGTCAACCTGCTTTATTTCCCCAGTATAGGATGCAACAAAAGTAGTGAGCGGTGAGCTGTACTTAAGATCATATTTATATTGGTGAGATATATGGGATTCAGATTCAGAATGCCCCTTTATATTGTCGATTCTGAAATCGTCGGTACCGACAACAAATCTGCATGTCTTACAAAACAAAAAATTGCTCTTTTTCTTCAAAATCCAACTAAACTCATCTGTTTATTTTGGACAAAACGATCTTATCCGCTTTGTTTTGTCACACAGTTTCATTGAAGCATCCTTGCTCTTTCGTTTTTTCTTTTTTTTGTCGGACGAAAAATCAAACTTAAGTACATTGCTCGACATTTTTGTGTCGTCTGCGCATAGCGCATTATAAACAAACCGTATTATTGTCTGTTGTCGTAATACTTGAGATCTGAACATTACAGATAGTAGTCGTGCTTTTGTACCCCTCGCATTTTTATTTAAATAGTATAAATAATAAGAGGACAGTTCCGTAAACATTAGAAAATAAGACGATAGATGAAGAAATAAGCATTTGTATGCGCTTAACAAACTCCCTGCTTAACAATTAGTATTACGACATTGGATATTTGACAAGTGCGTAGGGGACAAAGCCTCATTCTGAAAACACCAGCCAATGAGTGAACGCATGTCAAGGTTGTTACTATATTTATATACTGCTAAATAAAGCAAACGGGTTTCCTAAGAAACTGTATCGACAAGCATCGAGTTTAACCATTATAAATATTTTTTGACTTGATTCATTCATATGTAGATTTTCGGCGAAGCTTGTCCGATTTAGAACACGACCAGTCGGTCCAGCTAGCCTAGGACTTAGCTAGACCGAACCACCGATCTACTAGTGAATGTCGTTCGGTCGGTCCTTAATGTCGAACCCTGGCTTGATTTTAGGCTTACTCAAGACCTAATCAATGCAATACATAAATACTGTACATACATAATCACAAAGCAGGCACATCTCTCTGCTTTTACTTAACAGGTGTCTGAAAATGCATCTGCAAGCAATTTGCAACAATAGGGGAGGTATATGTTAGTTGCTCTGACAGTTTAACTGCCTTAAACATTGTCAAGTGATGTTCTTAACAACCAAGTGCTGAAAATCAATGTGATTTGTTCATCCCTAATGGAGGTTTTTCTGTCTTTGTATGCATAGGTAATTGATTTTACCTACAAACTGATTCTGTATAATTCTTCAAAAATACGAAGGGCTTATTATTACCCATTAAAATTAATAATTGCCTTAAGATTACTAGTTGCTTTTAAACATGAAAACTTAATTAATTACATAAACATGAAAACTAAATTATTTACATTACAGAATACACAGAGAATACATCAATTTGAAAAGTGACAGCAGATTTTATAACAATGATGCCATTTACTACTTTTGTAACAGTATCACCTTATGAAGAAAACAAACTTTGAAGACGAAGCCATATGACTTGACCTTTATTGCGAATTAACATGTAAATTAAAATGTTTCGCAAAGATTGTTGGGTAATTTATCAGCATATTCAATTAAAATACATCATACATATCACAATATAACCAATTAGACATTATCACATTTATTGGTGTTATTGCTGAAATGCATTCATGAAAATGAAAACCAAGAATCAAGATCACTTATAGGAATTTGACTATAGGAATGACTAATGTTAACATAAAAAATGAGTAGAAAAATTGCATCAGTAAAATTACATGATGCATGTCCTTTTCACCTTAAAGCTTGTAGCTGTCATTCCAAAGAATGTAAATGAAATAATTCTAACTTAACAATTTTTTTAAACAGACAGCATAAGCAGCATATTGCAATCGGTCAAGCTAAACCAGTATTCATCTGGAAAGGAAGGTAAATTGTGAAACTTGCATTTGGGCTAGAAATCTGAGGTGACTGAACTTCAGAGTTAATTCTGGTTCAGGAGATCTAAATCTCCATTGACACTTCACGAATGCGATTGAAATTAATAGTGTGCATCCGCCTACCTGGTATTAACACATAATGGTGCTTGTTAAATTATTTTAAATTAAAATAAATACCTTTCTGGTGCGACTTTCTTGCTTTTCGATCCAAGGTCACTTCTGCGGGGACGACTTCGAGTAGTAAGGGAGTGTTGGCGGACGGGTTACTCGTTATTACTTTTACAAATTGTACACTTGAAAAGTCGAGTGTATCCCAGTCTAATGATTGGTTTGCGTTTTAATTACACGCAGCGTAAAAGTCGTAGACACCGACGATGCCAAAGTTCAACATTTACGACGATCAAAAAATATAGTTACAGAAATATCAGACTGGGTAAGGACTGACCGAGTTACAATTGTTGATTTGATATGAATTAAAGACACACATCACTTAAAAGCGACAGGGTCACAGTTGGTCAACTCTGCATGCAAATATTTTTGCCCAAGCAAACTTACCGCGATCTGACGGAGGCTCACACCCAAGACCTCGTGATCCAGAGTCGTTTGTTCGTCCACTGAACTATTCTTCTCCTGTCACGAACAATTTTTCAGTGCTGCTGATACATTTTACAGGACAGATTTAGTGCTCATTGCTGCCTTCAACATAATATTCTGCCTCAAGTTACTTACATGAAACTATACCTCTTAGTCAAAGCCTTGTCTCATTTTTCTGGTGTCAGGTCATAAAGGCCCAAATCTGAAATGGCCCAGACCAAAAAGGCCCACATTTTAAGTTTACCAGAACTGCCCACAAATAGGGGGTCATAAAGGCCCATATGTTTGTTATAATATGTACATGTACGTTATTGACTTGTTCAAGTAGGATATTGGTTGCTGTTGCATATTATTAAATGTATTATTGTTTTGCAAATCCCTATATCTCTGTCGATAGAAACAAGTAATTGAAGGCAATAAAGATGATAGGAATGCTGTGCGTTTTATCTTGTAATTGTCGTATAAACTGTTTGCATTGTAGGTCTTTAACTGTCTTTCACCGTTTTACTTCTATTTTTGAGGCCGTTTTTTTTTCTAGTTTGAAGGTGTTCTTTATAAAATACATCATCTCCATATATGTGAAATACTGTTGGTGGGATAATAAACACAATAAACAAACAAACATTTAATACTAAGGTAATAAAATTGTATGTTTTATATTTAAGTTCTACATGTCTTTATTTAATTTACACTTAAGCATTTTGACTTACACTTGATGATTGATAAAAATTCAATACCACTTTGGAAATTCTACCTACACCAGTCATGTTGACCAATGTAACTACAGCAATCAACAAGTGTTTGACATGGGGATATGGCACAAATTATGTACTTATAGGGGTTATATTATTACCCAAATAGGAAATAAACGTAAAAAATACTCTGAGTTATACATCCTGAAGTGTTTATCCTGGAAATTTTCAACAATCTGGATCAAAGGTCAAAAATGAGTTAAAATTCAATTTCAAGCATACCGTAGGTCAGATACTGGAGATACATACAGGTACTTTTGAACTTTTTTTTTAACAACCTTTCAAAATTTAAATTACCTCAGTTAATTTTCATGTGAATTTAGTTCTTCAGACCTAGTTCCTTATACATTTCAGTATCCCGCACCATGTCTGGTAGGGAAGTGTCGGCATGGAGTTGCCAGGATGTCCATGATTGGCTGCTACAGAACAAATTCTCCCAATATGCTGACACCTTCAGGAGCAAGCACAGGATTGATGGTCAAGCCTTGCTGGCCTTACAGGAACAAGACTTGCGCCAGCCGCCTTTGCAGATCAAAGTGTTGGGCGATATCAAGAGATTATGGTCCCTGATCAGACAGCTGCAGGAGGAAAAGTTTGGGGACAGTTTCCAAGACATCAATGGTGATTGTATTGATGGTACACGAGGTTCTCCAAAGAAGAACAGACAAAGAACAAAACCCATTGTTAGGCAGAGCACTAGCTGTGACTCTGAGGAAGATTTCACCAATGAAGACATAGAGAGATTTCTCAGCAAGAGTGGATCTTGTTCTAAGCATTTAGAGCCAGAAATATTCAAAACTGTTCTGAGTTTTATTTATGTGTTCATGGTTTTCCTCTTGACATCATTTGTCATGGTAGTGGTTCATGACAGAGTGCCTGATGCAAGAAAATACCCACCTCTGCCGGATCTTTTTCTTGATAATATCCCTTACATTCCATGGGCATTTGAGGCATGTGAACTAGTGGGTAGCCTTCTTGGCTTTACATGGATGCTTATCTTGTTCTTTCACAAACACAGGTAAGTCTCCAATAATGAACAAGTAACTTGTCATTGTAGTAAAATTATCATTTAATACATAGTTTAGTCAACATATCCTTTTTATAACCTAAAACTTTGATTTTCATACCTCAATCCTTAACAGTATATAGTAAAATGCAAGATGACCCATATTGGACTATTTATGAAAAATATAAAATATTTACTGCTTTTTAATAGTAGGATATTTTTATTCCTTTAGCGTATTATATATATACATCCATAATTTTGAAAATGCATTTATAACAAAACTTGGCCCAGAATTAAGAAGTGCCAAATTATAACCCCAAAGCGCCTCACCACCTGCTAAGCACAACTTAATCACAGACTTAGGCAAATAGTGTAGATATTGATCAGCTCACTCTCACTGGCATGGGGAGCCATAATATTGTGTTCTGCGCTGTGTGCTGCAGAGTCTTAATCAGTATGTCTTGTTTCCTTTGCATTAAGTTTTGTTAGCAAATTACTAAGCTGTTTCATGACAAAGGTCATGCTACCTTTAGAGGTCTCAAATTTTATATCAACTCCGTGCTACTTGATGGATAGGGTTCCAGAACTGAAGGTCAGAACTGAAGGGCAGAGCGCAAACTCTCATGAGAGGACATCATCTTGGGATGAACCCTTTGTCTTGTAAGCACAAATAAGTCAGGCCTAATAAAAAGTGAAGAAACAGATCAGCCAGCGCCCCCTCGGAGCTGTCAGATCAAAATCTGTATTATTTGTTGGAATGTAAATAACTTGTTGGGGCATCTTCCAGGTATCCATCAACACAAAATGTTTTTTTGTTTCCAGGTTTATCCTGATGCGGAGGATGTTTTCCATGCTAGGCACAGTGTTCCTGCTGCGTTGTGTCACCATGTTGATCACATCGATGTCTGTGCCAGGTCACCATCTAGATTGTAACCAGAAGGTAATAGAATATTCTGTTAGAGGTTAAAGTTCAGGTAAATGTGGAGTCCGATAATTTCACCTTATCCACAAAATCAAACTTTTTTGTATCTGTGTATTTAGGGAAAATATGTGGCCCAGAAGTTCAGTCTTGCTCTTAGTTTCAAACAACCCTTTAAGTAATACATGTTCTGATTTTTCTCATTTCAAAGTCTATTCATCATCATTTCACAGTTTTAAGACGTGATGGATATTTTCGCTAGATTTAAACATTGAATCTTATGTTAAACCTCTTTGCTCTAGGACATAGTTTTGTAACTAAATTATTGTTGCAAAAACTGTTTACTAATACAATAATCGAAATAGCCTGCTACTTTATCTAAGCTTTTGTGGTCAATCGGTTCAAAACATCTTGCTGCTTGTTCTAAAAATAGCTAACTGTGCTGCATATTCAGGGATAGAATTTTCCGTATTGAAATCATGGTTGTGGTATAATATGTCATCTCCCACACAAATCCATAACATCAACAAGCCGCTTTTTAAGAGACATTTCCAGTTTACCATATGTTGTTTGCATTTTTTAATGATAATAATTTCTGGCTCTAAGTTTGGAATACCACTTTTAAAATAGTATGGGTAAAACTGGCTCTCATTCAACTTATAAAGCTACAGGACTTGTTTACTTTACATGATAGTTCTAGTGATTGGGTAAGTTTATAGGACATGTCCTCATAGTAAAGGCAGCCCTATATGTGCTGTAGGTGAAGTTCACATAGTGAACTTTTCATGTGAATAATGATAACTGTTAAGAGATGCAGTCACACAAAACTAACATATGTCAAAAATACTTGTTAAATTAGTGTGGACTTTTTATGCCTAACAACAGAAATATTATAGCCATCGTATAGTAAGCAGTATATTTGTGATAGCACAGCTGACCCATTAGCATATTTTACAATCATATGGCCCCGGTTCGATCTCGGGCCACGACATAGAAAAGTCGTTAAAAATGGTAGTGGTATAGCTCCCTTGCTAACGCTCAAGCAAATATAAGGGTGGTTCCATGACTGGTTGCCCAAGTGTCTAGATAATGTGACCAGGTGTGGTATCATGCCAGGTGTTCACAGCATGCTATACACAGTGAAGGCAGGACTGCTTGATGTGGACACCATCTTCAAATAACTGAAATACTGTTGGTGGGACAAGAAACCCAATAAACAAACAAACAATCATAAGGGGAATGATTTTATTAAAAATTCAAAAGAATATAACCCTCGAAACATAGTTAAAATTAAAGATATCTTTGATTTATTTTTCAAAAAATCAATTTAAACATCATATTCCATTTGCATGTAACATAAAATTGAATTGATATACATTTTACACCAGTACCGGTATTAGCAAAATTGTTAGGTTAGGGTTAATACACATCTTATAAGATCATTTTCTAGTTATTTACCATATCAGCTTTTCTAATGCTAAATATCATCATTAGATATAGTGGGCATGTCATCTGCATTGTTTTTATATATATATATATTCCTTTCTTCTGTATGATCTCTTTAAAAAATGCCTATCGGTGACAAAAGGCCAAAGCGGTAACATTTTAATTTTGCATAGATGCCTTTTTGTAGTTAAAAGTTACTTAAATAATCCAGGGTATATCAGATTATATAAAAAATTAATGCTTCCACTCAGAAAATTATTATGAAAGCCTAGACTTCTAAGGAATATTTTTAGAAGTTCCAGATATTTTTCTTGGAAGTCCTGTAACATGTTCTCTACTACCGATGCCGAAATTACGTGTATATATTTTAACATTGGTTGTACAGTTTGGCACGTGGTATGCGAAACTGACTCGCACTTATGAGATCTGGAGTGGGATGGGCATGTCGATCCATGGTGTGAAGTCCTGTGGGGATTACATGTTCAGTGGACACACCTCCTGCATCACACTTTTCAACTTCTTCATCACAGAGTGTAAGTGATCCTCATAATTTTTTATCAGTTAATGGGCACCCATAGCCGAGCATTTTGTTGCTGCGTGGGTTTGTGTCCTGGTCTGGTCAAGAAACTACAAGCTGACCTGCAGTGCACCAGCGGTTCTACGTTGACATTTGTGTGGGGGTCTTCCAGCTGGGTGGTTCTACCTAGACGTTTGTTTGGTTCTACCAGCTAACATGAGATACCAGTGGTTCTACATAGAAATTTGTCTGGGTTCTTCTTCCAATTTTTGTTGCAAGATTTTACCACTATGACCCTAATTTTGTCTACGTGATTTATCTTAAAACAGGCTGTTGCCAGTAAGGGAAACAACCAATGATTGCATTGATGCTATATTCTCGCTGTCGGTAATTTGATGACAGTAAAATGCTATTGTGCTTTTGACTTTTATCAAATTCATAGACTGAAGTTAGCTCTATTTCAAGAGGTACTAATAAAAAAAAAAGCATTTATATAAAATATGTTTTAAACAAATATTGGTAACCAAGATTGATATGCAAGTAATACAGTGTCTTGCTTCTGAGTCAACTGCTTGATGGGCAAAAAAGAGTAAAATATAAATAATTTACTTATTTGAAAACCAGAGGGCACCATGGTATGGTGGTAAGAGTCACAGACATCAAACTATTCTGTGACTGCTTAGCCTCTTACCACATGGGTTCGAGTCCCACTCCAGTGCCAAAGACTTGATATGGGAAGGTCTTCCAGTTAAACTGCGGTGCGCTTGTGGTTTAACCCAGAAATCTGTCAGGGCTTCCTCCTCAAAAAAGCTCGACGTCACTGCAACAAGCTTAATTGGTCACCATGATATGTTATAAGAATATTTTTGTGTGTATATATATATATCAAAACTATTATCATCCATCCCAGTATTTTCTGTTATAGACACACCACAGAAGATGTACTTTATCCATACAACCACCTGGGTACTAAATCTGTTTGGCATCTTCTTCATACTTGCTGCCCACGAGCATTACTCCATTGATGTGTTTATCGCCTTCTACATCACTAGTCGTCTGTTCCTCTACTACCATACACTCGCTAACAATAGGTCCCTCATGCTGAGGGACCAAAGACGACAAAGTATCTGGTTCCCACTTTTCTCGTATTTCGAGTCTAAGTGTGATGGTATTGTTCCAAACGAGTATGAATGGCCGTTCAGATACCCGAAGTCGTTTGTGGAGAATTTTCAGAAAAAGAGAAAACGTCGTTAGGAGTATTAAATGAAAGAATCAGTGTTGCTCAGCTTATTGTTTGGTTTTTCGTTAGTTAGGAGTATTAAATGAAAGAATCAGTGTTGCTCAGCTAATTGTTTGGTTTTTGTTATTTATGATTACAGGATTTTTGTTTTGTTTTGTGTATTTACAAGCATTAAATGTTCAATACTCTGCTATTTGGTTTTCTGTTCAGAATGTGCCTTATTTTCAGTTATTATTTATCATGTTAAATAGGTTCTTTACAGAACTGTTTTATCATTGGTTATGCAATGTTGATAAATGTTTTAAAGTTGTTTATGCCTAGTCTCTTCCCTTGATATTTTTCCTTTTGGGGAGTTATTGATTGTTTTATAGTAAATCTTAAAACTTTCATCAGCCTGTGAAGTAATTTGATATAATTAAAGGTATGTCTTTTTAAAAATTTAATAATTTTGTAAGAAGTGATAATGTAAGATGTAACAAATGTATTTAAATTAAAACATAAGTACAAAGTAAATTTTCAAACCATATTAATGACTTTTTGTCTATTGTATAATTAAGAAGGATTTTTAGGTAAATCTGGTTGCAGCAGTAAATGCTCTTAATTTATCTTTGTTCTAAGCATACAAGAGCTTTTATGTCGGCTGAGAAAGTCTTTTTTTGCTATGTCATTTTTGTGCAACAAGCATATGCTTCTCTCTATTTCTTGTTTACTCTTTATGAATTTTTGTATAAAGGATATTTTGATATTTTATTGTAAATCTCAAAACTGTTGTTTTTGATTACAAAAAGTTGATCAATTACTGTACATGTAAATATTTTGCATACTTTTTTATGCAATATGATTATCCTTTCAAAATAAAATTGTTATGTTTGTTCATTGTTAATAGGTTTCTTAAGTTGGTAGGTCAGCTATCATTGTTGATAGCCGGGTGCTAATGTCTTTTAAGTTCTTGTTGTCAGAGTTCAAAGATTCTCTATATACAATAAGTTACTGGAAAAAAACTGAGAACTTCTGGTCACTGCTTGTCTATTTATTTATTTTGTAGCAACATACTTCGTATGCAAACCTGTCTCTTGTTTGATACATAGAATCACACAAGCTCTACTCCATTTTTATTTAAACTATTGCATCACTGTCAAATGTGAGTTAATGACAAATTGAAATCTGTGGATTTATTAACCAAAATCTTTTTACTCTTTGACTAAATATCAGTACTAGAATCTTCGCCCCTTCAGCATTTATCAAGAGGAATTCCCACAGGTTTTGCTCACTTTTTATGTGTCTGTACTATCTAAGTATTCAATAAAATGTAGTTGAAATGCAGAAGTAAATGATGTTATCCCATACTTCAACTTATACTATTGTAATTTTAAACAAGTTACATTTTATTTGGAGGTAACTCGTCTGACTGCTTTGCCTCTTACCGTGTGGGTTCGAGTCCTGTTTGGGACGATGGACTTAATGTGAGAAGGTCTTCCAGCTGACTTGCAGTGGGCCGGTGGTTCTACCCAGATATGTGCGGGGTCTTCCGCCACCAAAAAGCTGGATGTTGCTATAATGATCATCACTGGTTGCTGCAATGTATTTCTAAAACAAACAAACAAAACATTTTATTTTCATTAAACCTTTTTGTATTTGGCATCATAGGACCTTTCAGGTGCTGGTGTGCTGTAAAACCAAAAATACAAATACAGCTAATACAGCCATTTAACTTCATGTATGTTGAAGCCAATTCTACACATCAAGTTAACATTACGTAAAAGTCATTTAAGGTGGTATCTGACAGTTTGATCAAAACATTTTTTTTTTCTCAATTAACTAAATACATCATTGTTACTAGGAAAGGTCCTGTAAAAATCTGTTCATTGAGGTCTGTGTACAGTGATGCATATATCCACATTCGTCATTGCAAACAGGTTTCTTTTTATATCATGTTATATCATCATCTGGGTTATGCACTCTGGTGTTGATATCTTTTTTTAGCAGAGATCACTATCATGCTTATTTATAGATTCAGGAAGAATGAACATTTAGTTTGATTTTTAGCTCACCTGAGCACAATGTGCTCAAGGTGAGCGTTTCTGATACCCCATCGCCCAGCGTCAACATTTTAGCTTGTAAACATGCTAGAGGCCACATTTTTTTTTATCCAATCTTCATTATACTTGGTCAGAATGTTTGTCTGCATAAAATCTTGGTTGAGCTCATTATTGGGTCACCTGGGCGCCACAACTAGGTCAAATGGTCAAATTTTACTGATCAATTTTATTAAGTCAAACAATATAGTTAGTGTTCAAAAACGAGTTTATGCAGAAAGAAACGCCTTAATTCCCCGAAGCAATAGTAAGAGATACTGTTACATATTTTGGATAGATGCAAACTGACA
The DNA here is from genome assembly GCA_007844125.1 of Sinonovacula constricta. Lineage (NCBI taxonomy): Eukaryota > Metazoa > Mollusca > Bivalvia > Cardiida > Solecurtidae > Sinonovacula > Sinonovacula constricta. The sequence continues at coordinate 52,159,495 of CM017555.1, forward strand.
GGTACCACCTTTAAAGGTGGACTATCTTTAATGTTACAACCAAAGGCCTTTAACATGCCAATCTTTTTAATCCAATTGTTTCTTATTTGATTTGCTTCTGTCTCTACTAATTGACTTCTGCTTCTAAAGCAATGCCAACAAAATTATGCAGTTGCATATCTATTTCTATTTACTGTTGAGAATTAAATGAATCTGCAATACTGTTTTACATGTGTTAGAAATATATCAGGGATGGAAAAATATGGCTTGACATTCCAGACAAGTCAAAATGCAATTTCGGGCTACTGGTCATTGTTTATTAAATTAGACCCAGACAAGCCATTAATCGGCAGTCGGACAAGTAATAAATAAACAGCGGGTTTTAATTAGTGATGAAGACAATCAGTTTCACGCCAGGAGCATTTATCAACAACACGCAAAGGCGGTACATTTTCAATGCATGCACCTGTCCAAAATCAACCAATAATGACGTGTGATACACAAACGATTCTAGACAAAAAATAAAAGAAACTTCTTGTTATACCTTGTTTGTTAGTTGTAGATATGACAAATGTGTTGTGTTTGGTTATTGAAAATAACGCATATTTTCAGACAAGTCAATTTTGTCCAGGTTATTAGTCCGGGGCCAAAACATTGAAAAGAAAATTTTTCCAGCCCTGTATATGCTAGTATTTATTGGAGAATTAAATATTAATTCATTTTTTTAATGTTTGTAATTCCATTTAGGAACATTTTTCATTATTTACTTTTATCTTCACTAATCCCTAACATGCAACTTCTGATATTACTAGGAGTTTCTGCCTATATTAACAAATTGCATTTGATGTAAGAAGGATATTATAATATATGTAGCATATAGCATAGGTTTTAGCATTATATGGGTAAACAATCATAACACTGATATTAAATAAGGATACCTCTTGATTCCTGAACCGGCCGCAATAGCTCAGGTGGTAGAGCGTCGGCTTGCGGATCGGGGGTCGTGGGTTCGAACCCCGGTCGGGTCATACCAAAGACTTTAAAGTTGGAAGTAGTGGCTTCCCTCCTAACGCTCGGGGCTACAGGGACAGCATTACGCCTGACTCGTCGGTGTCAGTATAATGGACCGGCCGGGTTCAGTCCCTGGGCACCTCATAAGTGCCCCTGTGCTGTAATGATAGAAATGTCGCTGCGCAGTATCGGCAAAAATGCCAGCTAATCCCATCCCATCCCATTCCTGATGTGCTCTAAAAGCATACCAATACTTACGGAGAGAAATGCTAAAAGTTTGTCCTTTGTTCAGGTGACCATTGTTTTTATTGGTTGATGTAATGCAAGATTCACCTAACATTCAACATTTCAATTTTATAACCTTTAGTTGTTATATAATAAGAAAATGTTATGAGGATGCAAAACAAGAATTTATGTCCATATTTAATATAAATAATTGTTCTACAGAATAGGGTTTCTTGAATAAGAGAGAAGGAAATTTTAAAAAATGGCTGAAAGTTGCATTTTCATTTATTTTTAACTTTAAATTCTATAAGACCTCCCAAATAAACAAAGACAGAGAGATCAACTATATGAGAATTTATTCAATGTTATAAATTGTTTGTTTGTTTGTTTATTGGGTTTATCGTTCCACTAACAGTATTTCAGTTATCTGGAGACAGTGTCCACTTGAAGCAGATATAGTGCTGTCTTCACTATGTATAGCATGCCGTGAACACCTGGCATGATACCACACCCAGTCACATTATCCTGACACCAGGCCAACCAGTTGTGGAACTACCCTTATATTTGCTTGAGCGTTAGCAAGGGAGCTATACCACTACCATTTTTAACGACTTCGGTATGTCGTGGCCCGGGATCGAACCCGGGGCCTCCCGTACCTGGAGCCCACGCTCTACCGATTGGGCTACCAGGTCAGGTGTTATAAATTGTTCCTGAGGGAAATGTATTACCGGTAATTTTTTTTTTTCTAAAAATGCTCCCACTAAAATTTTTGGCAAAATTGCCTTTTACCAAAAGTTAAACAAACAATTTCTGTCTCTACATATTTGCTTTTTATTTCTAATATGGCAGCGCAAATAAACATTTGCAAATATGTAGACACAGAAATTGTTTAACTCTTGAAAAAGGCATTTTGCCAAAAATTTGAGAGAGGGCGTCTTTAGAAAAAAAATTCTGTGTACAGGCAGCTACGCGCCTGTTTGTGTTAAAGGTTTATACTGACATTATTTGCATTTTAAGATACGTGTAAGATAAAACAGTAGTAACATGTACAAAAGGGTTATTGTCATCCTAGAATTTTCAATGTATTATAACTTTTTGTCAAGCTATTTTAATTTAAATGTGTTTTGGCTTGGTAATAGAATCATTTGGGTTTGTTTTTTCTTAGTAATGTTATTAAGCTACCGGGAATACAATGTATTATCTACAAGTATTTTCTATTTACCTATTTGCACATTTAAATGGTGTGGGTAGGTTTTTTTTTTATTTTTTTGTACAGTTGGCTGCTAGTTGATTCTAGTTTTCAATCAGTTACAAAAATAGTATATACTTCTTTATGGGTATTTAGGATATATTAAAATATATATTATATTAACACAAATAGGCATACTGTTATGTATTTAGATGCTCAATGCCAATCTCTATTTAATAAAAAATGAATCAATTTTCTCTTTAAAGGATACCATTTTTATTTTGTTTTGTACCACTTTAACTGACTTGGTCACAAAAGCTCAAATTGACATTTTTTTATTTTTTTTGCCAAAAAAACAAGTAAAAAAAAATTTTTAAAAATACAAAGAATAATGGACTAAAATATTGGTGATTTAACCATTTTTTAATATTGTTTTGTACCATGTAAAGTGACTTGGGCACAGATGGTACTAATTTGCATTTTGTTTTTCTAAGAAAAGCAAAATTTTGTTAAACTACAGTGAATAATGGACTAAAATATTGGTAATTTAAACATTTTTTTATATTGGTTTGTACCATGTAAAGTGACTTGGGCGCAAATGGTACTAATTTACCTTTTTATTTTGCTTAGAATAGAAAAACTTTGTTTATGGTTGGCTCAGAGGGTACTAATTTATTTTTTGTGTGTTAAAAAAAGCAAACTTAGGCCAAAGTGGGAGATTTTCACTTGCAAAGATTTGTTATTTTCACATAAACAAAGAAGGAAGTTATCTGTTTTTCCAAGTAGGGAAATTTCAGAAAATGTGTAAAACACCTTTCATTTTCAAATAATTTTGAATCTTAAAAGTGGGAGCCTCTTGCCAAAAGTGGGAGATTTCACATATGTGTGTATTTGACAGAAATAAATAGATGATTGGCTAAATAGTAAGGCAATAATATAAATAAAAAAGAAGTGTGTATTGTGTTGTCCTAGGTGTAATGCTAAGCTGTGACTTGGCTGCCTTAAGTTAATGATGATCCAGGAAGATCAAATGTTTTGAACTATGTACAAAATGGGTACGAGTATTCACAGATTTCTATGTAATGACTCCTTTACCACATTTGTCAAAAGATAAAAAGTGTTCTTATTTTCTTGTGTTTGCAGTTCATTTGTATTTGCATTGTGTTTCTTGTGTTTGCAGTTCATTTGTACTTGCATTGTGTTTCTTGTGTTTGCAGTTCATTTGCAGTTCATTTGTAGTTGCATTGTGTTTCATGTGTTGGCAGTTCATTTGTACTTGTATTGTGTTTATGGCCTTGCAAATTGTAATATCCATTAGTTCTAGTTTGTTTTTTGTGTGTGTGCCTTCTTGTTCTTCATGAATTTTGTTTTTCATAGACAAAGATGCAAAATTTGATATGTTTATGCATTGGATCATTAGATAAGCTGCCTAATTGCTTCTGATTTCAACGTTCAGCAGACAGAATTATACATGTTTGTGATTTTAGCTCACCTGAGCACAATGTGCTCAAGGTGAACTTTTGTGATACCGCTTTGTCCATCGTCCGGATAACTGAAATACAAAAGGGGCACCCGTAGCCGAGCAGTTAGAGTCCCTGACTTGAAACTCCTCAACCCCTCACCTTGTGGGTTCAAGCCCCAGTGAAGGTGAAAATTTTCATGTGCGGAGGTTTTCCAGCTAATCTGCGGTGCACCAGTGGTTCTACGCAGATGTGAGTCAGAAGCTGGGTGTGTTCCTCCACCAATAGTTAGCTTGACGTCGCCAATATGACCATAATTGTTTCAGTGCGATGTAACAAAAATCAAACAAACAACATAACTGAAATACTGTTGCAGGGATGACAAACCCAACAAAATTCTGCATGAAGCCCATGCGCGAGGAGTTTTTGTTTTACAAGGAATTAAGGTTGCATTTGAAATATTAGTGCCATCATACTTTTGTTTCTTGCCTCTTTATAGAACTTGTGATTATTTTCATTCTGTAATCAATTTGCAGTAAAAACAAATAACAGATGCAATCCCATTTTTATTTCAAAGTAATTATATCAACATTAATTGTGCTATTTTAATTGTTTGTCAGACTTGTAATGTATAACAAACAATTGATCTACGACATCAGATAGTTCCATCATTAGTTATTTGACCATCTTCCTCATCATTTATATAATAGTCATGTGGTTTGTATTAGTAGCCTGTAACTCCCTCTTGCTCTTTTTGTATGCTCAAAAATTCCAAATCATATGCAGACAATTTGAGAGTGAAGGATTTCAACATTGAATTGCTAAAGCTTAATGTCTGTCTGATACCATTCAGTGGAATAACTTTGATATTTTTTCCTAATTAATAGAATAGTTATGAATTGAACAAATAAATAATGACTCTGTTATGTTATTTAGCTTTGGACAGAGGATGTTATTTAACTTTGGACAGTCCTCTGTCAAATAACTCAGCTAACATTAAGTCATTTTATTACTAATATAATATTTATGAACAAAGTTTGTCATGTGGGTGGATATTTTTGTAGATTATTTAATGAATTGTTATGAATTGAACAAATTAATATTGACCCTGTTATTTAGCTACAGGCTGGGGTCAAAATGTCAGTCCTCTGTCAACAACAATGTGAAGTCCTCTTGTTATATTTATGAACATTTTTTTTCTCTTGTATTTGTATTCAGCATGTGAAAACCATCTTAAATTTGTTACTTGTCTATTGACAGCCTCATTCTTTTTTGAACAAGATAGAATGCACTATCTCCATTCAAAAACTACAAGGTGCTAAATAATCTATATTATAATGTAAAAATATGGTAGCCACTTGATCAACTTATTTCTTTTTCTTTTTTTGGCAGGGTTTGGATACATTGCAGTGACAATTATTATCATTATAGCAACATCCAGCTTTTTGGTGGAGGAAGACCATGGACAAATGTCTGGGTAGAACCAGCAGTGCACCGCAAGTCAGCTAGAAGACCTTCCCACATTTAGTCCTTCGCCCCGAATGGGACTAGAACCCATGCGGTGAGGGGCTACGCTTGTCAGTAGAGTTACAAATCAGCGACTCTACCATCAACTGGTTTCAGTTTACCAGTAGGATAACCATTGTAAGATCCTACAGTATTTATTATCTTTTACATGACAATATATTAAGTGTTCTAAATATGAAAAATATGTCTTCAGTACCCTACTGCTTTTAAAGATACAATGAAACAAAATAGATATGTACAGCTTTTGTACATTTAACTACATTAAATTATTTATATTGTTTTAAGTTCTTAGGTGTCTTTCTATTAAATACCGACAACGCTTTTATATTTTATGTGTCAGTTTGTTGAATGGAAAGTATGGGTGTGCTTTTCACCTATAATCTAATAAAGTTGTTTGGGGGTTTGTAAATACATGTAGGAATTTTCTTTTAATATTTTCTTTTTTTTTAAATTTCCACAGCATCTTAGCTGCATAAGAAACATCAATCAGGCATACCAGGTAGGCCAATAGTACAGATTAAGATCAGCCTATCCTGCTGGGAAAATTATGATCAGGATCTAAACAGTGTTATGTTCTTATGAAATCCCCATTAAATATGTTAAGTATACCGGTAATTTGGCTTTTATTAAAGCTGCTAAGTATAATTTGGTATTTCCAATTTATCACCACAGTTTTTTTTTGTTTTTATTGAATGAATGTATTACCTGATGTGCTTTATAAAAAATATGCTCATTAATAAATGAACACATCTAATTTTGATATATAAATCCGTAATAATACTTACATTGCTAACAAGTATACTTACATTGCACAGGTGCCGAAAAAAATATGAGTTTGTTAATATATTCCCTGCTATGGATGATACTACACATGCCCCTATCCTAAAAAAATGTTGCAGGGTATAATCCAGTGCAGGGAATCTATTAATAAAATCATATTTTTATTGGTACCTGTGCAGGGTATATTCCACAAAATACGGTATATGCAACTTGAACATGTTATATTTGTGAATAACTAGCAGTTATGCTTTGTGTTTGATAAAAGATGCAATAAACAATATTCTCTACACATGTGTTTTGATCTGTTCTTAATTTCAAATTCGAATAAAAAAATTAACAACAAATATGATGTAAAAATTTGAAATTGTAGCAAATTTAGTCAGTTTTAAGTAGGTGCGTGATAAATGGAACCTTCCATTTTGTACTACATATGTATTTAAATTATTGTTACTGAGCCAATAAGCATATTGGTTATGACTGACAAATAAAAATGACATGCATTACTGCATAGGCAGTTCAGCCATATACTAAGTTGTTGAGCTTAAAAACAGCTAAAAAAGTTGAAAAATGTTGCAATGCCTTTAATTCTTCCAACCATAAAAACAGCATAATCTGTTTTTTAAACTCAGATTTGACATCTGCAATGTTCACCACCTGTGACTAAGTCACTTTAAATTTCAAGAGAAAGAAATGGGCAATGGAATGAGTTTTGACACCATTGGTGATTAGTCTAATGCATTTCCTGTAGCAGAATAAGGGGTCAGACACACCCGCAAAAAAAAAGAAAAAAGAGAGTATACTCCTAAAACATACTTAAAATATTAAAATAAAAAAGAAAATGCACATATTTGGGCATAATAATTGTTGTTTGATCTAAGTAAAATGTTTCCACATTTTCTAGATGACATTAAGTCTTTTTCAGAAAAAGATAGCTCAAAGTTTTAAGTATGCAAAATGAAAAATTCCTGTGAATATGTTACATCATGTTGCACAGACAAGTTTGCGGAGGATAATTTTATGACTAAACAGTGTTCATTTAACTTACACAACAATATCAGCAAGTCACAAATAAAGATTTATTACATTTTATTGGCAAATTTAACATGAAATGGTATGATATAAAAAAAACAATATTGTGACGAATTTGTGTTGTACAAAGACCATATCTGAAAATTAATCATGCAATGAAAGTGAAAAGGTAATGAAGTTTTCCAATAAAAAACAACTTTGTGACCTATATAGGGCTTTATAAGACAAAATTTTAATTGTTTCACTTTAAAGATAATTATAGGTTAACAATAACTGTTATTATCTGGCAACATTGAAATGGCACTAAATTAATACTTGATATATTCTGTATACGTCATGAAAACTATGAATGAATATTCAATCAAGTCCAAAGAATTTCTGTCAATAAATATGTTAATTAGTTTGTTTATTGGGTTTATAGTCCCACCAACAGTATTTAAGTTATCTGGAGACGGTGTCCACTTGAAGCAAATATAGTGCTGCCTTCATGGTGAATAGCATGCCGTAAACACCTGGCATGATACCACACCCAGTCACATCCCAAAACCGTGCCAACCAGTTGTGGAACTACCCTTATATTTCCTTGAGCGTTAGAAAGAGAGCTATACCAGTAACATTTTTTACGACTTCGGTATATCCCGGCCCGGGTTCGAACCCGTGGCCTTATGTACCTGGAGCCAACGCTCAACCGATTTCGCTACCAGTTTCGGTATATGTTCTTTAGCTGTGGTTAGCAAGTTGCTACTGTAGCATAGTGCATGAACATGCTAATGCCCCTTTTTATGAAAAGTTGCAGGTATGAATCCAGCTTTTATTTCTTTTACTCAATATGTAAAGCTATCTTTCACATGAAAATTGTGCTGCACATTTTACGCATGAGTAAATGTGTAGCTCATTATTTAAACACACAAAAAAAAAACTATTTCAAAGATAACTTAATTGTGTGACCATTTCTGAGTACAGTATTTCAAGTATCATTCAGAATACAAAGAAAACTCCTTTATCAAATAGGCATTATGGTTTTATTAAACAGATGTTTATAAAATAATTTAATAAAGTACATAAAAAAGATAACAAATATATCATTAGGCAAACAGTAAGAAATTAGAAATTAATGATTTTATATATTCCAGAAGTATTTATTGTTTAAAAATAGTAACATTATTGATAGTTTCCACATCAGTGAAGATCCCTTATCTTGACAGCCATCTTGATGGCAACTTCAAGGGATTTTTAGATGAATTGTATAGAAATGTAAATTTTATTTTCTTGTCACTTCTTCATTTGTGGTCTAGAAATTAAAAGCTATACACCATTAGATAGCTCTTGAAATTCATACTTTTAGAATGCAATATTTTTAAAATTGATAAATGCATAAAGAATAAATACACAGAAATAAATAAAATGATTGGCTCATCCTTAAACAATTTTTCTTTCTTACCTTTTAAACTATCAAAATTTTAAAATACTTCATAAAAACTGTTAAATCTGATATAAAATTCAGTAAAATAGACTGAAAATAAAAACACTGGTGAGTTTAATACAGCATATATTTCCAGATTTTGGCCTGCATTAGCTTTTGCCTTCAAAGATGGCTGCTTAAAACCGCTTATCAGTGCCTATGATATCCATGGAAACTTTCAGATAAAACGCTTTATCCATTAAACCACATACGGTGACTGTTTATAAAAAAAAATTAAATACATTAAAAAAATACATCCAGTCACCATATCTTGGAGCCATCCCAATGTTCCCAAATAGTAACAGTACACAAAATATACTAATTGATTTCCTTTAGTGTTGACACAAAAGCTATTAAGACTGAGACTGCTTTTTTCCTTGACTCTAGACCTCGAAGAGGGGGTGCGTTTTATCTTTGTATGCGTTTTATCAATAAGACTTTACGGTATGTGCAGCTTATTCAGGTGATCACCTGCCCTACCAGAATTCTGACCAATGGTGTTGCAGGATGTATGATGTATCACAAGAACAGTTCCTTACACTGTACAATAAATAATGACATGTTACAAAAAAATCATCAGTACACTGCTTCATAAATAAACATAACAAGAAAAAATATAATACACTGATTGATTAAAATTTACTCATAACAAAATATGGTCATTACACTGATAGATAATTACACATCACGAAATAAAGGACATTACACTTAGATTTTTATATACACTGGAGCTTGGCTTCGCGCTGGTAACTGGTCCGTTATCAAAATAATGTCCTTGAGGGAGTTAAGGCCATTATAAGGGCTAGGGCCAATTATCAGATGTATATTATCAATTACAGTAAAAAAAACAACAACAAAAAACACTGAGTATTTTCTGTCTGCACCATTGTGTGGAATTGTGATGTTATATAGAGCCAATAAACTGGGCCAAAACAAATATTCGTGCATAGTCAGCCATATCTGCCCAGTATTATCACCATTTTGTTACAATTTACAGTAATAATATGTATCAGTGATTTATTATGTATTATTATTAGAAATGGTCATAACACTACTATATAACTAGATCTAAACAGTAACTAGTAAATATCTTGTAGTATAATTCAATAATGCAGTTTTTAGGAGCATAAACCTTATCAATATTCCTCAGCCAATGACTTGCAGTAGACCTCAAGTTCAGGAATACAATAAACATAGGATAAATATATACTGCAAAGCAAATATAAATTGAAAATTATATTAAGTGTATCTATGTGAACAAAGGTCAAAATATATAAATATAGGTATTTTTTCTTAAAAGGCAATCGAGAATTCAAAATCCAGTAGATAAAACTGACAGAAATTAGGTATAAAGCCTTTTGGGCTTCTACCATAACAAATAATATTCATATTTTGACATATTACTATAAATCTACACAATCTATGTATAATTGTTACATAAAGTTTATTACATAAATGACATTTTTATGAAACAATTATGAATTTTATTCTTAGATGGTTTTTGTTGTTTTTTAATTCCTGTTCATGAATGAATGATAATAATGACCACAGATCCATTCAGACTGTAAAATAAAATACAAATGTTATGTGTGTTTTTTGTGCATTTGTTATCTATGGTTTTTGTCAAATTTTATACAATTTTGTACATGTTCTTAGCACTATAAATGCACGGTCATCCTGGCAACATTCCATGATCCATTCAATCTATTTGTTTATAGTGTATTGGGAAACATGTTTATTTCAACTAAGATAAATCCCTCTTTACTGCCCATTTCCTGGGTAGAACCAGCTGCAAAGTACCCTGGGAGCAACGAGCAATGTTTGGTAAAATAAATAGTCTTGCAAGACTAGCATTTTGTACCAGGTCAGGATGGGACATTCTGAATTGGAGTTCCTTAACCACTAAGACAAGCTATTTTAGAGAGAACACCACAGATCAGGTGGAAGAGCTACACAAATGAAATTGTTTGCCATGAGTCAGATTCCAACCCACACAGTGAGAAAATAAGGAATCATATGGAGAGTCCGGCTGCATGAGCATATGTTTTCACTTTTTAATGTTTCAAAACTATTCATCAATTCCTACCAAGCAAGAGAATTTATATATTTGTAAGATACAATCAAAAAGCATAATTTACAAATGAATATGATAGTTTGTTCATTTAAAAAATGCAATGGAAATATGGCAGTAGTGCTCATATACTTGCTTCTAACTCATTTTCTGCTGATGAATCCTCTTTTACAAGTTGAACACAAATTATGCAAATATTGAGTGAAGGTATGAATAATTAATTATAAAAAATGAAAGGTATGAAAGGGATTTTAGTGCAAACATTCCCTGAAATGAGAATAGATCGATGAAATATTTGCAAGTTAATGGAATAGATGAAAGATAATATTGAAGAGTTATATTCTAATGGAATATATCTGAGATAATTTTGCAGAGCTATATTCTATTGGAATAGATCTGAGATAATTTTGCAAAGCTATATTCTAATGGAATAGACTTAAGATAATTTTGCAGAGCTATATTCTAATGGATCTAATAAATTAGACCTAAGATAATTCTGCAGAGCTATATTCTAATGGAACAGACCTAAGCTAATTTTGCAGAGTTATATTCTAATGGAATATATCTGAGATAATTTTGCAGAGCTATATTCTATTGGAATAGATCTGAGATAATTTTGCAAAGCTATATTCTAATGGAATAGACTTAAGATAATTTTGCAGAGCTATATTCTATTTTCTATTTATATTTTCCCAAAAACTGAATTTTATGTACATATACTACATACTAGTAATAAAATTCAAATGGAGCAATTTACTCTTTTAATGTATTTAAATGGTCTGATTTATGATAATACTGAAATTGGCTCAATTAAATGCTTGGCATCAGTTGTGGATTCGAACTCTATTCTATTTCCTTGAGCTCCATTATCTGAACAGAAATATGATATAATAGCTATGTATTGAAAATTCAAAATTTAAACCACCACGCAAGATGGCTGTGACTAAATCATAGAATCAGTATGACTCTTTATTTTCATTTGTACTCTTTTTTACAATCTGGATTTCTGACACTTTACCCTAAGTCATATATTTGAAAAGATAACCAAAACATAGTTGGGTTTTTTTTCCTTAAGCAAAAAGGGAAAATAGAATACTATGAACATTAGTCTTAAATAAAATTTGCATAACAAAATATTATAAACAACAACTGCAACATGACCATAAATATATGGAATAATTGTTTAAACACATGTACATATTCTGATGAATAATATACTGTACACAAATGATTAGCATTTTATCTTTGTCAAAGTAAACAAAACTTTTAATGCTGTATTTTAAATCTTGATAAAAAAAGCATCAAAAATGTGTTTTTTTTAAAAACCACTACACATTTTGATTCCTGTTTCAATATAACCACAAGCTAAAAGCCTGGGGTTGACGATTATAAAAGTTGTTTCAGAGACAATTGGCAGCATGTGATTGGACAGTTTTTAAATTTTTATTTAAATTCAACCAATCAAATGTTCGCAAATACTCCAACTCAAAACTTTATAGCCTCCAAACCTGGTTCAGTCTAAGACAGTCAATAATACATTTGTACATATTAAGTTATTATTTCTTGTACGGAATAATGACAAACTTCATACTGAGGCATGCCTTACCTCAAGTAATAAATAAGTCTTCAGTTGGTTAACGATGTTATAAAACGTCTATGTAATAGTTAAGCCTGAATTCAACAAGCATTTCTAAGCCCAAGTCATGGCTTGAGCTCAAGTCACTATCACAAAAACTAAGCCTTTTATGTAGTTAAAATGTAACTTTAAGCTAAAAATAGTAACTTTAAAGTGTCATGCAACATTTCAGACGTGTAGCAGAATATATTTTGAAGATATTGGGAATGAGAGACATTAATGAATAGTCTCCCCTGAATAATCCCTAAATGCGAGTAGGTCCCTTCGTTTGTTTTACTCGGTTCTTATGCTTGTGCTCTTTGGAGTGTATGTTGACTTTTCTGCTTTTCTTGTGATACACAGGTTAACCATCATCAACAAACACTGCCATTTTCTTTTAAAATAACATCACTGCATAAGTATTTAAATGAAATTTAATGTTATATTTATGCAAGAGTAAGAAATTTAAGTGTTTGTAATTGCAATATCTACAAAAGAAGATAAAGTCCATGAATTCCAACTAAAAGGACCTACCTACTGTTTGGAATACCTCGGATATTAACCAACATGGGAGACAATTTCCATTTCACCAATGTACCCCATTAAAACCCATGACTTGACAAATTCTTTTTTAAGAATAGTTGGTTAATATGGGCCTTAAAGTTAAGTTATCTTAAGTGATGAAAATGGGCATGCTGGTGAACAAGTCCCACAAGTCAAAGTTACAGCCATTGAAAAAGTTCTTATTTAAAAAGGCGGGCCTAAATGTTCTGCTGCAGAATCATGTGGAAAAACAAAATCCTAGGCTATTTATTCATATTTTTTTTAACTTAATGTAAGTTTATCTACAAGCTGGTTGGCTGAAAAATGTAGGTCATGTTTTTTAATAGACTGAGACACTTATATACATCAAAGGATCCATCATTTCGACTTGGACTGGAATGTGTATGGCAGCAGGTCCTTTGAAGGAAACCCGAATGTGACAAGGAGGATGATCACCATGGTAACAAAGGGTGCCATTAATAACCACTGAAGGTCCTCTAAAATAACCTGGTTGAACCTGCAATCAGAGAAATTCCATAAAATCACAGAAAAGTGCTGAATTCACATAAATGTGGTGCAGTCATAGGAATGTGGTATGGTCACAGGCATGTGGTACTGACACATAGACGTGTTGCAATCACAGAAATGTGCTTCAATCAAAATTGTGCTAAAATCACAGAAATATGCAGACAAAAATATGAAGTAATGGCAGAAACTTACTATAATCACAAACATGTAATGTGATATAGAAACGTACTGTTTATCTAAAAAAAGTCATACTCAAAAAATGTCATAGTGCTCACAAAAAATATGCAACAACTGAACTACTGAAATATGCCAAAATTCCAGAAATGTTCTTTACTGCATTGATTATTATTTGTTATTTACTCATAATTGAACGTTTAACTTTCTAAGAATAACTTGGTGAACTCACCTGACAGAGAACATGTCTGTTGCAACTTGTCCATTCTGATTGGTTAGAACTAGAGTCACATGACCATGACTGGGTCTAGGGAAACTTTGAATAGACAAGGCTTTTGTTCCTGGTTCTTGATACACAGTCTGGTGCAGAAGATTGCTTCCAAAGTACACCTGTGTGAAATTTTATCCATGAATTACTCAAAGTTTGCAAATCAGAAATAAAATATTCATACAAAGCTTTGGCAAAAAGTGCAGATGAAGACCTGGGGTCCAAGATATTAAAAACTCCATTATGCTATGTCTGTTCAGGATCTGCACTGTATGCTGCTTTATCTCTTTAAGAAAGAGTCTTGTTACTATGCATTAATTTGTGAATATAAAACTAAGAATTTAGTATGCGGAATATAACAATATTGCACTGCACAGTGGATTCATAGCCATTGTACAACTTTAAATCAGAATATCTGTAAACTGCAGTCAAACATTTTTTACTCTTCATCATTAGGTTTATACTAAAAGACTAACTTACTATAGTTCAAGAATGCTTTTTTTTAGACTTTTTGCAATATTTTATAATTCCTTACTGCTTTCAGTTTTAGTTAAAATGTCAAGATTTCAGGTATTATAATAACAAAGGACACCCTGTTCTAACCCAACATAAAACAACAGATATTAGTTCTTGGGCTAAACTATTTACTACACATTGCTTCTTCTACCCGGAAAGTAGGCAGTCAAAAGAGATTAGAACATTTCCAAATTGTCTATAGTCAAAAAGGTTTAAAGTAAAAAAAAAAAAAAAAAAGATTTAAAGGCAACTATTGTCTGCTTCTGAAGTAAGTTTTAATGCAACTTTCTCCATTCCTTGTTAAAATTAAAGAAAATACTCCAAGCACTCTTTCCAGATTTTCAGACAATTTTTTATTCATCGCATTAGCAAGAAATAGAGCTTTAGTTCCTCCAAAAAGTTTGTTGTTTCTTTTTATATTTATTGTTACATTACACCGACACAATTATGGTCATATTGACTACATCCAGCTAATCATTGGTGGAGGAAAATCCCAGACTTAAGCCTGGGCAGAACCACTAGCTTACACAGGTTAGCTGGAAAATCTCCCCACATGAAAAGTTCTCACCCTACCCAGGACTCAAACCCATGCAATGAGAGGCTGAGGAGTTACATGTGAGCGACCCTAACCAGTAGGTGACAAAAAGTAGTTCTATGTATATCTGTGAAAGGATGTGAAACAAGTTAAGAGCCCACATCAGTACAAAAGGGAGACAGTGACAACTTCAATCGATACTGGTTTACGACTCTTAACATTTTGCTAAGTAAACTACATTGAAAGCAGGTTTGTACAGTATGAGATGGGAAGGTTCAATTCATTGTTTCAAAATCTGACTACAATCGATGCTGTAAAAACCGGTGATTGTACCACTTTTTTTTTTAAAACTTGTTCATTAGACTAAGTCTATAGGTACCAATTTTTTTTTTAAACTTGTGTATTAGACTAAGTCTATTGGTACAACTTTTTTTGTAAACTTGTTCATTAGACTAAGTCTATTGCTACAACTTTTTTTAAAAACTTGTTCATTAAACTAAGTCTATTGGTACAACTTTATTTGTAAACTTGTTCATTAGACTAAGTCTATTGCTACAACTTTTTTTTAAAACTTGTTCATTAAACTTAGTCTATTGGTACAACTTTATTTGTAAACTTGTTCATTAGACTAAGTCTATTGCTACAACTTTTTTTAAAAACTTGTTCATTAAACTTAGTCTATTGGTACAACTTTATTTGTAAACTTGTTCATTAGACTAAGTCTATTGGTACAACTTTTTTTAAAAACTTGTTCATTAAACTAAGTCTATTGGTACAACTTTTTTTGTAAACTTGTTCATTAGACTAAGTAAACTGGTACAACTTTTTTTTCAAACTTGTTCATTAGACTAGGTCTATTAGTATCTACTCACCCTAAGCAGATACTTATATGGTTTCTGCTTGTTTGGTTTGTAAAGAGGGTCATCAATATCCAGAGTAAGGTCAAAATGGCTGCCGGTCACTTCGCCCAACAACCTTGTCACTTGATGAGCATACACTCTTAGCTACAAACAACCATTTTAATTTATATGAAGTGTGTATCAAGTTAGAAGGAAAATTGCTCATCAGTATACATTTGGAGGATGATGGTCACAGACTTGGAAGTGTAGAAAGTACATAACAGCAGGTCAGATGAAAGACCTCTCCACATTACATTTTAAGTCTTATCCTTACTTGTACGGATGCAGTAATGGGTGCAGGAATTATAATTTGGCAACTTACTGTATGCAAATCAAATTATTAGACAACTGTATTTCTAAAATTTAAAAAAAAAGACAGTAAAAAAAATAGATTTTTGTTTGTAAAATAAAGATAAAAATAAATATAGTTTGAGGCTATGAGGCTATGCATATATATTTTCTTAACCAATGGAGTACAAAACATACATCAACACCTTTTGCACATTTTGAATTTCAGTTTTTTTCCACAAGTATACAACTTTAAGCTTCTGCTATAGAAAGAGCTTAAGAATTTTTCCAAATCAGTAAATATTAGTGTATGAAATCATTCCACCAATTTTGCGATAAATCTAAATTTCTGAAAATATGATCATGAATTCACTAATGATCAACTAGACTCAGTGGCTGATTGCATTTATATTAAGATTGTACGACTGGATTTGAAATTTAAAAAACATCAAAAAACACCTTTGGAACAACACAAGATAGTTAGAAATTAGGTTAGCCATTTAATTGATTTCATAATTTACTGTAAGTTAATCTGGAAGCTAATGATTCAATACTCATTTTGTTAATTATTTAGGAATGTAACAGGTGAAGGTCAATAACTCACCTTTTCCTCAGCAAAGCTAAAATCATTGTACGACTTTGTTTCACTTGGAAGTGCCAATGTAAGGTCTTTCTTTGTTTGCTGGTCACTAAGTGCATGTGCATTTACTGCTGAGTCTTCCCCACTTCCAAGACAAATCAGTGTTCCATCATTGGTTGCTACTAATAACTCAGGACCATCTGATTGGCTGACAAGGTCATGTGATAGAACCTGAACCAATGAGGTTTCTCCAATTGGATAGTGAGTCCTGCAGCTTTGGTCAGTGGACATGACGTGCAACGATCCATCATTGGTAAGGAACACCTACACAGGAGAATAACAGCATTTAGCATTTTTATTGTATATCAACATACATTATTATATATATGAACATTTTAGAAATATAAAATGGAGAAATAAAAAACTATTACTGAAAAAAGTAGAAGGTATATCTAGGCAAATATGCAATTTTCTTTAACCAATCCAACAAATTTATATCACCACCTTGTCAAAAAAACAAACAACAGCTGTTGATTGTTCTTCCAGACTTATTTTTAATCCTTTTCAAAATTAGTGATTGGTACTTTTCACTGTTAAACAAAAGAAAGCTTCACAAAGAATATTCGCTACAAACTGTACCTTTGACAATGAGACAAAAATCAAACACAGTATTTAAAACAGTATTGACTATTTAATACAACTGATGAATGAAATTGATCTGCTTTGACAGAACCACAGCTGTTGCAACCTTTTTTTTTTCTTATTTTAAATCGGTTATTGATTTTTAGTTATCAAAATTTTTGCTTACATGTACATGAAACTGCTGGAGACAGAAGTTGATCCATTGCCACAGAACCATGAAAGTTGGAACCGTTTTATTTTTTCATTTTTAATACTGGTGTTGAATCTGTGAAAATTTTGCTTACAGCAATCTTTGTTCAAAAACAATAAATATGTAAACATTATACATGACAGTGGCTTACCAGATCTAGAGTTGTTCGTTCCTGGGAGACATGGGTCGCTAATACGTTTGCCAAGATGGGATGTCCGATCTTCACTGGCCACTTGTCTAGAACATGACCTTTGACCCCATGGATTGCATATAGGTCCCTGTAACAGGTCATATACTATTACAGAGCTTCAGACAATGGTATGTTTGATGAAGTCTGTTAATCCTAACAAATTCTTAAAGTTCAAGTGTAGCTTACTTCCTATTTTATTAATCATCTCTCTGTGTTCTGCAAACATATTTTTAATTATATTCCTGTTTATCCAATAAATACTTTGTAATATTTCTTGCAAGGAATTTCAGGCCCGTATTCACCAACCATTCTTAAGTAAGATTTGCACAAGTCATGGATTTTAATCCACAACATCTTCATTATGTATTCAGCTAAATGTCTGTTTTTTTGCTTGAAACTTTAACTTTGCCATTTTTAGCTTAAAATCACATTGAAACTTCATAATAGGCTTAATTTTGCTGGTATGAAAATTGTGACTTGGGCTTAAGTCGTGACTTAGGCTTAAGAATGGTTGGTGAATACAGGCCTTAAAAAAAACTATCACTTTTTTACCCAAATATTTTGTCCTTTAGGTGTACAAGCAATACTGTTCTGGAGGGTGTGGTTTCAAGTTTGAAGATATATAATGTTTCTTAAACTCCATTTGTAATAATGGCTGTCTATCGACAGGGCACTTTTATCAGTATTGGATGGTATGCTAATAGTTTAAAGAAGAAACAGTGACATTAACTCTGCCAAAATTAATTTCAAGATTACCTCCCCTTTTGGGTTGTGCATCTGATAGTTAACAAATATTTAAAGTTTAATGTAAATATCTTAAATTCCACTGATGCTGACGAGAGAGTCATGACAACAGCTCCATGTTGTTTTTCTTCTAAAACATGGCAGAAGGCAGCTGATCTGGATTACACTATGCAGTTCTGGTTTATTCATCCTTAGTAAGTAAGGAGTTAAAACATCTAAATGAAAATCAATTGACAAATGCATATTAATTAATGTGTTTTTTTTTTATTTGGGATTTGCTGGCATTTTTGCCGATACTGTGCAACGACATTTCTGTTATTATAGCACAGGGGCACTTAAGAGGTTCCCAGGGACTGAACCCGGTCGGTCCATTATACTGACACCGACAAGTCAGGCGTAATGCTGTCCCCTTAGCCCCGAGTGTCATGAGGGGAGCCACTACTACCAATTTTAAAGTCTTTGGTTTGACCCGGCCGGGGTTTGAACCCATGACCTCCCGATGCGCAAGCCGATGCTCTACCACCTGAGCTAATGTGGCAGGTTTAATATTTTTTGTGGCCGCAGCTCTGTTGAATTTCAATCTACGATGTGTATTCAAACAAAGGTTTACATTTAAGTTGTTAATGAACTAAGGTAAATCCCATCTAAATATATGAACATCTTTCAGCAGGATATTACAAGTAAAACCGATTTTTTACCATTAAAGCTGCTTGGTTGTTGTTAAAAAAGTTTTATATACCACTTTCATTTAGAAATATCGCAACATTTGTAAATAATCACACAACTCTGCTTTCAATTTAATTGTCACAAATCATTTCAAGGAACAAACAAGAGCTTTGTCAATTGGTATTTTAAAATTTAGTATCTGTTTAAATGTTGTTTTTCACATTATCTAATACACTGGACAAATGTAAAAGTTGAGTTAAAATCAAAAACAAAAATCCTTACTTAATTTATAAATTTATAAAAAGTTTAATAACTACCTCAGCAGACACATCTTACATTTGTTTGATGTACAAAAATAAGTTTGCAATAATAAACCAATAAAGTATGAAGATGGTGTTTATTTAAAGCATATACAGTGCTGCCTTCAAAGTTTATCGCACACAATGAACATCTGACAAGATACCACACCCAGTCATATTATCCTGCCACCAGGGCAGCCATTTATGGAACTATGACATATTTGTTTGAGCATAGAGAAGTGAGCAATTGTACTTTTTTTTACTTCGGTATTTCGGTACTACAGCCTGGGATTAAGCCCTGGACTCTCTTTATCTTGAGCAGGAATTCTTTTCTACCAGTTCTGATGCATTTAAGATCATGACATAGATACATCGGAGGAAATTGAATGTGGTATAAAGTCACATGACTAACCCCTCATCTGTTGGTATGATGACATCAAGATATCCATCGGCGTCCACATCAATAAGCCTGCTACCGGGTGATGCTGAACCAGAGATTTCAACTTCCCATGTGAGAGTTCCATCGTCGTTAAGACAAACAACATTCCCACTGTTGTCAATAGCTATAATCTCCAGGTGATCATCCTTGTTCACGTCTGCTACAGTTACCTGAACAGTGTAGCAGATTTAGGATATTGAAACAGATATCTAAAAAAGTATGAGATGAAAGGATATAAGGAATATTCAACAAATCTAAAAAAAGATGTACTAAATGTATGTATTTCCATATAAAAAAAAATTAACTAGATATCATACTTTTATGCATGTCAAGACCCACTCCACTATAGTAAGTAAAGGTAAATAAATAAAACATGTTGGCCAACAATGTAATAAATGTCATAACACTTAATACAATGTTCAGAGTACTCGTTTTTCAGTAACCTCTACACCATATTGCAAAACACACATATTTCTTTTGGAGAGAATCAAAGTTCAAAGTTTGCATCACAGAGCATGTCACACTTTACACAAACTTGAAAAATGCAACCTACTGATATTAATTTACAGGAGAATTAAAAAAGAAAAAAAAACAACATTATAACTTTCGACACATGTTCCCTGGATTATATGATTTGCCAGAAAAATGGTTTCAAACTGTTATGTATGGAGACCTTTTTGGTTCTAACTGGATTAACACCAAAATCCTCAAAAACAAATATCCTTTGATAAATCCAATAAGACAATGGTGATAGTCAAAGACACCATAGTGTCTGTTTTTTATAAATACATCCAGGAACACAATAATGGTCATAAATTGAGGGGGGAAAACCCAGGGTAAATATCTTGGTAAAACCACTGGTGCATCATAGATCACCTGGAAGACTTTCTCAAACTAAGTCCCCTGCCCTGACTGGGTCTCCCTATTCAATGCTAAGACTTTGTTGACACCCTGATGGCCAATTATCATCTTAATTTTTATCGCTAACGTCGCCAAAACAGAGTAAAAGAAAATGCACTTTTTAAACATTTTAGTGAAGAAACATATAACTGTAGTGTTGTTTAAGATTTTTAATTCTTACTTGCAATGTAACATATTTGACTTGTCATAATGCCAAAAAACATTCATATATCAAAGAAAAAAGCCTTAAACAATAGTTCTGTCAAGTTTCATGAAGAGATTTTGAAGAATTTAAGTTTATAAACCTGGAATGCAAGACATGCATTAATAACGTTGCACTCAGTGCTGCTGTTGGTAAAAAAATAGCTGTTAAAGAGTTAAACTTTGTCAAGACCCACCTGTCCATGGATGGTGCCCATGGAGTATGGAAAGCCTGTCCTATCCTTGTAGCCATGGCCAGTGTCCAGTACATGTACGTTCCCGGCAGATGTACCCACAACTATCTCCATATCTCCTCCCTCTCTGTCCAGGTCCACCACAGTGGGGGAAAACAACACATATGCAGGAAAGCCTGACTTCTTCTGACAGGTATATATAGAAGAAGACAAACTATATTCATATATCCAGAGGCCCATTAGCACACAAGCATATAAACATACATAACAATCAATGGTATGGTGGTTCAACACTTTTCACATCTTATAACATATATATGTGTAATAATGAAGAAGAAATTTGAATTTAGTATTATATATAGTGGAATAAAAAGAAATTAACCCATAAGCAGGTTGTTTGTAAATATCAAATACTGGTTCTTATTGTCACTTTTTTTCTATACAACTTTACTGTAGCTAAAAATATTGCCAGGTCTAGCCAATCATGTTAACATTAAAACACAGCAGATTCAAAGTGCTCATGGAATATATGTAATGTAACCTTAAACTGATTGTTATGAGTATAAAGTTAAAAAGAAAAAAAGAATACCTTTAGTTCATAATTATAAATAACTAAAAGCACAAAAATACATGATGGGTTACTAAAAAAGTATTTTTCTTCAAGTTTTCCACTTATTATTTTTTAAATTGTTATTAAAGAACCTAAATATTTAATTGCTAACACCTCTATTTCACTATTATTATCATAAAACAGATATTTTTAAGAAGAAAAGATCTTAGACAAGTACAAGATAAAATCTCAATATAATATATGAAGCTGTATAATTATTATGTTTCTTTCTGTATACTGTGAAAGGAACAGGACAGGCATATTCGTGGGGACTTGACTTCGTGGATTGCCCTACCCACGAAATAAAAAAAAATTACCTTCGATTTTTGACAGATGCGAAACTGAGGCCTAACACTGAAACAGGGTCAATTGCGAAACTACGGATTAGCGAGTGACTCTGCCTATTGTCTTAGTCATGTCTGATGATATTGATCTACGGCAGCCGGTCAATGTTTTCAAAGCCGAGTCTCATCAGACGACTTTTATGACACCAAACTGTCAATTAGCATATCATTTAAGGGATTATATTCATAAAGATGTTAGGGGCCGGGTTCTTTTAAGGGTCTAATTTAACGAAGCCATTGACTGTCAATTAACGCCAATTAGCATACTATGCAAACTGACACAAAACAGACCCTTGAGTAAACACCCTTCACCTATAAAGTTGATCAGCACTTTTATTTCTGTCTCACTTTTACAAAGATTCTTATTGACAAAGTTTGATAATTAATTGTGAATAATAAATTTATTAGCTAGTGTCATTGTGTTGTGTTGTGACAAAATGTTGTAAAATTACCTGTATGATGTGCTTTAGTTTATAGTGCTCGTGTATATATTACAGTATAATATTACTTAGCATTGATCGTTTTTCATGATTAAATGGCTTATGTTCGTAAATATGTTTTATTGTTCTATGTCAAAACAATGTTAATAAAGTGTGGTGAAATCTTCTGTTTGTTTGAGCTTTTTGTCCTGTTTAGTAAAAATATTTTGACATGATTTACAAGTAAATCTAGCATTCGAAAGTCTAACCGAGGGGATTTTATATTGTTGGTACTTAAATTCGTGGATTGTCTTGCCCACGAATTCCACGTAATTAAATGCCCCACGATATAAAATGCTTTCACAGTAATCCCCACCACCACCACCCTAACTGTATTTCAGTTATCTGGAGATGGTGTCCACTTAAAGAAAATGTAGTGCTGCCTTCACTGTGTATAGAATGCCATGAACACCTGGCATAATACCACATCCAATCACATTAATCTGACCCCCTGCATAGTCATGGAACTACCCTTATATCTGATTCATCCTTATCAAGGGATATTTTTAACTTTGGTATGTCGCGGCCTGGGATGGAACCCGGGCCTTTCGTACCTAGAACTGATGCTCTACTGATTGTACTACCAGGACTGGTTAATCATAAATTTCATGCCATTACTTTCTAGATGTTGGAAATATGATAAAACGGAGCTGAAAGTATCACTAAATATACAAAATCATCTATACTACGGAAGATGCTAATAGGACACAGGATGCTTTTAATTAAAAAATCCCATGAATAGACCATAACTTCACTAAAATAAGGTTGACAGTTACAGAAATCTAACATGTATTTACATATCAAACACTTATAAAGCTAATATAAATTAAATCAGTATAGTTAGTCAGATACAATTTACTGGAAATTAACAATTGATAAATGAACAGACAAGAGCTATAAAATGTGATAATCATTAGTCTATTACCGTGGTGATGTCGAGGAAGAGAGAGTGTGCTATCTGTAGGGTGGAGAGGTTCACCACGGTGATGCCAGAGACCACGTACTGACCAAGGGAGGACTCGTTTATGTTGTTGATGTGCTCAAAGTTCTCTGGCAACCTACATATCATACCATACAAAATAATAAAGCACACTGAGTTATACATCTGTAAATATGAGCTGGTGGATTTCAAGCATACAAAGTGACCCATCTGTAAATATGAGCAGATAGATTTAAGACATACAAAGTGACCCATCTGTAAATATGAGCAGATAGATTTAAGACATACAAAGTGACCCATCTGTAAATATGAGCAGATGGATTTAAGACATACACAGTTTCACATCTGTAAATATGAGCGGATGGATTTAAGGCAAACAAAGTGACCTATCTGTAAATATCAGCAGATGGATATAAAGCATACAAAGTTACACATCTGTAAATATGAGCTGATGGATTTAAAGCATTCAAAGTTACACATCTGTAAATATGAGCCGATGGATTTAAAGCATACAAAGTTACACATCTGTAAATATGAGCATATGGATTTAAAAGACATAGAGTTACACATCTATAAATATGAGTAGATGGATTAAAAGCATACCTATTATATAATTGTTAAAGTGTTATGATCGGTAGTTTGAATATAAGGCAACTGTGTAAATAGAGTGTTACTCTTAATTTGCAGAATAGTTTTAGTCCAAATGTCTTAGCTTTGTTTGTTTACCTAAATCCTTTATTTTGGGCAACTGCCATTTATGTCATTGGTTAAAAAACAGATTGTATTTTAAAGCCTTATATCAATAAACAAGACGGGTGTTTCTTGTTGCTAACAATCAAACAGGTGTTAGCAAAACAGTGATATTTATCTCTGGCAAAATCAATAAGGATAATTGAATAATTGGCTAAGCTACATTTTAGTTCTTATGAAATTCACTTCTACACCTCTTAAGTTATCTATGTTTCAAGTTTTGAGAAAATCCATGCGAAAGTGTTTAAGTTAATGCACATTCAACATTTTTTTTAACAATAAAGGGGGATAATTCATGAGTAAGATCAGTTTTGTTTCATTGTTACATTGCACAAACAATTATGGTCATACTGGTGATGTCCAGCTAAATATTGATGGATTTAAATCTGAGCTGATGCACGAGCTTACCACAGGTAAGCTGGAAAACCTCACCACATGAGGGATTGGGATTTGCCAGCATTTTTGCTGATACTGTGAAGCGACATTTCTATCATTATAGCACAGGGGCACTTATGAGGTGCCCAGGGACTGAACCCGGCCGATCCATTATACTGACACCAACTAGTCAGGTGTAACACTGTCCCCTTACCCCGAGCATTAGGAGGGAAGCCACTACTACCAACTTTAAAGTCTTTGGTTTGACCCGGCCAGGGTTTGAACCCACGACCTCCCGATCCGCAAGCCGATGCACTACCACCTGAGCTATTGAGGCCGATTCACCACATGAAAGCTCTAGTCCCACTCGGGTCTCGAACCCACAAGTCTGAGGCTGAGGAGTTACAAGTCTGCAACTCTAACTGCTCTGCCATAGGCGCCTATCAGAAATAAAGATAAGCTAGAGTTATGGTTCTTGAGCAGTGCACTTCTTCATCTCGTAAGATATTCATGTTTCAAATTACCTATAGTCTTCCTCATCAAAGAAGTATGACACAGGTAGAACCAATTCCTGTAGCAGTCCATCATTGTTCAGGTCAGCAATGACAGGTGTTGCCATCACATGGGCATCCACGGGCAAGTACTTCTTGTCCTGGTGGCGACAAATAAATGTCATAAAAGTTTATTACCGGTATTAGAGTCTAAGATGTCAAGTTGTCTCTAATTTCTTTATGCTGACAATTGACTTTAGAATTTTTTACTCCATCCAGCGTGTAAAAATGGGCACAAGCAGGGGTTAATGAGGACATAAATGAAACTTCACAGAGACATGTCTTGGTTTCCCAAGTACAAGATTGACAAATATACCAAATGACCAGGGGGTAACTCGAAAAGTTAAGTGAACTAGCAATAGCCTGAAAGTACACTGTTTAATACTGTATGATAACTATTTCCCATTACCTTTTAAAAAAGGGATCATCCAAAGGACTTACAAAATATACTGCAGAGCTTTTATTTTACGTGGTAATATCACTTACCCTTGAATTTAAAGCATTTTGAGTGGTCGATCGCTGGGCTTGTGTGAGTCAATAAAAAGTGATATTGACTCGAGAATGTTTTCACGTGGACACCGTGAACATAATACTGACAGCTGTGTACTTTTTACGTGCACTTTTACTACAATAACATGACATCAAGAAATCAACAGTTTGTCAGTTTGTCTAATCGTAATTTTGTAACATTAAGGTAAACTGTAACACTGAAAAGAACAAAAACGTAGTCTTTGTAGATGTGAATGCTTTTCGTGATTATCTGTTGATGAAACATTTGAAAACAGACTTTGCGGAAATGAAGGCTTGCGAACTGGATCAAAATCTTTTATGATGAAATGTAAAGCGCAGATGGCTTGTTGAGCAAAAACAAACATCAACAAAAACAACAACAAAAACAATTACAGCATAATTTAACAGGGTATGTGATATAATAAGTAAAGACTTACCTTTCGGTCAATATATAGTTTTGCGGACCAGTGTCATCGGTCAATCTCACATAACCCAGGTCCTTAAAACTATATACTGACCTCAGCACAAATCTTTATTTGTAAAATATATATCACAGGAAAATGCAGACTGCTGTGTTTCGGAAGCAATAACCTTACAATGAAGGCCATAAGCCTGAGTGATTAATTGCAAAGCACAAAACAATGCAGTTGATACGTATACATTGATAATTAATAACTTCAAGCAATAACTGGCTATTTTACAAGAATGTTAAACATTTATCAAGAAGAGACATTACACCAATAGAATAAGACAATAAACTTCCTAAATAATAAGTGAAAAAGAAACAACCCACACACACATCTAGGCAGAACTACCTTTGCACCACTGGTCAGCAATGTTACCACAAAAGGAATTATAAAAAAGATAATGAAGTTGCTAGAGCAAACTGAGTCATAGAGATCTATAGAAAAGGTATTTTCTGTCTAAAGAAAGAGTGTAGAAATTAGGAACTTGGCAGCAAAAAGAAGAGCCATTTACCTGGTTGGGTCCACTGTTGCCTGCAACCTTGACGTAGCTGTACACATCCTGGCCCGAGGCCTGAATCACTTGATTGTACCAGTCCTGCTGCACATAGGCTGGAGGAAGCTATAGTGAAACAGTGGTACAGTGAATGATGAACAATATAGTATAAATATAAACAGAGTAAATGGTTTTCAATTTTACATACAACATAAACATGGGTACAGTGGGGGGATATAATACAACATAAACATTAATAATGAAAAAGATATATAATTAATGATTTATTAAACAGTAACAGCATATATACTGTGAATGACTGAAAACACAACACAAACATTGGTACATTAGGTGATTTACAACAACACATAAACATGGATACTGTTGGTGATTAACCATACAACATAAAAATGGACACTGAGAGTGATTTACCATACAACATAAACATGGGAAATGTGAGTAGTTTACAAAACAACATAGGTACAGGGAGTGACTGTTGATACGACATAAACATGGATACTGTGAGTGATTTACAATACAACAAAAACATGGATACTGCGGTGATTTACAATACAACAAAAACATGGATACTGCCGGTGATTTACAATACAACAAAAACATGGATACTGCCGGTGATTTACAATACAACAAAAAACATGGATACTGCCGGTGATTTACAATACAACAAAAACATGGATACTGCCGGTAACTTACAATACAACAAAAACATGGATATCTTGGTGATTTACAATACAACATAAACTTGGGTACTGTGGGTGATTTACAATACAACATAAACATGGGTACAATGGTGGTTTATAATTCAATATACCGGTAAACATGATACATTAGATAATTTATAATATAACATAAACATAAGTATAGTGGATGATTAAAAGTTCGGCATATCAAACAAAGTTAGTTACAGGCACATTTATGCCTCTACAATACCTCATGTATATTTATATAGGTTAGCCCTTTTTAATAATTAAACGTATGTATTCTCAAGCAGAAAAAATTAAAGGTACTTTAGAATATTTAGTCCCATTCTGGGCTTGTTTCATCTGCAGCTACAAACACAAACACCTGCAATAATCATCAGTTATCATATATCAATTGTCTGATAATCAATTGGCAAATTACCAGTACTTAAAGTGAAGAAATATGTTTTCATCGTTCTTATTTTTTTTTTAATTTTACTGATAGAAATGATATTTTTTCCTTGAATATATAGTTATAAAGAGTTTTCAAAAGCAATTACATGTTGTTACTTAAAGATTTTAATATACAGAAATATTAACCTGAAACAAATTTTCTGATTCTGACACAAACCAAGGTGTAAATAAATTTAAAAAATATACATCGCAACAACACAATTATGTAATATTGGCAACATTCTACTTATTATTGGTGGAAGAAGACCACAGACATACATCTCTATAGAACCACTGGTACATTGCAGGTCAGCTAGAAAAACTCCCCACATTAAAGTTCTTTCTCCAACCTGACCTCGAGCACATTCTGTGAGGGGCTAAGGAGTTACAAGTAAGGGCCTATAACTGCTTGGCCATGAATGCCATTCATACAAAAAAAAATGATGAATAAAATTTGTCATTGTTGCTGATCCTGATACCTCAAGAGTAAACTCCTTTAGCAATGTCCCATTGGCCGTGTAGAACAGCAACTCTCCAGATGAAGTAACAAACAAAATATCCAGGCTGCCATCTCCATCAATGTCATACTAAACAAACAGAAAACAAATCATTAGAATGGAAATTGTTATAAATTAAGATCTGCACTATTTGCTGCTGAGTCTCTAGCAAAATGTCTTTTTACTGTTAATGAAGTTGTTCAAGATCTTGAATAATTTATCAATCAATGCAGCATGATTTGAGTTATTGCTGCAATTTATTACCAGTGAATAATCTACATCTGACTCCTGCATCCTATAAATACATAAAACTTGCCAAAGACCAATAGTTTAAAAAGATAAGCATCCTCTTGAATGTATCGTCTCGAGGGTGTTCTGTCTAAAAAATGTAAGTGTTCATGAAGGCTAGAGTGAGTTTATGTAAGGTTCATAATCACTTCAATCTTCAATTGTTTGTAAATGTCATAGCACAAAAATACAAGCAAATACAAGTATTACTTCATAATGTTTATTAAGGCATATCCAGCCATGGTGAACATAAAATGTCAACAGGTGTTCAATCATGTTCAAACTAACTGAAAAAAGTGGGACGCATACATTTTGACATGAGACGCAATGTTTTCAAAGCTATGCATCCCAAGGGCCCATGTTTTCAATTTCTCCATTATTCGCTGTATTACAATCTCACCCATCAACATTAATATTATTACACATTTGCCTCACCTGTAATGGTGAGGCTAAAATAGAGCTGTCCAATCGCTGGGCTGGCCATCTGGTCCCAGGCAGTGTTTTCCCTGTCTCTGCCCCAATGACTGTGTGAGCCTCACTGAGAGGTCCTGCCACGATGTCCAAGTGGCCATCTCCATCAACATCTGTGATGAGTGGACTGGCAGCAAATGGAGTGTGGGCAATTTCAGCTGTCCATAACTTAATTAAGTTATACCCACATCTGTAATAAGAATACAAAAGTGAATTTATTTTAAAGACTAATACATTGAAATATATACAAGTTTATGGACTGGACAGTCAGACTGAAGGAGCCACTTTTTTTATTAAGATTCATAAAAGCAGTTAATTAATAAGACTTCTTAATTAATTTCTGGATGGAAAAAAATTGATGTTTTAAAACATCAACTGCAAAATATATACAGGTAAAAAGAAAATGAAATTTTTCAAGATGTTCATGTGCATTTTTGAGCTCAAACAACATTCGGGAAAAATCAAAATACTGTTTTGTTTTCTTCGATATTTAAGAAAACATGCGTATAGTGGGTTTATCAAATGTCATAATTACACAAATATGACCAAGTAAGACAATTGATCCAATTTTTTTTTTTTTATAATTGTTGTTTTACTACATTGCACCAACACAATTATAGTCATTCTGGAACCAATAGATTTAATACAATGTGCTTGTCAAATCCTGCCAATACCAAATCAATGCACCTAGCTCCAGTATTTTCATGAGTGGAAATTTTTTTGGCACTAAGCTCTGCTTGGTAATATGGTTTCTAATCCAGAATAGCCATGTTACATCAACCGTTCAAACCTTAAATTACCATTTCAGAAAACGATATTATGTTATTTAATCAGGGCTCCCCCTGGGGTTTTTTTGGTCCGAGCCATCCAATGAGCCAAATTTGAAAATTATGCGCCACTTTTTTATTTCGTGAGCCATTTTTAAGAGCCAAATTTACGCGTCAATTTTGATGTTATTTTTGTAGTATGTACATGTATGTTTGTTAACACGCAATTCTTTTTATTTTAATATAGTTTTTGTACATTGAATTGAGAATAAAAAAACAATGTGAACTTTCTTTTTTACGTTTTATTTACATAAACATTTGTATATATTTTATATAATTACCGACAATCCGGTACTGTCCAATTAATGATCGCAACAAACATTTCGCTGGCTGCTTTATTATTGTCTCGCAAATTACACTAATCCTTCCCTGAGGCGATGTTTATTCGGCAGTTATGTACACAACATGTCAACACAACAATGACCTCAAGGTGAAGGCAGCCGTGCAAGTTTGACTGGCTATCGAGTTTCTCCTTGCTAGCGTATCAGTGCGTGTAGAAATGGTTACCAGTCTTGGCCGCTTAGCGATTCACAAAAAATAATGCCAAAAAATCGTGCGCCATAAGGATGCGCCATTTTTGAAAAAAATGAGCCACTTTTTTTGTTTTTGCGCCAATGGCGCATTTGGCGCATGGCAGCAGAAGCCCTGTTTAATTTTGCATATCAAGTCATAAGTGTGTACTAATTTTGTTCTTATGTTTACTATGCTCTAATCTAAATCTGATACTGACCATTAGCAGGAATAGCACTGGGTTTGTTCTTTTTATATAGCCTATTCATTACATTGTTCATAGGAAGAAAATAAATGAAACTTTTTCATTTTTTTTTAAAGTCAAAAACAGGTCAATATTGGGCAGTCCGATAACTAAGTTGTCTGCCCTTGAGTACTCTCCGAATGAGCATGCGCATTAAAACTTCCGGGGTATAAGTAGAAATTTTATCAGCGTGTATAACACACACATTGAGTGACATGGAAAGTTAATTAAAGAAAGAAACAAAACCAAAATGGAAATCGCCGAAATATTGCTGAATATTTAAAGGTGTTTATAGCGGGAAGGTGATCGAAAACAGAACTGTTTCATGTCATCGATTTCCTCAAAACAAGCGACTGCCATTTCGATGGTATTATAACACTTCGCCCTCCCTCAACTGGTAACAGTTCGCCCTTGATTGGTAACAGCTCGCCTTCGGATATAAGTGTATACATCAAGAAAATAAGTAAATTGGTTAATTTATTTATAACCATTCACATTGTATTTGTTTTCTTCGTCTTAATATACATTATGCGCTCTTCTGATATAAGTGTATACGCCAATCTTCGCCCTTAAAAATCTTTAAGAAATTAAGTAAAAAGAATGTAAACTTTTTTTATTATTTTGACACCATTCACAATAAATGTATGCTTCTTTTGTCTCCTTATTCTTTATTATTATTAACAATGTATTATTAGCATCGTAAATTATTATATTTTAATTTTGCATATTTTAAAATTGTTTTAACCAAAGAAAAACTTCTGATCCTCCCAGTACAATATGTGAGCTGTCACTGTTCCTTTATTTAAATGCAATGTTGCGACCTAAAATAAGATCATTATACTGTGTACGTGGTTTATTTATTTCATAATTTATATTTAAATAAAATTCCGCTGTTGCAAAGATTTTAATGTTACTTAGTTGCATACATATTTTGTTGCAAATACTTTAATAAGGATGTCATACTCAAGATGACTTGATTACGCAGTTATCTTATAATTGCACATAAAAGCGTGAACGTTAATTGGTGTTTGCCTACAGACATTATTGTGATGATACCATTAGCACTAATCTTGATAGATAATTAGTCAGTGTGATCTTGATTAATGTTTACCGACATAGACGTATATAAAAAATTAAAATTAATAAATTGGTCAGTGTGTGATTGTTAGTTGATTTTTGCCTAGTCATTATTATGATGATAGCGTCAGCACTAATCTTGATTGATAATTAGTCACCATGATCTTAACTGATGCTTGCCGTCATAGACGTATACAAGTGCTTGCAATTAATAGACTAGTCAGTGATTCAATCTCGCAACGTACGCAATACAGTATGAAAAGTCGACTAAGACGGCAACCAACTAATTGTTTTTGTATGCATATCTTATAAAATATTATATATATTATACACTACATAACAAATTAAATCAATTATAAACTTTACTTGACATCATTTTCCCCCTTCATTTAACGCGTGGAAATGGTACACTTATATACGAAGTACTCATAATGCATATGAAGCCGATGAAAACAAATACAAATTGATGTGAATTGTGTCGAAATAATTATAAATAAGTTAACAAGTATACACTTTTGCTTAACGTATACACTTATATACGACGGCGACATGTTACTGATCAAGGGCGAACTGTTACCGATCAAGGGCGACCTGTTACCAGTTAAGGGAGGGTGAAGTGTTACTAATTCTTCTCGAGTTGGTCTCTCCTTTTCAATTCATAATTGCCAGTAATATCTAGCTTGTAAACGCCGATAATTCGCTCGATTAGCTGATATTCCCTTCAGGATCCAGCCAAACGACGATTCGCCAGGTCCTTCTTTAAATCTGTTAGCTTGAAACGGTCTAATTCTTAGTTGTTTACACAAGCTTCGTTGATTTCTTTGTCCGTGTCCGCCATCTTTTTTTCTTTACTTAGTCCCCAGAGGCTCCGTGACGAGTAGCCTCCCTTTGAATTCAAGGGAAGTAACCGAGTTATCGGACTGCCCAATTGGTGCATCAATATACATAAAATTTGCGGCTATAACTTAAGTAAATTTTTGTCACTGAAAGAGAAAAAATCAATTGTGTTAATATTTAACTCATTGTGCCCTACAGCTAATTGACCAGTTGTACCCTAGAGGCATTTCTCCAGTTATGCCCTACACCTGGTGGGGGTCTTATCTGCCCCTCATGCCGAGACACATCTGGTGTGGATTACCGGTCAGTGGAAGATATTGGGGGTGGATGTATACACAACACAATAAACATGTCATTTTGGAAGTACTATAAAGGGATATTTTCACATACTTGAAGCAGAGAAAGTGCTTTACACAACCATGTAATTTTTAACACGATATGAGAAGAAATACTTCAGAAAAGAGTGAAATCTGAAGAACATGTAAGATTGACAATATCAAAATTAACACAGTTCAAATTATTAAAGTGAAGAATATTGACCTCATCAAGTTTTTTTCATGTTTATAACGTAAATAACACTGCTTTATATAATATTTTATATAATGAGTAACTTTAAAACAGTCGGCCATCTTTGATTTAAAGTTGCGATTTACCGGTAGTTTGAGAAAATAACACTCTTAAACTTCATATTTGATAGAAAACTTCGGCGATTTCCAAGAGTTAGATTGTGTCTTTTATCTATTGATATCTGCAATTATCATATAATTATTGGATCTGACGTAGGTAATTCCACATATCCGCCGATACATATGCGTATAAGTAGGAATTTTAAAGCTAACAGTAAGACACATCGCCGTTTTTCTTTGTCTCGACATAATTAATTCATTGTGTTTACATCCGGGTTACATGAAATTCCAATATATTATATAACAAGGTTTCTGATTGGCTGAGATCGAAGTATAAATTAATCATTTGAAAACTTCTTTTACGATCGTATTTCAGCCGAGAAATGTTTCAAATTAGATGTGAATCACTTCAATCAGAGAAAATGTCGCCGATTTTTGTGTTGCTCGATACAATAAATGAAAAAACAAAAAAGGATTTAAGCCGATAGATTTAGATTACGATGACATTAGCATTTACGATACTGTGATGTACTTGATTTGCCGAGACTCGAAAGTGATTGAAAACATGAGTTTTAACCAGCAAATATGATGGACGCATTAACGCGGCGTTCGGCAGTAGCCGAGACATTTTCAGGGCCGCCTTAACGCGGCGCTCGGCGCCAGACACAGGTAAAATGCGACGCGATAAGTCGTCTCCCGGCATGAGGAGGCTGTTTTTCGTGCCGCTTTAATGCGTCATTAGGGTACAATGAGTTAAACTTATACAGGTGTTAAATTAAAAAACTAGTATCTCATAGCTATTTTAAGGTTTAAGAGATCTGGTTTGTCAACCTGGTAAAAGAATACATTACCCACACTGGAATTACTAAATAACTAAATTATATTTGAAGCTGCCACAAAAATAAGAAAACAGCGGAAACATAATTTAATTTAACTTGCTGTTTATGAATTGATAAGGCTTAAACAAATAATGAGGATGCAGAGTAGCCTGCTCCTAGCGAGCCAGCTTTTGCTGGGAGTGGTTGATCAGGATCTGCACCTTTTTCTAGTCTCTTGACATTTGTGTATAGACATTTGCAAATAACAAAGACTTAATAGAGTTACTGCTGAAGCTGGTTTACGGCCAGATAATATGCACAATATTATTTTTAGATTCCACCAGAAGTTAAAAACAAAATTGGAGAATGCCAGCAGCCAGAGAGAGAGAGAGATGTTCTTCAGGGCAGCATATTCTATATAACCTACTCGAGACTGACTTAGAACACACTAAAAATATCTTCTACAAATCAACCATACAACAAATTTTGAGATATAAAAAAATGTTTTTATTTTTATTTTACTATTGCTAACAGCAAGTACATTTCATGCATACGTAGTTTTATTACCTTCTTCTTTCAGCCTGTTCTGCTTGTGCCAAAGAGGCTAAATGTGCAACATCCTCTCCAAGCAGGCAATGAGTTAAAAAAGAAACAAAAATATAAAATAGCAATAAAACCGGTCTTGACATTTTTTCACATGGGCGCAGACATTTTGGAAATACTAAATAATTTACCTCAGTGTGTAAACATCGAACAGAAATTTCGTTTTTTTCTATTTATCAAAATGTGTTTAAACTGTTGTCAATTTCGAAAACTACATACAGCTTGATTCGTAAGAACGCGATAGTTGACAACAAAAACCTGCGATTGAAATGGTTTTATTTTATTTAAAAAAATCACCTAACCAATATAATTCATTTCTGTTGACGATTCTTACAATCCCGATAAACTAGTGAAAAAGACCGATATAATCCGAAATCGTTTACAGTAGGAAAGATGGCTAACAAGAACAACATGGATGAGCGATTTGCTCAAAGGATAATGGTTTTCAGTCAACCAAGGTAAATCATGGCAGATGGATTATTTTCTATATTATTAAATAATGGCATTTTTTTTTACTTTTGAGCACATTTACTAAATGGTGTTTGATTTTCAGTTGTTAAAACGCAAGTAAATCCTGTTGCTAAGGAAGACTAGGGGCACAATACTCAATAGTGAATAATTTATCAACAATAAAAGAAACAATAGATTAATCTAGTACAATAAACTTGTATACGTTCAATTTATATATAACCATAAGTTAGTAATATATGTATTGTTTTCCTTTTTTGTTTAAGATTGGGCTAATTTAAGAATGCATAAACAATATATTTGAAGTATGGTTTGAATATGGTTACGATTTCCATCATAATCGACACATACTCCAATTCCAACGTGAATGATGCATGCTAGACAACGCGCACCTGGTAAAAGTCATATAATACTATAGTGCACATACTGCGGGCTAGTGATGGCAATTTATATTGATTGCTCATAGTACCATAAATAGGTGTTATTTTCGTTTAAATACACTCTGAAATTAATAAATCAGATTTTTGCAACCAATCTTTACAATGTCCATGCTCAATTTGCATATATTTTTGTTAAATTACCAATCACTTAGAAATTTGTTGGAATTTGTTGAGTGAAATCAGTCATGAATTGGTATGTATAAGTATGATGTTTGTATCTGAGTATGTGTGAGTAAAAGGTAGTTGAAAATGACCATTTTTAATGCATTAAAAAGTGGCACCAACTCACTGATTTCTGACAACCTAATAGCAATTTATTTCCAAATATTAACATAATTCAATGTATATAAATGTAATATCAACTGAGATGGTTGGTAAGAGTCATCTGCCATTGTCTGTAATTAAATTGTATGGAGACCATAATTTGCACTGGAAAAAAAAATCTAATAGAATAATTAAAAGAATAATGTCACTGAGATGGTCACTCTGCACTCACAATTTACATACCAGCATATTCCAGTTATAGAGTGAATTGACCATATAAAGTAACACAGCTAAAATTAGCATTAGTAGCTTCAATCCAAAGTTTCACCGGCCGCAATAGCTCAGTTGGAAGTGTGTCAGCTTGCGGGACGGAAGGTCGCGAGGTTCAAATCCCAGACGGGTCAAACCAAAGACTTTAAAGTTGGTAGTATGGCTTTCCTCCTAACGTTTGGGGCTAAGGGGACAGCATTATGCCTGACTTGTCAGTGTCCGTATAATGGACTGGCCGGTTTCAGTCCCTGGGCACTTCATAAGTGCCCCCTGTGCTATAATGATAAAAATGTCGCTTCACAGTATCAGCAAAAATGCCAGCAAATACCATCCCAAAAGTATCATGATGCTGGCTGCCCACTTATTTTAAATTTGCACATGCTCTTTTCAGTTTTGTTTCCTCAACTTTTTTTTAATATAAAAATGAACCTGTATGTAAGATGCAACTGGTATGGATGGAGATGGCCATATGCAACCAGTTTGATTAGTCTATTTATATTGGCTTCTCTTCTATTTCAGAGTCCCACAATTTTCAAGAACCCATGGCCAAGTCCCAAGGTTATATGTACAAGAATGGAAAACAGACATGAAGAATAGGGAACTGATCATTAAGGTAAAAGCCATGGTTTTAGTCCATACAGAAGAAAAAAGATTATTATTTTATTATAATTCATTAAGGGATTATTTTACTAATTGTTAAGATCTTCATTACAAATATTAGTTGCATAAACATTTGTGCCATAACATAGGAGGAGAAAAAAAAGGAACAATAAACTTTCAATTACAATAAAAGTTTTTACACATTCAAAAACAGAACAAGATTTTACTTTTATTATATAAAAATATGTGTTAAGAAGGCCTAATAGTTATTTTATTTTCAAATAATAGGCTTAAAATTAGTTACACATATATTTATATCTGCACAGACAGAGACTGTAATAATTAAAAAATTACTTCAGTATGATAATGATGGCAAATAGGTTGGTAGTGTAGTAAAGTTATAATGTATGCTTGTTGTTATTTCTCTTTTGCCTCAAAAATGTGGATGTTTCAATTATTTTAAATATCAGGGTATTAGTTTTGGATGCCAGGAAGAAGGAAGCAAAATTCACATGTTCACAGCTCATCCAGAAAATGTTGCTAAAATGTAATTGATAAAAGATGACAATTAATAAAACCTAAATGTTGACACATTTGTTTTTTTAATATTGCACCAGCACAATTATGGTGGTATTGGGGATGTCCAGCTTGTTTGTTATGCCAACATTATCTTTCTTTCTTAATTTTAAAAATAATCACTTAAAGCACATTTATAAATCTCAAGTGGCACCTTTGGCCGAGTGTTACGCACCTCCAGTTTGAAATTCCCTAGCTCTTCACGCTGTGGGTTCAAGTCCATAAGAACATGTTGTGCATTTGAATAATAAAAGTAAATTAACTTTATGTCTTTCAGAATGCTGAACTGGGAGGAGTCCCTCATTATGAACATGATGAAAGTCTATTCCTCGACAAGCGAGAGCAGATGCACTATAATGTGGAGAACAGAAACAGAGTGGACAGCAAGTGCAAGATGCCCAGCAGGGAGGTGCTACTGAGACCACCTTTCCACCATGAAACATCAAGATACCAGAGTGAACTCATGTTCAGACGAGATGCTTAAATCTAGGCTGGTTTAATATATATTCAGTATTTTGATTGTCTTTTAACTAATCATTTGGACTCATACTTTTATACAATCACTTTCCTGTTTTATGTGCACCATGTTGTGAAGAGGATCTTAATGATGTTTACTGTTTGAATTTCAGTTAATTATCAGCCAGCTGTCATGAATCAGTATTATTGTAGAAAATGTAGCTGTTATCAATGTATTTACAGAACTGTTAAGTTTGTGATGTTTCAATAGGCAGGATAGTTTGTTAGATTTTAAATTTATAATTGTTTTTATTTAGAGATTTATTCATCTGATGGCTCAATCAACAATCTTTGTATTTTTCGAAACAATCAATGCTTTATAAAAATCAGTTTTTGTACCTCAATCAGTATTTCTATTATTTTTTATGTTCATTTTTTTCAGAAATATATTATGCTATTTGATGTTTTTGTTCAGATTTTATGAAGAAAATAAAGAGGTTATTTTCTATGTGTATTTTTTTTTCATTGTCCTTTTGCATGGTAAACTGTGATATTTCAAGTAGACCCGTGGTTTAGTGGTCAGGTTGCAGACTGTTTACCCTCTCATCACATGGGTTTGAGTCCTGTTTGAGGACTTTAAAAGACTTTTGAATTTAAACAACAGACATATTTTCTGCCAATGCCTCGATGTTATCCAAAGGAAATTAACATATTTTTAAATGAAAGTGTAACAGTATAATTAGACACTTTTTGTTAAAGAACAAAACAAGTATTTCTGAGGTAAAACTCTTTATTTCATACAAAACCTTTAGCAGTTCTTGATTAAAATTACAGCTTTACAGTTTATTGCCTTTCACTGAAGCACCCATGACAGTAGATGTGGTCCAGAATCTTACACCACTTGCAGGAATGTCTCCTCGAAGTTGTAATCTCAATGTCCATGTATCATTTTGGCCACCACTGGCCCACGTCTTCATGCTTGCAGATATCCAAATTACATTGAAAAAAAAGCAAGTTTTACTACAACATTAACAACAAAACTGCACATGATTGGAAACATCAAAATCTAGTCACAACCCTGACTGTTCAGGACGTAAAATACACTTGTCTAAGAAATGGCATCAGGTATTTGGTCCAGCTTCTTCTAGTAAGTCTTAGTCATGGTTTATGGAGTTATGTGTTTCCCTATCCAATCATAGGTTTATATAAGTTACATGAAAACTAAAAGGAACTGTCAACCAAAACTATTTTTATCAATTTAAAAAACAACAAATGAAAGTGATAAAAACTACTTATACATGTTTATAAACAAATGAATTATTGACTAACATCAGCAAATTATTCTCAAAGTTTTAATCTAAGAGTATCAGTGCTTGTGAATATAAAAAACAAAAAAACAAATTGAGGGTCAGCCAGAGACCAATCCTATACATATTTAAATAGAAATGGAAGAGTGAAGAGAATATCATAGTTGTAAATATTAGGTATATATATATTTATATTTAGCTGGCATTTTCTACCCCCAAAAAATATTAACCAAGAAGACTAAACATTTTTTTAGTAAAAAGGGATGAATGTTCATAATGCATTTCTTAGAGAGATGATGATTTAAACAAAATATACATCGGTAAAACACAATTCAAACAATCTAATAATGTTCAAAAGTCACTGGCCTCTGATAATGTAGATTGGACATCACATATCAAGGTTCACAGTAACACAAACACACCGTCACCCAGAAGTTTAAATATACCTAATCTCACAACGAATCTCTCATTTTTACAAGATACATTCCATTTGAACACATGAATCGATTTTTTTTTTCCATTCAAAGGCACTAACAACAAACATGAACAAATCAAAACTGACACATAACGCATGAAAACGTATAAATTTGCTGTAGCCTATAATCTAGATTGACTAATATGATTGACTTGTACTAAAAAGGGTAACAATAACAGACTTTGCTGAAGTTTGAATGCTGTGTTCACAGCTTATAAAAATAATATCAGAAGCTTGTATCCTGGAAGCTCCGACAGAGACGTGTGCGAAAAGAGGCCTGTAATTATAGTCTAAAAGTCTCTTAGACCATCTGTCTAAGATACATGAATGTCTACATGAGCAGACCGAGTTGAATGTCACCACTGGGTAACTGTATAGACTAGTATAGTGGGAAATAATATAGCACTATGTAGTTGTGTATTGATGTAACTATAAAAGAACTTTTTAATTGCCCTATCACAGACAGGGACAACTTGGACAATTATTTAAGACTAATTAGGTAGTTGATTTATAATTCATCGTGCATGTCCTCCTGATCTTCTTCTTCCTCCTCCTCATCTTCCTCCTCCTGAAATGAAATTTTAATGATACATTAAACAAAATTATTTTTTTAATCTATACTTGCATTTCACTTAGATAAATGTATTTTGCTCTGTGTATAACATAGTGTATGAAAATCATAATTAAGGATTTTAAAAATAATTTTATTATTTTATTTTATAAAGTCTTTTGTTAAAGTAGCCCTGTTAACAGTTGGCACTTTCATGATGGAACAATTTAAGCAAGCATAAACTGTATTTTATCTAACATGTAAAAAATCTTCCATGTCTGGGTCACTAGGCCACTAAGAGACAAACTGATAAACAATTTTAAAATTCTATTGATATTTAGCATTCCTGTTTTGCAAGGATTGCGAGTGGGAAAAGGCCTCTATTTAACCCCCACAATGCTCAAAAAACAGAAAATCTGCAGTCAATATTTGGTAAATATATAGTAATTGACACCTCTGTTATTTCATCAAGATAAATAATGCTCCAGCTGTGATGGAATTTTATCAGAATAGAGGTTGTTACTACCATTTTAACCCTCGACGCTTAATTTGTAAAAGCCTATAATAGATAAAGTGTTAGTTATCTTGATGCAGAGGCAATAACATCTACAATAACACATAGGACCAAAGATTGTGGATTTTGATCTGACAGACCGAAGCGAGAGCAAGCTGATGTGGATCGCCATTATTGACTAGCCTGTTCAGTTTGTGCATGGCAGGATAGGAATTAAGCATGATGGTTTTGCATTACACAGAGTTACTCACCTCATCAGCTCCAGAACCTGCAGCATCCTTGCTACAGTCAGCATCCAGGAACTTGGAGAATCCTTCCAGGGTTCTCTCACCATTGTAGTCTACAATCTGGAAATTGACAAAGGACATGTGATAATTAAAAGGAATATAAATAAAGATAAAAAGAAATAAATAAAATAAGCAATATATAAATACAAATCTGCATATTGAAAGACTTGAAAAAATCAGAAAAGGACTCTACCTGTAACAGCAAACAGTACTTCAAAAAAAAACACAAAAAACAACAATTCTTTTGATAGCACAAAGAAATTATTTTTAAAACCAAAATATAATGTTATTATGTACTAAAACAATTAACTTACCAATAGCTTTCAAACACCTGTCATAGCGAACAAGGCAAATGTTCTCATTTGTTAATTAGAGTGAAAAATGTTTCAACAAACTTAAGACAACAAAAGGAAATATTTTAATTTCCTATGACAGTTACTATACTTACTTCATCACTATTCTTGGGGAAACACTTAATGGTTGGGAAGCTTTGGATCTTGACATCTTCCACTTCGTTGGCTGTGGAATCCATCATTCCTATAACAACAGAGTTCGAATCCTTGTACTTGTCTCCCAGATCTGTCCAGATGGGAGCGAGCTGTTTGCAATGTCCACACCATGGGGCATCTGAAATGGACAAAATAATGTCAGCAAGAGGTATCTGAAATGTACACAACGCTGTGAGCAGCAGACATCTGAAATGAACACAACAATATGAGCAGCAGACATCTGAAATATACACAAAAGCACAACACTCTAACAACAGCAATCTGATCTGAATGTGCCATACTATGCATGCTGCAATCAAAAACCCCAATTTTTAACATGTAAGAAAACGGTCGCAGATTTCATCAATAATTATTTATAATTCATATTATACTACAAATACCTAAACGTTTAATATGTAATTCATCAATTCACCTCTTAACTCCTAAGGGTTAAAATATCTGGTAAAGCCTAAGGTGTAGAAATATTATCTACTCTTCAAATTTTAGTTAATATCAACTGTCTTAGAGTATCAATTATAACTTGTTTTGTCAAAATATTCACCTGGAATTATTAATGAAATTCTCAAAAGTGTACTTACAAAATTCAACAAGAACTGTTTTATCCTTATTTTTAGCAACCTCAACAAAATTCTTTCCGACCAGGACTTTAACTGGCTTGGAGTCCCAGTCTTGTGGAACATCTTCAGACATCAAATGGGCCTTTAACAAACAGGAAAAAAAGAAATGACCATTCTTTGTATGGAGCTACCTTGGGAATATAAAAATGGAAATAAACAGTAAAATTGTGAACAGATCTCAATAAAATTAAATAACAACTAAAACCTGTAGTAACCAAGTTTGGAGAAATTAACTTTTTTATTTACTTTTTAGGCAACATTACAATAAACTTCTAACTAATCTTTAAATGTATACAACATCTTCAATAAACTAAGATCATTTATTTATTAGGTTTATTGTCACACCAACATTTTTTCACTTATCTGGAGACTGGGCCAATCAGTCGTGGAACTACCCATATATTGCTTGAGCATTAGCAAGGGAGCTATTCCACTAACATTTTTCATGACTTTGGTATGTTGAGGCCCAGGTTCGAACCCAGGGCATCCAGTACCTGGAGCGAACACTCCATCAGGACTGGTGTCAACTAAGATAAGTTACTCTACTATCATTACTGCTGCATCACTTTCAACAAAACACCAAACTGAGTACTTACTGCTTTGTTAGCTACAGCAGACATATAACACAAATCTATACATCAAGTAGAATAATGAGTTTCAGATTCACATAAGTACCTTTTAATATATTGTCAAGTAATATACCTTGATTGAGCCGTCAAGAACGCCCGAGACAAAGGATTTGACAGCCTCTGCAGTAATATCGGCAGACTCTGGCTTAAATTTGGTCATATCCTCCTCGAGCTTAATCAGTCTGACGGCTGGGCACTCCTCCTTTTTCAGTCCGAAGAACTCCAGGATTCTGCCATTTTCTTCATCATTGACATTGATGTAGATGAAAAGGACCTGCAGCATATAATGTTCACAAGAATGATTACAAATCATCACATTGTCAAAAAAAACATCATGAATTATAACATAATAAATAATATTTCTTCTTTAATTTTATTTCACCTATTTGTTTTTTATTTTTTTTATTATAAATACATATATATATAACATTCTACAATTGCAAATATGCACGTAACAATGATGTAATGGAGTCCAATAATAAACTGCATTTCATGCTAAAAATACACCTCAAACATCATGAATTATAACATAATAAATAATATTTCTAATACTATTTTATTTCACCTTTGTGGGTTGAATTTTATTGTTTTTCATAAATACATACATATTCTTTATGCACTTAAGATTAATGTTATTGAGTCCAGTAATACACTGCATGTTTAAATATTCACCTCATTAACTATTTCACATTGACTGAGTCTTAAATATAAGAATACCTTAATAATTATTTAAAACATTTGATCTTTTTAATTTTTTTTCAAGAGTGAGCCTGTCTCCTCTACCTCTATTCTCTCCCTATCACTCTATAGAAAGTACATTGCAGAATTATTTTACCACAAAATCTGCAGATGTTAAGGAATAATGGGAAGGAGAATAATGGGAAGGAGCCTCATAGATTTATCAATACTCGCTACTGCACCAGTATCAGCGAGAGAAGTATTAAATAGAAACACACCTTGCTAAGAACTTCATGTAAATGGAAGATTCATTAATACTTGATACTGCACCAGTATCAGCGAGAGAAGTATTTTATAAAAACACACTTTGCTAACAACTTCATGTAAATGTAAGAAGATATATAGAGAGATACTCAGCAGCAAAATAATGCTGATCACGATCAGATAATTCCAGTGGTAGCTGGCTTATCGGGATCTACACATT
The DNA here is from genome assembly GCA_007844125.1 of Sinonovacula constricta. Classification (NCBI taxonomy): domain Eukaryota; kingdom Metazoa; phylum Mollusca; class Bivalvia; order Cardiida; family Solecurtidae; genus Sinonovacula; species Sinonovacula constricta. The sequence continues at coordinate 52,203,234 of CM017555.1, forward strand.
CTGTCAAAGTCTGATCAATTGTGCTTAGAATGATATAAATTAGTCTTTTGTTGACAAGGATTGTACATTCCTTTAATGAGTTAAGTATGGCTTCTTCCCAGTGAAAATTAACTACATCTGTCTACCATACATCTAAGCCTGGATTAAGTCATTCATTCAGATTAAGTTTGTGTGTTTATTGGGATTATCATCCCACAAACAGTATTTCAGGCATTATACCACACCCAGTCACATTATCTTGACACCGGGCCAACCAGTCGTGGAACTACCCTTATATATGCTTTAGCATTAGCAAAGGAACTATGCCACTTTCATTTTTAATGACTGGTCAGGGATTGAACCCGGGGCCTCATGTTCCTGAAGCCGATGCTCTATCACATGCGCAACCAGGTTCGGTTTCAGATTAAGAGTTAGATGAAAAAGCACTAATGTACACACCTGGCCCTTGAAGGAACCAGCAGCCTCCTTGTATCCCTTCATTATGTCGCTATCACTGTCAGTATCGCTGGTAAATAACAGAATGTGGGTCTTCACCTCCCCACCGAAGATCTTCTGGGCACTCTGAGAATAAACAGGAAAAATTTGTTACCGCAATGCAATTACGTCTGTCAAATGTTAATTTCAGGAAAGTATTTATTCCCTAAAAGCGGACCTATGTGTAGTATACTGATAAGTATTTTTGTGTGTATAAGTTATTCAGAAAAAGGTACATCATTTTAACTACAAAAGCTTGTCAAAATATTAAAATGATGCCAATTTGTCTAAATCCTGATGAAAAAATAATTGATGATGTTTTAAAAAAAAGAAGAATGAAAGTATATTGGGAAACAGTAAGCCGATGTGAAAGTGTCAATTTTTAACTTATTAACTTCACTCACAAGAAGTTGGACAAAAAAGTCCAAAAACAGCTTTCAACTTGTGAGTGAAGTTTTTAACAGTTGACATATGTCAAGACAAAATGTATATGTTTGTAGCTAATCTGAAGCAGTAATGGTTCTTTTTTGGGGCTCCAGCTATTACTTTTGGACAAACACACCAGGCAAAATCTGGACTGAACACACAGCACTTGGCAGGTAAAGACGTTCTCACATTGAAGTTTCCGCCTCAACCTAGGCTTAAACTACATGGTGAGGGCTTTGTGAGTAAAAAGCCAATGAATACTGCCTAGGCCAGGTAGACTGTTAATATTTAAAGAGTTTTTTAATATACAAAGTAGTGACAACTTCTTACCTCTTGTGTAAACTCGATGATCAATGGTAGACTGTTACCCGCGATGAAGTTCTTCAAGTTTTCAGCATTCAACTCATCTTCCATTCTGTTGACACCCTCATCAAACTGTAGAAGAAAGTTTTTGTTTATCACTTGATATGCTACAGTTATTAACCCCTTCACTGTAATAAATATATTAACAGCCCTTATGACAGGCATTAAAGTAAACAGCTTACTGATTTTAGTACCTGACTTGTTTGTTTTTTCACATTCATGTTAAAGTCATTTAACCTAATTTTTTAGTTTTCCTTTCATCTCAGAAACCAATGTATCCAGAAAGTTTCATAACAATAATTTTTGCAATATGTATTTTTATAAATAGTGCACTTCACATACTTTTTAATAACTGAATTATAATGAAGTAAGACAGTGTTTCCCTCTTTCAGTTTCATTATTCTGTAATGCATCACTCAGAAAAGAAAATCATTTGCATCACCTCTCACTTTACTCATATCAATCTTTAAATCACCAATTTAAGTTAATAGAAAGCCCTGCCATCACATCATTCAACAAAAGTTGGTGTGCCATTCTGACGTACGCTTGCGCCATTTGTATCAATTATGAAGAAAAATAATGCGCTTATCAAATATAATCAAATTATTTGTCCAATTTTCCAAACGACTTCAATGTTAGTATTACATGCTAAACTACCCTACATTGTATTTGATTGATAAAGAGTGCTTAAATTTCTGAAAAGTATTCAAGGTGTGGGGCATACTGGATGCAATTTATATGCTGAGCCTAACTTAAGGTAGGACAGCAAGCAGGTTTATCTGGAACAACATGATCTGTCTAGGCCAAACAATTTGTACGGTAAGTGACAGGTCCTTACTTTCTTGAAGAGCTTTACGCCATCAGCTTCCATCTCATGCTCCTTGAAGAGTTCTGCGGCACTTGAGATAGCAAATGGAATGTCATCGACACCGGCTGCGACCTCCTTAAACAGCTTGGCCCCTTCTGATTCCAGATCCTGAGTTAATAGATACCGATACATTCTTTAGCCAAGGACAGGAATGTTTTACCTTTAAATAGGGTAACGTGATGTTATTCTATTGTAGATAGATGGTTTTATTTTAGTCATTAGTAACATTTATTGTTATACAAGAAGATTAAAACAGAAATGTCTCAACAAAAACACAAGAAAACAAAATAGCTGGAAAGTCCCAAATTTTAGCAACCCTTAAATGAAATTGACTAACATACCTTGAAATAACCAATGACCACCACATCTTCCTTCTCGATCATCTTGGCAGCATCAGCAACAGCATCTAGAACCTTGGCTGGAGGTCCAGTCTTTTTCTTCAGCCAGTTGACAATGTCCTGGGAGGTACGGCCAGCTGAAAACCATAAGACAAGTAAAGTAAACATTTAGTGCTACATCTTTGAAAAGAAATAGGCAATTCTACTATGGGGCTGCAGATGAGGATCAATTTCAAATTGCCAAACCTTGTTGATCCTTCCCTTTCTTTAAAAAAATAATGCCGTCATTTTAGATGTTTTCATTATAAAAGTACTTTATTCACTTACAACCATGCTTGAAGACTTAATAAGCAAAACTAACATAAATGAGTTCATATAACTCATAATAAGTTTTATCTGTAATGTGCAATGTTGACATGAAAGCATGGACATGATAATGACAGAAAAGAACATTATACAACAGGTCCCATGATGCATTCTACTTCAGTACTCCTTCATCCTACTTCAATCACATGGTAACCTTATATGAGATATAATTATTTCCTGCTGAGCAACTTAAATGTATAAAAAAATAAGTTCACTACATTTTTAAATAAAATTTTATTTCAATTCATATCATTTTGTTCTGTTTTTCTCTTGAAAGTGTATGTAATGGTCAATAAAAGAAGGCTGGCATGACCAAAGTCCTGTTTCCTGAACTTACCATTGTAGTCCACAGGCTTTCCCTTGCGGAAGAATTTAATAGTTGGATAGCCTCTGACCTCATATTTAGATGCAACCTTCTGTTCTACAGTAGCGTCAACCTTGGCCAGTCTGACCTCAGAGTCTTCCTTGGCCAGGATCTGGGCTGCCTCCTCATACTGAGGGGTCAAGGCTTTACAGTGACCACACCACGGAGCATCTGAAATACAGACATGTATATAATGAATCAAAAGAGCTTAAGTTATATAGCATGCATCGTCGGACACCCAAGACTGATCAAATTCCGTTACTCTGCATTCATTGCCTGTGATATATTCCAATAATAAAGCTTGTTTCTCTCAATTGCAACACTGGACGCAGCCATTGTCATACGCCTAGTCTCCACGCTGAATAGTATGGATTTTGTAAGCAGTATTATGATTGGCCAATTCTTGTTCTATTCAGTTCGACAAGATAAACAAGAACCAGTGCTGCCTTGGCTTTGATAGCACATCATGCACACCACACACTATTATAGTACATCCCACCAGTAAAAAAAGTTCTGACAGTTTTTGTATGTATTTAAGAAAAACTATCTAATTGTTACAAATGTATCACAGTAATTCACACAGGCTAGAAAAAAAGAAAGAATCCTATCAAGACAAAATCCTGTTGAGAAAAAAAGCATGCATGTCACACACATGGCAAAATTATGTGGCTTGTTGCAAGGTGTGACAGCAGAAAACTGTCTTAAGCATAAAATATTGTAAAAGGATTGTGAACTATGCATCACTGTCCTGAATGGCTTCCCTAAACAAATGAACACAAAGCCTTAATACCTGTTGGCAGCAATTAATCCTGACAAATATATTCCTAAACAACATACATTATAGGATTTTGCTATTTAATGATGACTCTTTGTGGTCAAGTCACAACTTTTAACACAAGGCACTTTTTATAAAGGGCATGGATAGTGCAGTTTGCTACAAATAAAATAAATTGGAGATATTTTTATGAATAGTATAAATTTTATATGATTTATAAGATGAAAACTGTTTGCAAACTGAAAAAAATATTTATTTTTTAAATTTTTTCATCACAGTGATGTCAGTCTTGATCTTATTAATTAGGGCCTTCATTGAGAAAAAAAAGGCCTGTTTCTTATTTATCCCTTAGTATTCTAGCAAGGTTCAGATCCTTATCAGCCAATGGTAGATGTCTTGATCAGGATTAGCATTTTTGCTGTCAGGTCTCAAACATAGTTTAAGCTTACCATAAGTGCAGGTTATTTACAAATGTAGAATGATGTCGGATTTTTATTGTACTTAAGAGAGAAACTATTTTATGCTGTTATGTTGATATAAAGCAGCCACATACTTTATGAATTATCAATACCACTAACACATACAATTGAAGCTACAGGCAACACTACTGACTGCCTGTCAATATTTGACCTGAAGGCATTTTGCTAAGAAATATAATATGTCCTTTTCTCATTTAAATGGCCTGAAGATATATTCTGTCAACTTAAAATGCCTAAGGAAATATATTTAAAGTAGCAACACTCAGCTGACATATTTCTGAAAAGGGGGATATTGAACCATTAATCTAAACATCAACTGTCATGGCAATGTAGATGATTGACATCAATAACATACATTAATACAATATGCACCTGTCAAGATGCATAAAGCAAAGCTGACAACTATGACCTTCAGACTGAAGGCCAAATATGTCACATGATTCATGAAAACTGTCACAATGTTTGCTCTGAGCACATAATTACGGTTGCACATAGTAAATGAATGTTTTGCAAAACCAGTAATTGCTCCTTTTTTGGAAAAAATACACTGAATCAAAGGACAAATAAACCATAAGTTAGTCTGCTGTGTTGTTATTGTTGCTTTTTAATCTGTTTGCAACTGTTATGTTTCCTGCTGTTGCCAAAAATCAGCTACCTTGACTAATAATCAATTCCCACGCTTCTCAACAACTTTCAACATCTTGGTAGAAAACACACACATGTTGGTCTAAAACCATTTTCATCGCAACAGAGGCAGCCACATACTTTAACTAAACAGGAATCTATTTTTAAATTAGTTTCATGAGAAAAGACTCCTTTCTTACACAGGCCCAATCTTAGTAAATGAACGCTTAGACAATGTTTGACAACGAACTTCAATGTAAAATCACAAGACCTTTAAAGATTTATCACTGCCATATGTAGGGGTTACGGGTCACTTCGGTAAATGACCACTTCAGTTAATTAATCTTATGTAGAGTGAGTCCGGTTGTTTCGGTAAATAGGTAAACATATAGTATAATACCTGAATGAGACAGAGAATTGGCCCTATGTCCATGTGTTTAATCATTTGTTCATTATTTATGGTCTCTTTGTTAAAGCTAGCAGACTCGCGTCAACTAAAAAACTAAAATAAAATAATGTAATAAAATAAAACTTTAAGCATCTAAATATACACCACATAATTTTAAGCATTACAGATACGTTTGATAATACATATATAAATATTCATATTCATTTTATTTACATCCTGAGCTTTTGGAGCAAAGAAATTGTGATGGGCCCAGGATGTTAGTATTTTCTACTTGACACGCGTCTCTGCTAGCTAAAACAAAGAGACAATAAATAAATTAATTAATGATTAAATTGTCTGCCTCTGGCTGATGTGTGAAAATCTTTTCACACCTAGACATATCTAATTCTCCGAGTCGATCAGGTACTATACTATATGTTTACCTGTTTACCAAAACGACCAGATTAATCCTTATATAAGATGAATTTACAGAAGTGGTCATTTACCGAAGTGACCGGCACCCTATGTAGGATTCCATATTTAATTCATTATACAGCATATATGGTTAAACATCACAAATAGTATGCCATGATTTGTTAGGCCTGCCTGAACAATCCACACAGAAGCTGATTTTACCTCTTCTGTTACACATATGCCATTTGAACCTAGAAGTTGATGTTGTACAACTAGAACCTACATATACATCCTTACATGTGCGAATATACAGAAGATCAACTGCTGTTCACGTCTGTGGTTTCAATTTGCATGACAAACAACATCTGAACGATGCAGCATTTAAAAATAAGTTAAAATGATATGAACAATTCGAAAGAAAGTCAATCCTATCAACCTGCCGTGTAACATACAGCCATTTTAAAACACTGAAAATAGTTTATGAGACGCATACCCCACCCCTCTGTTCTTCAATAATAAATAAAAACTTACAGAACTCAACAAGGACGAAATTGAACTCGTCTAGCGCTTCTTCCAGGTTTGCATCAGTCAAGACAAGTACTCCATTCTCATCTTTATAATCTCCAGCAAAGATGCCGGCTGCAGAAACTAACAGCAATAAGGCCAATTTTAACATTTTCGACGCAGTGTGTTCACTGTTTTGACAGAATATGAGGTTGTGTACATTCAACGTGGCAAAGACCGGTACGTTTTTGCGCATGCGCACTTAAGTCGGCGACAAAACCGTGTGGGCGTTTGATTGGCTGAAATATCTGACAATCGGAAACAACTCGACTTTGTCCCTTATTACACGGGCAGGAAATGTTGCGATTCGCAATAACACGTATCATTTCTGAGCATTTGTGGTTGCTTATAAAAATTAATAAAGTGTTGCATGATGCCCTATTCCTTTTAATTTTAGTTAGACTTAGCGTAATTTATACTTTGTTTGATTTTGAACTCGATATTTACCACTTAATTAATCAAATTCCAAAAGTCTAAAACTTGATATTTTCAACATTTAACATTGCTCACTCTAGATCAGATTAACACAGTGTGCACGTGCATTTGGCCACGTTTCTAAGTTGCAATAAATTGCCTCAATAAATTGTCTGCAAAACAGACAGCTATTCGCTGTTATTCTGATAGCTACATTGTGTATGACGCCTAAAGTTGCTTTAGTATATATACCATCCAGCTGACTTTCGAGACTCCTTAGATCAAAGATCTTAAGTGTTTCGACACTGTGTGTATAGGTCTAATAATATACCTAGTAATCTTTTCTCTTTTTTTTTAAAGCACGCATAGTTAAATATACGCATCAATAAAGGTATTATTTAAACAAGTGCATTGCCTTATTTGCACTTGTAGAAAGGATTGCACTTACATAAAGACTTAAGCTACACGCCTTGCATTACCAGATCTGTTCAGTTTTCCGAAGACGAACATTGTCATTCATTACTATTACTATTTGTTGAATCAATGTAAATAAAGTACATCAAACACGAAATAAAGTGCGTGCTCACAAAATCTTTAAATTTAATTATTACAGTTAAACCTACTGTAGGCGTTGTAGAACTTTTTTATTCTTGCAAGATCGCATATCTTTAAAATTATACGTTTTGACATTGTAGGTAAAATTTAACCAAATATGTATGCTGACACAAGTAAAATTTCGTTTTTATTTTATTTGCATTGATTTTCATTTGAGAATATCGATACTTTACATCGACAAAAGTTGTATCACACCAATTAAGAGGATACAAGAAAACATTAAAAAATGACTCGAATCAATATATCATATCCATATTATTGTATTAAATACACCGAAATTTCACTCGCCTGTAAATCATATAAGAGCCATACGTTCCTTTACGTTCGCTCCAATTATGTATTGCTTCCATTTAATGCATGAACCGTGCTATGTCTGTCTAGCAAATTGAAAGTTAGCTCGCCCATGTCATATAATAGCCATCAATGTCACTGGTTTACTAGGACATTCTGGAGGAACGCGTAACTCTTGTTTTGCATGTACGAATACATATCTAATAGGCAAGCGTGACGTGTATGTTACTTAGTCTAATACACGTAAGGCGATAGCCATGCCTGTAACATTTACCAAGACGTAATTAATTAAATACAAGTCTCAATTTATGGGACTGAACACACATAAAGCCGGATGCTGAAAGGTCAAAGGTCGCGCTTTAACCGCCAAATACGCTGACACGTTGCTCGCAAAGCTCATATCCTCATAAACTCGAAAACATTTCATCTATATCTACGAGATTTCGCTAAAGAAAGGACAAGGTGTTCCGGTTTCTCGGTCCCATTGCGCGATGAACGACAAGGGCGTCAAAACACAAACAACTAATCATTGTACACCATGCCAATTGTAATATTTTTGGTTACTGGAAATCTACATGAACTTTTTTTTTTGGGGGGGGGCGGGGGGGGGTGAAGGTGATAAAACGGTGTTTACTAACTTTAGTGTTTACTGAAAACAACTCAAACAACTACTTACACATTGAACAGGTAATTTATTTTTTAGCCTTTTATGGTTGTTTTCAATTGGTGCTCACATGTAGGCTATGCTATAGAAATCGTGCCAAATAATGAGAATGCTTTAACTGCTGTAGGAGACTAGGGGAAATGCTACCAAGGGCCTTATCATATTGTCCCTGCGTTCAATATCCCACGAGACTATATGTACAAAATCAATTAATTATATTCGATTCTTCAGTTCAGTAACAAAATTTCCACAATGTAATGCTTAATGTCAATATGTATTTATAAGTAAAGAACACGGATACCACTTAAAAACCGGAAACTCCCGGATTATTCCGACCATAGACATAATATATTATGTCTATATTCATTCATTCCGAATATCTTCTGAAGGCAGAAAAAGTTAATAGACAAACCTTACTAAGAAAATATTTGTCTTCTTCTTCTTGTTCTTTTGTTGTTATTGTTATTCTTCCTCTTGTTCATCATCAGCAGCAGTATCATCAGCAGCAGTATCGACAGCAGCAGTGTCAGTATCGGCAGTATTAGCAGCAGCAGCAGAAAAATCATTGTTGTTTTTGTTATTATTAATTTGCCAATGCATGGAGATGTTTTGATGAAACAACAACCCTTATTGACTCGAGAAGATCATTGTCCACGGACATATTTTATTTAGTAAAAATAAGAATTTAAAAAAAAAAAGAAAGTTAATTTTGCTCATAATAGATGAACGAGTGCAGATCACAAATATATATGTTTTAGTGTGTGTATTTGAATGTGGTTTCGCTATACATTTATGGAATTATAAGATAACCAACTGGTCTTTGATTTAACGTATGTACAGGTAAAAAAAGTTATATCACACAAAACTACAATAACAAATTACGTATTAGTTTGTATGAGTTCACATAAATTCATTACAAAGACACAAAAAAACGCACAAAACAAGACAAGTGGTCTTTTTATGTGCATTCCACAATATATGTCATGACGCATCGCAGATACAGGACAAAGTCTAACCATTGGCCTGCAAAACACAGATCGACAATGCTTAGCCAAACAGTGCAGATCCAGATCTACGATGTTGTTGTTTTTTTGTATGATTTAAGTTGCTGTTGTGTTTGCTAATTTGTTTACTGTCTAGCAGGAGGTATTCAGACAGGAATGTCCAATTAAAAGGAATCATCACAGAGGCGAGGGGTATGGGGACACCTAAGGTTGTTGATAAGCGTCCTGACAGGACAGAGGTGTAAAACTACCAGTGACAATTTTGTCTGCAAAAGATGTCACAATTTCAAGCTGTTCTTTCATATTTAATACTTATATATTTTATACTTACTTTCATATCAAGAGCAAATATTCAATTAAAATACAACAACAATCTGACCTGGGATGGGATGGGGATTAGCCGGCATTTTTGCCGATACTGCGCAGCGACATTTCTATCATTATAGCACAGGGGAACTTATTAGGTGCCCAGGGACTGAACCCGGCCGGTCCATTATACTGGCACCGACGAGTCAGGCGTAATGCTGCCCCCGTTAGCCTTGAGCGTTAGGAAGGAAGCCACTACTACCAACTTCAAAGTTGACCCGGCCGGGGTTCGAACCCACGACCTCCCGATCTGCAAGCCGACGCTCTTCCACTTGAGCTATTGCGGCCGGTTAAAATCTAACTTGTACAAAACAACAACACAATCTGTATGTGTAGCATAACTTACAACCAGTACCGTCGTATAATTAATCTAACTAGTGAGACCTCATAGTAATAATTATAACAGATTTGATAAATCATGTGTCTATCAATGGATGTGTATTTAAATTTGAGAAACGTATGAGGATTTACCTGCGTATAGTTAGCTGCGTATCTGGCATAGTTATTAATGTAAAACAAAACTATTTTAAAAGAAAAAAAAGAAGAGTTTGGGTCAGAACCAAGAAAAGCACACACAGACCAGGGTTAACTTCATAAGTTATTGTTAGCTGAAAAGACCCTGCAAAATGCTGTCATTGATGCCCTAGATTAGTGTGAACAGTGAAACAAAAATCCACATCTCTCACTGCAGACATGTAGGCCCTATTTCCTATCAGAGCCAGGCTACATAGATAGCTATTTTCATAGACATATAGTTTCAACTATGAAAACCACACGACAACTCACATTTGAGATTACGTTATATCGTCATCCGGACACTCCGCTCTGACGTCTATATCTATTTTTAGCATTGATTACCATCGGATGATTGAACATTAAGAGTGTGTGTTTTTTTTCATCACGATATGCACCGTAAGCTATAACCATATAATAACCCATAGACATATAATAACGTTATTATATGTCTATGGTATAACACTATAGGCGGTGTTCAAAACGTCTTTACCTATACTAAAGAATGAGTTTCTGCATAAATTATGACCTAATTCCCCAAAGCAGTGTTAAGGTATTACTACATGAATTTAATATAAGCAAACTTTCGGATACCACCTTGTATACGACGGTTTGGATCAGATTTTTCTCTCTGAAAGAACCAAATAAATTATTGTCGCCTGAAAAGATCTCGCAAATGCGGATTATTGATGGCCAATATCTATGTAAAAAGTGAAGCATAACACATCATTCGTCACGACAAATAGGTATTTCCTATCTTAGTCACGCTGCACAGTTAGCTATTTTTACACCAAGAAAACCACGTGGCCCGTAACTTTATATAATCATTCAGCTAATCCGCTCTGACGTCGATGTCTATTTTTAGAAGAAATCACAATCGTGCTTATTTATAGTTTTAGAAAGAATGGGCATGTATAGTGGTATGTTTGTCGATTTCTACTGTCTTACAATTTGGACAGTGTTCAAAATCGTCATTTGTTATACTTAGGTTTGAGTTTTTTGAAGAAATTATACCCCAATTCCTACAAGCCAGGTTTACGTGTATTTGATAAAGTCAAATTGTCGGATAACACCTTTAAGCCTGCTATACGCAAGTTGACCAGGCGTACGCAAATATCCAGGTCAGGCAGCTCCTCTGATTCTATACATCAAGTCGTATCGCCTTTGCGTCTACACGTTAGAAAATAACAGAGATTTTCACAATCGTATTTGTATTGCTCATCACTGTTTAAGCTTTCTTACAAACGCAAACTTATACATACAATCCTTGAACCAGGAATTGTATACGAAAGACACACCATACAATATTCATAATCAGTGATCGTGCAAATTCAGACTAATCCGGAACCAGGAACTTTATACGAAAGACACATCATACAATATTCTTTTTTTTTAGTGTTTTCCTCGGCATTAATACCGTTTCAACTACCTATCTACACAAATCTTGAACCAGGAATTGTATATGAAAGGCACACTATTTAATATTCATTGCCACGATGGAGATGTCAGATATGTTTGCGGGCATATTTCTTTATAAAATTGCGGTTATAACCGTGATGGATGACATCGCTTTAGCAAAAAGTTTCTAAAAGTTCCGCTGTGCATATAAATATTAAACACAAAAAAAATGCAGGTTTAAATGCCGGTGATTACTGGTGGTATTCGAAAGTTTGCATAATCAAATACATGTAACAATATTGTATCCTTTTACGTGAACTTCATAAACTCGTATTTAAGTCTAAATGAATTAGATTTTTTTTCATATTACCTCAAATATTAGTAGAAATCATGAAATCGCTATAAATGTTCATGCTTTCTCGACATATAAGATGGAGATTTCTGCTTAAAATAGACATCGACGTCAGAGGTAATTAACCGTATTTTCTAAGTTGATAAATACCTAACTGTGCAGCGTGACTCAGATAGGATATACATATTTGTAATGACAAATGCGTTGTTATGCTTCACTTTTAAGTTTGAAAAAATAAAGAAGAAAATTAATTAACAGCATTCGCGAGTTAGATTCAGGTAACAACAACAATACTGTATTTGAATCTTTTATAATCAAAACTCTGGCCCCAACTGCAGGGTGCCACCTTTAAAACAATGCAAATATGACCATATTTGATAATACAAACCCGCCGCGCAGTGACATTGATCCAACGAGACGTGCGGATGTTTTCAGTTATCATGCTACAGTTTTATGTCATAAGCTTGACAAAAGCTCCGTTTCTGCTTAAGTGTGAAACAAGAACAGAACAGAACAGAACAAATTTTCCTTGAATGAAACTATAACGGGGACGCCCGTGTCCGAGCGGTCATAAGTATGATCAGAAACAGAACAGAACAGAACACATTTTCCTTGAATGAAACTATAACGGGGACACCCGTGTCCGAGCGGTCATAAGTATGATCAGAAACAGAACAGAACAGAACACATTTTCCTTGAATGAAACTATAACGGAGACACCCGTGTCCGAGCGGTCATAAGTATGATCAGAAACAGAACAGAACAGAACAGAACACATTTTCCTTGAATGAAACTATAACGAGGACACCCGTGTCCGAACGATCAAAAGTATGATCAGAAACAGAACAGAACAGAACACATTTTCCTTGAATGAAACTATAACGGGGACACCCGTGTCCGAGCGGTCGTAAGTATGATCAGAAACAGAACAGAACAGAACACATTTTCCTTGAATGAAACTATAACGGGGACGCCCGTGTCCGAGCGGTCATAAGTATGATCAGAAACAGAACAGAACAGAACACATTTTCCTTGAATGAAACTATAACGGGGACGCCCGTGTCCGAGCGGTCATAAGTATGATCAGAACATAACAGAACACATTTTCCTTGAATGAAACTATAACGGGGACACCCGTGTCCGAGCGGTTATAATCAGAACAGAACATTTATTTATTCAGATTTGTACAAAGTACACCATCTTACAATAAATGTGAAAACACAGTAGCCTAAAACGTTGGTCACCGTGATGCAAGTAAGAACGGGTTTCATTTTATTATGTTGGCTAGCTTTTTCTTAACTACAAAGATTTTTTTCAATAAATAGAGATCAATTGTACATTATTTTCTTATCTTTGGAATGACGTAGACTGGTCAATTTGTTAAACAGATGGTCTTTCGTAAAATAGATTATAAATGCATTGTTTTCTTACAGCAAGATATGCTGGACGTATATAACCACCGTTAATGCGTGGAGGTTTTCCAGCTGGCCTTCGCTGCGTCGGTGGTTTTACCCCGACTGCTGTCTTGGGTCTTCCACCACCATTAATTGGCCAATATGACCATACATATGTCGGTGCAATGAACAACAACAACTACAACGTCGGGGAACTTTAAAGCTGAATGGATTTTCATGCTGTTACCATATGACACTAACGAAGGTAATGCGACTACAAAGTTGTAATCAGTTCGCACGTGGCTGGCGCCAGATGGTCCAAACTACACGACTTCCGTGTACTCTCTCTCTCTCTCCTATCAGCTGCGCCCATTCACTCTTCAACTGCTTAGCACTACTTAATCAAAGCAAACAGTGCAGATCCAGATCAGTCCGCGCCCGCTGGCTGATAAGGGTTTGCACCGTTTGCTGCTGAATCTTCAACAGTGTGTCTATGCACTTTTGCGCGTAGACGTAAAAAGATTACTAAGAATGATAAGGGGTTATTAACAATATAACGTATGCTAAGGGTTCGTTATGTATGGTTGTCGAGTTTGTCAGCTGTGGCTCGTATTGTGTAGAACATGACTGACACAACATATAACGTCAGTTTCTAGCAAAACACACACACACAACAACAACAACAGCTGAGTAGTTGTAGTGCATGTGTAGATCATATGCCTACGCACATCAATAGGAGATTCAGAGAGGGCGCTCCCGGTGTAACCCGCTCCCACCCACACTCCTTGGACAATAAATAAGATACTTAATTGCTGATTGTATAAACTATGCACTAAATTCATTTTTTTAAATACTAGTGCTATGGTAAAATAGAATTAATTTTGAATCAGATACACGTCAAAACACATTTAGATATCAAAGGTGTCCACTGAGACCATGGGGACACCATTTCTCCCTGAAGTCCTTGTACCATTTGAGTACAGGTACATGTCTACAAAATACGTCCTCCTTTTTTGTTGTGTGGGTAATATTGTACGTCTCATATGTTGATATGCAAAATTCATTTAGGGAGATCGTTAAAACATACACATATATCTCCGGATTATTTTTGAAGATCAAAAATCCAGCTACTTTCAAGATACAATCCTGTATTCGCAACTGCACCTGCACGCGTTTGTAACTTAACATAGGCTATCTGAGGTTAATAACGTTTTACTCCATAGATTTTTGGTTTTGTCCGCGTCATTTGCCACGTTTTCCCTTATCAAACATTATCGTGTGTACATTGTTCGAGGTAGTGTGGAATGTTTTAAGTCATTCAAGGATAAAAATATAGTAGGTTCTCTGATTATTTCGTACTTTTTCAACGTGACATATACACCACCATTGTAAAACAATGGTTAAACGTGTCATAAATTAAGAGGTGTATCCACTCGTTTTCTTACGGGTAATATGCAGCTGTTTGCATGTATCAAATATATTTGACACTATCGTCACCCTGTTGGCATAAATTCTGCTAAAACGCGTATTTAAGTCTTAGTAATGCTAAGACTGGACAATTCGTTTAGAAATCGCTATAAATAGTCATTCTTTCTAAACCTATAAATTAACACGAGGGGAATGTCAGCTTAATATATAGGTCGAAGCCGGAGTTCTCCAGCCCTTAAATTAAGGCAGTAAATGGCCCGTTTTAAAATGGCTAACCATGCTGCGTAGACAGAGATAGAAATTACCTTTTTGCGACAGTGATCGAGATGTTATGAGGCACCTTTTAAACAAATCTGTGGTATCAATAAATATCTTAATGTAATTTAAAATCAATAGCGACGTTTTTAACTATCTTAGACTTTTTGAGTTCAAAAACAAAATTGGTCTCCGAACGGCACATGCGGTTATTTACGTTCCATGGATACGTCAGTCATAAACAATACACTGATTGATTAAAGGTGATATCCGACAGTTTGCCTATATAAAATGCATGTAACACTATTTTTTTCCACTTTCCATGGGGAAGGGAGGGCATGTGGGGACATGCCCCGGCCCCACATGCCCTGGACCGCCCCTTGGAATAGTGCGTATACTCAAAAGTCGCCTAGGCACGCCCCTGTCAGAGCTATACTTTTTGCATATGCCTTACTAATTGGTGCTGAGCAGATTAAGTAGTTAATTAATGTTTTGTAAAAGCGCAATTTTACAACATACAGAAGGTATATGAATAAAATGCATTATGTTTATGAATAAAATGCATCGTTATTGTAGTGCTTTTTTTGTGTTGTTTTTTGTTGTTGTTTTTATTATTATTATTATTTGCATCTTTACATCTCTTTATATTAATATTAATTAACACTTCAAGTGCGATAGCAGCTGACGAGTGTATTTTAATATGCATGTAGAAATATTTTACTGCTATGCCAAAGAATTGCAATTTTTTTTAAATGACCACGAATTTGCACAGATATTATATTATAAGCCACACATTCTTGTTGTTAAATTTAATTTCGGTAAATTGTGTTCAATGTTCAATGATAAAGTTACTCTAAGATTTTCGAACTTTATTACGATAGGCTGCCACGTGTTTTATTTCATATTTTTTTATACATGTATACATGGAGATATAAATTTACTAGTATATCATTCAAGCATTTTTGCCAAAGGACAAATAACCTTGTTTCATTATGTTTATCACCTCCGCAATCCGCCGTCGGTTATTTCGTATGAAACTCACTTCTCCCCCTGAGCAGATTATAGCCATATTCAACGGTTAATTAATAAGAAGTTGTTTAATAAAGAGACATGTTAATTAAGTCTATATCGCGATATCAAAAGCCACGTAACATAATAAATGATATCGAGGAATGTGATTGGCTGATTGCTTTAACATCGGCTGCACTCGGAACACTCCAGCTGTATCGTTTTTTTTTTGTTTTTTTTTTTTGTTTTTTGTTTTGTTTTGTTTTTATCTTCAATATTTTACCTGTCCAATCGAGTTCCGTAAATAACCGCTATACGCTACTACTGCAAAAGCATTTTATGAAATGTACCTACTCGTTTGTAAAAAGGGAAGACCTTGATAAGATAGCCTTCGTGGGAGCAGAGATGGATCCAGGAGGGGGGTACCCCCACCCCCATCAGGTAAAATCGTAGAGCTGTGAAAACACAAACATGTACATGTAAGTTTACAAAAAAATATTAAGCTTTTAGAGTAAATTTTGTCGGTCGACTGCTCAGGTCGAAGTTAGGGTCCCTTATCGTGTATACTAGTATGTATCTAGTATTTACTGCGATAAAAGTGAACGGATCTTGATTCATACCCCGACCAACATTTTCTGGATCCGCCCCTGCACGGGAGCTTTTCTGATCTGGATTTGCACTGTCTGCATATGTCTGATTAATTTGCACTAATAAAAAAAACATGAATTGGGTTTTCTCGACAGTAACATCTAAAAAGTTTTACCTCCACCCCGACCCCACTATCGAAAAAAGTGAATTTTGTTTTTCCTTCCCGTGTGTTTTTAGCAGAATGTACTGTCCCAAATGGTCTTGTACGCCGAAATCTTCGTTAACACAAGAACTAGTCGGGGTGTGATATCAGCGATGCTGGCATACTATCGCAGCGAATGGACAGCATAAATGGTATGTTTGACTCAACTCAACGTTGTCTTATGATCTACACACGCTATGTCTCAAAGGGGGAAGTACTAGCGCCAGTTTGTATCTGCAACTAATCTAAAGTTATCTCCCTTTCATTAACTCGCGCCATGTTATACATAACTATATTTTGTACGCTAAAAACATTTTGCCACTGATCTTTAGAATTTGGCCACAGTTTCTGGATTAAATCACACTTTTGTATTGTTTTCTTCACTCCCTTAGCTGCAAGACACAATAAATCGTGAAATAAATAGCGTCGAATGTTCATTATTTTCACATAAATAAATATGCAAGATGGGGATTTTATCTAAATATAATTATCAACGTCAGTGCTGATTACCCGGATGATGATGTTACATGATGATGTTACATGATCTTAGTTTAAAAAAAACACTTAACTCTGGATCTTGGCTCGGACAGCAAATGCATGTTTATAATGACAAGTGGAATGTTATGTTTTACTTTTCACTTGAGTGTAGCATAAACATAATGTTGACACACTCCCTCAAACAGTTCATAGCCTCAGAGACGCTTTTTAGGAGTCACTACACACAAATAAAAAAATCTTAGTACTTACAGCGTATTTTCTTGTCAAAAAATTTCGTTGATATAAAAATAAAATATACATATAAAATATATTGGAAAAAGTAAATGATAGCATTAACTCTAAAAATAAAAAATGTTGTAAAGTTATAATTTAGCAGTTGCTAACCATTTTCATGCGTCTAAAAGATTCCGACAAATATGGCGGGAAATTGCATGGATTTGTGGAAGAATAGTATTTTTGTGCTTTAATATATGTTTAAAATGGAATTCTCTTTTAATACAAAACCGAAAGGGATAGGAGACCTTTTATCAGAGCCCAACGATGAACTGGAAACGTCTAAAAGGGAATGTTGTCAGTATAAAGACCAAGGGAACCGATTTAAGTTGAAGGAAAAGAATTTTCAGCGACAGTATGCGCACTTGTATTCAGAACGTTTGGTCACAATGCGACCTAAAGTTGAAGCAGCTGCCAAGAAGAAATGGGGTATATTACAAATTTTAACATATGATTTTGTTTAATCTGTTGGTAGGATTGTCCATACGTTCAGGCCAGTATTAATAAGGAGTGTATTCACTATTCCATGAATGGTATCAGTAATGATGTTTCAAATTACAGTAAATATGACGTTGGTGCATATCAAGAACATTTTTGTTATATATAAGTAGTGCATTCTGGCCTGTCATTGGCCTAGCACTTACAAAAATTCCATTACGTCCAGTATTCTTGATTCCCCAGTACTTCAGATATTGATATGTGACCCCAGAATTGACTGAGGGCAAGATTGAGCAAGAGTTGTAAACAAATAGTAATGCTTCTGACTTCTCCGCCCCCAGCCTCATTTATTCAAGTCCTGTATGATCTGAAAGTGTACGTGCGGAGGTCTCCCAGTTGTCCATTCTTAATAACTGATGCCCCCATAATGTGTACCAACAGACAAACACCATATTGACATGCCAGGTTTTTTCTGGGAACTATTTCCCAGTTTATTTGTTGTAAACAGATGTACTAATTTTAAAAAAAACAAACACACATTATGAATATGTCTAAACCTTGGGCACTTGATTGCATTATTGCCAATTTTGTTTGTTTTGAATACGGGTCAGAAAGGCACAACATGGTTACTATGATGGCCAAAAAATATATTTTAAATATAACAATAATGCATATTAGATTTTATATGTGAAGTTTTTATGTGACAATCGACCTTAAATTCATGAGGGTTATCAAAACAGACCTCCATCTGTTATGCATTGCTGTGGTATGTTTTAGCTATAAACATTGAAGACTTCATTTGAAGTTGAAACAAGTGTATCTTTTTTTTTTATCTTAATTAAGACTGTCTAAAAGATCACATTTAATTAAAATTAATAAATTCAACATATATCTTACATAAAGAAGGATGGACTTTGAGCCCAGTTGCTCATTAATAAGACACTCAATACAACAAAAGTTAGAATGACTCATATCAATCTTTGCCCATGGTTAAGCAGTTAGAGCTGCCAAATGGTTACTCCTTATTTCCAGCAGTTAGAGCTGCCAACTGGTTACTCTTTATTTCCAGTGTGGGATTGAATCATATCAGGGGTGAGAACTTATGTTGGAAGGTCTTCAGGCTAACTTGCAGTGGTCCAGTGGTACAACCATCATGTACCAAAGCATTTTTCTGGCATCTTCCTTCCTCAATAAAAGTTGGATGCTGCCAATGTAACAATTGTTTCAGTGCACTTTGAAATATATCTGAAAACAATCCCGATCTTACGACTAATATTTATTTCATACCCAATACAACAGGCCATTGCTGTGGCCTTTGTGGCACTATATTCTCACTGATCTATAGGTAGGAATTTAATGACATTATTAACAAGGTAAGATAAACCTCTAAAGACAAGCTTTTTGTAGTAATGTTATATCTATTTGTAGTTAGGTACGTTTGAATGTGTAAAATAGGTTTTTTATTTGTTTTTCTCTTTTTATTTGCTTTAGGGAAGAATGTCACAATCAGGAAATTATTTGAACTACAGAGTGATGAGTCTTGCATCATCATAGGAACATTGTTCAAACAAATGGAGCTTCAGCCAAATATTCTGAAAGAAATCAGCGATGAGGTATCAGTATATATTATCTAACCCTTATCATGCTATATTAAGTAAAAACAAACAACTACATACTGAACATTAGCTGTCTTCTAACATATTCATGCAAAGGTGCCGAGAGACTAGTACTGACGGTTAAACTTTCTGCAGTGGTAAAAAGAAATATTAGTAGAAACTTAGTTGGAACACCTCAGGTAATTCCGTCCTCAGGACAATAATCTCTCAGATGTATCTAGTGCAATGATAGTTACAGAATCACAATCGTTCTGTTCGCCGGAAGAAGAATACACCATAAATAAGTCCTTTTAAAAAGCGATAATTGTAGTGTATAGAATGATTTCATCCAATATACTTATATTTATCAATTACTCTGTTCTCATCTTGTTAGATATACAACTGTTCCTGCATTTTCAGTGGAGATAACTAAACATTTATCTTTGTTGTTTTGATGTTATAGTCACCAGCATCTTACCGGACAAAAGATTCAATTTTTCATCTTGTCACTGTTTCCATTTAGTATTGACTACTAGTAAACAGTGGCTTTTCATATATAGAAACCATTCAAGCCAATAACATCAGATAGCTACGATGCATCCACAATTTAAAGGGTATATTATTAGGAGTATTGCCTTTAGGCTTGAGATAATATAGTAGTGTTGAGACACATCTCAAAATTTTTAATGAAACAGCTCCCAGGTAGGTTTGGATAATATAAATATGCTTGCATTTTGTTAAGCTGTTGTTTTTTTTCAGTGCATACATTAAAAAATGCACCTTAGGCTTGCAGTTTTTATGAGTGTAATTTAAAAGCATTGAGCATTCATTCCACTAAACTAGCCAAATCAAATGGAATGGGATATTTAAGTAGTAAAATTTACTAGAATGAGATTATGGTAAATAAGGACCTTTAGCAGATGTTGCAAGCAAAATTAACTTTAACTTTTTGACACCAGAATCTACTTTCACCTCGACTTCCTTCTCGACAGGACAGCCAGGCCTCACCCTTGGATAAGGATTAATCATAAGCCTGGGTTATCTAAACAGGATGAGGATGATGATGACGATTTCTGGCTACTAAGTCAATTTTTAAGACTAGTATTCATCCATTGCATGCTTATTTCAGCATGGTTTGATCAACCAGCCAGTCTCGGACAAATATGTGAGCGATGGCGACAAGCTGATCTTGGAAGATGAGCTGCAGCGAATCGTTCTTGTTGGTACGCTGGATGTCAAGACATCTGTTACAGGTGAGATTATTGAACTCTTAAATGGTCCTCTTAAATTTTGAGTTTACTATAACTCTCTGTTTATCAAGTTGATTGTCTACTGGATAAATAAAACAACTTTGTGTGGGGGGAAAAGAGTCACATTTAGGCATTTTTATTTCTGAAATGTTAAGCAGCATACATGAAACTTGGAAAAAAAACCCAAATACATCTCTAAAAAACCAGTGTATGCAGAACAAATACTATTAAATAGGTATTTGATATTTGACAATTTTGCAAAAAAAAACAAAACATACAAAAACACTGATTTGGGAATGTTTTCAGAAGATAATTGTTTTAAAGAAAATCCAACAATTGTTTAAGTACTTACATCTGGACATTTTTCAACCGTGGTGCTTAGAAAAATTATTTTGCCTTTATCTCCACTCAGTGATTGTTTGATGTGGCCTGTAGATATCTGTAGAAATGCATTGTTCAAGTTAGCAACAAATGCTGTGAAATGTATTAATTGTTAATTTTATTTTGTCTTTTATGTGATAACCATTTTACATTGTTGAATTTAACATATTTGTTGCTGTGAACATTGACTTTTTATTAAAGTTATGGTTCCTGACTATGTATTTGTAAATATATTAATATTGAGTCTATCTGTAGGTATGGGGTGCCCGTGGCATAGTGGTAGAGTTGCCAACTTGTAACTCCTTGGACTGCTTAGCCTTTCTCAGCGTGCGTTTGAGTCCTGTTTGGGGCGAAGGACTTAATGTGGGAAGGTTTTCCGACTAACATGCAGTGCGACATTGTTTTTGTTTTTATGTTTCATATTTGTCTGGGGTCTTCCTGCAACAAAAAGGTTGGGTGTTGGATCCTATAATGAACATAATTGTTTGCTGTGATGTATTTCTGAAACCAACAAAACAAACCTATATGTATATGTGGTTGTTGACTATTTGTAGGTGTAGTTGTTGACTATTTGTAGGTGTGGTTGTGGCAGTGCGGGGTAAAGAGCCAGAAGATGACAAGGGCAAGTTTCATGTTGAGGACTACTGTTATGCAGAGATGCCTGCACAGAGCCCTCTACCTTCCCTGGAGCAGGACAGGTAAGAACATACCTGGGTCTATTAAAAGTTGTAGGGTGACGTGACCAAGCAGTTAGTCACCGACGTGAAATTCCTCAGCCCCTCAACCTAATGGGATTATGTCCTGATCAGGGCAGGAACTCTTACCGTATTTTCTCACTTATAAGACGGGGATTTTTCCTCAAAATTTCATGTTCAAAGTGTGGGGCTCGTCTATAGGTGGGGTCTAGAGACCTGGCAAAAAGTTTTCACGTTGTTTTAGGGCTAAAACATACCACATATACTTGTTAGCAGTTATGCAATGACCCGACGTGCCATCATTATCGACCGCCGATAATTTACCTTAATTGAAATTTGAATTCTCTCGGTCAATGATTAACTGTCTCACATACATTTCCATTTGTTCAGCATGAAACACGGCTTATTATCCGTCAATTAACACTGAAACAAACTTTCAACTTCAGTCTGTCAGATACACCAAGCTGTAATTTACTTGGTGTTTCTTTGTAGACTTGCCTCATTGCACAGGTCAAGTTGACTTACTCTGAGAAAAGCTGTTGTCAAGGTGATATCGATCGGAGCAGTTTGACAGTGAGGGAGTGAATGATGTGTTTTTATAAGCAGCTGTCGATTATATTTCTCCACAAAATTATTGATTGGCGACATGTACTTGTGTACATGTTCCCTAATATATCGTCTACTGTCATACCAGACTTGGTGACGTAGATCAAAGAAATTAATGTCATGCCACCATGCGCTACAGGATAGCAGTGCAGCTGAGACTAGATACATCCCGCAACATGTGAAAATTAGTCATTGTTTACCAATTAACCATTTTGTTGAGACAGCATGACTGGTCTTCGCCATTGTTTATTTTTTCAACTCGTCTTATAAGTGGGTCGTTTCAGAAACCGGCAATTTCACAAGTGAAGTAGGTCCGTCTGATAAGCGAATAGTCTTATAAGTGAGAAAGCACTGTAGGTACGGTAGGGAGGTTTTCTAGCTTACCTTCCTTTTTCTAGTGATTCTACCTATAAATCTAGGGTCTTCCTATTTCCAATTAAATGTTGGGTATCACGCAAAAAAATGCCACAGTAAATAATGGTTTAGTAAAATAAACCATGATACATACTGTCTTATTGTAGCCATGTAAATGCTTCTTGCCAGTCTCTGGTGGAACAACTCTATGCTTTTATTTGGTTAATATTAAAAATCAAGTTTTTTTAAGGATTTTTTTGAATTGATAAAATATAAAATCAAAATGGCAACTTTTTTTTTCTTGTTGCTGACATCAGGTGGTCAGCATCTATAAATTTTGTTTAAAGATGGTATTCGGCAGTTTGTCTCTGTCAAAAACATGTGACAATATTTCACTACTGCTTTAGAGACTTAAAGCAAGCTGGAATTTATGCCTGAATGCTCACACATATGAAGGGCATTGATGAGCAGCCTTTTGCAGGTCCTGTTCAGGTTCAGGTAATAGTCACTTATTTGGTTATTTGATAAAAGAAGCTTTGGTCCAAACTGTAGGATACCACCTTTAATGGAAAAAAATCTTCAGATTGTTTTTTTTTTACAACACATATCTAGAATAAGTAAGTTGTCATTAGAAATCAGGAAGCTGCTTTTATTTATAAGCAATACAAACATGTTATTAATGTGGGCAAACAGCTGGCGCTTTTTCAGATAAATGGAAAAAATAATGGCCATCACTTTTTTTTTTTTTCTTAGTTTCAAATCTGGTTTCATAAACTCAATGATTTGGTTGTATGTATTTAATATTTAATAAAAAATATAAATTATAATTAAAATTTATTTTATATACCGTGTGATCTTTGACTAAATATTTATTTTTTGTAAAAAATGTCAAACTTTTAAGTTTTTGACATTTTTGACAAATGAAGTACTAATGACCAAGTCAAGACAAGCAACACAAAGTAATGTACTTTTTTAAATAAAATCTTTGCTGTTATACCTTAATAATACAATTTATACAGATTTGAAACTAAGCACAAAACTGTTATGGCTGTTATTTTCAGTTATCTGAAAAAGAGCCTGCTACAATAACTAGAAAAATTCTCATACACTCCACAGCAAGGCGCTAGCTGATCTGGATCTTCATTATTTACCTAAGCTTGATATTTTCATGCATAGAAGCTCATGTGGTAGAGCTTCGACTTGAGGATCGGAAGGTGGTGGGTTCAAACCCCGGCCAAGTCAAACCATAGACTTTTAAGTTGACAGTAGTGGCTTTCCTCCTAACGCTCTGGGCTAAGGGGACAGCATTATGCATGACTTGTTGGTGTCAGTATAATGGACCGGCCGGGTACAGTTCCTGGGCACCTCATAAGTGCCCTTGTGCTATAACGATAGAAATATCGCTGCACATTACCGGCAAAAATGCCGGCTAATCCCATCCCATGCTTTGAAGGCTAACAGTTAGCACCCTCAGAATATTCTTATTTAAGTTTATTTTTTTGCATTTTAATAGCTGCTCACAGTTACAAAGAAATGTAAACATGGACACTGTGCAAGACTTATGTCACTGAAGACAAGTGCGTTGTATGCAGTACCCCACTTGTTTCATTTGCTTCTTTAGTGGTTTTATCGAGCGAATTTTGTAAAATTTTGTACTGCGTCATCGATCATCGATAGCGGCCATTTTGCGACTCTTATTGAAAGCTTTATGCATTACGCTCTCTGATTGGCTGTTTTAAAAATATTAATCACATCAGGGAAAAACATTCTTGTTTGTAGACGGTATTTGCGGGTCGTCATCAGATATTTAATGCTGCACCCTTCTGCCAGTCGGTGTGTCTGTTCAAAACTGTGTTCATGTTCTCTAGACATGTTTCTCATTAATTTGTCTCTTGCTCTTTTATCTAGATTTGTTATATTCTGATATGTACGTCACAGTTATTGTCATTTGAAATTTGTTGGCAATTGCAAATATTGCTTTATCTTAAAAATTATTGAGTTGATATTGTTTCCAGGTATATTGCCCTAGTGTCTGGCTTGGAAATTGGAACACGAGATGAGGAGTTGTTTCCCCTGCAAATGTTTGTTGATATGATAACGGGGCAGCTGGGCGATGTGTGTCAGCAGACTGCTGCCTCTAAAATCAGTGGCGTAGTGATCGCTGGCAACTGTCTTAGTAGGGATACCCAATCAAAAGATTCCTTAACAAAGGTTAGTAGAGGGTCACATGACTAATATGAATTAACAGAATTAATGTAGTAGCCAAGTTTGATCATGCCCCCGACAGATCATTGGTCAAGATGGACAAACACTTCATCACGAAATTTCATACTAATAGTGGCACTTATGGCCAAGCGGTTAGAGTCGCTGACTTGTTACGCCTTCTGAGTTCCAGGTCGGGGTGATAACTTAAATGTGGGGAGGCTTACCAGCTGACCGATGGTTCTACCCAGACTAAAACTTAAATGTGGGGAGGCTGACCAGCTAACCGGTGGTTCTACCCAGACTAAAACTTAAATGTGGGGAGGCTGACCAGCTAACCGGTGGTTCTACCCAGACTAAAACTTAAATGTGGGGAGGCTGACCAGCTAACCGGTGGTTCTACCCAGACTAAAACTTAAATGCAGGGAGGCTAACCAGCTAACCGGTGGTTCTACCCAGACTAAAACTTAAATGTGGGGAGGCTAACCAGCTAACCGGTGGTTCTACCCAGACTAAAACTTAAATGTGGGGATGCTAACCAGCTGACCGGTGGTTCAACCCAGACTAAAACTTAAATGTGGGGAGGCTGACCAGCTAACCGGTGGTTCTACCCAGACGAAAACTTAAATGTGGGGAGGCTAACCAGCTAACCGGTGGTTCTACCCAGACTAAAACTTAAATGTGGGGAGGCTAACCAGCTAACCGGTGGTTCTACCCAGACTAAAACTTAAATGTGGGGAGGCTAACCAGCTAACCGGTGGTTCAACCCAGACTAAAACTTAAATGTGGGGAGGCTAACCAGCTGACCGGTGGTTCTACCCAGACTAAAACTTAAATGTGGGGAGGCTGACCAGCTAACCGGTGGTTCTACCCAGACTAAGTCTGGGTCTTCCACCACCAATAATTAGCTGGAGGTCACCAATATGACCATAATTGTGTCTGTGCAATAATATATGAACAATAATGGACACTTGTGTCTGTAATGCAGTATATTGTTAGGTTAGAAGTGTGAAGCAGTTGACAATTAACAAACAGTATGCTTAGATAATATGTTTGATTCACAAAATCCATTTTCAGGATATACACTCTGTCTTTTCTGTCAGGTGGTTCATGAACTGTTCAAAACACTATTCTCAAGCACCAATACCGTCAAATTGTGTGAAAACAAATGATTAAAAAAAAAAGGAAATACTTTTGTTTGTCACAGCTTAATTGTGATTTCAGTTAAAAATAATCAACAACATCTGAGTATTCCTCAGATGATGATAAAATGAGATGTTTAAAGAAAATTATCACATGGTTTACTTTGTTTAAAAATTGCCAACTGTGCAGTGTGGCTCAGATAGGAAAGACATATTTGTAATGACGAGTGGTGTGCCATGCTTCACTCTTCACATCGACATAGGACATCAATAAACAGCATTTTGTGGGATCTTTTCACATAACAATAATTTATTTGGTTGTGTAAGAAACAACTTTAAACTAAACTGTCAAATACGGCCTTTAATACATTTCTTAATAACAGCTAGAAGTTGTTAGTGACTTTTCTGACCATTTTTTCTGTGTTTCAGGCAAAATACCTGACCAAAAATAAAGAAGCTGGAAGTGTTGAAGCTATCAAGTCATTAGATGATGTCCTTGTGCAATTAGTGGTATGTTTAAACCAATTACTGTTGATTTAGGTTCCAGAACTGTAATAGAAGTTGAACATTTTATTGTATTAATGCAAGAACAATTATCAATCGATAGTTGATTGGTTTTGTTAACTTATGTGGACAGTAATTTCTCTTCGAGTCCTAACAGACAAAAATCAATGTACCTGTTGCTAAACTTTTTAGCTGAGCTGTAGTACTATCTAGATATTTATAAGTTTAAAAAAATATGATTTGTTTAGGATACTTTCAGCTTTCAAATGGAACTTGCTACTTTATCTGTTTTAGTCTAACCAATTTGTGCTTAGCATGTTTCGAGGTGAAGCAAATTGATACAGTATTTATATTTTAAAAAAATATGATACCTTTGCAGGGCAGTTCTGACGTGGTGTTAATGCCAGGTAACTATGATCCAGCCAACTTTACCTTGCCTCAGCAACCCCTCCACAAGTGTATGTTCCCCCAGGCATCTCGCTACCCGACCTTTTATTGTGCCACAAACCCTGCAGACTGTACATTAGCTGGAGCAAGGTATATTGGGAAGAAATTGCATAACGTCTGATGCTTAGGTAAACTAAGTTTACCAGACGAAAAAATAATCATGTATATCTTATAATTACTCAAACTATTAAATAAACCCGTTGTGCATGATATGCATTTGTTACTCTCACATATTAACCTGCAAAAGGCTCACTGACACCATCCTTATTTGAATTAAGGTAAGTGTATTTATCTTAGTATAGATGTTTTTGTTTTAATGGCACTTATCTGGAAATATCTGTTTACTTGATAAATGAAAATGCAGCTGCAGAATATTTATTTGAAATTTTTACACATGATAGATTATTAAGTCAGTGTATACAAGAGTATGATGGGCAGATGTACATTGTTGCTAAAACAACACCATTTTTATATTTCGTCAATTACTTTTAGTTAGCTTTTGTTTAAATAAATTCCATTAGATTTCTAGAGTATAGTTAAAGCCCTAAAATAATGTTATACAACACCTAATATAATGTTATACAACAAATAAAATTATCTATTTTAAAAATTATAACTGGCAGGTAATTTTTGTACATTATTTTGTGTTACATAATGGGATAGAAGATTGAACCAGGGCACCTGTGGCCAAGCCACAGTTAGAGTCGTTGACTTGTAACGCCTCAGCCCCTCACTTCATGGGTTCGAATCCTGGTCAGAAAAGTAACAAAGTCGTAAAAAATGGTAGTGGTATAGCTCCCTTGCAAATATAAGGGTAGTCCCATGACTGGTTGGCCCAGTGTCAGGATAATGTGACTGGGTGTGGTATCATGCCAGGTGTTCACGGCATGCTATACACACTAAAGACAGCACTATATCTGTTTCAAGTGGACACTGTCTCTACATTACTGAAATATCGTTGGTGGGACGATAAACCCAACAAACAAATAAACAGTTTTACATTGGGACTCTGAGGTAGTCTGTGAAATTGATGTTAATTTTATGTTAAATACTCGTCACTGCTGTTGAAAGTACTTACGGCTTGCACATGATGCTTGTGACAGTAAAGCATACGCGCTAACATGACACAAGATATTGTGTTTACATTAAAAATATGACTTAAAATTAGGGCAGTCATGATATACCGGTTTATTGCAATACTAAATAAAGTCAATACAGTTTCACAATACACAAAGAACATACCCATGGTTTACAATATTTTGTATAATTTGGTTGCACCTTCCATTTTGTGCATCTAAAATCCAAGATGCTCATAGAAAGGCATTGTCAATAACTGACTAAAATTTTGTCTGAAGTTGAATTCATGTCAGAGCAGGTCATTCTAACAACCCATGAATACGGCATACGCAATTTGCACTTGCCATATTCCTTTCCATAAAAGTTTTAAACTAGGTATCAACTTTTAAATTGACAATTTAATATTTCATCTTAAGAACACAAATTTTGCATGGAAGCATTCATGCATTTTTAGTTCATTCTGCTCATTATATTAAGTGAAATAGCTTCTTATAATAATTTGATCTACCATGGCTATATATTGTGGTACATACTGAAATACGCTCTATATCCTGCAATATATCGTGGTACACTTCATGCGTATTGTGACAGCCGTACTTGAAATAAAATAAAATTTTCTCATTGCACGAATTTTTCAGCTGGTGGTTGTAAATCCTTTTTCAGAGAACTCATTGGCTCTTCTTTTTTTTTATAAGACATGTTCATAAGTCCATTTCCTGTACCGTTGCACAGTTGTGAGTGAAGATTAGATGGCAAATAGCACTAACTTCTCCGTAAATAATATGTTCTGTCTTCAGTAACATGTTCTAAAATGCCATATAATGGTGTATGGCTTGTATAACAAAAATGTTCCATTCTCTGTGAAGTAAGTCCAATTATTATTTGAACCTTATATATGTTGTTCAAGACTCTGTACAGCCTGTGTCACCGGACCTGGTAGCGCAATCGGTAGAGCGTCGGCTCCAGGTACGGGAGGCCCCGTGTTCGATCCCAGGCCGCGACATACCAAAGTCGTTAAAAATGGTAGTGGCATAGCTCCCTTGCTAACGCTCAAGCAAATATAAGGGTAGTTCCACGACTGGTTGGCCCGGTATCAGGATAATGTGACTGGGTGTCAGGTATTCACTGCATGCTATACACAGTGAAGGCAGCACTATATCTGCTTCAAGTGGACACCGTCTCTAGATAATTGAAATACTGTTGGTGGGACAATAAACAAACAGACTGTGTCATGTTGTGTATTACAGGCTGATAGGCACATCAGGTCAGCCTGTCCAGGACATCCTCCGCTACAGCTCTATAGACGACCCCCTTGAGGCTCTTATGAAATGTCTACAATGGTCCCATATAGCACCAACAGCACCAGATACACTAGGTAACACTTTTAAAACCCTAACAGCCATACCAAAAAAACTCCCAACTTCATAACCCACCCAATACCACCACCACTGACCCACCCAACCCCAAAAAACTAAAAAGAAAATGCCCAAGTAAGACAGTGACAATTGATTTTTTTTTCCTATTTAAGAAATTCTTTCGTTTTAAATCTATTATGATAATAAATAAATCTCAAGTGAAAAAACATTCATGAAGAAAAATGACTTCTTTAAGGAGCAGGGGACCAATATTTGAGGTATGTTATAGATAGGGGTATATATTTACAAAGGGCCAAGTTATCAGCTTGTAAAAGTGTCATGTCCCAGTGAAACTAAATTGAAGGGAGGTCTTTCGTGGTGCACCAGTGGGTCTACCCAGACATTGGTTTTTGGTGTCTCTGTCCACCAAAATAAGCTGATGACATCTGTAATTACCAATATTGTGTCACTGCCATGTATTTCAGTAGCAGAATGTAAATCAGGAATTCTGGTGTGATGGGAATCTTTGCTCACAGGAAGTCACTGCCACATCCTCTACTGACACTTTCTTCTGAGGAGGTCATGCTGCCGAGATGAAGTACATTGGTGTTTTAGCCGTGTCATTACATTTATGAATTTTGAAGCTTACTGATGGGAAAAAAAATGAATGTGTACGGGTTTGATGTGTTTGATATAAATATATTTTCCAATTACGTTTTCTTTCTGTATATTTCAGGTTGTTACCCATTTTATGACGAAGATCCTTTTATTCTGTCGGACAGCCCACATATATTGTTCGCTGGCAACCAGTCCAAGTTCCAACACAAAATACAGAAAGGTAAACCTTATTCTTGAATTTTGGACAAGGAAATGTAATCTAGTAAAAGAAATATAATTTAATTGTGTAAGTTATGAGAATGAATGTTAGTTTGACATGACCAGGTGGCACAGTAGGTTGAATACCAGCCCTAGGTACCATTCTTATCCCAGGTCAAGACTGATCATTGTCATTGGAAATGTTAATGGTTAGTTAAAATGAATATTTTAGTTTCAACGTCTAGATAATGCAAGGTCAGTCATAGAAATTAGGATTGAAATTTACAAGCAAGTCTGGCTAGAAACTACCAGTAAGCAATTTTTACTAGCCGGAAAGAAAATTCATTAGCCTCAATTAAATTTTGTTTTAATTTTACAAGTAAGCCTATGATATCTACGGATAAAAAACACCATTTAAATATCAATTGCCTGGTAACTTCATGATTTTTTTCCCCCAGGTTTTGCATCAAAAACATGTTTCAGTTTAATTTTCTCTGCCATTTTGTTCTGTGGCCCAGCTGATTTTAATTTGGTATAGAACATAATGTACCATGCCGGCCCCAGAATACCATGTTTAGTGCGCATAACATGTTTATGATACAAGCGACAGCTTGCTTAATGAAATAAGCAGCTCAAAAGTTTACAAATTAAAAATGAAAGACAATGATTTTTTAACGATCAGGATCTTAGAAGCCTATCGGGCTAGTAAAATGGGAATTTTTACTAGCCTGAGAGAAAATCTACAAGTTTTTTGCTGTCGGGCTAGCGCTAATTTCGACCACTGCAAGATTGTGGGCAGTCATGACATGTTATCATCTTGAAGGCAGTGCGAGACATTAAGCAAATGTTGTCTAGAGATGAATTGCAAGATTTTTGTGCACCTAATATTTAAACATTGCTCATTTTAAAATACTGGTTACCTTTGAATACAACATCTAATTTAAAAGCCAGTGATTGCATTTATTGTGTTTTAAATCCGTGCTTTTATTTTTCCATGTTCATTTGAAAACGTCTAACCTCAAAATAAACTTTTTTAGTTTCACCTATTTAAAACTGGATTCTTAAATATACAGATGCTTCTTAATGAATATAGTTCATTAAATTTGTCTTTATAAGGCATTTAATAGATTGTTTAATTGGTGCTAATACGTATAAGACTGCCGGTATACTTACAGCCAGTGTAAAGACCATAAATAGAATGCAACAAGTTTAAGATTGAAAATTACTGCCAAAATAATTTCTGACAATATAAGTACTGCCAAACTGTTCCCATATAACTGAAATACTGTTGGTGGGACTATGAACCCAATAAACAAACATACTGCCAACATATAGATTGCCAATAAAATACCAGTGATATAAGACATAAAGTAATGCCAAAATAAGTTCCTCCATCAAAAGTAATGCCAATATACATACTGCCAACATGAAGACTACCAATAAAATGCCACTGATATGACATAAAGTACTGCCAAAATAAGTTCCTCCATCAAAAGTACTGCCAATATAAGATGCCAGCAAAATTAACACCAATATTAGTATTGCCAACATAAGTACTACCACTTTACATATGGCATAACTATTTCAGGACAATTAACACATTCATACCTTTTAAAAAGAGAAGTTCAACCTGTATGTGTTCCTTGACAGGAACCACTGACGGTCAACCATATTTTATTACAGTGTATCGACACAGACCATATTCGGTCGAAATATTTTAATGTCAATAACGTGTATGAACTGTTTAAGACTGTGTCAAATTCTAAACTTGTTTGCTTGTTGAATGAGATCAATATTCTTATTAAGTTATAAATTTTTAAACTGTTTATTTAGCAACCATTATACCTTTTTTAACAGTTTATTATATTAACCTGTTACATTATTTTAACCTGATAGATTTTTATATTTTTCTATATTTTACTCACATTGTTTAGTTTTAACCTGATTATTTTAACTTCTTTGTAATCGGCGCTGTATGACCTGTTAAGTGTCGGTGTGCTGTAAAACCCAAAATACAAAATATATATTTCAGGACCTGATGGTCAGAAGGTTCTGGTTGTGACGATACCCCGATTCTCAACCTCTCGGACTGTGGTGCTGGTCAACCTCCGCACTCTGGAGGCAATTCCGATGGTGTTTGGCTCTGAGATAGAGACTTGTGAGGTGGACAGTGATGAAATGGATGTCAGCAAGTGACCACAGTATAGATAGCCATCAGAACATGACCACGGTGCGGTGTGGGTTGTTTCAGGGATAAGGACTAGATTGAGTGCTCATGGACAGAATGGCATTTAAAACCTCAGTGCTTTAGCTGTGGAAATGGCAAAGCTTTTTATGTAAAGTTAAAACTGTTGATACAAATGCGAAACCATCTTTCTAGTGCTTAATGATACAATTCTTGCTGATTTTTTTTTTTATACCATGCTGTTTATGCAGAAAATTACAATGGAAACAGTGTTGACTTTGTTGTGCTTAATTACTTTTATGTGATGGTTACAGTGCGATACCAGAATATACAATTGTACACTCTTGCAGAATATTCATACATTCAGATCATTCGGAGCATGTGTTAAAAATCAAAGTGTTACCTTGAAAATGTACATCTGGAACTCTACTTTTTGCTGAAATGTGTTTGATTTGTGGTTAGCTGTCAAAGAATCGTGTTCAGTTTACAAGTATCATGCATTGTCAGTACCATTTACAGTGCACACTATTTTCCTACCTATTAATTGAAAATTAAATATATAATTACAGATGATTCATATACATAACATTAGCCAGCAAATGTTAAAATATGTTAAAAGTTCCAGTTAGTGTGCAGAGTGGAGTTCAGCAAAAATGAAAATCGCAATGAAAATTGGATAAATTGGCAAAAAATTCTTTTTTTTTTTTAAAAATGTTCACTACAGTTCTAATTTAAAGTTACCTACTGTTTATTCATTTGGCTGTTCTTAGGCTAGCTCAGCCTAAGATCAGGCCCGAGGTCACATGGCAAGCAACATTCAGCTTCAGCAATGTGCCCTTATTTTTGTATATGCCCTAAGGATTATACAAACAATGGTATGGCATATTTTTCGCATTAGCCATTTTTTTTCCCCATAATTACTTATACTCATCAGAATTTCTTTATATTTCCAAAGATGATTGATAGTAATGATGAGTTATGTAATTGTGCAGGAAAGCAAAATACCTTAGATTGTTTTGTTGATTCCAGAGTAAAGAGTCTCAAATTATTTTACCATTTCAGTCTCAGAAATTTGAAAAGAAATCACCAAAGTGGAAGGTTTCTTAAAATTTAATAGTTGAATAAATGGGGCTCAAGAAATATATAGAAAAGAAAAATTCTGCCAAATGTTAAACATAACTATGATTTGTTATATATGGATAAAACACCAGGTTTACTTGTTTTTGTTTGATATACAAATTACATAAAAGAAATTGAAGTACTATACAAATTACATCAAAAGAATTGTAATCCTACATGAAAGTTATTGTCCTAACTGGACTGGAAGCAGTCCCAGCAGATTTAAGCATATTGCCAAGCAATATAAATGTTGTTTGATGTTTGAAAATTGGCAAGCAATATAAATGTTGTTAGATGTTTGAAAATTGGCAAGCAATATAAATGTTGTTTGATGTTTGAAAATTGCCAAGCAATATAAATGTTGTTTGATGTTTGGCGGGGTGTTTTTGTTTTCAAATGGAATAAGTCTTTTTATCATAAAATCTGCTGTTAAGATTTTCACAGTTTTCTGTGCACAATCACACATAATTTTGAGATTTTTATTGTTATTTTCATAGTTCATAATCAAATGAAATTTATTTGTTTTACCTTTTATTGACTAAATATTAATTTTGGTATTAGACTAGAAAATGAAATTTGATGTACATTATCTTGTTCAAAGACTTAAAGTGCCCTTACATTTTATACATGATTTATGAGGATGACAAAATGTTGCTGGTCCCCAGGTATATTTAAAATTGTGATAAAAATATAATTGTCAATTTAGTTGTCACCTGATGACAAGGCTGGATGTTATGACACTTGTTAAAAACACATCCATAAGCTTAAAATACTAAGCAAGTAAATTTTGTCTGTTGACCTCTTAGGTCGAAATTAGGGCCCCTCCCTCCACACACACACAAACACACCAAAATTTTATGGATCTGCCCCTGCCTGATGAACTTTCATATGTTTAATTGAAAAGGCAAACAAGTTATTAACTTCTTTTTCTGTTGGTCTACTTTACCTTTATTCATAGCTACATGATGCTAACTTTTTGTACTTACACCAAGATTTATAAATAATATGGGTGGATTTTTCTCTATACTACCAGTGTAATATTTTGTACTTCTTACTATTTGTGAGATAATAAATTGTCCAAATAGGAATGTCATTTGTTTGTGGAGTTGTTTTTGCGGGGGTTGGGAGGATGTATGAACTAGTTTTGTAACAAAAAGTTCAACTGACTATAAAGCGCATATATTGTTAGTGCTATTACAATTAAGTGGTCGAAGATAGGGATTTTTTCATTCCAGTGTTTGTAGGCTGGAGCCTGTTTGTGAATCAAAGATTGTGAGGTTGTGTCAACAATTAGCTGGAATAAATTATCTAGTATACGCCAATTTTTTTTAATAGCTAAAGAATAAACTAAAAAAATATATATATTTGTAAAGATTCAACTATTGCCAATACGTTGACAACATACAATAAATTTCTGTCATAATATCTCTTGTCTAGCCCTTAAATATATGTTGTCCTGTGTAGCGACAAGCTAAACCAAATACAAAATATAGTTTATATAATTAATTTAAGAGTGTTATACGAGACTTAATTGTTTTTTAGTCCTAAATAGAAGCTGACATTAATTGAACATGTCACTGATAAACAAAAACAACACCATGCTCATTTGAACTTTGACCCTTATGGTAGTGTTAATGTAATGCTACACCTCCAATTGAAGAGTGACTTTTAAGGTAGAGTAAATGTAATGCTACACCTCCAATTAAAGAGTGAATCTTAAGGTAGAGTAAATGTAATGCTACACCTCCAACTGAAGAGTGACTCTGAAGGTAAAGTAAATGTAATACTACACCTCCAACTGAAGAGTATCAAAGTTAGGGTTAAAATGCTTAAAAACTGTGGATTGCGTGTTCGAATCCCGGAATAGGCACGCACGGTCAACTTTTGTCTTCCTACTTATTCACTTTAACAATTATTTCTGCATCACTCTACCAGATTAATTAGGAAATTTGTACTTTTTTCAATCTTGTAAATGAATTTAAATATGATTTGTGCTAAATTTGATTACAAATTCCTTACCTGGTATATTGTGGATTTTTTTTTACATATTTTGCAGCATCAACCAAAATATTTATAGAACATGTTGGGATGGGATGGGATTTGCCGGCATTTTTGCTGATACTGCGCAGCAACATTTCTATCATTATAGCACAGGGGCACTTATGAGGTGCCAAGGGCCTGAACCCGGCCACTCCATTATACTGACACCGATGAGTCAGGCGTTATGCTGTCCCCTTAGCCCTGAGCGATAGGAGGGAAGCCACTACTACCAACTTTTAAGTCTTTGGTTTGACCCAGCCAGGGTTTGAACCCGCGACCTCCCCATCCGCAAGCCGAACATGTTGGGTAACTCTGAAATGACTCATTTGGCTATTAAGAACTCAGTGACTTTTTCAAGAAAGCACAGTAAACTGACGAAATGGGAAAATCAGCCTAAAACGTGATAAGTTTATAAACAATATATTTACATATTTGGAATAGTTAAAGTCAAACCAAGGTCATATTTAGTTGGTTTGTCTAATGCTATAATTTATTCCAAACGATACTCAATAGCTAAACACTTCTCCTAAAGAGGATTTAACACAGTATTTTGAGTTTTATTTTTTTTAAAAGAACACCTTAAATACAGATTTTAAAGGAAAAAATAACCATAAATTAAAAACTGGATGAAGGATGAAGAATTTTCTTACCATTTGGAAAACACATCTACATGTAACTATACAGCACATCAGTTGTGTTAATTCTGAAATTCCATATATTTTCTATTACACTTGCTTTACCTAACTGATGAAAAATGCAAGCCCAAAGCCAGACAAACGTAGATATATTTTTCATATATATTTTTCAGTGAGTTTTGAAGTATGATAACCCATTTGATGGCACTTTACTGATCAATTTATAATCTGTAATCCGATGCTTCGGATCCAAGAGATGAGATGTTAACTTTAAAAACTGTTTCTTTAAAAGATCCTATTTGGCCAAAGTCGCTTTTAGCCAACAACCATTGGTGGTTTGATACTGTTGCGGGATGGCGACATACTGGAGATTCTGGATTAGATTGCGACGGTCTGGTATAGATTTTGACATTCTGGTTTACTGGATGCTGGCTTTGGCGACACTCGGTCCAGAATGTTTGGCCGCCTGACGCTCAGTTGGATCCACTATCAACTCAGGCATCAGTTCAACACCAAACACCCTGGTTACCGAATCTATCAATCCATCATCTCTTCATGTCTTTAACATTATTTACTCACGCATCTAATTCCCTGGTGAGATTAATTTCCTTCTGTCATCTCTCCATCTCTTTTCCGTAATTGGACTGATTTAATTCAGTTTTAACCCTCCTAGCTGCCCCGTCGTTGGAATGCCTACTTAGCCTATGACATGGACAATCGCTGACTAGGTTGTCCTGGGTGTGCCCAGACTCCACTCAACAATGGCAGCCCTCCCTCTCTCTCTGTCTTTGATGTCACCCAAGATGGTGCCATGAGTCTACAGGGATACATTTCTTTTCACCGCTTTTACAGCAACATTAAGTCTTCACTTCCATCCTGTGATATGCCTTTAGCAGAGACGAGTCAATATGAGTGTAGAGGTCTTTTCCGCTTTATGCTGTTTACTCTGTCGTAATATTAGTGTAGCATTTCCATGCTCCATGTTCATAATTTAGCCTGTTAAGCACGATTTGATAAAGGTTTTGAAAATAGTGCATAGATCTGGAGGTCAGCCACCTCCGGCTCGCGTCCAGCCTTAAAAGCGCCGAGGTGTTCTGTGTGCCGTTTCCTTATCCTGGGTTGCTCCTCGGGGAATTCTACGCCATCCGTGTTGTATATTTGCCGGGCGTGAAGGGTTGTCAGGTAGTCATTGGGTAAATCAGCAACCAATGACCATCTTACAAAACCAACACGACACGGTCCGAGTTGTAGAAAGTGGCAGATTAATTGCAACCGGAACTCCTTGCTCTAA
This sequence comes from Sinonovacula constricta, assembly GCA_007844125.1. Lineage (NCBI taxonomy): Eukaryota > Metazoa > Mollusca > Bivalvia > Cardiida > Solecurtidae > Sinonovacula > Sinonovacula constricta. The sequence goes on from CM017555.1 coordinate 52,241,072, forward strand.
GTGATAAATGCCTTAACACTCGGCTGATTCCAGAATAACTTGTTCCTGGCGGTGTTCCTAGTGCTCTCTTTAAAAGTTGCTGAATTACGATACCATCGGATGTCCTCTAGCTAACCTTTTAGTTGATATGTGTCTAGGGATGAAAACAACAAACGGTTTTGGTAAATCAGCATTGTCGAAGAAAATAAACAAAAAAGAGCATTCACCTTGCTGGGATGTTGATTATTTAAACTGGAAATAAAACGCGCATACCTTTTGGGTACATTATCTGAAATTAAATACGTTATTCGTACAATAATTAACAAAGGAAAATGGGCACAGAGGCTCTGTGGCAATCTTTAAAAGTAAGTAACGAATGAGATATTAAGAAATAATACAGTTTTGATAAAATATTTCATGAAAATGGCAGATTAGATTTTCATTTAAAGGTTTACACATCCATCCGGATTTTGTCGAGAATAATTTGTAAAGATCTCCCTGGTAAATGCGCTGTTAAATAGCAACATATTAAGCAAGGAATATTGATACAATACCTGAATTACAAGAGAAATTTGGCATGCATTGCAAATGCGTTATTCCGAGAAAATTCGAAGTAAGAAACAGTGATGCATATATTTTAAAATACCATTTTCGTACATTGGAAATACCACATTTAACAACAAAAAAACGTTCCAGTATACATAACTATTGTGATATAATATTTAATTAAAAATGCAATATTTACATACCTTGAACAACAGCCCCAGCTCTAGCCATCTCTGCGGCTTTGGCTCAATGCTGTACACTGGGTCTTGGCTCCGGTTTTATACACGGACCTATGGACAGGTGTTAATACGACCACCAGTACATCAGCAGCCTGGTGTCAGCGAGCGTCGGTCAGTTGTTTTGCCAGTTTGGCCACACGTGATAACAACTGGCCCTACATTCTATTACTGTAGCTTTCAATAACAGCACGATATAGATCTGCTTGAACAACGTGATAATATGCAGAAGAAAGAAGAAAACTATATTGGCAAGTGCTGCAAATTTGTGGCATCTCCGCCACCTTGTAGAATCGTTATCCTATATTGAACAGAAGATGGTATTGTTACACAGCGAGATTTTGTTGCTTAACGCTTATCGTGCTTATTTTTTTTAATATTCCGTAACTTACGTTTTTGATGAAGATAAATATAATGACATAAACATAACTCTTGTTTTATATAACTGTTTAATTATGCAAATTGTATCATGGGCTTAAGGCCCTTTTGTACAAATAAAATTTCTATTCTGTTCTGTTATCTTCTTACATCTGCCTGCAAAATGCGCCAAGACAGGCAGCTGAAGACTTGACAACAAAAAGTCTAGATCCTCACCAGACACATCCGACGGGGAGGTGTCTGGTCAGAATCTGCGATATTTGGTGCTGAGTCGCCAGCAATATGTCTTATTACCTTTCCATTAAGTATAGTTAAAAAATATAACTTAAGATTTTATTTTTATTGCTCATAAGTTATATAAGTAATACGTAAACAAAAGTATGTAGCATCATTAACTTACTATCTAAAATTCAATAACCGAACAGACCTTTATTTCTTTAACGTAAGCATATGTTAATCTCAGTAATGGGAAAGTTAAACATGAATAGAATGTACATCAGTTCAGATCTACATGTAAATCCCCTATCCATTGAGCAGTCTGTTTAATTGCTATTGAATTGACAAAATAAATAAAGTTAAAACAACCAGTTAAAAAATGGTCAAAGGTCTTTTTTTTTCAAACGAAGTATAATAGTCTAAAATTGCTAGAAACCAATGTAATGACGTCAAGAAGTGTTTGTATTAATATTCACTCGGTTAGTTTAATGGCTCATTTATTCAGAAATTATTGCTTTCCATGAGAATTAGAAGTAAAAGATTGTAACATTCTTTAACTTTTCATGTTGGAATTACATTTAATGATGTAGATTATGACCGAAATAATAATAATGATGATGATGATGATGATGATGATGATGATTATGATGATGATGATGTTGATAACAGCAACAACAATAATAATGATGATAATAATAAATCATTCATTAAGCAACAACAATAAAATAAACCTATAAAAATGCTCATTGAGTTTGGCTGCTAATTTGTATTCATTGTAAAAGTACTTATAGAACGAGTTTAAAATTTGCTCCGAGCTTTCTTAGTAGACTGAGTTACATATAAATGTTACAAGTTAAGAAATGGGCCTTTCCTCCAATCAACTAAATATAGAAACAAGGATACATCATAATATAAAAATAGGTGATACAACGTGTATTTTATGTGCAAAAAGAGCAACAACAACAACAAAGAAAGAAAAAAACGAAAAAAAAAAACACAACGTGATTGAGTACCATATTGTAATTATATGTTCATCTTATACTAATTTACGTATTACGTGTAATCCATGATACTAATGAACCGGACCAGGTATGTTTGAATATATTCAAAGATAGTATATAAGATCACACTGTATAAGAAAAAGGCCATTATTATTTAAATGGACAAATTCACGCGTCATATTTAGAACATAAAATTGTGTGTTCTTAATAACATTTTATTATGGTGAGATTAAAAATATACCTTGCATTTCCATGCTTTTTCATTGTGCTGTTTTTGTGAGCGTTTGTTATGTTCAACGACGAAATGTAGCATGTTAATTGGGAAATACATTTGTTCTGTTCTGTTCTGTATGATATTATTTAATACTCACGTGTCTGTATTATCTGGCAAAACAAATTAACACTATATAGTCGTTGTCACTGTGACGCATAAAGAAATGTGACAATATTTTATAAAATGGTTATCAGTTTCGCACTATATGCACTCGAGAATGGCATCATCGTCAAATTGAATGGAAGTTTTCTGCTATCGCATATTGATGCACTATTCAAGTATGCGATATCTACGGTTTCACGTAATGCAAACAGCGAGTTTTAAGTATAAATCAGGAGCCTTAACAACATGTTAGGCGCGTAGCTGCCTGTATGTAGAATACGCAGTTGCCAAAGAATGAATAACAAGTTATTTTTTTCCTGTATAAATAAATAACTTGTATAATAAAATTTTATTGAAATTGTTATAACCAGAAAATCTGCGCTTGTGTTTGAGTAGCATCTCTGTTGTAATTAAAAATTGTCCATCGTATTTCAATACAGTCCTTGTTTCAATATTTAAGTTTTTGTTACATAAAATTTTACTTAAAATCTAGTTAAATTTTGATACCGAAACATCACCTGAAGCCACTACGTATTATCTATATACACAAATTTGAATCGTTGACCCACCAATTAAAAGTAATTAACTTACTTTTTTTTAAATTTATTTATCTATTTAGGCATTGCATTAATTATAAACAGCTAAATCATATAATATTAATTAACAATGATGATATAAGTGCAGATAAGATTTAAACTGGCAGTAACAAAAATAATTTAATAAGCATACTGTTTAGGTTTAGTGTTTATTTTATATAAATAACGACATAATTATGTATATAAAGATGTCGCGTCAGTTGTTGGCGTACCTTACAAAATTACGCTGTGTTTCATTTTATTTGGTAACATTTGGCAAAATAAAGATAAATTGATTTTGGTATCGGTTTGCTAAAAAATGATGACTTTTTTTTCAAAATGGTGTTGTAATAAGTGATTCTTCCTAATTTAGTAATTATTGATCACTTAGAAACGACGAGTTATACGTCATGAAAATGTATTATAAGATATAGCACTTTTTTATGACTGCGACAGTTGTGAATTTATTAAAACTATGAAATTAGAATGTAGTAGTAGTAGTAGTAGTAGTAGTAGTAGTAGTAGTAGTAGTAATAATAATAATAATAATAATAATAATAATAATAATAATAATAATAATAATAATAATAAAAGATTTTTTAAAGTACAAGCTGGTGTACATATTAGTTAAGAAATGGACATACTTTTGTTCATAGAAGTGTGTAAAAAAAAATTCACATATTCACAATAGAATAGCAGTTGTTATGAAGCGACTTCCGTTAAAAAAATCTAGCCACTCGCTATTTTTGTGTAATCTTTTTTTTAAGTATACTTCAATTACTGTCCATATACAACCTAATGATTGAAATTTAAAATTATGTATTCGTTTCGATTAACAGGCCTACTTAATTCGACTAAGAAAAATGCTAAATTTAAATATGTTCAATTATCTGGGAGTAGTTATAATGACTATAACTGTCTCACTGCGACGTTTTTTTTTCTGAAACAGAGCTAAAACAACAACAACAATAACAAAGTGGACGGTCAATAATGACATATTGTATATTCAAACACAGCTATAATATATAGACCTACAGTATAATTAAGTACATGTATAGACGAGAGAAAAATATATGCTAAAAGTGAGAGATAATATTATTTAACTGAAGTTCTCTTCAAAGTTATTTTAATATATCATTTATAACTCAATAATAAAATAAACCAATAACATTTTCAGAGTATAGCCTAAATTTAAATTGTGGAAGGCTAAAATCGATTGATTATTGCATGATTGTCGATTTTGATCAATGTTTTCGCAACTCTTTTTTTCGAATGTCTCTCACCAATACATTTCATTTACAACAGGAAGATAAAGTTTATTTGTTTTCAGTTCTGTAAGTCCCTCGAAGAACCGTTCTTCGCGATTAATGGAGTGAATCGACGGATTTGACGCGTGACTCTTCAGTCCTTTGATAAATAGAAAAAAATAGTTCGCGTAGAATATTTGGTAATGATGTAACAAGTAAGGACTATATTAGTGGATTAGATTAAGTAGTAGGTTTTGTTACACTTTGACAATTTAACGATATTCAAGCTAAATAATAATAAGGTATGTTTAAAATATGTTAACAACATTAACGATCGAATCACATATATACCGCGGACTGATACAGGACACACAAGTGTCTTCGGTTTTCGTGGCTACGGCAGACCGGCAAGATGGTGTTCACATCAACACCGTTATTTTGTTTTGTGAGTGACTCCCACCCGCCCCATGGCCCAGGTCACAAGCAGCAGACCAAAGTCACCGCCTGGTCTAAGTACCCGACTCCGTATAACCCATACAAGCCCGAGTACAACGCCAAAATCCATGGGCCTTACGATCCTGCCATCGACTATTCTGCAGTGAAAAGTAAGTTTGTGCAGACGTTTAAGAATATCGCTTAATTTTTCGTATATTCAGAGTTTGGCAGTCAGTAACTATGGAAAGTTGTGTTGTTGCAATGCATTTCTTGTTGTCGACTTCATTTTTGAAGCGTATTTCACACAAACAATCATTTAAAGTTAAGGGGGTAAATCCAAGGTCACGGCAGTGTTTACTGTTTCACTTTAATCAAAATTACTGATAGATCTAAAACTTCGTCTCAAAATTGATATTCAGTTTAATTTGACAGTCAAAATGAAAATAGCTTTGAATACTTGCCCAAATGCAGGTGATGAATTCGTAAGATGTTCTTTTTTAGTTGTGCTAGAGTCAATTACCAGAGTCAATTCCAACGAAAATAACAATTATTCTAAAATATGATAATCTGTACATATGTACATTGCTTCATTGTTTAGAACAAATCATCATAGCATGTAGGACGAAAAAGGAAAAGTGTGTAGAGGTTTAGTCCGGAACTGATTCACAATTACACTTCATAGTCTGTCCCATTTTAGACATAATTTTCTTTGAAATAAGTTTCATAAGTAAGAAAACAGTCCTTCCCAATAGATAGTTTGGGTGCCGGTCACTTCGGTAAATGACCACTTCGGTAAATTCATCTTATAATAGGATTACTTCGGTCGTTTCGGTAAATAGGTAAACATAGTATAGTACCTGATTGAGACGGAGAATTGGATATCTCTAGGTGTGAAAAGATATATTTTGTTACATTATTTTATTTAAGTTTTCTAGTTGACGTGCATCTCTGCTAGCTGAAACAGAGACAATAAATAATGAATAAATGATTAAACACATGGACATAGGGCCAATTCATTTGTCTGGGGTATTCCTCCACCATTTATAGCTTTACATGGCTATAGTGACCATAACTGTGTGTGGGGTGTACTTCAGATGAGTAAATAACTAGATTTTATTTTCTGACTTAAGTAAGACCAATTTCATATTGAATGATAATGTATATATTTAACCTAATGCAAATTGTTGTTGATTTCCTATTCAGAGCAGAGATTATGGACAGTCAAAATTAAGGACTATCCCGACTTTTTGAAGACCAGAAACTACAACCCACAAAACATGTTGGCTGTTGCTTCTAGATGTAAGTATTTGTTTCAGCGTCAATTCAAACTGATTTTAGAAGTTGAGATACTTTATGATTTGTCAACGTTTACCTTTTGAATTTTTGACCAGCCGCAATAGCTCAGTTAGTAGAGCGTCGGCTTGCGGATCGGGAGGTTGCGGGTTTAAACCCCGGCTGGGTCAAACCAAAGACTTTAAAGTTGGTAGTAGTGGCTTCCCTCCTAACGCTCGGGGCTAAGGGGACAGCATTACGCCTGACTCGTCAGTGGCATTATAATGGAATGGCTGGGCTCAGTCCCTGGGCACCTTGTAAGTGCCCCTGTGCTATAATGATAGAAATGTCGCTGCACAGTATCGGCAAAAATGCTGACAAATCCTATCCCATCCCTTTTGAATTTAAGATGTCTTAAAAAGTTGGTATTCAACTGTTTGGACCAACATATTTTTTCTCAAATGTCATTGTTACCTGAAAAGATCTTACAATGCTGCGCATTTATGCCCTAGATCTGTGTGAACAGTGAAACATAAATCCCTATTCCTCATTGCAAACAGGTACTTCCTATTAGATCCATGCTGCAGAGATTACTATTTTTCACTAGGAAAACCACGTGAAAACACACTTTTGAGATCAGTTATATCGTCATCCGGGTGATCGGCTCTGACATCTGCACCTATTTTTAGCAGTGACCACTATCATGCTTATATTTAGATTAGGGATGATTGAACTTTTAGACTGTTTTATTGCGATACAAACAATGTAGGCAGTTACTTGTACTTAAGTATGATATACTATCGTATTATAGATTAAGAATTCTATTCACATTCTAATTAATTCCCTAAATAATTTTAAACAAAAATGTGTATAGGGACCTGACAAGAGGAGTAGAATGTTTTGTTAATACTTGAAGATAATATAAATAATGAAAGATGCTTAGGGGGCCTTTAATGAGTGTTAAACAGTATAACCATTGTGTGTTTCAGGGATCCATGGCTATGGAGCACGTCACATCCGCCCCAAGCAGTGTGGTATGGCCTGGTTTTTCCAGATCAACTTCATGGTTGGTCTCGGTGTTTTCCTACTTCAGTTTGGCGGATGGCGTAAGTAGAAGTCTTTTGTCTCCTGACGTCATAATTAAAAGAGTAGTGGTTGTGGGGTGCCTGTGGGGTAGTGGGAGAATCGCCGACTTGTAATTCTTTTTTCTATTTAGCTGTGTGGATTCAAATCCTATTTGAGGCAAAGGACTTAATGTGGGAAGGTCTCCCTGCTGACCTGCAGTGTGCTGGTGGTTCTACTGAAATCATTTGTCTGGGGTCTTCCTCCACCAAAATAGCTTGAGATCACTACAGTGATCATAATTGTGCTGCGATATATTTCTAAAAAATAATTAAGAAATGGTGATATTGCTCTGGACTTGTTTTTGATTCTGTCTGAAGCAAAGCTGACCTGTGGAGCTTTCATAGTTTCATCCAGATTTTCTTCTGTGGTTTTCCTTCCCCTTGATGTGATTGTGTCAGATGGATGTATATTTTAAAAGAAATAGGCTTTTTTTTTCATTTGAGCTGATGATTTTACTTTTCTTTGAAGTTTGTTCTCTGGGTTAATTTTTATCTTGTAAAAGGTAGTGGCACCTCTTTTCTGGCCATTACTCCTTAGCCAGTCAGAACAAGAACAATTATGTGTGGTTGTCTTCCAGCTGACCTGTGGTGTACTTGTTGCATACACATTGGGTCTTCCTCAACTAACCAATTATCATACATATTTTAAATTGCTTTTCAAAAAACTTCATATTGTAGAAAAATTATATCCCTATGCGTGATAGATCATTCAACCCCACATATATATAAGGCAATATATTGTGAAAAATTATATTCCTATTTGTCGAATTTATCATTTAGCCCTACATTTAAGGCACTGTCTAAATATACATTTCATTTTGTCATTTGTTTTGTCTGTTGCCTGCAAGTTTTATTATTTCTGTTTCAGAATCTGAACGCAGAATGAGGTACCATTGGTAATCAACTCAGGGTGTTAGTGACCGGGCCTGTACTTGGCTCTCATAAACACTTGTGGATCAAAGTGATAGAGACAACATACTTTCTTTGAAGGAATAGTGTTACTTATTTTGCAAACAGAAAGTACATAGTTGTTATATATGGTTGATAGTAAAAGTATGTTCTTTTGACAGACTTCTTTGTTCGTTTTTTCTTGATCAATATTCCCTCTTTACATTAAACCTATTTACAACAGTCATTAAATGCAAATTTGAATGGGGTACATTGGTGATATGGAAAATTGTCTCCCTTGTTAGTTAATATCTGAGGTATTCCAAACAGTAGGTAGGTCCTTTTGGTTGAAATTCTTGGACTTTTATCGCCTGTTCTTATGTAGATATTGCAATTACAAACAGTGGATATTCTTACTTTTGAATAAATATAAGCTTAAAATTTCTTTACATACAGAAATATGTTGTTTAAATAAGAAAATGGAAGTGTTTGTTGATGATGGTTAACCTGGGTATCACAAGAAAGGCAGAAAAGTCAACATACTGTCCATAGAGTACCAGCATAAAAACCGAGTAAAACAAATGAAATAACCTTCTTGCATTTAGGGACTATTAAGGGGAGACTATTCGCTAATGTCTCTCATTTAATATGTTGTTTTAGGGGGTAACTTATTAGAGAGAAATGATTGATTTGAGAATCATGACCTTTGACTGCGGTTGAAGTCATAGTTTTGTAACTACTCCTCCCCCTCACCACATGGGTTGAAGTCCTGGTCTTGGCGAGAAGTCCCATGTGGAGAGGTCTTTCAGCTGCCCTGCAGTGCGCCAGTGGTTTTACCCAGACAAATCTTTGGGGTTTTCGTCCACCAGTTATTAGCTGGACGTTGGCCAATATAACCTTAGTTGTATCAATGTGATGCAACAAAAAACCAACAGAACATGACTAGGATTAAAAATGTTTATCCTTTTTAAAAAAAATGTAGGATGCAAGGCATAACATGGTTTATATCTGTATGCTTGAAAACAAAACAAATCTTGTATGTTTTATTATTTGTAATGCCACAATGATGATCAAAGATGCACCAGGGATTACATTATGATCTAATAATAATATTAATATATCTATACATTCACCTTATTGCATTTAACTAGTTATTTAATATGCTAAACAAAATGTTATACTGATTTTAGTTAAAACAACTTTGTTATTTGTAAATTCTCATATCTCATACAGAATTGTATTCTTTAGCTGTCAGATAAAAAGTTTCGTAGAATAAAGGTTTAAAGAAATAGGGAATTCTTTTGGAAAATGTCTTGAAAAATATAAACCTCCTTTATTACAGAGTTAAAACTATTTCTCAATGCCATTACCAACTTAAATCAACAAATTATTTTTAAAAAGTAAAAATTCATACTTTGCTTATGGATATTCAGCCCTTAAAATACATTTCCAAAATATGATAGTATTACGCTAATATTTGACCAGTATGCAAACATTGTAATCCCAAACAAACACTAAGAGGTAGGGCAGGCAGTACCACCTTAATGCTCTCGATATTTATATTTTAAAAGAAGCACCCTACATGTATGTAAAACTGTGCATAGTACAGTGGATGAATGTATCTGCTTTCGGAGATGCAGGAAGCAGGTTCGAACCGCACACAAATTTTTATTTTGTACAGCTTCATGAGCACAGGTTAACTTTTACAGTCATGATTTTCACGTGCTTGGTGCCAGTATTGGGATATAGACTTGTGTAATTTAATTTCCGCTTATTATTTGTGTTAATTAATAAATAATGAAAAAAAGTAAAAGAAAATCAAGCATACAATGAAATTCAATTAACGAAAATAAAAATGCATTTAAGATAAAAAAATTTACAAAGGAATTGTATGTATAAAATCAGTATAATGGTATATTCGTACAGCCAAAATCAATCTGTAAAAATATTACTCCTGCACCAGGACTGAACTAACTTTCTTCCATTTCTAAATCATACACATCACAGTTTTGCTCTTGGAATTGTAGTTGCTTATTTGCACTAATGTATCATATAAACAGCACGTGAACTACCTGATGTACGTTCGCTCTGTAGTAGGTTGTAATTTGCATGTCTAACGGTGTAATCTGTGGGTTATCTTAGTTCTTGTTTTATATACCCCGTAAAAGACTGAAGAATTGTAGCCTACTGCTTTTTCAAAATAAAGCAGCTAGGGGAGACGAATCTTAAATGTCATAAACTAAATAAAGTTATTCCCCTTGGATGCAAGAGCATAACCATCAAAATTTTACTTAGTTGGTTATATTCTCACTAAGAAAGCAAATGTAGTTTCCTCAAACAATCTAAATACTTCTGAGCTCTAAAAATAATCAACAATTCTTATGAAGTATAAATAGATTTTTTTTTTTTTTTTTTACATAATTTGCTAAATGCCCGATTAATTACAAATCTATGAAGAATTGTGTATCATCAATGGGTTTAAATGTCCTGTCTTTAAAATCATTAAGGTAAAGCAAATGTAATGCTGCACCTAAAATTGAAGTGTATCACAAATAGGGTTAAATGCTTCAAAACTGGGAGGTTGAGGGTTCGAATCCCGATATGAGCACGAATGGTCAACTTTTTTACTTCCTACTTTTTTATTTTGACAATTATTTCTGCATCACTCTACCAGATTAATGTTAGAGGGTTTCCGTGGTTGTGTTAATGGTGAAGTCTAGGTGGTGGTAACGATAATAAAGTGGTAAACATGTTTGTTGGTATGATGTTGTTAGCGATGGCAGTGATGATTGCGACATAGGATAGGATGCTAGTGAAGTTTACGACAATGGTGCCGATGGTTCTATTTGTAGTGGTGGTTTTAGTGCTGCTTGTGTTAATGATAGTAGTGGCGGCGATGACGGTAGTTGTAATGATGGTTATGGTACAATTTGGTTCTACAACTCGTGCAGTGTTCGCCTCACTGAAAAATCAAGAAAATGTAGACAATTCATGGCTGACGAGTATGAAAATAAAACACATCTCCACGTATCTGGACAATTTAAAAAAAATATTTTGCATAAAATGAAGTTTTGGCACATGAATAAATATCTCTTTGTACATGTTCCCAATATATGGTATAAAGAGGAGAATATGATGGCGTCTTGGAATGAGAAAGTTGAACAATGCGGATGAATACATCAGCCAAGCTGAGCTAGTGTGGCTAATTACAGATTAAATGTTTTGTGCCCTTTTCATTATAATATCAGATGAATGCTGATGCTATGCAAAATCACAATCCTCTCTCCATTTGCTATATTTTTTCCTTCTATGTACACTACTATGGAACATACCACTTGAAACATCTTAATTGATATTAGAATGGTGCCTTTATCCAGCTTCTTTAGTTCAATTGGAAGAACCTTTAGTTCCAGTTTGGAGATATACAGTCTGCTCTTGTTTTAGTCTACAGTCGGATTAAAATATAAAATATCATTTTTTATTATTGCTGCAGTTTTTAAAGATAAAAAGTAGTCCCTTTTTAGGCAGACCTTTATTACACTACATGTAAAACGACCTGTGTTGTTGCTGCTTTTTTTATGGATAAAAGGTAGTTACGTTTTAGGCAGATCTTATTACATGACCAGGTAACCCGTTATAATACAAATGATATTAGGCACCCTGTCTTTTGTTTCTAGTTAAAATAAAGCAGTTTAGAAACCTTGGCTTCGACCAAACTGCGGTTAGCATAGCATTTCTTTGGCAAAGACTGCTCCCTCCCATGCAAAAGACAAACAACACATCAGATTACCCAAAACTTACGGATATTAAACTAAGTATGCATCATCTCTAGCAAAGATACAATTCTCCTGGCAATTTATGACTGTTTGATTCATATTTTAGAAGAAAAAATCTCAAGCTATGTTTGGAAGTGAAAAACTTAAGTTGATTTAGTGAAGATATTTCTTAAATCTTTGGAAGCGAAAACCCCACCTTATTACCAGCTTAATTTCACAATTTGTAGGAAAAAATCAAGGTACTTATTGCCAGCTTAGGGATTATTTCACATTTTGAATGAGAAACCCCTAAACTACTTTCAAAATTATTTCCCATTTTGACAGAGAAAACACCAAGTTATTAATTCCTATTACCAGTCTATATAATTAATTCACAACTGCTTGGATACGAAATAAATCAAAAGACAAGGCCTGATATAATATATATTTTATACAAAAGTATACAATTTGTTTCTATTATTATAAATTCTTTTGATTAGTCCCAAAAGCACACTTTTTCATCCATACAATGCACAGATATCCATATATAAATTGTTTTACACATACAATAACATTTTCACAACTGATGCATCAACCAAACATTGGTAAATCTAGCCGTGGACTCTATTTATCAGCAAAGTAATCATTGTTTTGAAGATCTCCTGCTTAGGTGTCTTTACTTTTATTGGTTTGGTTGAGAGTTCATTTTTTTTTTTTTTGGAAAGAGAGTTCAGTTCAATCATTTTACAAAAGTAGGCAGATATGGCTGAAACTGGATAAGATTTACCAAAACCACAATCGTATTGTTTGACTGTTATATGAACATCAAGTTGAAGATGTTTTACAATATTTCATAAACAAATCGTAGTTTAAAGACTGATTTAATCATAATTTTGTTTATTTCAATTATGTTATGACTTGGTTCATGTCATCATTAAAAAAATAATGCTGTTAAAAAGATAAATCAAGTTTTTTCCCAAAATAATGCTACAAAATAGATTTCTTATTTAGTGCACTGTACCCTGTATATATATTTATAAGACATTGATTTTATTCGTTACATTAACATGCCATACATTGGTTCATTATTTTTTGTTCTATCTGTCATTCTGTCCATATGCCAGCCTGGATTTTAGAATCCATGGTTATTTACATAGGAAATAACCTTGCAGGCTTTCTCTAGCATAAACTGCTGACAGACAAAAAGAGAAAAAATAACTTGCATAAGTTACATACATTACTTGTATAGAAATCATCAGCAGTATCAAAAATAGTCTTATCCCTGTACATGTAACATGTTTATGAAATGCATGGAATGTGACAGTTCAATCATGACAATTGTTTGAGTAAATACAAATATTATGGTACAAATATAATGTGGTTTTCACACTGACAATTTTGAACAATACATCTACAATAACATTTAGTACAGCTATTCAGACAGTTTATTATAACTCCAAATAACATAAACACACTCTAAAGTTTATAAATGGACACAAAATAAATGATTATATATATTCATATGTAACATGAGTATTATAGAAAAAATGTCTTCAAATTAGTGGAGTGCACAACGATCCAGTTTCGATCCTTGGACACATTGTTGCCAGTCATGGTTGGTGTGGACATGATTATCTACATAAATCATCTACATGAGGCGGTGCCACAGTGGATTTCTTGACGCAAAAATGTCTGGGCATCATGCTGCTTGGTTCAAGGGCATCAGGGCATGCATCACTGGATTTAATATAATTTGGACTGGCCTGGAAGTTTCCCTCAGTTAGGCATGATATATGGCAGAATCTGGAACAGATAAAGTATTGGCATTGAGTTAGGATTACAATGTAGTTTTATATATGTTCATTTGCCGCCTCAAGGAATTTTGATCTATATGCAGTAGAATATGATTACAATAAAATGGTATAAAGACCTTGTTGGATAAAGTTCAAAGGATTCAACAAGTTGAACATTGAGCTGGTTCAATAATGGCTTGATATGGCTATTTTATTGATAAACAAGAAACGTATTCTTGCCACGAAATCAGGTTTCAACGATTTAACAAATCCAAACCCAAGCAAGGTCTTCATGTAAGCTTGCTATATCCGAAGTTTCAGCAAGATTGGTTTATCCCAACTGAAGTTATTAACAGGAAATGCTCTTGTTTGATGCTGCCCACCCAACCCCAATCGAATAACCAGGATTTTCTTTGACAACCTGGTTAAAAAGGAAATTCATTGCATTTTTAAGAAATTTCATTTATGCTGTAAACAAAAATCAGGGCTAAAACTTTAATAAACTGTGCATAAAAGTTATCAATAGTATCAATTTCATGTAGAAATTGGCTAAAATAGCCAGAACAGTCTTATGATGTATCCCTTCTTTATTTGATATTATTGTAAGAGATATCAAAATGTTCAATTGATTCTAAAAAAATTCCAAAATAAAATGTAAAAATATTTGCAAATAGGATCAAAATCGGTGGACACGGAACATATACAATTGTAGTTTCAGCACAAGCAGCTAACAGTACAGGATATAAATAACTACATTTACAGGCAACATAAGTGGCATGTAAAGTAAAACAAGTTAATATTGTAACTAGTCATTTTTTCAGTCCTAGAAGCAAGTACTAAAGGTCTCATAATATTTGTAATAGCAGCAATATGCAACTTTCACAACAAAATAAAGAATCTTTGTTTGGATAACATACTAGAAAAGTTGTGGCGGCAGCAGCAGCATGTTACATAATAGAATAAGATAAATTTTATTCAGAGAAGTGTAATATTATAGAGTCTGTTCTACAGCCTTGTTTTTGCAGCAATAGTTAATAGATATATATTCAAATTAAAATCTTACATATGACAGAAGCAGCAGCAGTTTTCTGTATGCATAATCACTAAATCTTTCATGATTTTTCACGACAATTTAAAACCATATACAGATGTTTTTGATGCAGGAATATCCAAAACATATTTCTCATACACGTGAACTCCCCCACTGTAGGAGGGAGGCTCTCGCTTTGAAGGTACAAAATTATATGAAAACGAGGGGTGTTTTACACATTTTCAGAAACATCCCTACTTGGAAACAGATAAAGTCATTCTTTGTTTATATAAAAATACCAAAACCTCCCACTTTGGCCACAGAAAAAGTTCACATGTATGATCTCTGGGTAGTTCCCCGAGCGCAATGCCACTAATCTTGAAGACTTCCAATATGAAAGCTCTTGCAGTGACCAGGGCTGTGGAGTAACATAAGCAGACGACTCCCTCGGTTAACTATCATGTGGACTGATAATCCAAATTCATCATGATAAAGGTAACATTGACAAATTCGATTATTTGAGAAAAAATATATGGTCAAAACTGATGGATACCACCTTTAAGGGACCCTAGTCAAGCCAATCACAGACAAGCTACTCCCCACCCAATCATACCCCTTACCCTTACATTCCAAACACATATGACAGAGACAGGCATTACTGGGTCAATCTATGTTTAAAAAAAAGGCTTCATTTATTAAGATGCAATAAAAAAATCTTTCGTGTTTTCCAAAAACTACATGCCTGTAAAGGTAATTCAACAATTTTGCAAGAGCTCGGCCACAAAAAGTGCAGATCTTGATCCGACAGCTACTAGCAAGGTCCGGCTTATCTGGATCTACACTTTTTGCCTAAGCCTAACCAATACATGCTTAGAAGGCTACGAGAAAAAACATTTACTTGTATGCTAAAAATAGTTATTATTAACTAACAACGAAAAAGGTCACATGACTCAATACTTTAGACAGCAGGTACTTAAGGTCACATGACCCATTACTTTAGTACCTGCTGTACTTAAGATTCTCCTGATCAGATGGCTCCCAGTGGTAGCTGTCTGATCAACATCTACACCTTTTGACTAATTCTAATAAGGTCGGGCTCAGGAGGCTTAAGGTTGAAACACCATACAAAACTTTACAAAGATTAAAATCACCAATTTTGGTAGCCATTTACAAATAAAACATTATGTTTTTTGATACAAAGATTGATCCAGCAATGTGGTTTTTACCCATTAGAGACAAACACATTTCTCTTCCTTAACCGTGTATACTTTGTTAATGGCCGATACTTACTATTTTTCATAGTAATAAACTGAACAGGTAACATTGCTTGAAACAGGGTCCGTATTCACCAACCATTTTTAAGCCTAAGTCATGACTAAGTTATGAAGCTTCATGTGTTTTTAAGCTGAAAGCAGCAAAGTTTAAGAGTCATGCAAAAATACAGACATGTAGCTAAATACACAACAAACATATTGTGGATTGAAATCCATGACTGAGCAATTCTTACTTAAGAATGGTTGGTGAATACAGGCCTTGGTAGTAAATATCGTACTGCTCTGGTTCTACACTATGTGTATGTCAGATCAATTCATGCAGTGGAGCATTAATGAATTTCTGGCCTGGCTAAATGTAACTGCAGACCATGCTGTTACAGAATTCTTAGACAATTAACTTAGTTTTCTATCTTAAAACAATGGTGATATTTAAATATATCAATGAATATAACTTAATTTTCTAACTATTCAAATACCGTACATAAATGAATATATCTTATTTTCCAACTTTTGTAAATATATCATTAAATATATAACTTAATTTTCTAACTATATGAATATATCAATGAACATAAGAAACTTAATTTTAATGAAAGATGACATTTAAATATAACACTGAATAAAAACTAACAACACTAAGTCACTATGCAGGTTAACTACTACTCTACAATTAATACGCCATTTTAGAAAACTAAGCATACTTTTACAGTTAAAAAATTGTCAAAAAGACATTTTTTTTTATGGTTTTCTTAAATATAAGTAGTACACATTATGAGATTAGAAATACAAGAAAATAAAATTGTTAAAGGATTTATATATGTGTATTTATAAATTAAATTATAGGGTTTCACTATAACTGTACAATGTGCGATGTAAACACAGACAAAAAAATTAAACCATTTAATTTAAAGGAAATATTGCTCATCTGTCACTATTAAGCATTCAATACAAAAAACTTGCAAGCAATATTTACTAAACACTATTTAGCTTTGCAGCAATCTATTTTGTTACTATAATAACTACTAATGCATGAAACTTTCACTTGACAAGCTGTTAAAAGTCATAAGGGACTTATAAAAACCAATTTAGTAACACAGATGGGTTTGTAAAAATTTCTTACGTTATTAAATAGGTAAAAAACTTGGGACATTTTATATGACCAATATAAATGGTGTAATATATTGGGAATATTTATGTTAAGATGATATCTTTATTTAGAAATTAAATAAATCTAAATATGTTAAATATTTCAGATGGATTAAGAAGGAAAAAGTAATGAGAAATGTTAGACAAGGGACTAGGTAAGAAAGTTATGTAATCACAAAGTTTTAACTCTTAAAACAGTCAAAATTTTAAATTAGAAAGATTAACACATATCTATAAAAAATCTATAATCTGTATTACAATCACATTACATAAAATGATTTTTAAAATTTCATTTGATGACTAAGTTTAGCATACAATGGGTTTGAAAAACATGACAATAGACTCATAAAGTGTTTTTGGTTTTAAGATTCTTGTTCATGCTGAGAGAGTTGGAAGAAGCAACAAACAAAGCCAATACTTTCGCTAGGCTCCGTGATATTTAGAATAACCTTTATCATGCTACATTTGTTAAAAAGACATAATTCAATTCAAAATAATCTGCTCATATTTTCTGTTAATAAAGTGATGTAATTTTTTTTTTTTTCTGCAGGCTGCCAAACAATGTTTTAAATATTCAATATGAGCGTTTTCTTACATTTATTTAAACTTTGAAAGCGGGTAGAGAAAAAGGACAAAGGGAGTATGAAGCAACAACAGTTAAAGGTAAAGAGCAAGCTGTAAGCAATGGATGCAAACATGCACTCTCTGTACTATGTACCTATGACACTTCCCGCCTTGGATGCTTCTGAAATAGTAATATCAATCAACACAAATTAAATACTCCCTAACTGCACTACACTTTAATTCTTAAGGTAAAGCAAGTGTAATAGACAATGTACAGAATTTGAAGGATGAACTACAAATGTGTTATATACTTTAATGTTGATGTGTATGCACAGTTTTAAGGAAAAAATTCTCCATCTATTTTTGAATTTATAGACATTTTTTTCTTCTTAAATTGTTATTTAAGGTGTCCCCTTTTTAGAAATAAGAAAACTCCAAATAGCATGTTATATTCTCTTTAGTTGAAGTGTTTTTGCTATTGAGTAAGGTTTAGAAACAATTAATAGCATTAGACAAATCAAGAAAACATGTTACTTGTTTGATTTGACTCAAACTGTCCCAAACTATGTAATTTATTGTTTACAAACTCAACACATTTAAGACTGATTTTCCACTTTTCACTTAACTGCTATATTTAAAAAATCACCAAGCTCTTGATAGCCAAACAATTTATTTAAGAGTTGCCAAAAATGTTTGAAAAGTATTTTGGCTGAATCTGCAAAATATAAAATAATTTTACCACATGATTTTGATTTAGACTTTGAATACAGTATATCAGGTAATTAATTTGCAATCAAATTTAGCACAAATCATTCAATGAAAATTCATTTACAAAAAATAATATTAAAAAACTATACAAGTTTTTACCTCATCTGATATAAAGACATAGAAGAGTCAAAGTGAAAAAATAAGGTGAAAAAATAAGGTGAAAAAAAAATGGAAGAAAAAAAGTTGACCATTCATGCCATAACCAGGATTCGAACCCTCAACCCCCAATTTTGAAACATTTTTACCCAAATTTTGATACTCTTCAATTGGAGGCTCATCTTTATATTTGCTCTACCTTAATCAGACATAGAGTCTCCTTTGAGTCCATACTGTTTATGCATTTTCAATATGCATTTGAAATAATCATGATATTTAGGATTTTTATGAATTGATGAATTTGAAATGAAATAATGACAAAAGAGGTAAGACAACTACTACAAATATTCTTCAAAGATTGTTGTAAATATCAATGTTATGTTGATTTGATATTCCCATGTATTCCAGCCATGATAAGAAATGAATAAAAACAATAAATACAATTAATACTTGCTTAAAAAAAATTCTAACATCTTCCATGTTAATCTAACTTCCATTAGACTATTGATATAAGAGATACATAGAAAGGAGTTAAGCCCTGAAGGTCCTGTCATTTACAGCTATTAATAATGAAAATTTGATGATGTCATGCTTAATGTGCTCATTTTGAAAAACAGAGTAAAACTATTTAATTTAAATAACTATCAAAGTGAACACTGATCAGACTTAGCATACATATGATAATGCACACCCTGATCAGCCTTAGCATACATTTGATAATGCACACCCTGATCAGTGTAGCATACATATGATAATGCACACCCTGATCAGTGTAGCATACATATGACAATGCACACCCTGATCAGACTTAGCATACATATGACAATGCATGCCCTGATCAGACTTAGCATACATATGACAATGCACACCTTGATCACTGTAGCATACATATGATAATGCACACCCTGATCAGTGTAGCATACATATGACAATGCATACTCTGATCAGACTTAGCATACATTTGACAATGCACACCCTGATCACTGTAGCATACATATGATAATGCACACCCTGATCAGCCTTAGCATACATATGATAATGCACACCCTGATCAGTGTAGCATACATATGATAATGCACACCCTGATCAGCCTTAGCATACATATGATAATGCACACCCTGATCAGTGTAGCATACATATGATAATGCACACCCTGATCAGTGTAGCATACATATGACAATGCATACTCTGATCAGACTTAGCATACATTTGACAATGCACACCCTGATCACTGTAGCATACATATGATAATGCACACCCTGATCAGCCTTAGCATACATATGATAATGCACACCCTGATCAGTGTAGCATACATATGATAATGCACACCCTGATCAGCCTTAGCATACATATGATAATGCACACCCTGATCAGTGTAGCATACATATGATAATGCACACCCTGATCAGTGTAGCATACACATGATAATGCACACCCTGATCAGTGTAGCATACACATGACAATGCACACCCTGATCAGTGTAGCATACACATGATAATGCACACCCTGATCAGTGTAGCATACATATGATAATGCACACCCTGATCAGTGTAGCATACATATGATAATGCACACCCTGATCAGTGTAGCATACACATGACAATGCATACTCTGGTCAGACTTAGCATACATATGATAATGCATGCCTTGATCAGTGTAGCATACATATGACAATGCATACTCTGGTCAGACTTAGCATACATATGATAATGCATGCCTTGATCAGTGTAGCATACATGTATGTGAAATCTGAACCTGATCTGCACCGATTGCACCAGACTGAAGACTTTTTGGACACAATAAGTCATATATCATTTCATCACAAAATGATTGCATAATTGTATTTTTTTTTCATAAAAAAATAAACACCCAATGCCCAAATCATACCCATTTTTAATCTCCAAATGACATCATTTCACCACAAAATAACATTTCACCACAATATGATGAAATTATCACTTCATCAAAAGATGATGCATCTAAAAAAAATTCTTTTACAAAAGTAAGCATATATCACCTAGAGCTTTTGTCAGTTCATACTGGCACTTAACTTCATAGACCAACACTAAACTTAGATAATACTATAAAATCATGTACATGGTATCCAGAAAGATAGAGAAAATATTACTAATTTGGTTCAGTGTTAAGCAACCAGTCTTTTGAGGAACTGAACAGTAAAAACTATACTAATGAATTCCACCACACACTCAATCCAGTTCTTAGAAAAAAAAAGTTACACATAATAACATGACACATAACACACAAAAAAACCCACAATACCTAAGTCAAACTTAACTAAAAGTTATGTACAACAGGGGTAAGGTCCTATTCACTTTATCATTTATATATTTTCCATTTATGAAAGGGCATCAGGCACTGTTTATTATTATTAAGTTATTAATGATTATTCTTTTTTAGATATATCACAATTAAAACAATGCAGATAACATTGATTACACATCAAGCTAAGACTCCAGAGAGATGTCTTTGTAGAATCCATCAGGAAGGAGCCGGGAAGTTTATGATTACAATAATTAATGTGGCCTTTCATAGTGAAGTGTGACAAAAACACTTAAACAGTGAGTGTGAATGTAAACTGAGACAATAACAAGTGCAGGAACAAGAGGGTGAAGAGGGGGAACAAAGTCTGCTGACCACCATAATTTGTCCAGGATCTTGGCGTGGCAACCAGCATCTCAGTAGTGTCCGGTAAATAAACCTCTGTCAGGTGGCAGCAAATGGTACAGATATTTTAATACAGCTAAGAGACAGGAAAGATCTATGTGGCATGTACCAGTTGTATAGAGGTGGAATTCATAGTGCTACTGGGGCATTTCTAGGTCTCATTAACGTGCTCAAAGTACTGTTGACCTGGTGTTGTTCTGTGCTGTCTCACTTTATACATCTTTGTATATACACTACACATGTACAGCCATCAGAGTAGTCTTCTTGAAAGTTTGTGTATACAAGATACTCTTTTCATTACATTGACCAATGAATTTCATTGTAATGGTCATTTAGAAAAGCAGGCAAGGTATAGAGAAGCAAAAACAGTTGACCCTTTTCTCAATCCATTAAAGCTTTATGCTTAACTTAGATTCTGGCCTCTCATTTACACTTATCACTTTGTCACAAGGGACATCGGCTAAATAATATAATACAAAATATATCCACTCTTATACACTGTTTATTTTAAAATTCTACAAAACATTATTTGGGAATGCCACCTCAGTCCCACTGTGCACATGTATATATGTATTTACACACGTGTAAAATTCTACTTCCTGCATACATAGGTTATGAAAGGAGAATTTGGAAGAAGCTTGTGCTAGTATTAATTTAACTCATTTAATTATCTCATCCATATTAAGTCCTACCAATAGAAGTATTAACAAGGGATTGCAAAAGTAACTAAAAGCTAAAGAAATAACAGATGACTAAAAACTAAAGAAACAACTTTTGACTTAAAGCTAAAGAAACTATGCTAGACTGCGAAGTTCTTCAGCAGATTGATAATTTACACATCGAACGTAAACATTTGCTACGTTACCTTTTGGAACGTAGCCCTGGTTATCGTACACCGTTTCCATGACAGGTGCCATCATCAAGCGACCACCTCCATTGTATGGGGCATGACCATATTCATACGAGTACAAGCTGGTTTTGTCCACACGCTCATTCGGGTAGTTGGTAAAGTTAGTGGGCTTGGGAGTTGCTCGTGAAGCTCTGGATGAAAGAATATTACAACATTTGAGGTAAACAATAAAATAAATTAGAACTACATAGTTTAATGCGGGATAGAGCATCTATACAAATTTTATCCACACTGGCCCCACTCTGGGCATAAAGATATGCCACGTCTTCTAAAATGAACTGGTTTACCAGGCTCTTAGTTCTCATTACCTACCCAAATGTATACTTAATCTAATATTTAAAATTGTGAAATATAAACTCCATTATTCTGAACATATCAATACCAGAAGATATATATAAAAATTTAAAAAAGAATCAATAAAAAAATCAATTTTTGATGTCATAAATACATTGCTTTGAAGGAGTTTTTTATGTGCTGAAAGTTAGTTAAAACATATTCTTATAAAGGTAAAAAGGTTAAAGGTCGGGTGACGTATTCATGAAGAATCTAAGTTATTTTTTTCCAACTTAAACTAAGAAATTTACTTAAATCTTGAAAAATTTCCTTAGCAGCTTTTTTTTTGATTTTAGGGAAAAGGCCTGGCCATTCAGTAGGGGGAAAAAACTTTTTACGTAGTGTCTGCTATTATGTGACATCACGACTAAGGAATAAAAGATAGTTTAAAGTTTGGAACGATCGGGACAGGGCCGGTCAGAAGCTACTTTCCATGATCAAACTATCACACCCTTCACAGTGACATTGTTATTCAGTTATTATTATTGTCTATTGGGTTTATAAAACTGCAAATTTTGTTTTACAAACAAAAAAAAACAACATAAACATACATATGAACACAGTGCATAAAATAAAACAGGTAAGGAATGATAGCAATGTTTTTAAGTATTTAGTTTCATGTTGCTAACTGTCATGCTTTATGAACACATCAGGAGCTTCATGGCTAATTTGCTTGTGCATGAACATCAGAAAAATGAACTTATATCCTAATATTAAATATTTACTTAGAAAAGTTCACACGGTTCATGCAGGTTATAAATATGCGAACATCAATTTTTTCTTTGGAAAGTTATATGGAAATGTAAACATATAACATTTCTCTTCTCTTGTAGTTGATAGCCTAGATCAATAAGCATGAGTGTTAAAGTTAAGGCTTTCATTGAGCAGAACAATACTGATAAATCCCCAGTATGTGCTTACCTACCAATTATTCATACTCTTTTGATGGCAAACTAGCTGTTGGCAGCAAAACTGACAATTTTTAATTATTATTTTTGAGAGGTATAAATTAAGTAAATAGAACAATATTTTCATACTTGTAACGAAAAGAACAGAACTTTTGATTAAACCGTAATTTGTATGTTCAATATTAATTTGCTGAGGTATCGATATAGCCACTATATTCATCTTGCCGTTCGGGCCGAAGGACTTAATGTGGGAAGGTCTTCCAGCTGACTTGCAGACATGTGTCTGCGATCTTCCTCCACAAAGACATTACAATAATGATCATAATTGATCGCTGCATTGTATTTAAAAAAACACAAAAAACAAAACCAGATTCATCTTTCAGATATACTGATATCGGGATACCCATAAAAAGAGAACTGATTACAGCTCTTGTGAAGATGCAAACTCACCTGAAGCAGAGACATGCGACAGCAATCAGAATCAGCAGCAGGATGCCACCACCCACACCAATACCGACAGGAATGGCAATGTTTGGGACGTCATTACTAGCCAGTTGCTCAGCATCTGTTGTAGCCATAATTACCATGATCAGTATTAAAATATCATGATCCTAGTTAAAACATCATAGCCTTGGAAAAATATCATGATCATTACCCTGATCCTATAGTCATTATCCAGCATTTTATCATTATCATTCTTATAGCTGTCGTATTTATCATTGTCATCACCATCATCATTATCAACATCCTCATTGTTAACATCATCATCATTGTAATTAAAATCCTTATCATCAACATCATCAATTTTTCGTCATCTTTATTGACATCGTCAATTTCATCGTCATCATCAGCATCATCATCTTATAGCACCATCAGTATTATGACATAAATGTCATCACAATCATCATCTTTATTATCAACAGTCATGCATATCGCATTGCTCAGTTGATAAAAGGCTTAGGCGAAAAGATCTACAAATAGTAAAGATTATTAAATGGAACAAGATAAGGGATTGTATGCGAGTTTGATTATTCACAGTAGAGAAGATTTGAGAAGTTGAATGATCGTGTCATTTTTCTAACCCACTTCCAGTTGCTGGTTTGTATTTGTTTATTGTTGGGTTTTTCCTCCTACCAACATTATTTCAGTTAACTGGAGACAGTGTCCACCTGAAGGAGATACATTACTGCCTTCACTGTGTAAAGCATGCCCTGAACGTATGATACCACACCCAGTCACACTATCCTGACACCTGGCCAACCTGTTGTGAAACTATCTTTTTATGTGCTCGAGTGTTAAATGAAGCTATGCTACTACCATTTTTTAATGACTTTGGTATGTCGCTGCCCGAGTTGAATCCAGGCCTCTGTGATTGCATTTTATCTTAATGTTTTGGAAATAATTCCTTTTGATACAAGATTTAATATTTGTCAGTGTGAGCTTTTCAATGGGCACTAGGTTAGCGGAAAGTCTACATCGTTGTGAAGATAAGCTCAAGGCAGTACTTACTTTTACGGATATTGCAGCTAGGTCCCTCATACCACTCTGTACACAGACATCTAGGTGTGGGCTCATACTGGCAGACGCCACCATTCCTGCAGAAGTTGTTGTCACATTTGTCTGAAACACAAAGGTTTGTTTTTTTCTGTCACAAGATTGAAAAAAATATTCTTATTCAAGGCATCAGGAATTTTTGCAAACAAAATCAAGTTTGAAATATTTTAAGATGATTTCTGTAGTAAGGAATATAAGAATGTTACTATTTTCTTTATCTGTATCTGCACTGAAACAACTAACAGTTTGTACAGAGTGTGTTTCAAAATCTAGTTTTGGACTTAAGATAAGTGCTTGCATTTTGGCTTGAGTAGGATGTTTTTCTTTAAAACTCGGGGAAAAATACTTCTTTTTGTTGGGAATAAGACCCAACAGTGGCGAAAGACTTTGTAATCAATATCGGGAACACACCACCATTACCATAATGTTAAAGAACATAGAACAAAAAAAACAACCAATGGTGACATTGCTTACGTCTGCAGATAGATCCCTCTTGAGTTCCGAGGCTGTCATAGTTTACGAAGCACTGACATCTGTAGCCACGGGGATCACTAGCAGTAGTGGTGCATGTGGCATTAACAGAGCAGGTGTTGGCCGTGGCCACATCACAGAAACCTGGCAATACAAGTAATTTACAGTCAGGACATACATCAAATGGCACGTTATAAATATATATACCGGTATTTATAGTAATACAAACCTCAGTGCTATAATGATGAGGATAAGAAATATTGATAACATGACTGTTACCTATTGTCAATCAAAACAGGTTTAAGTATATCAACACATATTATCCCTTTACTAAATTATTATCATGGTCCTTTATCGTAGCCTTCTTTTCAAAATCATTATATTTTTGTTAAGAAATATTTAACATATTATATCTATCTATCTATCTATCTATCTATCTATCTATCTATCTATCTATCTATCTATCTATATCTATCTATATATATATATATATATATATATGCCTAGTATGAACAAATAAATTGGTTTATCGTCCCACCAACAGTATTTTAGTTATCTGGAGACGGTGTCCACTTGAAGCAGATATAGTGCTGCCTTCACTGTGTATAGCATGGCGTGAACACCTGGCATGACACCACACCCAGCCACACTATCCTGACACCGGGCCAACAAGTTGTAGAACTACCCTTATGTTTGCTTAAGCGTTAGCAAGGGAGCTTTACCACTACCATTTTTAACAACTTTGTTATGTTGCATCCAAGGATCGAACCTGAGGCCTTCCAAACCTGGAGCCAATGCTCTACCGATTGCAATATCGTTCCTATTAAATTTCTATTAGTACCTGAGGGTGCATAAAACATCATTAGCCCCCATCTGTTAAAAGATTGAACGACTGGGATAAAATATGTGTTATTACTGGGTTTATAAGTGCCTAATCAATGCCGCATAAAAATTTCTTGTTTTTTTTATTGGTTTATTTACACAGAATCAATATTTTTTTTTTACAATCAATATTTTTTAACCTGTAATTAGTTTATTCATGCAAAATCAGTATACGCTATTTTACTCTGTTAATTCTAAGTACTTACTCAAGCACTGGTTGACATTTGTACTGCCTGTCTGTTGGGTGAACTTTTTCCCACCAGGACAGTGGGTGCAGTTGAACTGGTTAGCAAGAGGTTGGTACTGACCAATAGGGCAGTTAGAACATACTTCAGTGACTGTGTTGAACTGCTCTCCAGCATTACATGGACCTAGAGAAGACAGAAAGTGTCAGTGAATGCCCAAGTCAGGTATTAGATCTGCAACAATGCTTTAGTCTGAAAACATCATTTAGTCTGCAGCAATTTAAGAGTCTTGAGATCATCCTTTAGTCTGCAGCCAATTTGAGTCTGAGATCATCCTTTAGTCTGCAGCCATTTGAGTCTGAGATTGTCCTTTAGTTTGCAGCCATTTGAGTCTGAGATTGCCCTTTAGTTTGCAGCCATTTGAAGGTCTAAAATCATAATTGAGTCTGCAGCCATTTGAGAGTCTGAGATCATCCTTTAATCTGCAACAATTTAAGTCTGAGATCATTCAATAGTTTGAAATTATATATCTGAGATCATTCTAGAGTCGGAGAACCATCTTTACTAGTCTGAGATGAATCTATTCAAGAGTAAGATGCCTTCTTCCTCCTCTATTCAAGTATATAAAGCCATAAAAAAACTTGCCAAAATTCAGAATTGTAAAACAAGGTAAGTGCATATGCATATGATCTATCACAGTACAGATACATTGGTTACTTTCAAGGAAATGGGGTTCAGTATGACTGGATGGATGAATAGATGTACATGGCCAAAATGACTGTATATCTTTCTTCCCTAAGACAGGGCAAAAAACACAACAACAGCATGATACATGAGGCAATCCTTACTTCTGCATTCTAGTACATTGGTTGCCCCGATGCGAGGGGTGTATGTGATGCTGTTTGGACAATTGATGCACTGGAATTCTCCGGATGCTGGCTGGTACGTGCCTCTTTCACAGTTGTAACATCTTCTCTCCTGTACCACATACTTTTGGCCCGCAGTACAGGGACCTACAAACATGAAGCACACATAATAATTTAACATAAATATAACAAAAAAATAACATGAGATCAAACATGTACAAATGATAATTTAACAGAAATTTAACAGAAATTATAACATATCAGCAAATCTTCACATAAGACAATGCAACAAAAATATAACAGAAATATAACATATGAGCCAACCTGCTCAAAACATAACAAAAAATATGTAAAATAATATTACAGAAACATAACATATTACACATAAGATAATATAAAATAAATATATATTTTGTTACATGAGCCATCCTTAAATAAATATAAGAGAAAAAAATATAAAATAAATACATATATATTTTTTTGAACGAGCCTTCCTTAATTATTTAAAAAGAGAAAAACAAGATATATGCTTACCAACATAAAAGATAATAAAACAAAGGTAAAATATATACACAACATAACATTTACGTCATGAAAATTGAGTTAACACATCATGATAAAAAATTGCATCACCTAAAATATAAGTAAGTTTTAAATACAAGGGAAGTAAATAAAAAAATCTCCAATAAAATTAATTGACACATGTTTATCACTTTCATATTTTTAGATTTAAGAAATAAAAAGACATGCTAGAAAGATTATGTTTTTTTGTGACCTTTAAATTATAATGCACAGTGTTTTGTTCAGATATTTAGTAATTAATCACTCAGATCTTTCACTTTTGTAATTAGAATACTGTGCATCTGATTGTAATACTGTGTATTATTCTGCGATATATCCTGCAAAATTAAAATCTATCGTATTATTCATAGATGACGATTAGTTTGCTTACTCAGGGTGCATTCACCAGAGGAATCCGCGCCTGGCTCACGTGTATTCAGGCCGTCTGGGCAGGGTGTGCATACATCGGTAGCTGGGTCGGACCGGTAGAAGTTCTTGGGACACAACTGGCATAAATTGTTGGCATCAACATACTGGCCCAGGGGACAGGAGCCTGAGGTGTTTACAGAATGGAGTTAAATAAGAATTCTGTCTAGATCTGGTATGTAAATGTGTATGATAGCAATAACTAGTTTACCCATGTATGTGACAGCAATATGTAGTAAGTTAATGTACATAACAGCAATACTTTGTGTATTCATGTACATTACAGCAATAACGCTTGTGTATCTGTGGACAATAAAGCAATAACTAGTGTATCCTTGAATGTGAGAGCAATAACTTGTTTGTTCATGTACATTACAGCAATAACTTGTGTATCCATGTATGTTAGGGAAATAACAGGAAGCTTATGTACATTACAGCAATAACTAGTCTACCCATGTATGTGTAAAGCAATACTTTGTGTATTCACAAACATTACAGCAATAACTTGTGTATTCATGTATGTTAGGGAAATAATAGGAAGCTAATGTACATTACAGCAATAACTTGTGTATCCATGTATGTTAGGGGAATAATAGGAAGCTTATGTACATTACAGCAATAACTAGTCTACCCATGTATGTGTAAAGCAATACTTTGTGTATTCACAAACATTACAGCAATAACTTGTGTATTCATGTATGTTAGGGAAATAATAGGAAGCTAATATACATTACAGCAATAACTTGTGTATCCATGTATGTTAGGGAAATAATAGGAAGCTAATGTACATTACAGCAATGGCTAATGTGTAATTGTTCATTATAGCAGTAAAATATTAGTAACATTTAAGTCAGCTATAATATTTCCATCTACACAATTAACTTATATCAACTTGTATCAGTATCAAATACACATACATATAAAAAAAATTTTTTTCTAGAAACTTACAACATTTAAAACAAGTCTAATAAGTTTCCAACAGCTATGTGGTATTTATAATTTTAATCTTAAGGCTACACCTCAAATCATCTACACTTGATCAATATACTGTATCACAAATTAATGTTTCACTCCAGAAAATAATTTATTAGTCTATCAAAGCAAGCCAGAAAAAGTAATAACCCCTTTAATTTAGTTTGCTGAAAACTTGGTTTGGATTTGCTAGAATGAATTATTGTTGGAGTATTTGCTGCACAAATAGTCTTTCTAACAAGAATAAGAATATATGACAAAGTCCTATGAGCATTGCAACATATACCAGACCCCGAAAAAGCACAGGACGAAGGTATTCACACACAAGCCAAATGCAGAAAGAACAAATCTGTGATAAATCATTTAAGAAAAAGAGCAAACCCATCAGATGCCGCCTTGGATCGATCATTCGGCAAAATGTTTTTGTTCTGTTTTTTGTTTTTTTAATTGACCCCAGTGACCAATTATTGTCATTTTAGTGACACCCAGTTATTTTGTTGAAGGAAGACCCAAGACAAACGTCTGAGGAGGTACAAGTCGGCTGACCGCCCTCACCCCCACCAACAAGATAGCATGGTTTTAACAAAAATGTGATCATCTTGTTGTATGACTTTCCCAGTTGTTACCACCTACTCTGGTGTAGTTAAGAAAAACAACAGAATTCAGAGCGTTCAGCCCTGTGATTGCCCAGGGGTTAGTATGATTACATGTTTCATTTATGAAAAATTTTGATTCAAAGAAGAGCTTACGTCTGCAGTCATTGATCGATGTGGACCCAACTGTCCTGGTTGACTGGCCTGATGGACATGCATCGCATGACGTACGCCATTTCACTCCATTATATGAGCTAATCGGACACTGTGCACATTGATTGCTGGAGCTGATGAATGTACCAGGTGTTGTGCAGTTTGCTGAAAAAAAAACAACAACAAAACATAATATCTAGTATTTTAAATAAGGCCAAGGGTAGCATTTTCTGCTACAAGATTATAACCAAATTGAAATATTAGTTATTAAAATTTTAAAGCTAATCTATTTGAAAACTATGGTAACTTGCTATATTTGAAATTGTTGAAACTTTTATTGAGTAACTGTCAACTGGCCCTACAGTGCCAATAGATAGTTTCCATGTGATGTCCATGATGTACTGATAAGACAGTTTAAGGCAGCCATCTTTGATGGCAAAAGCTAATACTGGACAAAAATCTGGAAATATGTGCTGTATTAAACTCACCACTGTCTTTTTTTTTTTCAGTCTATCTTACTGAATTTTATATTAAATTTAAAAGCTTTTATGCAGTATTTTAAATATCAAAACTATATTTTGATAGTTTAAGAGGTAAAAAATATACAACCAAAAAAGGTACACGGTTAATTTTGTTTAAGGATAAACCAATAATTTTATTTAAGTTTGTGTATTAATTCTTTGTGCATTTATCAATTTTAAAAATATTGTAATCTAAAAATATGAATTTCAAGAGCTTTCCAATGGTGTATAGCTTTTATTTTTTGGACCACAAATGAAGAAGTAAGAGGAATATAAAATTTATGCATCTTTACAGTTCATCTGAAAATCCCATGAAGTTGCCATCTTTAAGATGGCTGCCGAGATAAGGGATCTTCACTGATGTTGAAATCTATGCAGCTGTACACAGCCAAAGGAGAGGGTTATTATGAGTTTTAATAAGCATTTGATAAATTGACTGCTCATCTATCATATTTTTTCAATATAAAGATTCACTAAATACATGAAACTTCACTTAAAAAAATTTAAATAAAAATGCATGAAATTGGGATTGTGTGTTTGATGTCAAAATTGTGTTGTGTCAGCCAATAAAATCGCATACATCCTATACAGTAGAACAATATACATTGTTGACCACTACCTGCCGATGACTCTTTACTAACACCTTTGATAACAACTGTACCACAACTCACCAATTGTACAGTCACTTTCGTCCACAGCCCCAACACTTGGAGTGATGAAGTTGATGTTGCACAGTTGACAAGATGTCTGAGCTCGGATGGTCTTGTTCCTGTAGTAACCCCTCGCACATAGCACACACCGCTGATTGACTGCATCATACGCTGAACCAGACTCACAGTCCACTGGAAAAACAGATGATATATATATATATATATATATATATATATATATATATATATATATATATATATATATATATATATATATAAATCTTTTAAAGGTGGTATCCAGGCAGTCTGCCTATGTCAAATTTGTATGTAACAATATTTGACCTCTGTTTGGGGTATCTGTGCGTAGTTTCTGCAGAAAAATCATACTTGAGTCTAAGCAGAGATGATTTTCAAAAGTATCTCAATTTAAAGGTGATAAAACTGGTTAATAAGTTCTAAAAATGTTCATTCTTTTTAAAGCTATAAATAAGAACCCTTGGGATTCCTGCTAGAAATAGTCATCGACGTCATAGCTGATGACGTAAATGAGCAAAAATATGAATGGTCACGTGGTTTTCTTAGTTTATACCATCTTCAAAAGGGGAGGGGTGCGAGGGGAGAGGGCAAATTACCATTCAAACTTTCTTTGCTGTGAATGTAAATCAACACCATGTGTTAGGTGCCTACCTTTTATTGCATCTGAACATTTATACATACAAAACAACAAGAAGTGATGACATGGCGCTAAAGAGTTGTGGACGTCACTTACAATAATGCAGTGTTGTCATTAAGCTGGAGGGAAGTGACATTATGGTGCCAGAGCGTCCGCGGACATCACACACAATAACGCTGTGTTAATTTTAGTTCTGATAAAAGCAAACAGCTGGATGAGCAGATGTCTTCCAGCTGACTGCCACAATGATCACAAAAGAATGTGATATAGATAAGAATGTGACATATATTTATAAAATTAAATAAACATGAAGAAAATTTGTCATGAATAAAAATATCATTTTAAAGAGAAATTCTTTGTAGTTCAATATATTTGTCTCTCTCTCTCTCTCTCTCTCTCTCTCTCTCTCTCTCTCTCTCTCTCTCTCTCTCTCTCACACACACACACACACACACACACACACACACACACACACACACACACACACACACACACACACACACACACACACACACACACACACACACACACACACACAAAAGACATATTAAAAAATCAATAAAAAATTACCAAGTTATAGAAAGATTACTTACAGACACAGTCTGTTGCCAAGGTAGCCCCAGTCTTCAGAGTGACACGTCCTGATTGGCAGTTGGTGCACTCGTTCGCCATTGGTTGAGTCTGGTATGTATCATAGGGACAGATCTTGCATGTTGGCGTAGTGCCTGTACGGTCTAAATACTGACCCGCAGTACAGTATGCTGTAACAAAAAGCACAACCAACCCTACAGTACAGTAGGCAAGAATGGAAACATAACCAATACAGGGAAAAACAAACAATCCTTCAGTAAAGTAGGCTGGACCAGAAACACAACCAACCCTACAACCCTACAGTACAGTAGGCAAGAATGGAAACATAACCAATACAGGGAAAACAAACAATCCTTCAGTAAAGTAGGCTGGCTGAGAAACACAACCAATCCTTCAGTACAGTAGGTTGAAAAAAAAGTGCAAGTGCCTAAAATAGTTTAAAATTGTTAACCATGCTAGTATAACTTGTATGATGGAAAGTGTGTAAATCCTTGCACTTTATTATTTTATTATCCTTATGATCATTTTTTTCTATTTCCATATCTAGTAAGGTTGTAAATGCAGTACATGCAATGCTTCAAAGGCCACACACAAATCTGCATGAGTTTCTCTCTGGTGGAAATCGAAATGTGTGGCTATCACAATTGTTTGTTTGTTTTTCAACATTTACTAATATAATTTCATCAGGTTGGCTATTTCAGGAGTTAACCTCTGTTTATGTTGATGTGTTCTAGTTTACATTTAAAAACCTAACAAAGCGTATCAACTTACGCAGGGAACACTGGACACTGTTGCTAGCACCGGTGGAATTCGTGGTGGTGCCAGTCGGGCACCTAGTACAAGCTGCTGCCGCAAGTTCAGGTTTATAATAGCCTCGCTGACATGGCTGACACAACCCACTCACATCTTCATACCCTGGCTGACACTCCACTACAATGGAACAAAACAGTAAATATTGCTAGATAGTACAAGTCTGTGTATTTGGAAACCTAAATAAGAGTGATTAGGTCACCTGTATTCCAGAAGTTGTCAGACAAAGGTCGATTTATTTTCTTTAGTGAATCAACCTATGGGGTAATTCAATACGAAAATATGACAATCTCCTATGCTTATTTCAACTCTCAGATAAGACACAGCATGCAATCAGTTATTACATGTAAACAAAGCAACCCAACAGTTACCACCAAGGAATGGTTAGTCTGCAAAAGTGCTAGATAAGCTAGAGTTATAGTTCTTATATACAGCACTTATAACACTTAAGGTATCCAAGTCCAAAGAGGAAATCTATGCAAACCTGTTAAAATTTATGCTTTGGACAAGCATGTGTGACAATGTTGCCAACAACATGTGCCATCAGACAATGTCATCCCTAAATGCCTGCAATGCAAAGCATGCAACACGAAAATCAATATTTTTGTCCCCTAAAGTTTTTAATAAAATAACCATCGGCCGGATTATATCTGTTCCAAGACAGGAAGTATATGGGGGCTGTATTAGAATGAAATTTGTCAGTGCATAGATGAGAATTTCAGGTGATATTTTTCCGATACCATTGGTCAGATTTTGTTGAAACTCTCAAAGACTCAATAGTAGCAAGCTTAGATGTGTGTATCATTGACACATTCTGACAAATTTGAGTTTACATTAGTTATTGACTTTTTGTTTAGTAGAAAAACCTAACCATATTGAAGTTCTCACACCGAACAGGACTTGAACCCTTGTGGTGAGGGACTGAGCAGTTACACTTCTAACCAATTGGTAACAGACGCCCGTATATGACTTTGTATGTTGCAGCTATGGTTTGAACCAAGGGCCTCCTGTACCTGGACAACCATTATTGTTTGTTTATTTGTTTATTGGGTTTATCGTCCCACCAACAGTGTTTCAGTTATCTGGAGACGATACCATTATTGTACCCAAGAGATACTTACATATGCACAGGGATGCATTGTTGGCTCCTGTTTTCTCAGTTGTTTTGTCCACACCACACTTTGTACAATTAAGAAGCCATTTGGTTTCAGTATAATAGCCCTTTGGACACAGTTCACATTGGTCAAGGGCATTCAGTCGGGAGCCAGCACTACAGTTGCCTGAAGTCATTCAATCAAATTAATCAGTTGGATTCAATCAACCAGTCTCTAAATCAAATGGATCAAGGGTATTCAGTCAGAATCAACACTACAGTTGCATGAAGTCATTCAATCAAATTAATCAGTTGGATTCAATCAACCAGTCTCTAAATCAAATGGATCAAGGGTATTCAGTCAGAATCAACACTACAGTTGCATGAAGTCATTCAATCAAATCAATCAGTTGGATTAAATCAACCAGTCTCTAAATCAAATGGATCAAGGGCTTTCAGTCAGAATCAGCACTACAGTTGCCTGAAGTCATTCAATCAAATCAATAAATCTGTTTTCCAATAAAATACATTTAAATGAAATGAAAAAAATTATAATCAAATAACTCAAGTCAAATCAAACAAATCAAATAACCAAATCAAACTAACTCTTAACACCATTTGTGTGTGTGTTTTTTGGTTTTGTTTTAGTACATCACAGTGACACAATTATGGTCAGTATAGCAAAGTCCTGCTATTATGGGTGAAGGAAGACCCCTAAACTAATGTCTGGGTAGAACCAGTGGGGCACTATAGAGCTAATGATCTCTTCAACTGAAAGTTTAATCACTGACCAGGACTCAGACCCACTTGATTAAGGGTCGAGATGTTCAAATTTTGCTATTCTACGTACTTAGTTACTGGAAGCTCTGTATTAAAGGAAATAAAAACCCCAACACTTCTAAGCCCGACGGCAAAATAAAAATAAAATCTGGACGAATATGCTTGCTGGAAACCATTATGGTGGGGTACGCTCTTCATGTTAATGGGCTGAAGGGTGTTTCCAGCAAGAAATGTACCTGTTATCAGATAAAGATAAACACTCACCAATCCTACATTCAGCAAGTGTCTTTGCGCCAGTCGTGGGAGTGATAAACTCTGCAGGACACAGCACACAAGCGCCAAACAAATTGTTGGTGCCATTGTTATCCTTGTAGTAGCCCCTGGGACATGAGACGCATGCGGTTCCTATCTTCTCTTGGCCAGATGGGCAATATGCTGAAAGTATACAATTTCAAGAATATACGCTACCTTTTAAAAAAAATATTTTTCAGGTCAAGTCCATATGGATGACTTTTTTCTGAGAATTCTAAGTCCCTCTGGGTGATATAGAGTGAATTTTCTTCTCTATGGATAAACATTTTGCATTAAAAGGTGTAATTAAGGTATTTTTGTAGTAGTTTTATTTTGGACTTGTCTCTCTTGTCCGGGTAACAAGCTTCCATATTATATATACATTTGTTAATAAAATCTGCATTAAAAGACATTTTGCTTGAAAAATACCCAACAAACTCTTGAAAGGTCATGAGCATACATGTTTGTATTGTACTACTCTGGATTCTTGATTGAAGGTTTTAGGTTCAATGTTTTTACTTAGCCAGAGATGTTAGTTTTTACAAAAAACAAGACAAAATCTTAGTTTGGCTTAATTTTGATAATCCAAGCCTTGAGTGTAGTCTGTCTAACCGAGAACAAGGTCTCTTTTTCAAATTGTAAAATATAATACATTAAAACAAAATAAAATCAAGAAAATGACATACTCTCGCACTGCGTTGAAGCAGTGGCTTCTATGAGTCGTGTTGAGGTACCCGCGGAGCACGTGAAACAGTCTGGCTGGTTCTCACTTGACTGGTAGGTTCCGAGAGGACATGACACGCAACTGTTCTCATCCGCACTTCTCTTTGTCCCAGGTGGGCATCTCCCTGTGGCATGGCATTAATAGGTGTTATTAAAAAATTGAACATTTGTTATATTAACTACATTTATTAATAAAAAGTAATTTTTGACTAAACAAAAAACATGCAGTGATAACAAGATACATTGCTAGAGAATCAACCGCAATAATTTATATCATATGGTTGTATGCAATATACAAACTAACTGGGAGCAAACCACTATCACTTTCTTTGGTACATTCAGTAAAAATACAAAATAATTGCACATGGTGCTAACAAACAATTTTATAAACATATGTTATCTGTGGGATTTGGATAATATTCATCCACAATTTTATTTTTAACAGTTTGTACTCCTTAAATCTCTGGTCTACATCATCCAAGCTGTCAAGAGTTTATAAAATATGATTGATAAATATGCATAGAAAGTGTCTTTTTTTAACAAGGTTTGCAAAATATGGAACAAGCTGATGAATGGGGTTTACCTTATTCAAAATGAAATTAACTTACTGATAGAGCATTGGCTCCTGTTAGTGGTGGCACTGCCAGCTGTTGTGAAGAAGTCTGGGCATGGTTGGCATGGCTGGAGCAGTCCATCATTGTTGTCTTTGTATGTTCCCTTTTCACAAGCCAGACATGCTCCAGTACTAGCCCTGTAGTACCCTGAGGCACAGTAGTCTGAAGAAGCAATCAGATATAAGATTATTATTAATCATAATCATTTGACATGTTTGTTTATCGTCTACCAATATCGGATATCCAGAAACCTGGAGCAGATATGGTGAATTAACTAGTTTTTCAGGCAACTTATTCATGGCTTGGAAGAAAGCGGCACTTGTAAGGCAGAAATGAAACACAAGGCAAGTGTTGATTGTAAAAGGTCATTCCAGGGAATTACTGTTTTGAAAATGTATTTTAATGCAAACAAGGCATTTGGAAAAGTATCTATTGAAATTTTGTAACAACTCCTTCTGATAACTTACTAAGACATTGGGTGGATGAGGTTGAGTTAGTAGTGAGTGTGGACGATCCGGCGCTGCAGTTTGTACAGTTGACGCTGTTTGCAGCCTCGTTGTAGGTGCCCAGTGGACATGGCAGGCAGGTGTTTCCATTGACAGGTAGGTTGGGGTAGTAGCCGGCATTACACATATCTGCAGACAGATAGCAAACAGATGCTAAAAAAATTGTACAGAGACAATACCTTAACACTACAGCCCATGCTCAAAAACAACTGTAGATGGACTGTAATTTAACACTGCAGCTCATTCTTAAAACAACTGTAGATGTACAGCAATTTCACAATGCAGCTCATTCTTAAAACAACTGTAGATGTACAGCAATTTAACACTGCAGCTCATTCTTAAAACAACTGTAGATGTACAGCAATTTAACACTGCAGCTCATTCTTAAAACAACTGTAGATGTACAGCAATTTAACACTGCAGCTCATTCTTAAAACAACTGTAGATGTACAGCAATTTAACACTGCAGCTCATTCTTAAAACAACTGTAGATGTACAGCAATTTAACACTGCAGCTCATTCTTAAAACAACTGTAGATGTACAGCAATTTAACACTGCAGCTCATTCTTAAAACAACTGTAGATGTACAGCAATTTAACACTGCAGCTCATTCTTAAAACAACTGTAGATGAACAGCAATTTAACACTACAACTGTAGATGTACAGCAATTTAACACTGCAGCTCATTCTTAAAACAACTGTAGATGTACAGCAATTTAACACTGCAGCTCATTCTTAAAACAACTGTAGATGAACAGCAATTTAACACTACAGCTCATTTTTAAAACAACTGTAGATGTACAGCAATTTCACACTGTAGATGTACAGCAATTTAACACTGCAGCTCATTCTTAAAACAACTGTAGATGAACAGCAATTTAACACTACAGCTCATTTTTAAAACAACTGTAGATGTACAGCAATTTCACAATACAGCTCATTCTTAAAACAACTGTAGATGTACAGCAATTTAACACTGCAGCTCATTCTTAAAACAACTGTAGATGTACAGCAATTTCACAATACAGCTCATGCTGAAAACAGTGGCACAAACAGAAATAAATTTTCGCACTTACATTGTTAAATTACTTCATGAATAATACCAACAGGAAAGCATAGTAACAGGGAAAACAATACACTTCTAAAATATTTTCACAAATATAAATAAGCCTCTCATCTATTTTTGAAATAGAAACTTTTTGTTTGAATGATTGAAACAAACATGAAATGTGATAAATAACAACCATTTTCGTTAGTTTAATTTTCAACTTGGGCAATGAGCTCAGTTATCTGCACAATTATAAAGAAGCACAAGGAATCAACCTTTAATCTGTGGAAGAATATGGCACAAGACAATTACAGTCGAACTTGTGATAGTGGTCACATGTTAAGAGCGGCTACCATGCTGTAAGCATTCAGTTTAGGTCCTCTCAAGCAAATTGTTGTTTAATCAGTGGTCACATGTCCTTTGTTGCCAGCGATTAGCTTGATTGGGCAAATCCGTCTTTAATTGACTTCCAATTAGCGACCAATCAGCATGTGTAAATTAATTTATGCATAGATTGACAACATCAAAGTAACCTGACTACATGTAGATAAAGTTGTTGCAGTTTCTGTTTTTGGTAAGATAAACCTTGTTTAAATGATATTTACTTCATCTAATAAGACATTCCTTCCAGTTTTTGTTAAAGAAAAGTTAAAAACTTGCACCATTGGGAACAGAGCTGTCCGAATATATGTACACTTTTTAGCAATTTGTGGCACTGCAATTTGACGAAGATTTTGGTACACACAGTTTAAACTTGATGTGAATAATTTAAAATAGTATGCTTTGTACTTTAAGCGACCAAACTACTAATAATGGAGCAGCATTTTCTTTGATTTAGTGAGGCATTTCTCATATTCTCAATCATACGTTGACATGCCAAAAGCAGTCATGTTGTAGTAGTAAATAGATCTATTTATTGAACAGTAATTTGCAGTAGTTCTACCATTTGATACTTATTTGTAAACATACATGCCCACAGTAATAGGCAGACAATTAATAATGTCATATTTTGTATTTAGCAGCCAACTTGTCTTAAGCAGCCAGTTTTAGGCTGTCCCCTGCTTGGCTGCTCAATACAAGTTTGACTGTATGTCATTTATGGCCACATTTCCTTGAAATTCCTGTTAATACAGAAATAAACACAAGGTTAAGGTCTATTAACCAAAAAAAATCATATCTTACAGATTGTACAGTTGGTGGCCTTAGTAGATGCTGGCATTGGAGCTCGATAGCCAGTAGGACATGAGCGGCACAAGCTTCGGAAGTCAACTTCATTGTCCTTGTACTTGAATTCTGTACATGGGACGCAAACGCCTTCTGACTGCACCTCATAACCTGATTTGCAGAAGACTGAAAAAAAAAAGAAAAAGAAATTCCAGTGAAACACATTCTTATGAATCATCTGCCATGATTCTAAAAGATTTTACCAGCATCTGTGTTATATTGTTCTGTGACTCTTTCTTGCTGGTGTCAACTGTCTGAAGCTAATGTTTGGTAATGAAACACAATTCATGAAATTTGCTTCATCACTGGCTAGGATAGTCCATAAAATAAACTATTTCAACTGAGACCTCTTTGATTAATAAACTTTTTCAAGTGAGAACTGATTGATAAAATAACTATTTGAGAACTCTTTGATAAAATAACAATTTCAAGGGAGACCTCTTTGATGAATTAACTATATTAAGTGAATTAACTATTTCAACTGAGACCTTTTTGATGAATTAACTATTTCAACTGAGACCTTTTTGATGAATTAACTATTTCAACTGAGACCTCTTTAATGAATTAACTATTTCAACTGAGACCTCTTTAATGAATTAACTATTTCAACTGAGACCTTTTTGATGAATTAACTATTTCAACTGAGACCTCTTTAATGAATTAACTATTTCAACTGAGACCTCTTTAATGAATTAACTATTTCAACTGAGACCTTTTTGATGAATTAACTATTTCAACTGAGACCTCTTTAATGAATTAACTATTTTAACTGAGACCTCTTTGATGAATTAACTATTTCAACTGAGACCTTTTTGATGAATTAACTATTTCAACTGAGACCTTTTTGATGAATTAACTATTTCAACTGAGACCTCTTTAATGAATTAACTATTTCAACTGAGACCTCTTTGATGAATTAACTATTTCAACTGAGACCTTTTTGATGAATTAACTATTTCAACTGAGACCTCTTTAATGAATTAACTATTTCAACTGAGACCTCTTTGATGAATTAACTATTTCAACTGAGACCTTTTTGATGAATTAACTATTTCAACTGAGACCTCTTTGATGAATTAACTATTTCAAGTGAGACCTCTTAAATGAATTAACTATTTCAACTAAGACCTCTTTAATGAATTAACTATTTCAACTGAGACGTCTTTGGTGGATTAACTATTTCAACTGAGACCTCTTTGATGAGTTAACTATTTCAACTGAGACCTTTTTGATGAATTAACTATTTCAACTAAGACCTCTTTAATGAATTAACTATTTCAACTGAGACGTCTTTGGTGGATTAACTATTTCAACTGAGACCTCTTTGATGAGTTAACTACCGTATTTCAAGTGAGACCTCTTTAATGAGTTAACTATTTCAAAAAAGACCTCTTTGATGAATTACCTATTTCAACTGAGATCTTTTTGATGAGTTAACTATTTCAAGTGAGACCTTTTTAATGAATTACCTATTTCAACTGAGACCTTTTTGATGAGTAAACTATTTCAAGTGAGACCTTTTAAATGAATTAGCTATTTTAACTGAGACCTCTTTAATGAATTAACTATTTCAACTGAGACCTCTTTGATGAATTAACTATTTCAACTGAGACCTCTTTGATGAATTAACTATTTCAACTGAGACCTCTTTAATGAATTAACTATTTCAACTGAGACCTCTTTAATGAATTAACTATTTCAACTGAGACCTCTTTAATGAATTAACTATTTCAACTGAGACCTCTTTGATGAATTAATGTTATGGTCTAAGAAGCACAATGGGATAAAAATATGAACAGGGTAAGTAATTGGTCTGTGATATTTACTAATTTGTGTTTACATGATTTTTTTGACAATGCTGATAAAATATCCAGATTTGATTGACTTTGGCAACAAATAAAAGTGTTGATATTTTTCTTACTTAAGGAAAGTCTAAATAATTGACTTAGCATTGTGACTAGCATTGCCCATTTAAAAGAGACCTCTGCAAAAGATTGAAAACATTTACCGTGGATTAAATTTCTTTGTCATCATTGTATATCCCTTGAAGATTATGACATAAAAATCAGATGTTATAGTTATTTGCTGTCACGGAATGGTGTAAACTCAGGTATACTTACAGATGCAATCTGTCTTGTTGATGGTTCCTGTATTAAGGGTGGTGTAGCGGTCAGGCATAGTAGCGTTGCACATGTTACAAGACTTCTGCCATTTTTGGTCCTGATAGTAGCCCTTGGTACATTGGAAGCACTGATTCAATGTTGTGTTGAGGTACGTGCCAGGCAAACATTCAGCTAAGGAAAATTACAAAGAAAAGGTTACCACTATTGACATAATATTAAAGACTCATTTCTGGTTGGTTTTTACACTACAATAATAGCGGTTAGTGCTAAAGTTAACTGCCGTTATTAGAGGTCATTTTTTTTTTTTATGCCTGGCTGGGTAAGAGCATCGGTATGACTATAGCAAATTGACTGACTATACAGTCGATGTACGCACTGTTTCAACCACTTCCTTTTCCGTCCAGCATTTTAAAATTGCAAGCACAAATCATTTGGTCTTAAGATTTTTTGCAAATTCAGTAATTAAAAGTTGTATTAAATTGCTGATATGTAGCTGAAAGACTATTAGTGTTTAATTGTATTACTATTTGTTTTAATTGCATCAATGGTTTAAATAGAGTGAGATTTAGAATGAATACATAATTGAATACACAAGGCTTCTTTTGTCTTATTTTCATTTTTTGTTTAAATTGTTGCTTTGTTGAGGGTCTATTTCTGTTTTAATGTGAATTTAGTTGAGGTCAAGTATCATGTATGTATTATTGACATTGTTTTATAATTGCAAGCACTTTTCATGACAAAAAAGAAGTTCTACGTCGGGGATTTACACTACTTTTTTTTTATTTCAGGGGTTTAATGGATGCAGGATCTATGAAAACAGGGGTCCAGCATGAAAATTTGGGGGTCAAAGTCACTTTAGTAGTAGAAATTGAACATTATAGCCATATAATGGCATTTATAGTATATGTAAATAAACACTAAATAACATTTCCAACTTTTCATTAAAATAACGCTTGAATGCATCTGAACAATACAGCGTTCCTAACAACATCTGCTGTAAGCTTTTAATTTTAACGTGTGCATTGATTGGCTGGTAAATTTACATACACGATGACAAGGTAAGAAATTTATGGCATCGGAAATGTCAAGTACAAATTGCAGATAACCAAAACATTTGATGTCGAAATGACTTTGCTGTGATTTATGCATATATGTACTTGGGATCCCGGTAAATCCCTCTACGTCTTATTACCATAGGGTGTGGAACAAAATGCAATCGAGATGCAAATGTATTTATAAAATTCAACACTAAATGAGTTCAAAACTTATAAATAGACATCATCTTATCCATCTACTCTGCAGCTGATTCTTATCAGATTGGTCAGTGCATGAAAGATCTACTACAGACACTTGCCAGTTCAGTCAATTTATGCAAGATCTACAAGATCTGCTACCGACTCATGTCAGATCAGTCAGTGCATGCAAGATCTACAAGATCTGCTTCTGACTCATGTCAGATCAGTCAGTTTATGCAAGATCTACAAGATCTGCTACTGACTCATGTCAGATCAGTCAGTGCATGGCAGATCTACAAGATCTGATACTGACTCATGTCAGATCAGTCAGTTTATGCAAGATCTACAAGATCTGCTACTGACTCATGTCAGATCAGTCAGTGCATGCCAGATCTACATGATCTGCTACTGACTCATGTCAGATCAGTCAGTGCATGGCAGATCTATAAGATCTGCTACTGACTCATGTCAGATCAGTCAGTGCATGCAAGATCTACAAGATCTGCTATTGACTCATGTCAGATCAGTCAGTGCATGCAAGATCTACAAGTTTGCTTCAGACTCTTGCTAGATCAGCCAGTTCAGGCAAGATCTACATGACTCTTGCAAAAAGACCAGTTCCCTTTGTATGTACAATAGTTTTAAGTAGTTCATTTTGATATAAGAATAATTATTTAACAAATACAGATGGTTAAAATATAAACATACCAACTGTGCATTCTGCCACAGACTTGGCAGCTACTGTTGCTGTTATAAAACCAGTCGTGCAAGTTTGGCACACCCTGTGCAAAGTGGCATTTCGATATGTGCCAATTTTGCATGGCACACAGTTACTAGGACCATTCAGTTCATATCCATGGTCACACGTGCCTGCAAATTAAACAAACATCTGCATAAAACAGACTGAAACTTTTAAGATAAGCAAAACAAAATCACAAAACATAACTTTGGAAGACGAAAAAAATGCATAAAAAATAACTTTTAGCATAAGCTGTACAAATGTATAAAACTTTTAACATAAATGAAACAAATGCAAAACCCCCCCCCACAACCTTTTAAGCAAAAATAATGCATTAAACATAACTTTTAAGATGAGCAAAACAACTGCATAAAACATAACTTTTAAATAATACAAATGCAGAAAAGATAAAAAACATTAAAGATGAGCCAAACGGACATTAAAGATGGATGGACATTCATACAAATTAACAGATGGTCATATAGACATACAGTTGAACAGTCATATAGCTGGGTAGATGGGCAAATTGACATACAGATGCGGATATAGACATACAGGTAAACAGAAGGGCATATAGACATACAGGTAAACAGATGGGCATATAAACATACAGAAAGAGGGAAACTGTTATATGAATGAGCATAAACACATATAGACAAACAGATGGACTGATAGATCTACAGATGGCCAGAGAGAAAGATGGACAGTCATATTAGATAGACAGATGGGCAAAGAAACACAGATGGACAGACTGACCGATTGACTTTTATTTAGATAAACAGATGGGCATATGTACATACGTATGGACAGAGAAACAGACTGTCATACAAATGGACATATAGACATACAGGCAGACAGCATTATAAGAGCAGCATGACAGGTGGGTGTATATAAATACAGACTGATAAACAGATGAGAGTACCTGTACATCTGGTACTAGAGTTTGTGCCTGTGAATTCGGTGGTATATCCGGCACCACACGGCTCACAGTAGAACGAGCCCACTTTGTCCTGATAATATCCAATATCACACAGCACACACACCCCCCTTGTTACATCGAAATACTGTCCAACAGGGCACTTTGCTGAATAAAGAAGAAAAAAAAATTACGGATGTCTAACAGTACGAAAGTAAGTACTCAAGTACACTGTTCATTTTCTGATTGTTTCTTG
Source organism: Sinonovacula constricta (assembly GCA_007844125.1). Classification (NCBI taxonomy): domain Eukaryota; kingdom Metazoa; phylum Mollusca; class Bivalvia; order Cardiida; family Solecurtidae; genus Sinonovacula; species Sinonovacula constricta. The sequence continues at coordinate 52,286,064 of CM017555.1, forward strand.
GGTTTATCATCCCACCAACAATATTTCAGTTATCTGGAGACGGTGTCCACTCGAAGCAGATATAGCGCTGCCCTCACTGTGTATATCATGCCATGAACACTTTGCATGCTACCATACCCAGTCACATTATTTTGACACCGGGCCAACCAGTTGTTGAACTTCCCTTATATTTGCTCGACTACCACTACCATTTTCAACGACTTTGGTATGTCGTGGCCCAGGCTGACGCTCTACCAAGTATGCTACCAGGTCTGTTTTTTTCTGATAGAGTACTCAAGTACTTGGTCTGTTACATTATCTACGCAATTGTTTAGACCATATTTAACTAATACTTTATGTCAATTATGATCATGTTCCTAATATTGTCTTATGTATTTCATTTAAGATGGTAATATTTTGCATGTTCCTAATATTTTCTTATGTATTTCATTTAAGATGGAAACATTTTGCATGTTCCTAATATTGTCTTATGTATTTCATTTAAGATGGAAACATTTTGCATGTTCCTAATATTGTCTTTTGTACTTCATTTAAAATGGAAACATTTTGCAAAGTTAAGGCTGATAGTTTGTCAATAAGATATGACAGCGTCTGATTGGTGATGCCGTCAAAAACTCTGCATGCCCAATTAGTTTTTAACACCTGATAAAACATATTTGAAGTCAACTTGTTTGAAAACCAAACAACATTTATTTTAATTGGCTAGATGTTGTTTTGCAAATTTAATTGATTTTGAGATCCTGCAACAAAACAATCATGGTAATTATAGCAATGTAAACTGAATGGCGAGATAAAGTAAACCTTTTGTGAACAAAATGTAAACAAAATGGTGTAATATTTTTAACCTTTCTGTGCGGCTATTAATGAAATGAAGCAATATTCGAAACCTCTTTGTGCCTGTAAACAAATAAGTGAGATTTAAAAAAACAACTAATTTATGACTGTCAACAGAAAGATGAAATTTTTAAAAGATTTTTCATGACTGTAAATAGAATGGTGCAATATTTTGCATCCTTTTTGCAGCTGTGAGCAAAATTGAGAAATCAACTGTATCTTACTGAAGCAGTGTGAGACCTCGTATGATCCAGTCATCATAGTTGTTGTGCTGCTGGGACAAGGTTCGCAACTATTTCTGCCCCGCCCACTCTGGTAGAATCCTATTGGGCAGTCATCACAGATTGCCATGCCATCTGCCAACACTCGGTAGAAGTTGCCAGGCCCACACTGAACTAAACAACAAAGAGATCAATTATTATTTTAGTTGTTATTGTTCTTTTAATAATAATAATAATAATAATGATAATAATAATACCGGGGTAATAATAATAGCAGCAGCAGCAGCACCACCACCACCAACACAAAGAAAATATAAATTCCGAGTAAATAAAAATAAAATAATAATAAAAGTAACAATAATTTTCATCATCATTTGTGATCTTTTTATATATGACATCAACACAACTCTGGTGATTGTAGTAACATCAAACTATTTTCAGTAAAGATAGACCAACGAAGGTCTGTGTTGAACCACTGGCACACAACAGATAGGCTGGAAGGCCTCATCATGTTGTTGCTTCGACCAGGTCTAGCCAACTCATTGACAGTCCAGGAGTTGGAAAAAGTAAAATCTGGTGACTCTAGCCACAGGCATCCCCGACTATTGGTTCTACTCAGCAAAAGAACAGACAAGATTGAATATTATTAGTTCAAAGATTATCTTTTCTAGTTGGTTTATAGATATAAGTTTAAACTAAGCAACAATTACAGAGACTGTTAATGGAGTTCCTATACTTGCCACATGTGTCACCAACCAGGAGCTTGCCTTCTGGACAGTGTTTGCTAGCAGCAATTACAGAGACTGTTTATGGAGTTCCTATACTTACCACATGTGTCACCAACAGAGGCTTGCCTTCTGGACAGTGTTTGCTAGCAACAATTACAGAGACTGTTTATGGTGTTCCTATACTTACCACATGTGTCACCAACAGAAGCTTGCCTTCTGGATAGTGTTTGCTAGCAGCAATTACAGAGACTGTTTATGGTGTTCCTATACTTACCACATGTGTCACCAACAGAGGCTTGCCTTCTGGACAGTGTTTGCTAGCAGCAATTACAGAGACTGTTTATGGTGTTCCTATACTTACCACATGTGTCACCAACAGAGGCCTGCCTTCTGGACAGTGTTTGCTAGCAGCAATTACAGAGACTGTTTATGGAGTTCCTATACTTACCACATGTGTCACCAGCCAGAGGCTTGCCTTCTTGACAGTGTTTGCTAGCAGCAATAACAGAGACTGTTTATAGAGTTCCTATACTTACCACATGTGTCACCAGCCAGAGGCTTGCCTTCTGGACAGTGTTTGCTAGCAGCAATTACAGAGACTGTTTATGGAGTTCCTATACTTACCACATGTGTCACCAACCAGAGGTTTGCCTTCTGGACAGTGTTTGCTAGCAGCAATTACAGAGACTGTTTATGGTGTTCCTATACTTACCACATGTGTCACCTACCAGAGGCTTGCCTTCTGGACAGTGTTTGCTAGCAGCAATTACAGAGACTGTTTATGGTGTTCCTATACTTACCACATGTGTCACCAACAGAGGCCTGCCTTCTGCACAGTGTTTGCTAGCAGCAATTACAGAGATTGTTTATGGTGTTCCTATACTTACCACATGTGTCACCAACCAGAGGCTTGCCTTCTGGACAGTGTTTGCTAGCAGCAATTACAGAGACTATTTATGGTGTTCCTATACTTACCACATGTGTCACCAGCTAGAGGTTTGCCTTCTGGACAGTGTTTGCTAGCAACAATTACAGAGACTGTTAATGGAGTTCCTATACTTACCACATGTGTCACCTACCAGAGGCTTGCCTTCTGGGCAGTGTTTGCTAGCAACAATTACAGAGACTGTTTATGGTGTTCCTATACTTACCACATGTGTCACCTACCAGAGGCTTGCCTTCTGGGCAGTGTTTGCTAGCAGCAATTACAGAGACTGTTTATGGTGTTCCTGTACTTACCACATGTGTCACCAACAGAGGCTTGCCTTCTGGACAGTGTTTGCTAGCAACAATTACAGAGACTGTGTATGGTGTTCCTATACTTACCACATGTGTCACCAGCCAGAGGCTTGCCTTCTGGACAGTGTTTGCTAGCAACAATTACAGAGACTGTGTATGGTGTTCCTATACTTACCACATGTGTCACCAGCCAGAGGCTTGCCTTCTGGACAGTGTTTGCTAGCAGCAATTACAGAGACTGTTTATGGTGTTCCTATACTTACCACATGTGTCACCTACCAGAGGCTTGCCTTCTGGACAGTGTTTGCTAGCAACAATTACAGAGACTGTTTATGGTGTTCCTATACTTACCACATGTGTCACCAGCCAGAGGCCTGCCTTCTGGACAGTGTTTGCTAGCAGCAATTACAGAGACTGTTTATGGTGTTCCTATACTTACCACATGTGTCACCAACGGAGGCTTGCCTTCTGGACAGTGTTTGCAAACAGCAATTACAGAGACTGTTTATGGAGTTCCTATACTTACCACATGTGTCACCAGAAGCTTGCCTTCTGGACAGTGTTTGCTCGCAGCAATTACAGAGACTGTTTATGGAGTTCCTATACTTACCACATGTGTCACCAGCCAGAGGCTTGCCTTCTGGACAGTGTTTGCTAGCAAAAATTACAGAGACTGTTTATGGTGTTCCTATACTTACCACATGTGTCACCAGCCAGAGGCCTGCCTTCTGGACAGTGTTTGCTAGCAGCAATTACAGAGACTGTTTATGGAGTTCCTATACTTACCACATGTGTCACCAGCCAGAGGCTTGCCTTCTGGACAGTGTTTGCTAGCAGCAATTACAGAGACTGTTTATGGTGTTCCTATACTTACCACATGTGTCACCAGCCAGAGGCCTGCCTTCTGGACAGTGTTTGCTAGCAGCAATTACAGAGACTGTTTATGGAGTTCCTATACTTACCACATGTGTCACCAGCCAGAGGCCTGCCTTCTGGACTGTTTGCTAGCAGCAATTACAGAGACTGTTTATGGTGTTCCTATACTTACCACATGTGTCACCAGCCAGAGGCCTGCCTTCTGGACAGTGTTTGCTAGCAGCAATTACAGAGACTGTTTATGGAGTTCCTATACTTACCACATGTGTCACCAGCCAGAGGCCTGCCTTCTGGACAGTGTTTGCTAGCAACAATTACAGAGACTGTTTATGGTGTTCCTATACTTACCACATGTGTCACCAACCACAGGCTTGCCTTCTGGACAGTGTTTGTTAGCAGCAATTACAGAGACTGTTTATGGTGTTCCTATACTTACCACATGTGTCACCAACAGAAGCTTGCCTTCTGGACAGTGTTTGCTAGCAGCAATTACAGAGACTGTTTATGGAGTTCCTATACTTACCACATGTGTCACCAACCAGAGGTTTGCCTTCTGGACAGTGTTTGCTAGCAGCAATTACAGAGACTGTTTATGGTGTTCCTATACTTACCACATGTGTCACCAGCCAGAGGCTTGCCTTCTGGACAGTGTTTGCTAGCAGCAATTACAGAGACTGTTTATGAAGTTCCTATACTTACCACATGTGTCACCAACAAGGGGCTTGCCTTCTGGACAGTGTTTGCTAGCAGCAATGTGCACGCCAATACACTCCTGCAGGTCTCCTGGGATAACCTGTGAAACATCAGCAAAAGCATCATCAGTAACAGCAAAATCTGCATTGTCATCATGATTGTAATAGTCAACATCAGTGTCATCATCATAATCCTTGTCACAATCATTGCCATTGTCTTGATCAGCATAATTTTCATAATAACCATCAAGAGAATAATGTCTATATATTTGACTTTTGTAACCGGGTGATAGGGAGAGAATGTATATGGTGTCTGGTTAGCTCAGTTGGTATAGCATGCTCTGTTAGCGAAAGGTCCAGGGTACGAGTCCGGACAGGCTGCGTATTTTCCCCCTATGTTACAATTTGATTGATAGATTCATTGGGGATAGTAATTGAGACTTGTGGTTCCAAAGTCAAGATTTTCTATTGTGTTAATGCATTAAGTTTCTCACATTAAGTCCTAAGCCAAGAACGGGACTAGAACCAACGAGACTAAGCAGTCAGAGGAGTTACAAATTGGCGACTCTACCACTATGCCACTGGCACCCCTTTATGCATTAAGTACTTTGTTTTTGCATATATATTCTGTGTGTCCATACATTGGATCTGTGCATTATGTGTATATGGTGTGTCTGTACATTGGGTCTATACATCGTGTCCAGTGTGGCAATATATTGCCTCTACACATTTTATCTTTACATTATGTCTAGCTATTGCACTAAACATTGTTTCCATAAATTGTATCTACATATTGCATCAATACATTGTGTCTATACATTATATCTATATATTGCATCTATACATTGTGTCAATACATTATATATATTTCATCTATGCATTGTGTCTATACATTATATCTATATATTGTATCTATACATTATATCTATATATTGCATCTATACTTTGTGTCTATACATTATATCTATGCATTGTGTCTATACATTATATCTATATATTGTATCTATACATTATATCTATATATTGCATCTATACTTTGTGTCTATACATTATATCTATAAATTGGGTCCATACATTATATCTATACTAATGTCCTTATATTGCTTTTATGCAATATACTGCATTAATACTAAAATTTATGTTTGGTCTCAGTGTACACTGTTAAGGTGATGTTTTTTGTATTTAGCCTGGTATATACATTCCATGAAAACAGTAATAATCAAGTAAAGAGAACTGACCGAAAAGCTGAAGATGTTATGTCCAAATGCACGGTAAGTCAAGAAGTCTTCAACAGGGGTAGTAATGCTGCCAAATGGGTACCTGTGGAATCAAGCAATTTATCATTAATATTTTAATATTTCACTTCATTAGTACATAAGCATGTACAAAAATCTTTAGCACATTTTCAAGTGATAAGCATATATAATTTGTTAATATGACTCTAATTATACAATATAGCAAACTGGTATGCTGTAACCCTATAAGTAAAAATTTAAAAGATGCTGTTTTTCACTCTAAATAAAAATATATATCAATAAGGTAATATGTTTTCCACGCTATGTAAGCATCCAAAATAGAAGACTCACTTTGTCAGTAAATGTGAACAAACTTTGGAAGTTATATAGGATATTTCTCGATTTTTGTGTTAGATGGCAAATTATTTTTCTGAGTGAGAAAAAAAATATCGTCACAAATGGCAGAGCTTATTCTTTCATGCTTGATTTAGGTTATTTTAATTTGTATTATAAATTTCGAACAAATCCATTTCCATACATATGAACTTTTTTTGAGGCCAACATGGGAGATTTTCACTTGCAAAGTGGGAGATTTGTTATTTTCATATAAACAAAGAAGGAATTTATCTGTTTCCAAGTAGGCAGATTTCTGAAAATGTGTCATCATTTTCATATAATTTTGAACCTTTGAAGTTTAAAAGCAGGAGTCTCCCTCCGAAAGGGTTCACATGTATGCATTTCCCACGAGTAGCCTTGCTGCATTTTTTGTTCCTGCTACGTACCCCAACCAAATTATTCAGTGATGATTAATGCAGATAAAAAAGAGGTTTGTAATGTTACATTTGCCAATATTTTAACGAGAAACAAATATATGTAGTACCAAGAACTCATTTGGCATTGAAACATAAAATATATCTAACATTTACATGAAAAATGGTGACATGGAATAGTGAAGTCAAGGGAAGTAACTCCAACTGATAAAATAGAATAAAAAAATGGAAAAGTAGTTTCTGATTTTGTTATTTTCACTGCAGAGCAATAATTTAAAAGGAGAGACAATGACTTACGTGGCTAATGCTGAAGGGATAACTATATCCACACGTGTGGTGGGCGTAAGACATGTGATGTTTACTGTCACATCACTGCAATCCGATGCTGAACACAAATTTTGCCCATATAAGGTGTTTAATTCAAGGAAAACTTTCTGAAGTTCAAATTCCAGCTTTGATTTCACTCGAATACAAGCTGAAGTATCCAGTCCATATATCAATCGAATATCAACACGTGTCAATGGGGCCTCAGTCACTGAAATAGTAATTAGGTGAACATGTACGTAAATACTAAAAATATAAACATAATTAAAAGTTTTTTTTTCTTCAAATTTACTATAAAAACAACAACAAAATGCAATAATGCTCAAAGCAATACTTTCTTCTGTGACAATGGACATGGTAGTAAAATTGGTAGAGCATCAGCTCCAGCTATGGGAAGCCCCTAGTTTGATTCCAGGCTGCGACATAACAAACTTTAGCCCCGAGCGATAGGAAGGAAGCCACTACTGCCAACTTTTAAAGTATTTGGTTTGACCCGGCCAGGGTTTGAACCCGCGACCTTCCGATCTGCAAGCCGATGCTCTACCACTTGAGCTACTGCGGCCGGTACCTGCCAGCTTAAGCTCGCTAAATAGTTAATCTCTGAGGTAACATTCACATCTTTTCAAGGGGATTATCAAACACAGTGGCTAAACTATGTCAGCTGCATGATAAGCAGCTTGTTCAGTTTACTCTGTTACAGTCTACTGCCAACAGCAAGCTTTCTATCACAGCTGCCTGACAAATTTCACAGAATTTTGTGAAGGTAAACAAGTGTCAACAGTGAATGATGTCATGATATGATTGATAACTCCTGAAGTTTTAACAGCGTAGTACTCTCACCTGGCAAAATAGTGCAGTACCATGGCATATTTTTAATGTAAGTGCATCTGTTGATAAAATTAAAAAGACAAAAAACAACAACAACATTTACATCATAGTAAATGCAGATTTTTTTCACTTCCGATTTATTAACAACTAAAATCTGCAAGCAGGACTGCCATACCAAACAAAAAATGGTGCTTCCTTGTGACAAAAACAAAATGGTGGCCCACTCGAAAAAGAATGGGGTTTTTAACTGGATTTGGAGGTAAATAATTACGAGCTCTGTAATGATCTTATAACGAAATATATATAATATAAATATATTTATGGTATATATGAATGACATATTTTTTAAGGTAACACTGAGGCTGAGAGTAAATAATAATAAATCAAATGTTTCAGCTTTACGCATTTTCTGGTATGTTGCATAAAATTGTCCAAGCAGTTGTGTATGCAAATAAGTGGAATCAACTGTACATTGCAGTAGCACAATTATGGTCAATATAGTAATGTCTAGTTATTTTGGTGGAGAAAGAGCTTAAACAAATGTCTGGGTAGTACCACTAATACACCCCAAATCAATAAGCAGACCTTCCCACATTAAGTCATTTGCCCCAATCTGGTCTCAGACCCACATGGTGAGAGGCAAGCAGTCGAAAGAGTTATATATGAATATTTTACCTCCACAGGCTGGGTATCTGAATTTCTTGAAGCGCTGTGCCACATTCCACCCTGAGCCATCCGAGCAGGTGAGATCATTAGGATGTATGCGGTCAATCTGTTCTGCAGGATTTGTGCAGGATAATCTGCAGCCAGTCCAGCCTGAAGGATGGGTGCCATCACAATCTTGAAGGCCAGAGAAGGGTCCTTCTGGGCGGTCACTGCATTGCTCAGCTGAAAAAAATATGGCAAAATCTATATATCACTGTGTACTGGCATCCTTAAAGGGGCAGACAGCAATTCTTTTTCCTATCACTATTAACTTATACATAACATGTTGCCTATTTTGTAGCAAGTAAGGTATTTTGCTACTAAAATGCAGGAATGGTCTCTGTTCCATTTAGTTGTAACATACACAAAATTGTCAATTGGTTGCTACAATATATACAAGAAGCAAAAAAAAACAACAACAAAACAAACAATAACAAGCAACACTGACAAAATTAACTTATAGCGTTACCTGCCTTTAAGAAATGAGTTCCACTTTTGAAAGTGCACAATTATTCCAAGTTTTAGGAGAATAAGTTTAAGAGTTTTCAAGAAATAAAGCTTAAAATTAAAATGTTAACTATGCCAATGAAGAAATTAATTTTACATTAAATTATTGACCTATGCCAATAAAGAAATAAACCTTTACATTAAAATGTTAAAGTATGCCAATAAAGAAATAAACCTTTGCATTAAAATGTTAACCTATGCTAATGCTCATATATACAAGAGGGTGATGACAATAGCTCTCAGTTCAAAAGACAAGAAAGACAATCACCATGACTTACAGCTTAATTAGTTTTAAGTAGTATTAACAAAGTTAACTTGTCTATTGAACGGAACCTAAACAAGTGTTCAAGAGCAATTCTACAGTTGAATCATTTTAACCAATACTAATATTCTATAAATTTGTTGGTTAACAAAATATTCAGTTGTTACCCAATTTAATACTATAAAATACAGCAAACTGGTATGCAAGATAGAATCTATAAAAAATGTTATAACTTACATGCCACATAAATCTTGAAGCTACAGTAGCCGCGGTTACCGTTTTCAGCAACAGCAATGTACGTGATGTTGTAAATTCCCCAGGTAAATGTGCTGCCTGAAAAAGAAATCAAACACACACAAGATGTAAGTGCTGTATGTCAGAAAATGAACCTTAATTTACTAAGCTTAGAGTGTCTTCACACAGACATGTGGTAGAATCAATGCAATGGCAGAAGCTACAACTAGCACCACTAAATGAAAGGATATGTAAATATTGACGTAAATTAGGAGATGAAATTAAATTTAATTTTAATTTCCTTTATATACAGAATTACCATTTTCAGAAAAAAAAAATTGGGGAAAAAAGGAAGTACTTTAAGTTTAATAAATTATCGTATTGTACATAAGTAAACATGTACTTTCAAAACTGGCTACATTTATTGAAAGCCTATAAGCAATGAGACATTAATGAATAGTCTCCCCTGAATAATGCCTAAATGCAACTAGGTCCTTTCATTTGTTTTACTCGGTTTTTATGCTTGTGCTATTTGGAGTGTATGTTGATTGAATTACTTATGATACACAGGTTAACCATCATCAATAAACATGTCCAATTTCTTTTTTTAAGTAACATATTTCTATAAGTATTTAAATTGGTCAGTTCATTGAACAGGATCTTGACGTTTTGCATCATCAATGCTGTCTCACCAAAATGTTTATTGCAGTTCAACAAAGTTTTGATTTTAAGACACAGAAAAAATCAGTGAATTTTTTTTTAAAATGCTATTCGGCTTGAACTTGTCAATTTGTTCAGCTGTCTCTGGCCATATTTATTTTGTTTTTCCTACTTACTAAGACAGTAATGCTGACTAATCACATACTGATATATGTTGTTTGATAAGTTTCAGCTTTGCCTTATGGTATTGTATAATCACATACCGGTATGTGTTGTTTGATAAGTTTCAGCTTTGCTTTATGGTATGGTATAATCACATACCAGTATGTGTTGTTTGATAAGTTTCAGCTTTGCTTTATGGTATGGTATAATCACATACCAGTATGTGTTGTATTATAAGTTTCAGCTTTGCTTTATGGTATGGTATAATCACATACCAGTATGTGTTGTTTGATAAGTTTCAGCTTTGCTTTATGGTATTGTATAATCACATACCAGTATGTGTTGTTTGATAAGTTTCAGCTTTGCCTTATGATATTGTATTATCACATACCAGTATGTGTTGTTTGATAAGTTTCAGCTTTGCCTTATGGTATTGTATAATCACATACCAGTATGTGTTGTTTGATAAGTTTCAGCTTTGCTTTATGGTATGGTATAATCACATACCAGTATGTGTTGTTTGATAAGTTTCAGCTTTGCTTTATGGTATGGTATAATCACATACCAGTATGTGTTGTTTGATAAGTTTCAGCTTTGCTTTATGGTATGGTATAATCACATACCAGTATGTGTTGTTTGATAAGTTTCAGCTTTGCTTTATGGTATGGTATAATCACATACCAGTATGTGTTGTTTGATATGTCTCAGCTTAGCATTATGGTATTAAATAATCACATACCGGTACATGCTGTTTGATCAATGTTTCAGCTTAGCATTATGGTATTACATAATCACATAACGGCATGTGTTGTTTGATAAATTTCAGCTTAGCATAATGGTATTACATAATCACATACCAGTAGGTGCTGTTTGATCAATGACAATATGTTTCAGCTAAGCATTATGGTATTGCATAATCACATACCGACATGTATTGTTTGATGTTTCAGCTTTGCATTATGGTATTGCATAATCACATAACGGTATGTGTTGTTTGATAAATTTCAGTTGAGCATTATGGTATTATAGTATCCTAATCAAACTACCTTTGTAAATCTATAATTCATTTCTTTATATTGTACTGTTCAATATCTCATTCCGATATAACATGTAATGAGATTACAGAACTACATTTCTATTATCTAGACCTATGGTCTATGGTATCCTTCAATCATAAACATTGCCTTACCTGGTTGGTTTTCTGGTTGGTTGACCATTCCATTGCCAAGGTTGCTGAATGTAGGTGGAGTCCACGTGATTGTTGTCAAGCGGTCAGGAGAGTATACAACAATATCGTTCGGGCAGTTGGATGTAGTGGGACGTAGGATACCTGAAAAATAACAAAAATCACATCCTAAATATACTGAACAACTTAACACCTTGTATTTCTAATTTATAAACAAAAGAAACAATGTTAGTCATCTCTCTTGTAGGTGGGTATTTTCATATACTTTATACAACTAATATTCTTAATTGTTATTAACTATTATTTTTATTTTTTCCTATGACAATGATCGAGCCCTTTAAATCATTTATCAACATGATACAATTTTGTGTGCATGCTTCAGTCTGAAGCATTCCCAATAGTTACAAAATTGGAAAAATGGTAAATTTGTCTGTAGTAACTACCTGTTTATAAATAACCCAGAAAAAACATGCCAGCCTTTACTTGAAGAACTTGTTAACGATTATGGTGCACTGATTCAAATGTTTAACCATACGATCATAGTATCTAATATTTGCTGATATGGATGGAGTCCGGCCATTTCTGATTTACTGCAATTTAATTTTATTAGAACCTGGGAATGTTTATTCGTAAATGATTTTAATTTGCTACAATCTAGCCAAATAAAGTAAATAATGTTTACAGTAAATGTACTGTCATTATGCTATACGGTAGTATCTAAATGAACTTGTTACAGTCACAGTAAAACGTATCTACTGCTGACAAGTAAAGAAGCCATAAAGTCATGGAGGTAATGGAATGGGTAAAGTAATAAGACAGTTGCCACATATCACTTAACTTCCAGACTGAGAAAGTTTCATTGCCCTGATTAATGAAGCAGCACTAAGAAACGTCTGCTCTAATTAGGGGACTAAATTGGTCACGGGGATGTTAGATTGCATAGATAAGTGCTGTGCTGATGATAGAAAAATATCTATTAGCAGCCTGTAAATGCTGCTCGATGATGATAATTCATGTCACTCTCTCATAATCAATTATCGGATGCAAAGGTCCTGATTGCAGCTTCTAGGTTACATGATACTAAATTAATTTTTCCCTAATGTTGTAAATGTCTAAACTTAAGAAGGCAGTTTCATCTTTATCTTGAATAACTGAAAAGACCCCTTTTCTATACAATACACATGTAAAAAAGTGACCACCTCTTCGAAAGATAAACCATAATGTTTGTAAAGTGTAACTGCAGACAGTTGCTCGGTCAAGTTGAATCACTGGAACATTCCATTATTGATTATAGGTGGACAGTATGTATACATTTTCATAATTCTACACTATAAAAGCCTTATTCTGCGCAAAAAAGGCTAAGAAAATCTTCAGAACAACAAAACAAGAGAAAATACGTAAAAATACGTAAAATATGTCAAAATCTTTATGAAGTTCTATTTCCAGTGAGTATTTACTCACACTTTCTACACACAAGAAAAGAAGTGTGGTTTTTCATACAATGTCCTGACACAACTACAGTTATTTTTTTTGCAATGTCTAGCTATCATTTGGGTAGAAGGACCTCAGACCAGAGCCAGGCTAAAAGCACATACACTCTACAGGTCAGCTAGAACTACATATTAAACTTTGTCTTAACAAGGCTCGAACACTTGAGGGTCTGAGGAATTACAAGTAAGTGACTATAATCACTTTGCCACTGACACCCAACAGAGACAGGATTTACTAAAATTACAAGAACAGAATCTATATGTCACACGTTCATTTTTGTCTCAACGAGACATGAGCCAATGACATGAGGCGCTGAAGAAACTACAAGTAAGCTAGTGTAACCATTTGGCCCGTGGCACTGAATAGACAGGATTTATTGATCTTACTAGTTTAAAATTTACACGTCAAACCTTAACTTTTGTCTTAACAAGATTCGAACCAATGACGTAAGGTACATAAGAAATTACTATGCGACTATGTGGCCACTGCCGCCAAATAGACAGGATTTATTGACCTTACTGGTTATACATGTCACATATTAGTTCTCGTCTCAAAAAGATTTGAACCAATGAGGTGTGGCACTTAAGAAATAACAAGTAAATGACTGTAACTATTTGGCCACTGGGGCCCAATAATGGTAGGATTAATTGATCTTACTGGTGAAGAATCTACATGGAGGAACTCTTGCAACATCTGTGCAGAGTTGGCCATTAGCACCAGATGGGTTGACGCGAACCACACCACTCTGGAGCTGGTACTCGTTCCACACCAATAGAACACCACTGAGGGGTGAGTCATACACATGCTGGGGGTGGTCAAACAGGTACGGAATGTTCTGGGTGCCCTGTTCAGTCCGGTGATATAGCTCTCGAGCATACCAGTTCACCTGACTCAGGAAACCATGGAACTGTCCTCCTGAGCATTGATTGGCTCTCTGATCAAAGGCACAGCCAAGTACAGTCCAGAACCTAAAATAGGATATCGGAAAGGTTATACAAAAATTTTGTGTTGATTTTTTTCGTCATGATTTTATGCAAGATATGGGATGAAATTTTATTCGTCTGATATGTTTTTATATATAAGAAACTGGTTAAGACCTTTTTCGATTATTTATGTTGTTGTTTTCTGAAAAATAGGGAAGACCTTTTGTTTTTAGCCGATCATCTTTTTATACAAGAAATTAGGTAAGACTTTTTTCATCCAACCATGTTCTTATACAAGAAATTGTAGTAGGCCTTTTTTAATCTGATTCTGTTGTTGTTTTTGCTGTTGTTTATTGGACTTACAGAAAACAAGTCAACATTAGTCAGTCAAAAGAAGTCATTTAGCAAACACCTTCGCACCAAAAGAGTTGCCATGAAATGTCTTGATTACAGTGTGCATGCTCATTTGAAGTGAAAAATAAAGTATAAAGTGCTTTAAATAATGACAGAAAATTATAAGGAAAACAGAAAATGTAACTGTCCCTTCTAGAGAGTGTATAAAAAGGTGCATAGGTATATGTTGGCATCTAGCCAAAAAAATTGGTCAATGTGTTTGAATGAGCATTTCTTAATCTTTTGTTGTTACATTTATCTATACATGGCATTTCTCATTTAGATTTTAGTCTGATAAAGATGCATTACTGCCACTGATAAAGTTGTGTTACTGCAATGTTTTTAGCCATCCTTCTGTACAATAAAGTGCATGTGCTATGTGATAGTGAAACAAATGGTAAGGGAAAACTGGGACTTTCTAACCAGAATGCACGTCTGGGTTGATGTTTTTCACTGTTATCTAATTCTATTTAATCCTCTGTCATTAGAAAATTGAATTAAAAAGGAATGTGGCCATGCCCAGAAACCAGGTTTTCAACGATTTAACACAAATTATCAAGCAGAAACTGTTTTTCTATTTTTAATTAAAGTGACCTTGACCCAACTGGCCCCAAATCCAATCCCAAGCTAGGTCTTCATGTAAGGATGCTATATCCAAAGTTTCAGCAAGATTGGTTTCTCTAAACTGAAATTATTGACCAGAAACCCTCTGTTTGACCCCTTTATTTCGTTGAAAACCTGGTTAAAAATGAATTAAAGAATATGTATATTATTGAGCGCTTAATAAGAATATGGGTATGTTTAGTTGAACTGAAAGTGACTTGGTCAAAGCTTGGCAAAAGTAAACAACACATAGAACCATGCAAGTTTTTTTTTATAATCGTATAATATAAATACAAATGATAAACTTTATAAACATGACCGACTAAGCTGTCCAGAGATATATTATGCTGTTGAGCCAAATAGGCTGGAAAAATAGCTGAAAGCATCGTACCGCATTTGACTCTACAAATCTAAGGACAACATATTTTTTTAAGGACATCATTGTTACATCTTATCTAGCAATCAGATGTAATGCTTGAATTCATTATTTATTGTTGTTCAACAATGTTTTGTTTTTGTTTGTCACTAAAAATGTAGAAGATTCAAATCTGACAAACTATGACTTAGTTGTTTTAATTTCTATGGATGAAAAATATCTCTGTAGAAGGTAATTTCACTTGATAAAAAATGGTTTTATTTTATGTCTCATTACAAACTAGTTTTTATAAGAAGGTAAGTGTGTAATTCAAACACTAAATGTAGCAAAAAGGATAAATATTTTCATTTTCAAGATTTTTTGACAATGCCAAAATGCACTACAGAACATATTTTGCAAAAGCCAAAATGTTTAACTGTTAAACATAAAAACTTCAAACACTTTATGGCTGACTTTAAACTACTTTTAAGGCAGCTACCAGGTATCTTATAAACTGAAAAATTGTGAACAATTAAATTCTTTGTAAAAGAAAACAGAATTGGTAAATAAATAATACAGGTGAAATTATTCATACAAGTGTGAAAGGTATGATAATATGAACTATGGTGTTCAGATCACATTGGTCTACTCTGGAGTTTCAAAATTTGCCTAAACCTGGTCAATAAGTATATAGAGGGCTCAAATAAGGTAAAGAGTAGTACCTCTGGATCAACATTTGCTTCAACCTGATCAATGTGTCTTTAGCAAGCTCAGAGTTAGGAAATAGTAGTATATTTTGAGCCATACTATTTGCCTAAACCTGATAAATGTTTATTTAGCAAGCTCCGAGTTAGGAAATAGTAGTATATTTTGAGCCATACTATTTGCCTAAACCTGGTCAATAAGTATATAGAGGGCTCAAATAAGGTAAAGAGTAGTACCTCTGGATCAACATTTGCTTCAACCTGATCAATGTGTCTTTAGCAAGCTCAGAGTTAGGAAATAGTAGTATATTTTGAGCCATACTATTTGCCTAAACCTGATAAATGTGTCTTTAGCAAGCTCAGAGTTAGGAAATAGTAGTATATTTTGAGCCATACTATTTGCCTAAACCTGATAAATGTGTATTTAGCAAGCTCAGAGTTAGGAAATAGTAGTATATTTTGAGCCATACTATTTGCCTAAACCTGATAAATGTGTATTTAGCAAGCTCAGAGTTAGGAAATAGTAGTATATTTTGAGCCATACTATTTGCCTAAACCTGATAAATGTGTATTTAGCAAGCTCAGAGTTAGGAAATAGTAGTATATTTTGAGCCATACTATTTGCCTAAACCTGATAAATGTGTATTTAGCAAGCTCAGAGTTAGGAAATAGTAGTATATTTTGAGCCATACTATTTGCCTAAACCTGATAAATGTGTATTTAGCAAGCTCAGAGTTAGGAAATAGTAGTATATTTTGAGCCATACTATTTGCCTAAACCTGATAAATGTGTCTTTAGCAAGCTCAGAGTTAGGAAATAGTAGTATATTTTGAGCAATACTATTTGCCTAAACCTGATAAATGTGTATTTAGCAAGCTCAGAGTTAGGAAATAGTAGTATATTTTGAGCCATACTATTTGCCTAAACCTGATAAATGTTTATTTAGCAAGCTCCGAGTTAGGAAATAGTAGTATATTTTGAGCCATACTATTTGCCTAAACCTGGTCAATAAGTATATAGAGGGCTCAAATAAGGTAAAGAGTAGTACCTCTGGATCAACATTTGCTTCAGCCTGATCAATGTGTCTTTAGCAAGCTCAGAGTTAGGAAATAGTAGTATATTTTGAGCCATACTATTTGCCTAAACCTGATAAATGTTTATTTAGCAAGCTCCGAGTTAGGAAATAGTAGTATATTTTGAGCCATACTATTTGCCTAAACCTGGTCAATAAGTATATAGAGGGCTCAAATAAGGTAAAGAGTAGTACCTCTGGATCAACATTTGCTTCAACCTGATCAATGTGTCTTTAGCAAGCTCAGAGTTAGGAAATAGTAGTATATTTTGAGCCATACTATTTGCCTAAACCTGATAAATGTGTATTTAGCAAGCTCCGAGTTAGGAAATAGTAGTATATTTTGAGCCATACTATTTGCCTAAACCTGATAAATGTGTCTTTAGCAAGCTCAGAGTTAGGAAATAGTAGTATATTTTGAGCCATACTATTTGCCTAAACCTGATAAATGTGTATTTAGCAAGCTCAGAGTTAGGAAATAGTAGTATATTTTGAGCCATACTATTTGCCTAAACCTGATAAATGTGTATTTAGCAAGCTCAGAGTTAGGAAATAGTAGTATATTTTGAGCCATACTATTTGCCTAAACCTGATAAATGTGTATTTAGCAAGCTCAGAGTTAGGAAATAGTAGTATATTTTGAGCCATACTATTTGCCTAAACCTGATAAATGTGTATTTAGCAAGCTCAGAGTTAGGAAATAGTAGTATATTTTGAGCCATACTATTTGCCTAAACCTGATAAATGTGTATTTAGCAAGCTCAGAGTTAGGAAATAGTAGTATATTTTGAGCCATACTATTTGCCTAAACCTGATAAATGTGTATTTAGCAAGCTCAGAGTTAGGAAATAGTAGTATATTTTGAGCCATACTATTTGCCTAAACCTGATAAATGTGTATTTAGCAAGCTCAGAGTTAGGAAATAGTAGTATATTTTGAGCCATACTATTTGCCTAAACCTGATAAATGTGTATTTAGCAAGCTCAGAGTTAGGAAATAGTAGTATATTTTGAGCCATACTATTTGCCTAAACCTGATAAATGTGTCTTTAGCAAGCTCAGAGTTAGGAAATAGTAGTATATTTTGAGCCATACTATTTGCCTAAACCTGATAAATGTGTCTTTAGCAAGCTCAGAGTTAGGAAATAGTAGTATATTTTGAGCAATACTATTTGCCTAAACCTGATAAATGTGTATTTAGCAAGCTCAGAGTTAGGAAATAGTAGTATATTTTAAGCCATACTAGTTGCCTAAACCTGATCAATATGTACACAGCAAGCTCAGATTAAGGAGAAAGTAGTAGATCTTGAGCTACACTATTTGCTTAAACCTGATCAATGTATGCTTTGCAGTCACTTTTTGTTTAAACATGATCAATATGTACTAAGCAAGCTCAGATGTAGGTAAGAATAGTAGATCTGGATCTACACTATTTGCTTAAACCTGATTAATGTATAATTTGCAGTCATTTTTTGTCTTAACATGATCAATATGTACTAAGCAAGCTCAGATGTAGGTAAGAATAGTAGATCTGGATCTACACTATTTGCTTAAACCTGATTAATGTATAATTTGCAGTCATTTTTTGTCTTAACATGATCAATATGTACTAAGCAAGCTCAGATGAAGGTAAGAGTAGTAGATCTGCAACTACACTATTTGCTTAAACCCGATCAATGTATGCTTTGCAGTCACTTTCTGTCTAAACATGATCAATATGTACTAAGCAAGCTCAGATGTAGGTAAGAGTAGTAGATTTGGATTTACACAATTTGCTTAAACATCATCAATATGTACTGAGCAGGCTAACTGTGAAGGTTGCATTGAACTATGAGGACTCACCTGAAGGTAGAATTTGGCCTGACGAGCTCAGCGTGACGGAGCGTACCATAGATGACAGTGTCCAGGAAAAGAACCATATCTCCGGTGACCATATTACACACCACGTTAACAAGGTGCCAGTGTCCGTTATTCAGCTGTCCACTCACATCGAAGGTGATGTGTTCAACCGTTGACAGATAAACTACGATGCCCGTCTCCGTAAACTCCAAAAATTTATCAGACTCTGACAGCTTGTCCCTGTTTAATATAGACATATTTACATACATAAAAACATTCAAGCAATAGGTTATAGCATTGCATGGTCTGTCACCCAATATATGTCACATTTTCAGTCCATATGCAATGTTTATAATATAAAGGGTTAATAATGGCATTGTCAAAATAAAAATAAAATCAGACAGGTTTTCAATTTTTACTTTAATACATTGTAATAAAAAATGTTCTTTATAACATTTCTATTATTATGCAACTTATCTAACATAACTAAAACAAATGTGACATATTAAAAAAATGTACTTTGAGCGTCTCTGTGTACTGTTCATATAATCATAGAATGACTCAAATATTATTTTTTTAATTAACAACAATAAGAGATGGGATTTACTTTAACCAGACATAGTGCTGCCATCATTATGACATGCTGTGAGCTCCTGACATGGTACGACATCTAGCATATTATCCAGACATCTTTCTAAATCAGGCAAAGTTTGACCCTTTCCAACTAAATTTAAATATGGTATTAAAAAATTTGCTTTTATCAAAATCCATGTAACAATATTAACAATATTAAACACCTGTTAATTTTTTTTTAATTTTGGTGGCAAAATTTCTGCAAAAACTTGAATTTGAAATCTAAAGTGAAGGGTCAGATTGTTTACTTAGTGTACAACATTGCACAGATAAAATTACTTATTTGTAATAAAGAGTAAAGTTTTGTGCTTCACTGTTCACATAGATGTAGGACAATTACAGCATTTCACAGACTCTTTTTGGGTAACCAATTTTCCTTTTAAAGAAAAATATGTAAGTCCAAACTGCCGGATACCACCTTCAAATAAAAGAAGCTAGATTGAGTTTGATTTCAAAACTTTTCACCATGTGGATTGGAGTCCCAGTCCGGACTTTCAGCTGACATTTGGGGCACCATTGGTTCGGAGCAGATAAAATTTCACCAAATCTTACCCTTGAAGCATCGTCAGGTAGACACCTCGGCTGCCCACTTCTGCATATCTGACCCACATAGAGATGGACATATAGTTACTGTTGGTAACTTGGATGAAGTAAGGTATGAATGCATAGCCCTGTCCAAGAGGATTGTTGAAGTACAAGTCATAGTCCTTGTCATAATCTGCAAAACCAAACAAATAGGAGGTGAGTAATTTATAGGTATACTACACACAATATGAAAACAAAGAACTGTGTCTCTTAGGAAAGATAGGATTTACTAAACTGTGTAACCCTGCAAATGTTTCTCCCTGTAGCAGTATTCTCCCTGTAGCAGTATGTCAGACAACAGTGAACCAAGCTACCCTTATCTCAACTTTGACCTAGTCTCTGCCCTGTAAATGTTTCTTCCTGTAGCAGTATGTCAGACAACAGTGAACCAAGCTACCCTTATCTCAACTTTGACATAGTCTCTGCCCTGTAAATGTTTCTTCCTGTAGCAGTATGTCAGACAACAGTGAACCAAGCTACCCTTATCTCAACTTTGCCCTAGTCTCTGCTCTGTAAATGTTTCTTCCTGTAGCAGTATGTCAGACAACAGTGAACCAAGCTACCCTTATCTCAACTTTGACCTAGTCTCTGCTCTGCAAATGTTTCTTCCTGTAGCAGTATGTCAGACAACAGTGAACCAAGCTACCCTTATCTCAACTTTGACATAGTCTCTGCTCTGTAAATGTTTCTTCCTGTAGCAGTATGTCAGACAACAGTGAACCAAGCTACCCTTATCTCAACTTTGCCCTAGTCTCTGCTCTGTAAATGTTTCTTCCTGTAGCAGTATGTCAGACAACAGTGAACCAAGCTACCCTTATCTCAACTTTGCCCTAGTCTCTGCTCTGTAAATGTTTCTTCCTGTAGCAGTATGTCAGACAACAGTGAACCAAGCTACCTTCATCTAAATCCTGACCTAGTCTCTGCTCTGTAAATGTTTCTTCCTGTAGCAGTATGTCAGACAACAGTGAACCAAGCTACCTTCATCTAAATCCTGACCTAGTCTCTGCTCTGCAAATGTTTCTTCCTGTAGCAGTAAGTCTAGCAACAGTGAACCAAGCTACCCTTATCTCAATTATGTAAGTCACTTCCCTGCAAATGTTTCTTTCTGTAGTAGTATGTCTAGCAACAGTGAACCAAGCTACCTTCATCTAAATCCTGACCTAGTCTCTGCTCTGCAAATGTTTCTCCCTGTAGCAGTATGTCTAGCAACAGTGAACCAAGCTACCCTTATCTCAATTATGTCCAAGTCGCTTCCCTGCAAATGTTTCTTCCTGTAGAAGTATGTCTAGCAACAGTGCACCAAGCTACCCTTATCTCAATTATGTCCAAGTCTCTGCCCTGCAAATGTTTTTTCTCGAAAGTCACCAGATGCTTCTATAAGTAGTACCTAGCTAATGAATCACCCTGATACCTTGATATTACAATAAACAAGTTATAATATTTTTTCCTTGCATTCATCCAACAGTGTTAGGTCATTGATACCTGGCTATAGTGTCTTACTTACTGCCAAGTCTGAGAACTAACTATCATTTCACCTCAACACTGTATACATAAATTAATGAATACGGCAAAGATTTGGTTGCTTCAACATTTTATCACGATTATCTGGCAAAGATTACCATTTTTTGTTAATTGTAAAAATCAACAACCTGAAACTGTGTAATTGTCTTGAGACTCCTAGCTTCAAGTTTTCAAAAGAAAGCTGCAATTCTATATTTAGCATGACACTTTACATAATATTTTCTATTTGCATTTGTTTGAATGAAATAATCTCCACTTAACTAAAATGCAATTATTTTAGGACAACTTTCTAGCTTTTTTCTATACCCTAAAATACTCAAGTCGAAATGCTATTCAGTTTACAAAATTTACCTCTTGAACATGAAGTTCCAGTCTTCTTGAGTGGGCATCTACAATGGTACTTGTTGATGTCATCATAGCACTGGCCGCCACCAGGGCAAGTTATGCCTATACACTCATTAACCTCTGAGTCACAGTTTTGACCATTGTAACCTATATAAAATAATAATAAAATGTACACTTTATTATTAAGTTAACGAAAACATGTATTTTAAGCAATTTGATTTTCCATTTAAATGAAACCATAGAATAAATTGACATCTCAATAAGATGATAGGGATGATTGTATAAAAAGAATTGATTTAAAAAAAAAAAAAAAAGAACATTTTAAAACAACTTGGTCCACAGTTTAGCACATGTACATTGAACCATATGATCCACTTACATAGTGATTATATAAATAATTTTGCCAATTTTGAGTCAATCAGCAAACACTTTAATACTGATATATGATGTATGTTCCTGCCTGTTCAGTTTAGAGATATACTGCCACACTCACATTGTTGAGCTTAAAATGGCTTAAAATACTTAAAAAACAATCACAACTTATTTCTTTCAGCTAAACTTATACAGCACAACCTTTTTAAGGACAGCATCTACACATATACTCTAATGATCCAAGGTTATACATGTATTTGAATCTAGTATTCAATATGCTTCATTAGTTTTAGACAATAATTTAACCAATGAAAAATTCAACCACCTGGAACCAAGTTGCTTCAAAACTTCCTTAAAAAAAAGGAACAGGAGTTTACACATTAACTGAAGTTAATTTTATTTTGACTTTCATTTTTTGTCATATGAACACTTGGCCTGCTGTTCAAAGTAATGAGTCATGTGACCATTGCATATCGTTGTTAGTTTGTAACTATTTCTGGCATACGGCTAAATATTTTCTTTACTCGGCCACAGGCGTCCAGTAACGTCTTGTCTCAGATTTTTGTCATATTTACATAATTATATAGTTGTGCCTTTTGTGTTGAAGCTGCTTAAAATTTAATATTTATGTATATGGTAATAGTCAGTATGGTTTTTACCATAAATGAACAGTTGGTTAGTCTGTAAGTGTTCTATTGATGAATATGTTCTTGTTATATAAAATATACTTCATAATTTTACAAGTAAAACAAATTGGACATATATTAGAATAAGAAACCATTATCAATATAATCCAGAAGTACTTAATGTCTTTAAGAGATAATATTTAAGCAATTACTAATTACATTTTAAATTACAATAATATAAAAGGATTCCAATATACCACTTATCGGAACTCCGTTATCTAAACAATAATAACCTGTATACATCCAGTTGGTAAGATTGCCAAATCCTTTATATCCAGTTGATAAGATTGCCAAATCTTTTATATAACTAATAAGGTGTCATTTCACTAAACAATATCATAATGTAAAAGAGGAATATAAACCAAACATATCAATAAAATATAAACCTCTAACCTGGCATGCAGGTGCACTGATACCCAGTTTGTGTTAGAGAACAAGTCGCTCCATTTTTACACGGGTTGTTGGAAGCGCAAAGGTCTGCAAGGATGTGGCAGCCCTCTCCTTGGTATTCTTAAAAAGTACACACAAAAAACATCAAAAGACATCCAATTTCTAATTTAAACAAAAAATGTCCATAGACAAGGAAATCCATTTTTCTCAGTGCTGGACAGTATAATAAAATGAATTTTTTTTTACCTGAAAAAAAAGGGGGCATTACTCTGCTAAAATTAACTTGAGAGGTACCTACCTTTTTGAAATGGGTTAACATCTTGATAATAATTAATATTCCAAGTCGGAAATGACTATCGGACAGTTTTCAAGCAAATGACCTTACCAAAAAAGTTAAGCAAAGACAAAATCTTAACAAAGATTAATTAAGCAAAGACAAAATCTTAACAAAGATTAATTAAAACGAAAAATAACCTTCAATGAAATTCAATAACTTGAGATTTGCTCCTTAAGACTGGTTAGTAAAAAAAATATCTTCAATCTTGATTGCCTGTGCAGAAAAAAATAAAAATGTGTCAGTTATTCACTGACTTCGAAGTGTGGCAGTTAAAATAAGAAATAAATATAAATTTGAGACATACTGTCTGAACACTGGCATGACATGGCTGAGCCAGTTACGCTGCACAAACCCCCATTTAGACACTTGTTGTAGTCTCTGCATGGACTGGGTTGATTCTCACAGTTCACTCCATATGTATTGGCATCACACCTGAAACACACAAAAACACTGTAACATAATGCTGACAAACATGTTATAATTTTATATAAGAAATAAAATATATATATATATATATATATTTATGAGTCAAATTACACGATTACAACCAAGAGAAAATTAAGTTTGTAGTAACATACAAAATTGCGGCAATTTAAAGTTAATAGCAACTAAATAAATAAGAAGAATTGAGAATTGGGATCTGAGATTGGAAATCAAATCTTATAACAGACACAAATGTAATCTGTGATCTGATTGGTTTATGTATTAGGAAGAACAAATCACAACTCTGAAAATCGAGCATGAGAACATTAGTCAATAGATTCTTTGGGTGGTTTAAGTTTAAACTTTTCTTTTATTATTGATTGGGAAGCAATTTCTTTACAATTTATTCTAACCCCTCTCGACTGCCTACTTCCTTGGTAGAACCAGTTGCCAGGTATACCTTGAGCAATGTGCAGTATATAGTCTTGCTCAAGGACTTTATTTATTAGTTCTGATTCATGGTTCAAACCCGGGACCCTCCAAATCAACATCTTGACCCCTAGACCATGGACACCAACTAGGGCGTTTTTTTACTGGTACTATTTGGTAAAACAACATCAATCTTAAATGCATATGATTGTCCTGGGACAGCCACAACACAATGCTGTTTGTTGTGGCATCAACATTCCACTAAAAGTTGTATATATATATTTCCATAGACAGACCATGTTCACATCTATACATACTGGCAGTAATAAGTCTTGAAGATGTTGAAACACTGGTCCTGACAGCGACCCCCTAAGGAATTGACGTTACAACTGGTGATGATCTGATCACAGTTCTTGCCCTGCCACCCTGGGGCACAGGTGCAGCTATAATCATTAAACAACTTAGTACACTGGCCTCCATGTAGGCAGGGGCTGCTGAGACATCGATCCAGTTCAGTCTGAAATAATACAGTACATCAAGTTCTGAACAAAGCTTACACCATTTGGCATATCTCTCAAAGAAACAGTATAAGCAAGAAAACATAATTTGGCTGTTCCATGCTGGGAGCAGTATGAGCAAAATTTGGCATATCTATGATGGAATTAGTATAACTGGGTATATCCCTGAAGAAAATGTAATTTGGCTGTTCCATGCAGGAAGCATTATAAGCAAAATCTGGCATATCTATGAAGAAGGCAGTGTAAGCAATTGATAGCACCAGTCAATGGGATAAAATTAAATTTGTCTCAAGACATTGGTGCATGTATTATCTTATTTAATACAAACTTATATCAAATATTGACAACCATAAAAAGTATTCTATAAGATAAAATAATGACGATAGAGTATATATGAGTTCATGAAAAAACACTTCAAGCATCAGGGTCCTGTATAAAGGCAGGTATATCCTTCAAGCAAGAATAGTCACAACCAAATATGGTAATACTTTCTTCATTTTATAATCACAAAATATTAGGTTGCTCTATTACTGTTCCGATAATTGATTTTTTTTTGAGAAGAACACAAATGTAATTTTGACCTATGACCTTTCAATTTTGAACTGACCTTTGATCCATAACATAACCAGAAGACATAACTTTGCACTATATGTGGACCTATTAACTTCAGTAATTCCCTTAAGAATCAGTTCCCACTTTACACTGTATTTGGCAATTGACCATAAAAGTGGTATCCCAATAGTTTGCCGATATCAAATGCATGTAACATTGCCTTTAAACTGTTTCGGAGGAATTCATACATAATTTCTGCATAAACACATACTTTAGTCTAAGAAAATATGATTTTGAACACTACCTGTAGTGTTAGACAGTACAAATTGCTCAAAAATCATGCTAAATGTTCATTCTTTTCAAATCTATAAATAATCACATCAGTGATCTCCGCATCAGAGGGGACTCCATGAATGAAAAGACAAATTTTATTGTCAAATGTTGTTTTTTTTTTAGTTTAAAAATAGCTATCTCTGCAGCATGGGTCAGATAGAAATTACCTGTTTGCAATGACAAGTGGGGATTTATGCTTTGCTGTTCACACAGATCTTGGACACTAACAAACAGCTCTTTTCAGGTAACAATGACATTTGGTTATGAGAGAAAAAAAATCTTTGGTCCAAAGTGTTGGATACCGCCTTTAAAGTGTGACCTAGACCTCTTCTCTAGAATAGTGCTATAAACAGTCTGTAGATCTACCACTGTTTGAGGTTTATTTGAAGATTAACCCTTTACTGGCTGATAAATGTCATCGTTGTACCTACATACATGGCCTTGATGTGTGACCTTGACCTCTTCCCCAGAACAGTGCTATAAACAGTCTGTAGATCTACCACTGTGTGAGGTTTATATGAAGGTTAACCCTTTACTGGTTGATAAATGTCAACTTTGTACCTACATGCATGATCTTGATAAGTGACCTTGACCTTTACTTTAGGACATGGTTTATGCACATGCCAATACAACATCTGATGAACTATAATTTATTATGACATTTACTGAAAATCATTTTTTTTACTTTACTAGAATGAGGTTCTTTTGACACCTGACCATGATGAGTGCTCCGACTTACATTTACAAATGGCAAGCACACTTCATATCTGGCTGTAAGCTACATGTAATAAATGAGTTGGACTTTAAGAATTTCCACAAGGTACTCTCAAATGGATAGACAAAAAGACAGAAAAACAGATAAATAATCCATACATCATATTTTTCCCAGTTATCTCTGATGGATTAAGAAAGGAAAAATGTAGCAGTTTATATCCATTTGTCTATAGCATGGTATAAAAAAAGAAAAGAGGGTATAAAAAAATATATCTTAATATAAAAAGGGCAAAGTGAAACAAATGATTGGTTTACCTCACAATTCGTGCCTGTGTAGCCAGCAAAACATTGACAAGTGTATGAAAGGGGTCCATTTACACAACTTCCATGGTTGCTACAGGCTTGCCCAGAACAAAAGTTCATGGCCGTGTTGCAGGACTTTCCTGCATAGAAGAAAGAAATCATTTGTATGACATACAACAAATTCTAGAGAATGATAGCATGTCATATCAAGTCGAAATTGGTAAAGTCAACCCAGCCATATATGTAATGCGATACATGTTTGCATTTTGTTGCTAGTGTAGGAAAACGATTGCGATACAACCGAAATTGTTTACTTTAAAGTATTTCCCGTCTTGAGCAGTGCTTATTGTACAGAGGGCGAGAGTGTCAAAGAGTCAATTTAAACAGAAGTTGTGTTGAGATAAATTTTAAAATATTGATAAAATACACTTAATAGAGGGCTATTTATTGGGAAATACTGTATATATAAGTATATTTAATGTCCATTCAAAGGCATTGTCCATTCAAATGGAGTGATGTAGCTTAGAGGTGGATGAAGTTGCGTTGACCAGGCATTCAACCGCTGACATTCTAGAACATACGAAATAAATTAAATCTTGTCCTGTTTAGCATGAATCGATTTGACAAATACTGTGATCCTGATCAGTCTTTGCTGCCTAATCTTTAATTATAAATCTTGTTACCTCTGTAGTTTTAAACTTTGGTCTTTTAGACTTAATTATGCATGACTTATATTTGAATGTTTTTAACCTGGCATTCAGCGACCTCACCTGTCCATCCTGGTAAGCAAGTACACTGGTAGTCATTGACTAGATCTGTACACATAACACCATCTTTGCATGGGTGCGGGTCACAGTTGTTGATGTCTGTCTGACATCTCTTGCCACTATAACCAGCCGGGCAAGAGCATGTGAATGTTCCGAAGGCACTTTGACAGAAGCCACCATTCATGCAGGGTTGACTGGCGCAATAGTCATTCTTTCTGGTGCACACGTTGTTAAGGAACACTGAAAGTGAGGCATAACATCATGAAATGAAATGTTTCAAACTGCAATACTTAATAATCTATACCTGCATTATATCTTTACAATTTTTATTTCATATTTTTACTTCTACCCATGCTCAAAAGTCTTCCTTATGCCTAGTTTGAATGAAACAACATATTTTATCATGTACTATCCTTCCCCAATTTTCATTTATTTTCATGAAATGACATTCTCTTATTTTTATTTTTTCCCCAGCTCTTCTGATTTACTATAAATGCTAGTGTATAATGCCATCTTTTCATTTTAAAAGGGGCATTGCTCAAACTGTTCAAATTACATGGTGTTACCTCCCTTGTAAGAAGCAGTACTTTGGTATAAAGTCACTGTAAAAACATCTTTTTTTAAAAACTTTTTAACTTTTGAGAATGCTTCAGATGGCAATATACACATATAATTGTTTCTTGTTGAATGTGATAAAAATGGGAAAAAGTGCTTGAGCATTATATTGTAAATAACCAAATTAAGAATAATTCCCATATGAAGAAAATGCAGAAATATATCCCTAAAGGGACATAACTAAGAAACATATCCCTAAAGGGACATAACTAATACATTTCTTTTTTCATTAAAAAAAAATGAAGAATGGTTTCACTGCAATGTTTCCAAAAAAAAACCCAAATAACTACACCATTAGCATTTTATGATTTTATTACCTCTACTGACGGCACATTTGAAGATGACATCAAAGTTGCATCCTCCGTTGAGACAATTATTTATGTTACATTGGGTATTGGTTATTCCAGGATCACAAGTTGTGTCCCCTTCATTACAGCACTTGATATCCAGAGGCTGGGTACCGCCACAAACATTGTTTGAATAGACTGTGGAACCTTTGAACCTTAGGGTCTCGAAATTGTCTGAAAAATGTCAATCAACAAATATCAGCATAAAGAGTATATTACATGTATAGAAAATAAAGTACTTGCAAAACAATAAATTATCTTGTTTAATAAAGCAAAATTGTTTCTATTAATTGAACAGTATTTGGCATAAATATCAACAAATGTGTTATTGTTGAAACAATCTCATTGGGAACTGTTAGTTACTCATCCAGGTCTGCATTATTTGCTGCCAAGTCTTTAGTCACATGTTTTAGTCAAAATGTTTATAAAAATACATTTCTGGATTAAACATGAAAGTGGGCTATATATATATACATTTTTTATGTATTTATATTTTAGGTTTTATGGCACACCGTCACTTAACAGGTCATATGGTGCCGAATACGATGAAGTTTAACGTAAAAAGTGTATAATCTGGTTAAAACTGAAATAGGTGAGAAGAAATATAAAAATCTACCAAGTTGAAATAATATGAAATATAACTGAATACATGTTAATACAATAAACATTTAAAATACTCACAACGTTAGCATAATAAATATTTTACAAATTTATAACTTATCAATTTCCATCTCGTTCAGGAAGCAAACAAGCTTAGAATAGGACACTGTCTTAAACAGTTCATATATGTTACTGACATTTAAATATTTAGACCGATTATGGGATGGGATGGGATTGGATTAGCCGGCATTTTTGCCGATACTGCGCAGCGACATTTCTATCATTATAGCACAGGGGCACTTATGAGGTGCCCAGGGACTGAACCCGGCCGGTCCATTATACTGACACCGACGAGTCAGGCGTAATGCTGTCCCCTTAGCCCCGAGCGTTAGGAGGGAAGCCACTTCTACCAACTTTAAAGTCTTTGGTTAGACCCGGCAATAAACACATTCAGATTAAAATTCTCTTTTCAAAAGCTATAAATGAGTTAATCTAGTATGTCCAATGCGACAGCGGGTAAGAGCTACGTCTTCCCGCCACATTTTCCTTTTACTTGAATCTAAAATACCTTGACTATCCTATATGTTTATATATAGTATCTTATCTGAAGTAACTCCATAAGCATTTGATATGTCACAAATTGTATCTGGGCATGAAAAGAAGTGTTTAAACAAAGATAAATGTGCATAAGGCATGCCAATCACATCCCCCTCCCCCAACAAAAAAAACCCACAAAAAACAAGACACATCAAGTTGTTCAGCTGGACTTTATTACTTTGTTATTTCTGATTCATATATATCTAGATCAAAATCTTGTAATGTCGCTGTATAATAAATGTAAATATTTGAAATTTTCTGTCTTTATTTCACACAAAGATGATCATAAGTATAATGAATTGAAAGAAAAATATTTTTCTATTTAATCACAACCCTTTCACTTACCCTCAGGATAAGATGTGTGTTTGACATAGGTATTGTGGTTGGTAAAGGTGCTAACAGTATTGGTGCCTGTTAGAATTGTCCAAATGTAACACGACATGCTGACAGTCCCAAATGTGAATCCCACACATGTGGTTTGACTTGTACACCGGGCTTGACAATCATTCCGCGTATTCACATTTGCTACAGCCGTGGCTGTTCCTGTATTTGGAGGGGCTCGACCTTCTTCAACACTGTACTGTGTGTAAAGGCCTGAAATGAGAAAAAATTCCACGCCATCAATGACAAGCAGTTTTTTAACAAAAAATTGTGTGCAAAACTCAGACATGTGATCTTTCTCCGATTTCCCAGGGAGACTACTGATGTTAAGGGTCTGCCTCACGCTAAGCACATCAATTCTCCCGCTTTGATGTTGCCCACAAACTTAATTTCACTCCTAAAGACTGCCCCAGTTGGTACAGCAGATCATTTGATTATGCATTATAATCTACTGCAAGCGACCAGCACCTGCTTGTGTATGTGTGCAGCTAATCAGAGCAGATAACTGCCCATCATTGAGCATACCGAGTGTTCATTGGTCGAAACGATAATTTTGTGCCCTGGCTACTGGTGTAAGAAGGCAACCGTCACAAACTGTAATCCTTGATTTGCCAATATAACCACACCTTCTTAAGTTTTAAACTCTAACTTTGTGCAAAAATCATTTCATTTTTACTTTACACAGAAACTTGCATACAAATAAGAAAAAAAAAATGACATAAAATTCAAAACTGCATGGGAAAGTAACGTAATATACAACTTAATACAACATAACACCTTTTCCTTAATAAAAAAATGTACTTTCAAATTATATCATACTTTTTTGTGTGTGCTTAAAACAAGGAAAGTCACTTGAAATGACATGTCCCATAGATGCAATGAAACCTTAAATATGACCTTGACCTTGAGGGTTGCACTTGCAAATGGCATGCAGGACGCAGCTTTAAGTGTATGTCATTAGGATATGAAAAAAAGAGCAGTTATAGCCGAGAAAAATTAATGCTTAGCACGAGTAGCCATTTATAAGGAATAACCTTAAATAGGATATTTTATATGACCTTGACCTTGAATATGGTATGAGCATCACTCTTTAAAATGTGTCTGTATAAGATAATTAAGGTTGATTGAAGCACTGCAAATAACATCTGAAATATGGCTGAAACACAGAAATGGGATGGTCATACAGTCTAAACATAAGAGTCTCCCTTCCTATAATTTTTAACCTGGTCACCTTTTAGGACACTGTTCACATCACTGCTGGTTTGAGGCCACCAAAATCTGTGTCAGTTCGTTAAATTTTATAAAGTGAAATGGACCAACGATCCACCAGAACTTTCAGTCACATCATTTTTCGAAATTTTGAATTATTAAGAAAACATACATACTTAACAAAGCTTTACAGCCTTGTACTGAACCCAACCCAATCTTTTGTGTTAAAATGCCACAATCATACTGGTCCATCAAAATTTGGTCCGGTCCAGTAGATTTTGCCAGCTTGGTGGACCTCTTTTGTAAAGACTGGTGACAAGGCAATCATCAGTAGGTGAAGAATGTATCTCCCATGTAAACCAGTTTTTGACTTGACATTTAAACATCAAAATAAAACTTAACACTGACTATCATCTAAAACTAAAAATCTGTCTGGAATAGCATTTGGGTAACTGATACAAATACATGCATTTGTAACCTAGTATCTAAAAAATACACTTACATGTAAACAAAAATTAACCAAAATATTTATATACACACAAATATAACCAGTCATTTAACTGAACTGTAAACATTGTAATTACCAAATGTGTAGCCTGCATTGCAAAGACATCTGGGAAGGTCTTGCGTCTGGTCGTCCACACACCTGGCGTTCGAATCTTCACCGCATGACTTGGCTGTGCAGAAGTTGGCTCGTGTCTGACAATAAGTGCCACTATACCCTTGTGGACATGAACACTGGAAGCCATTGAGCAGGTCCGTACAGGTTCCTCCATTGATGCACGGTGTTGAGGCACAATCATCTGATAGAACAAACATAGAGCAACTTACAGTCTCACAGGGCAACTAAAGGTCTCAATCATCTGATAGAACACAGGGCAACTAAAGGTCTCAATCATCTGATAGAACAAATATAGAGCAACTTACAGTCTCACAGGGCAACTAAAGGTCTCAATCATCTGATAGAACACAGGGCAACTAAAGGTCTCAATCATCTGATAGAACACAGGGCAACTAAAGGTCTCAATCATCTGATAGAACACAGGGCAACTAAAGGTCTCAATCATCTGATAAAACACATGGCAACTAAAGGTCTCAATCATCTGATAGAACACAGGGCAACTAAAGGTCTCAATCATCTGATAGAACACAGGGCAACTTAAGGTCTCAATCATCTGATAGAACACAGGGCAACTAAAGGTCTCACTCATCTGATAGAACATAGGGCAACTTACAGTCTCACAGGGCAACTAAAGGTCTCAATCATCTGATAGAACACAGGGCAACTAAAGGTCTCACTCATCTGATAGAACACAGGGCAACTAAAGGTCTCAATCATCTGATAAAACACAAGGCAACTAAAGGTCTCAATCATCTGATAGAACACAGGGCAACTAAAGGTCTCAATCATCTGATAGAACACAGGGCAACTAAAGGTCTCAATCATCTGATAAAACACAGGGCAACTTACAGTCTCAATCATCTGATAGAACACAGGGCAACTAAAGGTCTCAATCATCTGATAGAACACAGGGCAACTTAAGATCTCAATCATCAGATAGAACACAGGGCAACTTACAGTCTAAATCATCAGATAAAACACAGGGCAACTTAAGGTCTCAATCATCTGATAAAACACAGGGCAACTTACAGTCTCAATTATCAGATACAACACAGGGCAACTAAAGGTCTCAATCACCAGATAGAACATAGGGCAACTTAAGGTCTCAATCATCTGATCAATAGGATAGGATATATCTCAATCATCAGAAAGAACATAAGCAACTATAGAATAGATCGCAATCATTAGACAGAACTTAGGACAACTATAGTTTATCTCTCAATCATCAGACAGAAGATAGGGCAACTATAATACAGATCTCAATCATCAGATAGAACATAGGACATCTACAGGATAGATCTCAATCATTAGACAAAACATAGTGCAACTACAGGGTAGATCTTAATCATCAGACAAAATCATGTGGCAACTACAGGATAGATATCAATCATCAGATAGAGCATAGGACAGCTATAGGATAGATCTTAGTCATCAGACAGAACATTGGGCAACTATAGGATAGATCTCAATCATCAGACAGAACGTTGGGCAACTATAGGAAATATCTCAATCATCAGATAGAACAAAGGGCAACTATAGGATAGATCTCAATCATCAGATAGATCATAGGACAACTATAGGATAGATCTTAGTCTTTAGACAGAACATTGGGCAACTATAGCAAAGATCTCAATCATCAGATAGAACATTGGATAACAATAGGATAGATCTCAATCATCAGATAGAACATAGGGCAACTATAGCTTAGATCTCAATCATCAGAAAGAACATTGGATAACAATAGGATAGGTCTCAATCATCAGACAGAACATGGGGCAACTATAGGATAGATCTCAATCATCAGATAGAACATTGGGCAACTATAGGATAGATCTCAATCATCAGACAGAACATGGGGCAACTATAGGATAGATCTCATTCATCAGATAGAACATGGGGCAACTATAGGATAGATCTCAATCATCAGACAGAACATGGGGCAACTATAGGATAGATATCAATCATCAAATAGAACATAGGGCAACTATAGGATAGATCTCAATCATCAGACAGAACATGGGGCAACTATAGGATAGATCTCAATCATCAAATAGAACATGGGGCAACTATAGGATAGATCTTAATCATCAGACAGAACATTTGGCAACTATAGGATAGATCTCAAACATCAGACAGAACATTGGGCAACTACAGAATAGATCTCAATCATCAGATAGAAAATGGGGCAACTATAGGATAGATCTTAATCATCAGACAGAACATTGGGCAACTATAAGATAGATCTCAATCATCAGACAGAACATTGGGCAACTATAGAATAGATCTCAATCATCAGACAGAACATTGGGCAACTATAGCATAGATCTCAAGTCATGCAAGCATAGAATCCTTCCCTAATAAAAATTGAGACCTGAACTCATGCGGTGTTAGGATGGTTAGCTACAAATAAGTAAATTAGTACAAAGAACTTGGGAGATGATCATTTAACTGTGCATAGCATGTGTAATGGGTGAGCAGTATCAAAAAGTTCTACTTAAACCTTCTGGCGCCATAGGTGACTTTCTTCACCAGGTACCATCAAATGCCATCGGCCAAAAAATGGTATTAAGTATTATAGCTATTATTAACATTATTCATGAAATTAATAATTGCATTTATTTTTGTTATTATAATTTATTGTATTAATAATTATCACTAATCAACTTATTACCGTAGTATTGTTGTTTTTTTTCGGAAATTTTCTGAGATACACTAGTGCTGAGCTGTATTGTTTAAGAAATAATAGGCCACAAAAAGGTTAAGAAAATCTTATGACATTAACATACCTATATTTGTTTCACAGTTAATGCCGGTATAGCCAGGATTGCAGACACACACTCTGCGGAGGTTTGACCCCTTACTGACATCTTGGCATTGTTGAGTTCCGGGTAAAGTACAATTATTGGTGGAGCAAATCGTGGCAGGGACAGCACAACTGGAAATGGGCAAAGCACAGGTGTTATAGTGGAAAACATATACAAAATATGTTCATATGAGTGACATCAAGTGAATCTGTTCCTCCAGCAGTGAATTTTGATGTCAAACATAACATCAAGATTACATCATTTGTAAAATTTCACAGCCCGAACAAGTTGAAAAAAGTAAATGGACAAGATAAAGAGCACTGAAAAATAAAATCACCATTTTAGGTAAGATGTCTGACCACATCACATGAATACTTTTGCCTCGATGTGGAGTCAGAAACAAGCGATAAATCAGTCTATGACTTAAAGGCATTAAAATGGTCTTCCTTACTGAGTCCACCATAAGGTAACACCATGCTGGGAGATCGTGGCTGAAAGGCATATTCCATTTTTTTAATGCATTTAACAGCTAAAGCTACATTACCAGATTTATCCAAAAGCAATTTTTATAAAACTTTTTTAGTTTTAAAATTTAGCTTCTTTGATATGATGCAATTTAAATAAGCAGTAATATCAGATTAAAAGTAACAAATTTGACAAAGAAATATGTCTTTTAAAACAAAGCAGTTTTTTTTTTACTTGGCAATGTTCAAGCAATTTTATTTGTACTAATATTATTTAACACGATACAATTTTATATGCATGTTGCATTCTGAAGCATTTTTACCAACTGGGGGGTAACCTAATGTAAGTTTCATGTAAGTTTTATTGTTAGAGTAACACCCCTTTAACATAAAAAAGGGAATAATTGCTCCAACATTAATAATGCTATTTTTAGTTGTTTTTCTGTTAACTATACAATGACATGCAAATATAACTTTACACATATTGCATAAGACATCACAGCAAAAAGTGCAGCTCCATATCCCACAGCTTCAAAATGACCTGGATTATCTGGATCTACACTATTTGCCTATATGCTTGATTAATTCATGCTCAGCAGTTTAAAGTGTTAGATGCTTATGCCTACCCAAGGTATGTTTAATGTGTTAGTTCCTTTGTGTAGTTCACAGACAATGGTCTGATGTATAAAACATGTACAATCATGCTTGTTTGTTTTTGTTTGTAACTAGGTTGACGTCCAACTTATAATCAGGTATCCAGAGTCATTGTTCAATTGATGTAGATATAGTTCTACCTTCACTGTCAATAGCATACCATAAACATGTGGCAAGATTCCACACCCAGTCACATTATGTTGATATCGAGGCAACCAGTCATGAAACTACCCGTATCTTAGCTTTATGTAAGTATGAGAAATATCACAAACATTGTGTAGACTGGTATGTAGCTTCCTGGCTTCAAACACTCGGCCCCCCTGTATCTGCAGCTGATGCTCTACCAATGGCACTACCAGAATAAGGTCTACATTACTTGTCTGTAGGTCACTATAATTAACTTCGACTTGACTGTTTAAAAAGACCTTTAGTATTGGACCTGTTTAAAGAGACCTTTAGTATTGGACTGTTTAAAGAGACCTTTAGTATTGGACTGTTTAAAGAGACCTTAGTATTGGACTGTTTAAAGAGACCTTTAGTATTGGACTGCTTAAAGAGACCTTTAGTACTGGACCTGTTTAAAGAGACCTATAGTACTGGACCTGTTTAAAGAGACCTTTAGTACTGGACCTGTTTAAAGAGACCATTAGTATTGGACAGTTTAAAGAGACCTTTAGTATTGGACTGTTTAAAGAGACCTTTACTATTGGACTGTTTAAAGAGACCTATAGTACTGGACCTGTTTAAAGAGACCTTTAGTATTGGACTGTTTAAAGAGACCTATAGTACTGGACCTGTTTAAAGAGACCTTTAGTATTTGACTGTTTAAAGAGACCTTTAGTACTGGACCTGTTTAAAGAGACCTTTAGTATTGGACCTGTTTAAAGAGACCTTTAGTATTGGACCTGTTTAAAGAGACCTTTAGTATTGGACTGTTTAAAGAGACCTTTAGTACTGAACCTGTTTAAAGAGACCTTTAGTATTGGACTGTTTAAAGAGACCTTTAGTATTGGACTGTTTAAAGAGACCCTTAGTATTGGACTGTTTAAAAATACCATTAGTATTGGACTGTTTAAAGAGACCTTTAGAACTGGACCTGTTTAAAGAGACCATTAGTATTTGACTGTTTAAAGAGACCATTAGTATTGGACTGTTTAAAGAGACCTTTAGTATTGGACTGTTTAAAGAGACCTTTATTATTTGACGTTTAAAGAGACCTTTAGTATTGGACTGTTTAAAGAGACCTTTAGTATTTGACTGTTTAAAGAGACCTTTAGTATTGGACCTGTTAAAAGAGACCTTTAGTATTGGACTGTTTAAAGAGACCTTTAGTATTTGACTGTTTAAAGAGACCTTTAGTATTGGACCTGTTTAAAGAGACCTTTATTATTTGACTGTTTAAAGAGACCTTTAGTACTGGACCTGTTTAAAGAGACCTTTAGTATTGGACTGTTTAAAGAGACCTTTAGTATTGGAATGTTTAAAGAGACCTTTAGTACTGGACTGTTTAAAGAGACCTTTAGTATTGGACTGTTTAAAGAGACCTTTAGTATTGGACTGTTTAAAGAGACCTTTAGTATTGGACTGTTTAAAGAGACCTTTAGTATTTGACTGTTTAAAGAGACCTTTAGTATTTGACTGTTTAAAGAGACCTTTAGTATTGGACTGTTTAAAGAGACCTTTAGTACTGGACCTGTTTAAAGAGACCTTTAGTATTGGACTGTTTAAAGAGACCTTTAGTATTGGAATGTTTAAAGAGACCTTTAGTACTGGACTGTTTAAAGAGACCTTTAGTATTGGACCTGATTAAAAAGACCCTTAGTATTGGACCTGTTTAAAGAGACCTTTAGTATTGGACTGTTTAAAGAGACCTTTAGTATTGGACCTGTTTAAAGAGACCTTTAGTATTAGACCTGTTTAAAGAGACCTTTAGTATTGGACCTGTGTAAAGAGACCTTTAGTATTGGACTGTTTAAAGAGACCTTTAGTATTGGACTGTTTAAAGAGACCTTTAGTATTGGACTGTTTAAAGAGACCTTTAGTATTGGACTGTTTAAAGAGACCTTTAGTATTTGACTGTTTAAAGAGACCTTTAGTATTTGACTGTTTAAAGAGACCTTTAGTATTGGACTGTTTAAAGAGACCTTTAGTACTGGACCTGTTTAAAGAGACCTTTAGTATTGGACTGTTTAAAGAGACCTTTAG
The DNA here is from genome assembly GCA_007844125.1 of Sinonovacula constricta. Lineage (NCBI taxonomy): Eukaryota > Metazoa > Mollusca > Bivalvia > Cardiida > Solecurtidae > Sinonovacula > Sinonovacula constricta. Next base: position 52,324,312 of record CM017555.1, read on the forward strand.
TATTGGAATGTTTAAAGAGACCTTTAGTACTGGACTGTTTAAAGAGACCTTTAGTATTGGACCTGATTAAAAAGACCCTTAGTATTGGACCTGTTTAAAGAGACCTTTAGTATTGGACTGTTTAAAGAGACCTTTAGTATTGGACCTGTTTAAAGAGACCTTTAGTATTAGACCTGTTTAAAGAGACCTTTAGTATTGGACCTGTGTAAAGAGACCTTTAGTATTGGACTGTTTAAAGAGACCTTTATTATTTGACTGTTTAAAGAGACCTTTAGTACTGGACCTGTTTAAAGAGACCTTTAGTATTAGACTGTTTAAAGAGACCTTTAGTATTGGAATGTTTAAAGAGACCTTTAGTACTGGACTGTTTAAAGAGACCTTTAGTATTAGACTGTTTAAAGAGACCTTTAGTATTGGACTGTTTAAAGAGACCTTTAGTATTTGACTGTTTAAGAGACCTTTAGTATTGGACCTGTTTAAAGAGACCTTTATTATTTGACTGTTTAAAGAGACCTTTAGTACTGGACCTGTTTAAAGAGACCTTTAGTATTGGACTGTTTAAAGAGACCTTTAGTATTGGAATGTTTAAAGAGACCTTTAGTACTGGACTGTTTAAAGAGACCTTTAGTATTGGACCTGATTAAAAAGACCCTTAGTATTGGACCTGTTTAAAGAGACCTTTAGTATTGGACTGTTTAAAGAGACCTTTAGTATTGGACCTGTTTAAAGAGACCTTTAGTATTAGACCTGTTTAAAGAGACCTTTAGTATTGGACCTGTGTAAAGAGACCTTTAGTATTGGACTGTTTAAAGAGACCTTTATTATTTGACTGTTTAAAGAGACCTTTAGTACTGGACCTGTTTAAAGAGACCTTTAGTATTAGACTGTTTAAAGAGACCTTTAGTACTGGACTGTTTAAAGAGACCTTTAGTATTAGACTGTTTAAAGAGACCTTTAGTATTGGAATGTTTAAAGAGACCTTTAGTACTGGACTGTTTAAAGAGACCTTTAGTATTGGACTTGTTAAAAGAGACCTTTAGTATTGGACTTGTTAAAAGAGACCTTTAGTATTGGACCTGTTTAAAGAGACCTTTAGTATTGGACCTGTTTAAAGAGACCTTTAGTATTGGACTGTTTAAAGAGACCTTTAGTATTGGACTGTTTAAAGAGACCTTTAGTACTGGACCTGATTAAAAAGACCCTTAGTATTGGACCTGTTTAAAGAGACCTTTAGTATTGGACAGTTTAAAGAGACCTTTAGTATTGGACTGTTTAAAGAGACCTTTACTATTGGACTGTTTAAAGAGACCTATAGTACTGGACCTGTTTAAAGAGACCTTTAGTACTGGACCTGTTTAAAGAGACCTTTAGTATTGGACCTGTTTAAAGAGACCTTTAGTATTGGACTGTTTAAAGAGACCTTTAGTATTGGACTGTTTAAAGAGACCTTTAGTATTGGACCTGATTAAAAAGACCCTTAGTATTGGACCTGTTTAAAGAGACCTTTAGTATTGGACTGTTTAAAGAGACCTTTAGTATTGGACCTGTTTAAAGAGACCTTTAGTATTAGACCTGTTTAAAGAGACCTTTAGTATTGGACCTGTGTAAAGAGACCTTTAGTATTGGACTGTTTAAAGAGACCTTTATTATTTGACTGTTTAAAGAGACCTTTAGTACTGGACCTGTTTAAAGAGACCTTTAGTATTAGACTGTTTAAAGAGACCTTTAGTATTGGAATGTTTAAAGAGACCTTTAGTACTGGACTGTTTAAAGAGACCTTTAGTATTAGACTGTTTAAAGAGACCTTTAGTATTGGACCTGTTTAAAGAGACCTTTAGTATTGGACTGTTTAAAGAGACCTTTAGTATTGGACTGTTTAAAGAGACCTTTAGTACTGGACCTGATTAAAAAGACCCTTAGTATTGGACCTGTTTAAAGAGACCTTTAGTATTGGACAGTTTAAAGAGACCTTTAGTATTGGACTGTTTAAAGAGACCTTTACTATTGGACTGTTTAAAGAGACCTATAGTACTGGACCTGTTTAAAGAGACCTTTAGTACTGGACCTGTTTAAAGAGACCTTTAGTATTGGACCTGTTTAAAGAGACCTTTAGTATTGGACTGTTTAAAGAGACCTTTAGTATTGGACTGTTTAAAGAGACCTTTAGTACTGGACCTGATTAAAAAGACCCTTAGTATTGGACCTGTTTAAAGAGACCTTTAGTATTGGACAGTTTAAAGAGACCTTTAGTATTGGACTGTTTAAAGAGACCTTTACTATTGGACTGTTTAAAGAGACCTATAGTACTGGACCTGTTTAAAGAGACCTTTAGTACTGGACCTGTTTAAAGAGACCATTAGTATTGGACAGTTTAAAGAGACCTTTAGTATTGGACTGTTTAAAGAGACCTTTACTATTGGACTGTTTAAAGAGACCTATAGTACTGGACCTGTTTAAAGAGACCTTTAGTATTGGACTGTTTAAAGAGACCTATAGTACTGGACCTGTTTAAAGAGACCTTTAGTATTTGACTGTTTAAAGAGACCTTTAGTACTGGACCTGTTTAAAGAGACCTTTAGTATTGGACCTGTTTAAAGAGACCTTTAGTATTGGACCTGTTTAAAGAGACCTTTAGTATTGGACCTGTTTAAAGAGACCTTTAGTATTGGACTGTTTAAAGAGACCTTTAGTATTGGACCTGTTTAAAGAGACCTTTAGTATTGGACCTGTTTAAAGAGACCTTTAGTATTGGACCTGTTTAAAGAGACCTTTAGTATTGGAATGTTTAAAGAGACCTTTAGTACTGGACTGTTTAAAGAGACCTTTAGTATTAGACTGTTTAAAGAGACCTTTAGTATTGGACTGTTTAAAGAGACCTTTAGTATTTGACTGTTTAAGAGACCTTTAGTATTGGACCTGTTTAAAGAGACCTTTATTATTTGACTGTTTAAAGAGACCTTTAGTACTGGACCTGTTTAAAGAGACCTTTAGTATTGGACTGTTTAAAGAGACCTTTAGTATTGGAATGTTTAAAGAGACCTTTAGTACTGGACTGTTTAAAGAGACCTTTAGTATTGGACCTGATTAAAAAGACCCTTAGTATTGGACCTGTTTAAAGAGACCTTTAGTATTGGACTGTTTAAAGAGACCTTTAGTATTGGACCTGTTTAAAGAGACCTTTAGTATTAGACCTGTTTAAAGAGACCTTTAGTACTGGACCTGTTTAAAGAGACCTTTAGTATTAGACTGTTTAAAGAGACCTTTAGTATTGGAATGTTTAAAGAGACCTTTAGTACTGGACTGTTTAAAGAGACCTTTAGTATTAGACTGTTTAAAGAGACC